>CAMZMU010000090.1:39444118-40044118 GCA_947311845.1 Poa pratensis
ACACAGCCGCCGCATTTTATTGCATAGTTTCAACATCTAAAAAGTTTACAATTCACTGATCACAGAGTGTGGAGATAAAAATCAACCAAAGGAATATCAAGAGTCTAAACATCTAGTCTTCTAGGATTTAACCATCCTCCCGGGCACAAAATAGAACGCACGACCGCCATCATGCGTATACATGCGGTATCCATAATCCCCCTCTGATCCGCAGGTAGGAGTAAGGATCACGCGTTAATCCAGTAGATTGCTTTGTTGATAACCTGCAAATAATGTGCAATAGAGATTTTATTAAAAACAACATCATTTCTGCCATTCCAAATGGACCAAAGCAAAGCTGATATGCATATACGTATCCGTGCTTTTGTTTTGGTGTCAATTCCATTCAGCCAAGTACCAAACATATGCGCAATGCTGGTAGGCTTTGGGATATTGTAGGTAAAATTAACAAGTCTCCAAATATTGCGAGCAAAGGAACACGTAATGAAAAGGTGTTCAACAGATTCTGCCTCATTACAAAATACGCATTTTGTACACCCTATCCAACGTCTTCTAGAAAGATTGTCTTTGGTTAGCAACACCTTCCGGTGAAGGAACCATAGGAAGATTTTAATCTTCAAGGGTTCTTTCAATTTCCACAGTTGCTTGCTAAAATACCGTGTGTGTACATTCAGTAAATCAGTGTAGAGAGACTTAATTGATTACACACCATTGGCATTCAAGCTCCATTTGAAAGTATCTGGCGCATCTATTAGATTAACTCGCATTAGTCTCTCCACTAGGTGCAACCAAGCATTCCATTTGTTCCCAACAAGTGGTCGCCTAAATTGAATAGCTTCCGACAGAGGTGTTACAACGGTGTCGCGGTCGGGCCGTCGAGGAAGCCCTCGGCGTTATAAAAGCCGTCAGCGTAGATATTCTACGCCGACGGCCACCCTCGGCGTAGATAATGCCGTCGGCGTATACCCATTGCATGCCGTCGGCGTACGACGACCGTCGGCGTAGAGTCAGCTGGGACTTTTAAAAAATATTTATTTTTTATGAATACAGTTACTATTTTTCTATTATCTTCGTTTTATATTCTTTTTAATTTATATGTATACGCCGACAGCTTAGCCGTGGGCATAGTTATATTATTTTTTCTGAAATTTATTTTTATGACTTTTATTTATTAATCTAAATTATGTTTAATATGTTTTATTCATTTTTATGTATGTACCTACTGTATATAGCGGTCTCCACCCACATAAAATGACGTCGCGAATGTTGTTTAATATGGAATCTTGTGTTGATTTGGGTATACTTTGGTTTCTCATGTTCCTATGGCCTAACCTAACACAACCAAGCAAAAAAGTGCACTGGCCTACCCCCTCTCGGCTCCGGTCAAGGGGTAGACGAGAACTTTGACTTTTTTCCAGCGGGTCTAGGGTTTCGCCGGAGCGGGCCCCGGAGACTCGGAACCCCACCAAAACCTAGGTTGTGCCACACCATATGTATACAAGTGTGTTGTGTGTTGAAAATGTCCAATATCCTACTCCGGGGTTTGACCGGCTTCACCGACTTCACTTTCTCTGTAGTGAGTTTCTGCACTTAGAGGTGAAAACTCCCCTTTCGGGCGAACCAGATGGAATCTTGTGTTGATTTGGGGTATACTTTGGTTTCTCATGTTCCTATGACCTAACCTAACACAACCAAGCAAAAAAGTGCACTGGCCTACCCCCTCTCAGCTCCGGTCAAGGGGGTAGACGGGAACTTTGACTTTTTTCCAGCGGGTCTAGGGTTTCGCCGGAGCGGGGCCCCGGAGCCTCGGAACCCACCAAAACCTAGGTTGTGCCATACAATATGTATACAAGTGTGTTGTGTGTTGAAAATGTCCAATATCCTACTCTGGGGTGTGACCGGCTTCACCGACTTCACTTTCTCTGTAGTGAGTTTCTGCACTTAGAGGTGAAAACTCCCCTTTCGGGCGAACCAGATGGAATCTTGTGTTGATTTGGGGTATACTTTGGTTTCTCATGTTCCTATGGCCTAACCTAACACAACCAAGCAAAAAAGTGCACTGGCCTACCCCCTCTCAGCTCCGGTCAAGGAGGTAGACGAAACTTTGACTTTTTTCCAGCGGGTCTAGGGTTTCGTCGGAGCGGGCCCCGGAGCGTCGGAACCCCACCAAAACCTAGGTTGTGCCATACCATATGTATACAAGTGTGTTGTGTGTTGAAAATGTCCAATATCCTACTCCGGGGTGTGACCGGCTTCACCGACTTCACTTTCTCTGTAGTGAGTTTCTGCACATAGAGGTGAAAACTCCCCTTTCGGGCGAACCGGATGGAATCTTGTGTTGATTTGGGGTATACTTTGGTTTCTCATGTTCCTATGGCCTAACCTAACACAACCAAGCAAAAAAGTGCACTGGCCTACCCACTCTCGGCTCCGGTCAAGGGGGTAGACGGGAAATTTGACTTTTTTCCAGCGGGTCTATGGTTTGGACGAAGCGGGCCCCCGGAGCATCGGAAGGCCACCCAAACGGCGTCGTAAATCATATAACATTAATTATAATTGTATTAGTAAATAAAAAAATTCTTAAAAACATGAAATCTGAATAAAAAAATTATTAATTTTTTTTGGAAAACCATATGCCGAGGGCTGCCCTCGGCATAGGTCCTAACAAATTTTAAACACCCACCCGCCCGACGGGCATCTTCTCGTTTTCGCATTACCCACCTCAGCGCCCACCTCCGCCACATCCCACCTCCGCCGGCCGCCCCTCCTCTCACCTCGGCGCGCCGCCCCAGGTATTGGCCGCGCCGTCCAGCTAGCGCACCCGAGGCGCGCGCTCGTGCTCCGCTGCCTCCGTCCTCCGCCGCCCCCGAGCCGTCGTCCTCCGCATCCGGCCCCGACCGCCGCCCCCGAGCCGTCCTGCTCCGCATCCGGCACCGAGCGCCGCCGCCCGAGCCGTCCTCCTCTGCCCCCGAGCCATCCTCCTCCGCATCCGGCCCCAAGCTCCGCCCCCGAGCCGTCCTCCTCCGCCCCCGATCCATCTCCTCCGCATCTGGCCCCAAGCACCCGCCCCCGAGTCATCCTCCTCCGCCCCCGAGCCGTCCTCCTCCGCCCCCGAGCCATCTCCTCCGCATCCGGCCCCAAGCACCCGCCCCCGAGGTAATGCCATTTTTTTTGACAAAGTGCTACTATTAGTGTTAATGTAATTTTAGTTTTAGGGTTAGTATGTGTTAGTTTTTAGGGTTAGTGTGTGTTAGTTTTAGGGTTAGTGCCACTATTAGTTTTAGGGTTAGTGTGTGTGTTAGTTTTAGGGTTAGTGCTACTATTAGTTTTAGGGGTAGTGTGTGTGTTAGTTTTATGGTTAGTGTGTGTGTTAGTTTTAGGGTTGGAGCTTGTATTAGGAAGTATTGGCCGGGCATGTACACTCCGGTCGACGGCGGCGAGAAGAAGCTAGCCTACACTTGGGCGAACTATGAGGCTGCCGATTGCCCGGGCTTTGGGAAAGCTTCTCACGCTGTCATCAACAAGTTTTGGGTAAGACCTATTTCTCAAGTTTCATTCATGGTTCATGACTCCACCGTGCTAACCCATGACTCTCACAATTTTGTTATGCATGATTGAAGCGGCATTATCGGGTGCGGCCGGAGGATAAGGAAAGCGCGGATAGGACTTTGCTTGGGGCTTGTGTGAGGTTGACACCGCAACAGCGTGGTACAACCAAAAGCAGACGTCCACCAATAACTTCCTGTCTGAGAAGGGCGAGAGGACCACGAAGACGGAGAATGTCAAGAAGCGGCCGAATGTGACTAAGGAGGATTACATGTCGGTAAGTAACTGTCAATGAGATTCTATATTGCTTCTAAGTTGCCATTGCATTATCTGTTCTTGAATTGAGTATTGCATTTTCAGGTTGCCCCTGACTGGGCCGAGGAGAAAGAAGACGCATGGGAGGCGTTGGTTACTAGGTGGGTCGGGGCAACCCCGAGTTTGACGCCGTGAGCCGTCGAAACAAGGCAAACCGAGGCGACCAAGGAACACACAGTGGGGGAAACCGCAACCTCGACCTCTACAAGGAGAAGCTGGTATGTACATGGAACGATCTGCATTTATTTCCCGTCATGTTCTTACTTGATACGCATAACATTTCTTTTCACGATATAGGAGGCCGATACCGGGGAGCCGAAGACTGAGTTGGAAACGTGGCAGAAGATGAAGCAGAAGAAGCTCGATCTAGAGAAGCCTCAGCCGTCACTTCCCGAGTACTACGGCAGGGCCAAAGAGGACTTGGATGCGTACTGCAAGGTGGTCCAGACTTTACACCCGGAGGTGGATGACCCCATTCGTGAGGAGACCGACGAGAATTCGGTGGTCCTGGCGGGGCACGGATTGCAGCATGGCCGTACGCGCGTTCAGCCTACGAAGGTGAGGCCTACCACTCGTACATGGAGATGCTGTCAGTTGTAAGTTTCAACCTTTATTTCTGCAAAAGATGACAAGTCCCACTTCCCCTAGTTTGAACCTCTCTTTCTGCAACGTCTGACATCTAAACTATCTTGCAAGGGATGGCGACGTTTCTTTCCACTGGAGAGCGGGTCGCCCTGATAAGAGAGCGGCCTCCTAGGCCGGGCCGGCACCACGGTTTCCATCGAAGGAACAATTCGCTCTCACATACTACTCATCGACCCCGGTAAGTTCTTTGCCAAACCAACGGTTACCGCTTTCCTTTGCCTCGCAAGTTGCTAACTCTTGCTCAAACATGTAGGGAGCGGGATGTTCGGAGAGTCGTGCTTCTCCTAGTGCCTCAGTGGATCGCATGAGATCTTCCCATTTGATGGCGATGGTGGTCGTTCGCCTGGTACTTCGCTAGGTTCCCGCGAGATGACACCGGTACATCTCGGTGGTCCTTCTCCTGGTGCTTCGCGTGCTGCTTCACCTGCTGCTTCGTCTTCCCCGGGTGCTTCGTCTACTGCCATGCCGAGCTGTCGGTCGCCTGATCTCACCGGGGCAGATATAGGGCTCACCCCGTCTCGCTATATGTAGTATGATAGCCCTATGTGTGTTTCTACTCGTATGTCTGTACTACTTGATGATACTACAAATTGCTACTATTGTGATATTGTTTGTTTGTGATGATAGCTTATGTGTGATCTTATTGTGATATTGCTTGCCGTCATTTTGATATTATTTGCTGTAATTTTTGCTGAAAAACGAGCTGGCAGCAGCAAAAAAAAAATGGCATCCCATACGCCGACGGCAATGCCGTCGGCATAGGGTCGTCCAGGTGACAAAATGGTCACACCTATGCCGACGGCTTTGCCGTCGGCGTATAGAAAGCCAGAATCCCCCAGGCGCCGCCGTGTGGCCCCCCTATGCCGACGGCTTTGCCGTCGTCGTATTCTCTGACGCTATGGGGCCCACCTACTCGACTACGCCGACGGTTCCTGCGGCAAATACACCGCGCGAGCCCCACCTATTTATACGCCGATGGCAAATGTATACGCCGACGGCCAGACGGGCTGAGCCGAGGGCGTAAGACGCCGAGGGCGGCCGTCGGCGTATACATACACCGACGGTTTCTTGACCTATGCGGACGGCTTCCAGCCGTCGGCATACAGGGTCATTCCTGTAGTGCAAGCGTATTTGATTTTCCAAATTCAGTGTCATTATATTATACTGGTAGTAGTAGACGAACGTGTGGTAGCGTATGCAGCTTGCGAGCAACCGTTAAGACGAGAGAGGATTCGCTGCTGAAACACAGAAGATACTGCAAGCGCCAGGGAGGGATAGATTGACGACGACTTGCCGCGCATATGAAGAGTCCGATCGCCAAAACATGGCGAAGAGGAGTTGCACTCAAGCTGGCATTCCAAAGAGGAGCCGTGTCCTCGCCGGCAACGACGATCCATGAGTCAATATCCAGCGTATCGAAGATTCTGTATTAACAAAGAAAAATATCCGTTGTAATGAAACGCTACATTTGATCGGTACTCTCAAATTTTATTTCGAAATTAGAAGGAAAACACCGTTTCCTAAAGATAAAAATCATGTGGTATCATGGACTATGTGGCTATGGCTGATGTGCTCTGAGAACCAAGCGACGTGGGGCGTCACCAGTATCTTTCAGTGTTTATAATCATCAATAATAGTTGTAGCTGGTCGACGTTGAGAATACCGGTTCGTAGAAAAAGACCCATGCGTGGTACTGTGATATATGTGGCTATGGGCTATGGCTTCTGTGCTCTGAGAACCAAGCGTATTTGATTTTCCAAATTCAGTGTCATTATATTATACTAGTAGTAGTAGACGAACGTGTGGTACGAAAGAAGACAAGAATATGCGTAAGAATTGAGGAAAGAAGCGCAGTAAGTCGACGAGATCGAAAATGCCCAATAATCCGATGAGAGCGAGTGGTAGACCGATTCGTTGGCACACATAAATGACAGAGAGGAACCCGCCAAGCTGATTGCTGTGGAAATGTGTGTGTGAAAGAGAGAGAGGAGCCCGTGATGTCGATGGCACTGGACGGAGACAAAAAAAAATTGACGCGCTCACTCACGTCCCTTCTTCTCTTTGGACAAGGACAATAACTGCATCCATCGTGGCAACCGAAAATAACAAAGCATTCGCTATAAAAACTAATTGTCAGAAATTGACTTTGACTCGTAGAGCACACGTTCCCACGGTCAATAAAACGCATTTTAAATTTAAAAACTAGACCTAGCTCGTCCGAGCAGTTATATAACCTGGAGTACTAATATATGCGGTGGAAAATTCAAAAAAAAAAAACGAGAGTGGACAAATGGCTCCCGAGTTACATGGAATTAAAGTCGGCACTTTCGAGTTTCCAAAAATATAGAGAAAATCCAGATGTAAATAGTGTCGAGATATACAAGTGTGCGATGTATTGTGGGCTGGGTGAAAATGACAAATGGGGGATGAACAATACACAGTTTTAATAACTTGAAATTTTGCGATTTGTCTTTTTTTGTGCAGCCCAAAATACGACGAATTTTGAGTTAACTTTTGCGCGCTTGTAGATCTCGACACTATCTTCATCTGGGAATTTTTCTTGATTTTTGAAAACTCAAAAGTGCTGATTTTTATTTAAAAAACGAGCTCCTTTTATCTCGGGAGTCATTTGCAGTTTTCGCTGATGTAGGGCTTGGGACTAAACACTTGGTGAAAAATGGCTGTTGGTGGGGCCACGCAATTGGCGAACTCCCCTGTTTCCATGTCATACTCCGCCCCATGCCCAAGTACCCAATTTCTTACCCTATGGGGTCACGCCTCTGTAGCTGGAGTGATCCCTTTTCCGCGCATGTCGGTCTCAACTTGATCCCACTTAGACTCGGCACTTCTGTAGCCTCCTGCCCCCATCTTATGGTGATATTTCTTTTTCGCTACATTATCCTTATTCTTTTTCGACCTTTCCTTAGCTAGTTCCGAATTCTTGTACTCCAAAAATGAGTCACAGTGAGCCCGCTGCCTCTCTAGTGTGCCAGTGAAATCTGGAGCTTTCTTATCTACGACCCACGCACGGTATAATCTGTTCTTGTACTTATTGAATTGTCCAGCCATCTTCTTAAGAGCAAAATGATTGACTTTGTCCGTCATGGCTTTTGTCCTTGCCTCTGAATCCAAGACCGGTAGGGTGAAATGTGCAATGAGCTTGTCCCAAAGCACACCTTTGGTTCTGTCGTCGACATAACTAACACCCTCTACCTTTGATGGCTTATTCCATTCCCGAACGCTGATCGGGACGTTGTCCCTAACAATAACTCCGCATTGATGCACAAACTTATTTGCGTTCGCCTTGGTTTCCAACGGTTTGCCCTCTGGAGAGACGAGCTCAATTCGGAGATGCGCATCTGCGGCCATCCCTTTGGCATGGCCTCGTTTACTAGATTGGGTCGATGCGGAGGTCTAAAAATAAGAAACATTTGTTAATACATATATATACAAATCAATTATTGTATCTGATCAACAGAGGCTTAATATACCTCGCCAGACTGCGGGGTCCACCAATTTGCGAGTCGTTATCGGCTCTCGGTGCTCGTTTGCGCTTCGTCCCTTCGTACCAGCTCCATCCCCGTACCGGACTCGTTCAAAAACTGTGAGCCATCTTCTGCTCCATTGTCTTCAGCTCCACCCGCGGGTTGCCGCATAATGGCGAAAATGTCCTCTTCCCCGTCTCTGTTGTTGAAGTTATCCATTGCTTAACTAATACAAAAGAAAGATAAAACAATGTTAGCATTAGCAGAATAATTCAAAGTAGGGAATATTATTTTCCTCACTTTACGAATAAATATCACTTATAAATATCACCAATACATTGTTGAAGGTGTCCATTGCTTAACTAATCCATTTTTATTTAACCCTAATACATCATGAATAAATATCGTGAATACATCTTCTCTCCCATGCATTAACCACTCAAACTAACTTCGACCGGGTCCTGAGCCGCGGGTTGCTGAGCCGCTGGCGCTGCGCACCCAAAGATAAGAAACCCTCACAGGGTCATAGCTCACGTGAGGAGGAACCCTCTGAAGAAACGACCAACTACTGTTATACTGCCTATCGAACAAATACATGTGGCGACGGACGTGCTCGTCCTCCTCCCTGATACGGCGACGTACCACCTCCTCGGGGCCGGCTCCCTCTGCACCGAGCGTGGCCCACGTGACTGCCACCAAAGAAGATTCGGGTCGACGACGTCACCCGGATTCCTCACCAAGCTACGCGTCCCGGAAGGTAGCACCTCCCAGTGCCAGCCCGGCGGAGCCCAGTCCCGGACATCACCCCTCTGGTCCAACAGGGACATCGTCGCCGAGAACAATAAACTAAAAACACAATTTTTAGAATACGATCATTCCAAATTGACTTAGCATTGCCTAATACATTTTCTAATTAAACTATGCGGCTATCCACTAACACTAACCTAAATTTGCTAACCATAATAACCTAAACAAGAACTAACTTATTAAATTTGAAGCTAATAATTTTGCTAATTAAACTATGCGGCTAACACTAATAACCTAAACACCAATTATGAAATTTGCTAACGCTAGCTAATAACCTAAATTTGCTAACACTAGCTAATAACACTACCTAAATTTTCCAACTTTGCTAACTTATCAAATTTGCTAATAACACTAATAACCTAAACACTAATAATTAACCTAAACTATCAAATTTGCTAATAGCACTAATAACACTAATAACCTAAACTATGAAAAAAAAAGAAAAAAAAACTAACCTCTATAGGGGGAGAGGAGGCGATGGCAGGGGAGATCTAGAAGGCGATGGCGGCCGGCGGCGTCCGCAAGGGCAGCGAGCCAGGGGAGGGAGACGCGGTGGCGACGACAAGGGCAGCGAGGCGGTAGACTAGCGGCCGGAGCGGCGGCGTCGTGGGCTCGGGCAGGGAGGCGATGGCGTCCGGCGGGCGGCTACAGCGCGAGGCAGGAGAGCTGGAGGGCGACGCGGCGGCGACGGCCAGGGTAGCGAGGCGCGCCGGAAAAGCGGAGCGGCGCACCACGGAGGCGCGCGGCAGCGACGGCGGCGGGGCAGCACCACAGCGTGGGCGGGGCGACGGCAGCGGACGGGAACCAGGCGAGGCGTCGCGATGGATTTGGAGAAGAATGTGAAAAAAACTGGCCGAAACCACCCAAGTATGCGCGGAAAGGACCTTTAGTCCCGGTTCCAGCCACGAACCGGGACTAGAGGGGTAGCTCTAGTCCCGGTTCGTGGCTCCAACCGGGACTAGAGGTGTTTTTTTTTTTGAATTTTTTTTTGCGCGCGAAGGTCTAATTGTTTGAAAGTGAATTTGAAAATTGTTTAAATATGAATTTGAATAGCTTCTGCATACTTTTGAATCTGACAAAAATTTCAACATGAAAAGTGTTTGAATTTGAATAACTAATCCAAAACCATTTTCTGTTTTCTAAAATAATTATTCTAACTATTCAAACAATTAACCATTTTGTCATTTTCAATTAAAAATGCATTAACTAATATTATTTGAATTTGAAAATCATATCATTTCTGAATTCTTCAAATATCTAATTGTCTTAAAATTTGTAATAATCATCTCTTTATTTTAAAAACATCCTTAACAGCATCCCACACAGTTACATAAAATGATACATTATTACACATCACTAACAGTTACATTACTACATAAATGGACTTGTTGGCTCGGAGGCCGTAGGATTAGGGGGAATGGCGGGAGGAGCCAGCCCCGTTCACGGCCGCCTGGTTCTCGCGCGCACGTTTGCGGTGGAGGGCACGAGCCATGGATGATGAGTCTTTCAGCGCCCAAGCCAGCTCGGAATCCTCCTTCGCCTTGAGCTAGCAGGCAGTCCTGGCTCGCTGGACACGGTCGTCGTGGACGGACTGTAAGGAGGTTTCAATGGCCTCCTGCATCTGCGGCCCGCCGCCCTCTTCCCCATGGTCGCTCCAGTCGAAGTCGTCGTCGTCGTCCTCCTCCTCGTCGGGAGGGGCGGCGGCGGCTGGTGGAGGTGCGGCGTCACCTGGAGGAGATGCGGCGGCCAAGTTGCCGTACGCGGCCGCGGATCCCCACGCCACCTCTGCGGCGTACGCATCCTCGTCGGGGTCGGGGACGTCGGACCACGCGCGCTCGTACGCCCTCCGCACCTCCTCCGGCACCGGAGCAGGAGGCCGATAGCTAGGCATTCCTCTCCACGCCGGGCTCGTGGGCATACGGCGGGATAGGCCTGGTGTCCTCCCCCAGCGCTGCCTTGGCCACGTGTCCAACCCCAGCGCTACCCTGGACACGTACGTGTCCTACCTCAGCGCTGCCGGCCTGGTCACGTGTCCTCACCCAGCGCTGCCCTGGAGATTAATATGTAGTATTGTTGCCGACAGGGTAAACCCTAAGCCACGAAGACATCGTATCCACGAGATGGATCCGCCACGCCCGCCGCAGCGCCTTCTGGACGAGGTCGAGCGTGCTCGGTAGAGCGCGCTTGGGCGCTACCGCGGGAGCCTATCCCGCCGTATGCCCACGAGCCCGGCGTGGAGAGGAATGCCCAGCTATCGGCCTCCTGCTCCGGTGCCGGAGGAGGTGCGGAGGGCGTACGAGCGCGCGTGGTCCGACGTCCCTGACCACGACGAGGATGCGTACGATGCAGGGGTGGCGTGGGGATCCGCGGCCGCATACGGCGAATTGGCCGGCGCATCTCCACCAGGTGACGCCGCACCTCCACCAGCCGCCGCCGCCCCTCGCGATGAGGAGGACGACGACGACGACTTCGACTGGAGCGACCATGGGGAAGAGGGCGGCAGGCCGCAGATGCAGGAGGCCATTGAAGCCTCCTTGCAGTCCGTCCGCGACGACCCTGGCCAGCGAGCCAGGACTGCCTGCCAGCTCAAGGCGAAGGAGGCTTCCGAGCTGGCTTGGGCGCTGACAGACCCATCCTCCCTGGCTCGTGCCCTCCGCAGCAAACGTGCGCGCGAGAACCAGGCGGCCGCGAACGGGGCTGACTCCTCCCGCCGTTCCACCTAATACGCGCGGGCAATTTTGTTAAAATTGCCGGCGCCATTACCCCTAGTCCGTTTATGTAATAATGTAACAGTGTTCTGAAAACTGTTGGTGATGTGTAATAATAAGCATGTAAATCAAAGTATATAAAAAAACAGAAAAATAAAAATAAACTCGAAAAAAACTATTAAAAAAACAAGTAAATCAAAGTATATAAAAGAAAACAGAAAAAGAAATTAGAAAAAAACAATTGAAAAAGCATGTAAATCAAAGTATATAAAAGAAAAAAAAGAAAAAAAACTAGAAATAAACAATTCAAGAAGCATGTAAATCAAAGTATATAAAAGAAAACAGAAAAAGAAAATAGAAAAAAACAATTGAAAAAGCATGTATTTTGTTTAAATTTACTCAAATCATCCATTTGAAATTTGAATATATTCAACATAGTCAAATCGGAAAATAACCAGTACCAAAAGATTATACATGTCCAGGGCTTAAGTTTGATATAAAGTTTGTCAAATTTGGACAATTCAATATAATAAAAGAAATCAGAAAAAAGAAAAAAAGAAAAAAGAAATTCCAAAAGCCCTCTTTAGTACCGGTTCGTGGCTAGAACCGGTACTAAAGGTGGGCTTCGCGCGCGCGAAATCAAAGCGGCCGAAAACGAGACCTTTAGTACCGGTTGGTGTTACGAACCGGTACTAACCGGTACTAAAGGTTGTTTTTCCCCCTTTTCTCAGGATTTGGAGCGCCAATCGAGCAGTTTCTTCCTCGCGTCACAGTTAACAATCGGAGGCGAAGCCCTACCCGATTCTCCGGCGAAGCCCTGCCCGGCCGATTCTCCGGCGAAGCCCTGCCCGGCCTCCGCCTACTCCGAGCCCTCTACTTCGAGCACCTGCAGGTGAGCCCTCGATCTCCTCCGTCATTCCTTGCATGCGTGTCGGCGCGCGGCCATGGCGTGCGTGCGGTGGGTGGAGGAATGCCAGGGGTAGGAGCACGCGTACGGCCTGGGGTAGGAGCACGCGTACGACCTGGGGTAGGATCGAGAACGGCCGCGGCGGAGGTGGAGCTCCGGGAGACCGCCGGCGTCGCGCGCGGTAGAGGCCGGCCGGCCGTGCTTGTATATGAATTTGTGTACAGGGACCTAATTGCGTTTTCTATTTTCTGATCAGGGATCATTTTGCAAAAACCAGGGATCTGTTTAGAATTTTTGTTATTTATATAGTACAATGTGCATAGAAATTTTGTATAGTACCATTTTTGTTATTTGTATAGTACTATGTGCATAGCCTCTTATGTTCATGCATGTAATCTTTTTGTCCATGTTCGTTAGGATGATTATTTCTTCTCATTTCATCCTGCATAGGTAATGAAAATGCCATCCGAGAAAATAGACGAGTATGTGTGCTACCATGCTGAGGCATCTGAAGAAAGAGTTTTATCGATTTTGTAATGAGAGGCTATGACCACAATGTCGTGAGCGTGTTCACATTTTTGTACTCTTTTCACTTGTATCTCACATGAGTGACGTTCCTCTATAATATTTTTCTTGTTTTTCAATTAAATTCATTGTTTTCATTTTTTATATAACAATCACATTCACGTAAAAGTTGCAGAAATAATTTATGTGCAACTCACTATTTTAGATTATTATAGTTAGAAATGTTTTAGGAAAATGTATTAGGCAATGCTAAGTCAATTTGGAATCATCGTCTTATAAAAATTGTGTTTTTATTTATTGTTCTCGGCGACGATGTCCCTGTTGGACCAGAGGGGCGATGTCCGGGACTGGGCTCCGCCGGGCTGGCACTGGGAGGTGCTACCTTCCGGGACGCGCAGCTTGGTCAGGAATCCGGGTGACGTCGTCGACCCGGATCTTCTTTGGTGGCAGTCGCGTGGGCCACGCTCGGTGCAGAGGGAGCCGGCCCCCGAGGAGGTGGTACGTCGCCGTATCAGGGAGGAGGACGAGCATGTCCGTCGCTACATGTATTTGTTGGATAGGCAGTATAACAATAGTTGGTCGTTTCTTCAGAGGGTTCCTTATCATGTGAGCTATGACCCTGTGAGGGTTCCTCGTCTTTGGATGCGCAGCGCCGGCGGCTCAGCACTCCGCGGCTCAGGACCCGGTCGAAGTTAGTTTGAAAGGTTCATGCATGGGAGATGTATTAGTGATATTATTCGTGATATTATTCGTGATGTATTAGTGATATTATTCATGATGTATTAGTGATATTATTAGTGATATTATTCATGATGTATTAGTGATATTGTTCGTGATGTAATCTTGATGCTATGAATTTTAAATTTCCTATATAATTGATTGCAGGGACATTGAGCTATGGACGCCCCCTTCAGAGACGACGAGAATGAAGACCGAATCCAACAAATTATTTATGCGAGTGCCCGTGGAACAGATGCCGGTGGAGAAGATTCCGGTGGAGAAGACGATGATTTCAGCTCACAAATTCTTAACGTCTCCGGTGAGGGGCTTGAGTCTGAAGAAAGAAGAGACGACGAAGTGCCCTTAACAAACTCCGGCGAGGTGTATATATTAAGGCTGTGTTGATCACTAGATGCATTAATTGATTTGTATTGCACTTATTAATGAATCATTTTTCTTTTAGCCTTCCGGATCATCGAGCAAATCTGCTACAAAGCAAGGTCCTCGAGGCCCGACGAAAAGGATGTCGGGCGAGGCTCCAAGATTACCCATCTATAAAGTTAAGGATAATGGCGAACCGCTGGAACCCGCAGAGAAGTGCCGTAAATTTGCAAATCAAGCTGGAGTTCTTGTTAGGGACATGCTACCGATCATCATTACATAATGGCATAAGCCGAAGGACGCCAACGATGGAGCTAGTCATGTCCAGGAACATACAAAAGATTTGCTTTGGGAGACGCTCATGACACACTTCAACCTACCGCAAAGTCTCACGGAAGGCAAGAAGGAGAAAGTCAAGCACTGGACTCTTACGAAGATGGCCACACAATTCCAGAGCTGGAAGAACAAATTATGGACAAAATATAAAAATAAAGATCCAGATTTCACTGGAAGGCTAGAGAAGATAAAACATGACTGGCCCGCATTTGTGGCGTATAAGAAATCATCTACCGATGTGTCCCGATCGGCCATAAATAAGGTAAATGCTGGGAAGAAGCAATATTACCATAGGTTGGGGACAGGTGGCTACAAGACTGCCATTCCTAAGTGGGAAGCCTTTGAAGCAGGACTGCTTGCTAAAGGGATCATTCCACGCAGCTAGAAGGACCTGCATTCGAACCGGCGGCGGCTCGCTACCCCGTGGATGATGTCACGGAGAAGACAGATTGTGAGCTACATATGTCAATGAGGAACATATCCTTGAAGGTGGCTGTTGGCTATGCTTTACCAAATCAACCTTGAGCAAGCTGCCATCTTGGTGACATTCCAGCTGGCTATGCTCGTGTCGGGGTGGATAAAATTGTGCCAGGATTTGAAACACTGGAGCTTGAGATTCCTGGAGGTGAGGAGGAGAAGACACTGGGAGATGTCAAGCGTGGTTTCGTCCTATGGAACAAGAAATACATCGTCTTTCCAGGCTTCTTGCCAAGGCCACCGACTCCTCCTTGTAGCAGTCCACCTCAGCAGGAAAGTCCACCCCTACCCGAGAGGGACCCCAGCGCGAGTCCAGCTCGATCTCCGCCGCGTGAGGAAGCGCCCGTTAAATGGCTCCCGAGGAAGCGCCACACCGGTTCGCCGGTTAGGAAGAAACCTAGAAGGGAGAAAACATCGCCACCTCTTGAGAAGTTACCTTGGGAAAGGACTGGCGAGGAAATCGCCGCCATGTCGAGGGCCCAGGTGGTCGCCCATTTTGCACCGAAAGTGCCCGAGCCACAAAGGGAGAAACTAGCTCCGGAAGTCGTTGTGCGTTTCATTGATGCTATATATAACCCTCCACCAAAGCTGGCATCAGACTATGAGCGTTCTATTGACAAGTCATATAGCAATAAGTCGGAGGAGCCGAAAAAAGGGAAACAAGTTCCCTAGCTCGGAGAACAAGTCGCAAAGGAAGGGACAATCAGTATCATGGTGGCAGTTAAGGAAGAGCATTACTTCCAAGAATACGCTGTGTGCGTTGAGTTTAGCGAGCTTTTTCAGTTATACAATCTCCGGACCCTCGACAAATCTATCATCAGTTGCTATTGTATGTAAGTGATTTATTTCTGTAATTTAAGTCTTTAATTAGCTCAGCTTGTTCATTGTTTGTAATTATCCTCACTATAATCTTTTGTGCGCTATATTATGCAGAATAAAGATTTTCGAATGCAAAAGGGATGAAATCACGAACATTGGGTTCATTGACCCGGATAAAGTTCATGAAGTCATCATAGAAAATCCCTTTTGTAACAAGGACACACCGGAGATTTTGCTAAGGTTTTTGAAGCGACAACGTGACAAAAAAGAAATACTTTTCCTTACAACTTCAAGTGAGTGTTACTGTCTTGTACACATTCTATTTTGCTCAAGTGAGCGTATATAAACGTGCGCAGGTTCCACTTTATTCTTCTCATCATTAACATTCACGCTGGAGAAGTTGAAGTCCTTGACTCATTAAGGAGAGATCCTAAAGAATTCAATACCTGTTTTGATATGCTCACAGAGTAATTTCAATTCTTATCGACTCTTTCGTTCATTTCCTGATATAAAGTAATTAATAACTCCTTTGTTCATTTTCTTTGTCGGGCAGCGTTTGGAAATCGTTCATCAAGAAAGAACCCGGTGAATGGAAACCGAAGCTGACATGGCGTTTGAACGACGTAAGTAGTACTACCTAGGTCCGCGCACCATTATCATACTTGATTATTGTTTAATTGAATTTTATTCTTGTGCAGTCTTGCCATAAACAGCCACAGGGGACTGATTTGTGTGGATTCTAGGTTTGCGAGTACATTCACATGAGGACCAGCGAGAGATTCAACAACCGAAGAAATAAAGATGTACGTAAACATTATTCACAACTTTATTTTGTTACCATCAGTTATGCTGAGTTTCATTCATAATTGTTTTATTATGATTTGATATATATACACACAACTCATGTATTCATTTTCATCTCATTCTTTTAAAATTGGCAAGAAAGCGGAACGCGCTCCCAATACAGAACCGCTTCAAAGCAATTGCGGAGGAATTGGCGGGATTTTTCCTTGCGGAGGTCATACCTACATTCGGAGAGTACCACTATGATGAAAAATAGTATGCCTCCATGTAATAGTGATCTCCATGTAATTAAATACTTTATACGAAAACGTGATCTTCATGTACTACTTAATTTGTATGTGTTATATATGCATCAACGTGATCTTATGTAATTGTATGTGTTATATATATGCATCAACTTGATCTTCATGTAGTAATAATTTATATATACCAAAACGCGTTTTTGGCGCATCGACGTGATCCCCGTACGATGAAACCATCCGATACCTCTAAACCCCTCCTAAATACTAAACCCTGAAAAAAATCGAAAAGAAAAAAAGTGCCTACCTTTAGTACCGGTTCGTGTTACGAACTGGTACTAAAGGTCTCCAGCCCCGCGTCTCCTCCCAGGACCACGTGGAGGAAAGAAAAAAAAAGGGCCTACTTTTAGTACCGGTTCGTGTTACGAACCGGTACTAAAGGTCTCCAGCCGCGCGTCTCCTCCCGGGGCCATGTGGAGGCCCTTTAGTACCGGTTCGTGAGCAACCGGTACTAAAGGGGGTCGAAATCGAAGCATTGTCATTGGGTTGAAGAATATCTTCGGCATTCAGCTTTAGATTCATTTGTTACGAAGATTTTTTTTCCTTGATTTGATGGCACGGATGTTCGCATCTGGGTTGACAAGTGCGAAACCCTCTTTAGGATGTACCAAATCACTGCATTGAGTGAGGTTTCAAGGCTCCGAACAGAGCTGTTACTGTTATAAAGTACAAGGATCAGCGGGACCTCTAGTCCCGATTGGCTAGTTCCGGTTGCCCAACCGGGACTAGAGGCCCTATGGAACCGGTACTAATGCGTCGTTTTCCACTAGTGTTTCATGCTAGCTGCGTGCTGTTTCATTTATAACAAGGCAGCAGCAGCAACAACAGGAAGGAAGAAACTGAGAGAGAGAGAAAGAAAGAAGAGTTACACATAGATACACACAAATCGAGGCACAAAGATCTAGAGTGAGAGAGATAGAGCTCATGGAGGGTCTACCTATGGTGAGCTATTTGACTGGGACAATGAACTCCCTTGTTGATAAGCTCGCCATAATGAAGAATCATTCCAATTCAAGGGAAGAGTTCTCCAACCTGACCCAGGAATTCAAGAAGTCCGTGCTGAGCCTTAAGGAGAATATCTTCGACAAGCTTGCCATGCCGAAGGTGTGTATGAATCAAGTCAGAGAACTGGTCTTCGAGATTGAAGACTGGATCGATAAGAAGCCGGAGAGCAACTTGCTGGATCCATTGGACATAGATGAAATCGAAAATTTCATCGCCGAGATCAAGCAAGCGCGTGAGCGCTTCACATGGTACTGTGATCTTCTCAAGATAGTACCCACGGAGCATGATCTTGCTGCTGTTGCACCCAGCAACATCAACATCATCCCGCGGCTTCTTGTCGAAGAGAAACCTTGTCATGGTCTTCTCGACAAACCAAGAGAAAAGCTTGTACAATATCTGACTGGAAAGAAGGAGGAGATGCTAAATGTGGTATCTGTCGTCGGAAGGGAAGGCCTTGGTAAGACTACTCTTGCCAAGGAGATCTATTCAGAGATTCAACTTGGTGGGGTGTTCGAGTGCCAAGCTTTCGTCTCTGTTGGCAGGAGACTTTCCATGACGGAGATACTAAATGATATACTCCATCAAGTAAAGCGTGGGAGTGGGACGTCTTTGGTGGTGCAAGAAGTTATCACTGAACTCCGACAATTCCTCGACACAAAGAGGTATTTATTTGCAGTTAGGTTTCAGTGTATCCTGATCTTGTAACTGCATTCCAAAGTGCTTCAGTGTCGCAAGCAGCTGAAAACACAATATTTAGGCTTGTTGTTTCCTTTTGAATGTAACTTTCCAATGTGTGAGTTGGTTCACCAATAGTTCATATTCATAACATGCCACGATTATTTTAAGATAATATACTCCATGGAAGAACCTGTAGTGGTGAGAAATAGGTTGCATAAGCGATTATAGTTTTCAAGTTTAGGCAGTGATTAATAGAAATAATAAACAATCCGGTCTTCACATATTTGTGAAACTCACTATATACAAAAAAATTGACACCAAGTTAATCGATATGTCCTCTTGGTTGTTAACTTGTGATCGATAAACATTTCGTGTATTTAGCTGCTTGTAGAATGGTAGAATTGCTGAGGGAACAATGTTAGTTTCTAGCATGTCATACACACTACAAGAGCATAAACAATTAGCTCGATTGGACTGCAAAATAACAGTCATTTGCTAGAAAGTAATATGAATATCTCAGAAATATACATGTTAGAGTAGGATATCCATTCGACTATTTCACAGGTGGGCGAGTGGGAAATAACTAGTTCTAAGTTGACCCTAAATACTATCCGATCTGATCAATGAGTTTCGTGCAAGTATAAACAGATGAGAAAATCTTCATCGGATGCATGTGAATGTCAACTGAGAAATAACAACTCTCGTTAAATATCATGTGTCATTTGGGCCTATTTGCACGAAATAATACATCAACTGGGTAAACGTAATGCAAACCCCATAATAAAACCATGAATGAAATTTGGCGGTCTTCTGACTCCCAATGTAAGCCATTCAACAACAACACAACAGGTTCCATGACAACTCAGGCTAGCCCAGCACAAATTTGTTTGGGTAACATTGCGATTCCTTGTGTAGGAATAGTATGCACTGGAATTGATGCATTTTGTGCCAAAATGTCTTCTTGGCTTTTCCCCATACTTATGTAGTATACTTTACCAAAAATATACTTCTGCATAGCACGAACCCTACTGTTATTCATCATTTTATGTTTGTCTTTGTGCTATGTATGCTCTATTTTATTCATTTAATTTTTGCATTTTCAAAGTGGTGTATGTACTTCGAACTGATTATACTAGTTTATAATACATAATTTATTTGTACATTTATTCGTTAGGTACTTCATCCTACTCGATGGCATATGGAGTACATGGGCTTGGAAAGTTATCACATGTGCTTTGCCAAATAATCGTGGAAGCAGGGTTATGACAACAACTTGCATCATCGATGTAGCCAACTATTGTTCTAGCTATCCTAATGATCTTGTCTACCAGATAGAGGCACTTAGAGACACAAATTCTAAAATCTTATTTCGTAGCAGAATCACTCGCCAGGAAGAAAGAATTGCTGATTTTGAAGAAGTTTGTGGTGACATGTTGCTGAATATGTGTGGTGGCATGCCATTGGGCATAATTATTGCAGCCGACTTATTAGCAAGGAAATCTGAAGATCCGATAGACCTGAAGATGCTTGGGAAATTTATTCTTTCATCAGTGAATCAATATTCCACCTCTGACGGAACGACAAAGATACTGCATATGAGTTTTGCTGATCTGTCTCTCCCTTTGAGGTCTTGCTTTCTGTACCTGGGTGTTTTTCTAGAATATTACACCATCACCAAAGATCATTTGATATGGCTATGGATAGCTGAAGGATTTATTCCCAAAGGAAATAAAGAGTGCTTGTGGGTAACAGGGGAGAGATACTTCAATGAGCTTATCAGTAGGAGATTGATTCAGCCTGTGTTTACCTGTGATGATGACCAAGCAGTTGGTTGTACAGTTCATACTGTAATTCTTGACTTCATCAGATCCATTTCCAGAGAAGAAAACTTTTTTACCAAGGCAACCGAATTGAATTCGGGTCCACTTCCATGTGACACGATTAGGCGTTTCTCGCTGGACTGTGGTGATGAAGACGAAGCTGACACCTTGTCCACGAGCAGCGTGCACCTGTCAAGCATAAGATCCCTCGTGGTCTTCGGGGATGTTGAAGGGAAGCCCTATCCTTGTTGGTCTTTAGATTTCAAGCATGGTGAAAATATGCATGATACTAAGGCTCCAGGAGTTGGTATAAAGCACCCGTCAAGCATGCGACCCCTCACAGGATTTCATTCAGTTTCCAATCATGGTGAAGAGATGCATACTACTAAGTCTCTAGGAGTTTCCATAAATGTTATTTTCGCCTTCAAACTTCTGCGAGTGCTAGACCTAGAAGATACCAGGAATTTAAAAAATCACCATCTCAAAGGCATTGAAGAATTAGTTTTACTGAGATACTTGGGGCTTGCAGGGACTGGTATAACTCAGCTACCGCACCTAATCGGAGAACTCGAGCAGTTGGAGACCTTAGATTTGAGGCGGAATATAGGGCTCATAACTTCTCCTCCTTCTGTAGTTAAATTACAGAAGTTGAGGCATCTGCTGCTTCCAGGATATGCCGCGAAAATTTGGAAGATGCCGGAACTAGAAGTAGTATCTGGCCTTCGTGTTGAGAGTAGCAGCTCATTTGGTACAGTGGTAGAGCTGCTGAGGAAATCTGAGCAGCTAAGGAAGCTTGGCCTAATCTTTAACGTAAATCCTACTCCCACAGAAACTGATCTCGTGTCATTTCTCGACGAGATTGTAATGTCTAAGCTCCAATCCCTATCAATTGATTTTAGAGGGATTTCCATTCCCATTCCCCAACTAGTGGATTCATGGGAGAGGGTCACTGCTGTCCTACCAAAGAAATTTGAGCCCCATAGATTTGAGCTCAGAGTAAGGACCGAAGGTCTCAAGCGAGTTCCACACAATATGGGCTCACTTGCAAGCCTCACTCACTTGCTTATTATAGTTGAACAGACAAAAGCAGAAGATTTCCTTGTCCTTGGGGTTTGTCCAATCTAGTCCTTCTCGACCTGAGTACATATAAATGTACTGAAACAGAAAGGTTCATTATCAAGGGCGGTATCTTTCCGTGTCTTAAGGTGTTTTCCTTTAAAATCCGTGATACGTGGATGGAGCTGGAGTTTGAAGAAGGAGCCATGCCGCAGCTCCAAAGGTTTGGGCGTGGATTCATAGCAAGTGAACGAATGAATCAAGCATATCCCGATATAGGCATGGAGCGCCTCAGTCGCCTCACGCGAGTCCATGCCACCTTCAATTGCGCATATGCTACACTTCCACAAGTGGAGGTATTGGAAGCTACTATCAGAAGGGAAGTATCTAAGATCGCCAACAAACCTACATTAGAGTTGAGCAGAAAAAATGAAAATATGATGTTGCAGGACGAACAAGGTAAACACTCACTTGTCCCCCCACACCCTTTCAGAAGTGAAGTATCTAAGTAGTGCTTTAGTTGTTTACTATCCTTTTGAACTGTTGCCTGTTAAGGGTGGGTCCTGTAATAAGTTTCATAATTTAGCTACACATGAGTTGTCTCGCTGGTAGCAATTTTTTGCCCCGCAGGGGGTGTTCGAGGGAGAAGAGTCGCATCAGGTTTCCATTACTGCCCCAACTCGCTTTCCCTTTTTTCTTGTTCCCTCTAATTGCTTTGTAATGAATTTTGTATTTTGTTCTTACCTGGTGTTAAAAACAAACATTATATGAGTTTAAATAATATTTTTTACCAATAATAACCATTGAATGCTATGGCGCTATCCAACTATGCAAAAATATAACTTATAACTAAACTATTAGTGGATCACGTCATTATATACATCACATCCAACTATGAATGACAAAATAATTCATTTTAGGTATACACCCAACACTACTGGAAAATTCATCTTCGCCGGGTGTCATGGGCTTTGCCTAGTGCTAAAACGCGGGACACTCGGTGAAGACGGGCACTGGTAGAAAAACGGCCTATGGTCCCGGTTCGGTTGAGCCATCCGTCCCGGTTGCCGAACCGGGACTGGCCAATCGGGACTGATGCTGGTGCCGGTTGGGCCACGAACCGGGACCAATGGGTGTCCACGTGGCCTGTTCTGCAGCGCGTGGGGGAGACTCATTGGTCCCGGTTCGTAATACGAACCGGGACCAATGTTTTGATTTATTTTTCCATTTAATTATTTGGGCACTTTTTATTTTTTGTTTTGCACTCAATTCGAACACTTCTCTTTGTCCCGTCGCCCGGCGCCTCCATCCACCCCTCTCCCTTTCGCCGGTGCCTCCGTCGTCTCCCTCTTCTTCGCATCGCCGACGTGCTCTCCATCTCTCACTCGCCGGCTCATCGAGGCCAAGCTTCGATATTTCTGTGCAGGTACTACTCGCCGGCTCATCTCTCACTCGCCGGCTCTCCATCTCGCACTCAATTCGATGGTACTACATACAGCAATGAAGGAACCACTATTACACATCATCGTCATGAATATATTACACACATCTCATTTGTCGTGCTTGGTCGAACATATTAGAAACGGTACATGTACGCACGAGTTTCATGCATATATACATCTCTTTTACACTCGCATTTCAAACCTTCCGATAGTATTCTTCCTTCGGATCTATGACCTCTGCATCTAAGAATCCCGCAATTTCCTCTTGAATTTCTCGTATGTAATCTTGTGGTAGAAGACCGTCCCGCAACAGTTCGATCTAATTTAAAGAAGGGGTCAATATATATGAATGAAACTAAACACAATTGATGACAATAAACTAAAATTGTGAAGCTCGTTTACGTACTTCAAATTGTTCTAAGAACCGGCTGCCCGTCTCTTGGGTCATCTGGCGAATGAACTCGCAAGCGTAGCATCCACATAAATTATTCCCATGTTCCTGTCTCAAGCACTTTACGAGAACAGAGTTCAATCAAAATAATAATCAAGCATGATAATGGTATTGAAACTAGAATCAAAGAGATGCGCGGATCTAGCTAGTAGTACTTACATTTATTGGTTCAAATGTAAGCTCCGGCGCCCAAATACCCCTAGCCTTGGCGGTGAACCGTTTCCAAGCCCTGTCCGGCAAAGAAAATGAATAAAGGAGTGATATATTAATTACTTGCTACCAGGGAATGAACGGAAAGTTGCCAATATAGTGTCATAATGATTGAAATTACCCTTGGAGACATTCCTGCATGTCCGCCCACTCCTTAAGGGGTTTACGTTTCGAGTCCATGACTTGTACTACTCCTTTGTCAGGTTTAATGATTAGCAGAATAAAGTGGAAGCTGCGCACGCATAAGTCATCAATTATACACTTAACATCGAGTAAGCGAAATAGAATGTGTACAAGACAGTAACACTCACCCGTAGTTGTAAGGAAATACTATTTCCCTTTTGGTTTCGTTAAACCTTAACGCCCTTACCAAGTTATCCTCTGTGTCGATGTAATGACTTTGGAGAGTTTTTTGATGAATGAAATATGGGTCAATGAACCCAATGTCATAGATTTGTCCTTTTTTGCATTGGAGAATCTTCATTCTGCATAATTAATATAGTGATGAGTAAGATTATACATGCAATGAACGAGCTGAGCTAGCTAGAGACTTAATTACAGAAATAATACTTACAGACAATAGGCACTGAGGATAGATTTGTCGATGGCGTCTTGTTGGTATAACTGAAATAATTCAGGAAATTAAATCATTACCACGCCATTTCCATGCCCGTAATGCTCGTTTCTATAGCCCACGTAGATCCAGTTTCCCCCTTCCTCACAGGCTCGCATGTACCCTTATGCAATCTTCGCATTTTTGTTGGTAGACCGTTGACTAACTCAGGTTTGACGAGAGGATACCCGTGCCGGTATTGGTACGCTAATTCCTGGAACTCTTGTAACTGCTCTAAGTATTGAGGAATAGACATGCCCTGAGCAGCGGCCGCTTCTCCGTACATTGCAACAAACTCAGGATCGACGTCAACTGCACCTGTGCTCGACCCCACCTTGGTATTGAAAAACACTTTGAGCGGGGGGCACGACTGGTTTTTCTGTTCTCCGAGATTGGGAACTGATTTCCCACTTGCACTACTACTCTTCGACCGCTGCTTATTTGCCTCAGCCGACTTGCGAATAGAGCGGTCATAGTCTGGTATCAGCCTTGGCGGGGGTTGTTCAAGGGTCTTCAGCATTTTTAAGACGGCGGCTTTTTCTTCTGGGGTGGAGGGGAATTCTGCAGCTTTCGGCTTCTTCAGGCTAGCCAACCACTCTTTATGTTGGGCATTTGCGATCGCAGCATTTTCCTCCACTGTATAGTCATAAGGTCTCATGGGAAGATTCTTATGAGGTACTTTTGGGAGGGGCGACCTTTTACGTTTCGGTGATCGCTTACCCCTCATAGTACCAGCGGTGGGCGGAGACGGCTGACGCGGCGGCGGAGACGACTGACGCGGCGGCGGAGACGGCTGCGCTGCAGACTGGTGAGGCAGCGGAGACGGCGCCTGAGGCGGCGGCGGCGAAGAGGACTATTGCGCTGGAGACTGGTGAGGCGGCAACGAAGATGGATTGCTACTCCGAGGAGTCGATGGCCTTGGCTGCCAGTTTGGAAGCACGATGAATTCCTTTGGCATAGAATGGTCCCTTTTTTGGCTTCTCCAAGTTCAACCACCTCCCCATCTTCACCTGCAGGGTGTTCCAGCTTCAGCTCCTCATATCCTTTCATCACTTCATCCACCCCGACAATAGCGTAGCCATGTGGAACCGGAGAGAAATGGAAAGTTGGTTTAGGTCCAATTGGTACGGCATAGCCGACTGCCACCTTCATTGTTAAGTTAAAAACTTTCACATGTATCTCACAAGGTGTGCTCTCCGTGATATCATCCACTGGGTAGCGACGAAGAGGAGCCTTGTCAGTGCATCATCATTACCATCCTGGAGCTCCGTGGAAGCCACGCTGCTTTTCCGATTCGATGGGCCGCCGGTACCATCGCATGCAGCGTCTACCATGTGCCGCTGAGATTGGCTAAGTGCGTCAATTTGATCCTGCCGCCGCTTTAGTTTTCTTGTATAATACGCAGCCGGTCTGCAGCATCGCGTTTTTCAATTGCCTCCCTTTCCTTTCTCCTCTGATGGCTTCTATCAGGAAGTTTCTTTCTATCCTCGGGAATCGCAATTGTCCTGGGCTTGGAGCCTGGTACGCCTCGTGTTCGTCCGTGTGTTCCTTATTCCCAAGGGCGCGTGTGAGCTCGTCATCCTCTCTATCGGGACAGAACCGTCCCTCATCAACATCCTTTACTGCATTTCTAATGCCTTCGATGGGTAGTAGGGGCTTATCTTTGTGTGTTCTGTTATATATGCACTTCCCTTCTGCGTCCAACATGCCCCCATGCCCGTAAAACCAATTTCTTGCCCGTTCGATCCATGTGTATGGCTCTGGAGTGATCCCTTTAGCCAGCAGGTCGGTCCTCAAGTTTCTCCCACTTAGGCATGCTAAAGGCGTAGCCACCAGCCCCATAGTATGGTGGTACTTCTTTTTAGCAGCATTTGCCTTATTTGTTTCAGACTTTATCTGAGCTTCCTCCGATTTCTTGTACGCCACAAATTCTTCCCAGTAGTCTCTTATCTTCTCATACCCTTTATCGAAGTCCGGAGTCTTATCTTTCTTGATAAACTCGTGTGCAATCTTTTCTTCAGTTCTTGAATAGCTCGGCCATCTTCTTAAGAGCCCACTCCTTGACTTTTTCCTCTATGATTTTTTTTAGCTTGGCAATCTTTTCTGCCTCATTTGGATCCTCCTCATCTGGATCCACCTCTGGCGCCGGCAGGGTGAAATTAACCATGAGCTTTTTCCAAAGGTTTTCTTTGCCTACGTCGCCGACATATTTATTCCTCCCGCCCTTGGCTTATTCCATTCTCGAACGGTGATCGGGATGTAGTCCCTAACAATAACTCCGCATTGCTTTACAATTTTTTTTGCAACATCAGGGGGAGCAATCGGTGTGCCGTCTTCAGCGACTTTTTCGATCCTGTACCTTTCATGGTCACCCAACTTTTTGGCTGGGCCTCGTTTGTCCTTACAGACGATTTGCTCGATCCGGAGGGCTAAAAGAAGAAAGAGCGTTAATATATGTATATAGACAGCAGAGGCTTAATTAATTAATATATATATGGAACTCGGCGGAGTTTGCAACATTTAATGTTCCACCGGAGCCTTCGGCTTCTCCCTCATCGAAGCCGCCGGCTTCTCCCTCACCCCAGGCGTTGGCTTCTACCTCACCGGAGCCGTCTCTTCGGTTGAGAGACTCATCTCCCTCACCAGAGTTGTTCAGGAACTGCGAGGTGATATCGTCAACATCTTCTGGCCCGCGGATGATATCCTCGAGTATGTTTTCCTGATGTTCGTCTCGTTCCATAGTTTCTGCAAATTAATAACAATGCACAAAACATTAGTTGGGTAACTTGTTCCATTTTGCTAACACATAAATTTTGCTAACACTTTAAATATTCTTAAACAAGCTATTTTAGGTGTATGAAAACGGTGAGGAATTGCTTGTGTTGTGTATATGTTGATTAAATTTTAGGTTTATTAAAACAGTGAACCCGTAAACTAGTATCGTAAACTCGTATCGGACCACATGAACTAGTATCGTAAACTCGTATAGGTCGGAACTAGTATCGTAAACTCGTAAACTAGTATCGTAAACTCGTAAACTCGTATCGGACCACATGAACTAGTATCGTAAACTCGTATAAGTCGGAACTAGTATCGTAAACTCGTAAACTCGTATCGGACCACATGAACTAGTATCGTAAACTCGTAAACTCGTATAGGTTGGAACTAGTATCGTAAACTCGTATCGGACCACATGAACTAGTATCGTAAACTCGTACACTCGTATAGGTCAGAACTAGTATCGTAAACTCGTAAACTAGTATCGTAAACTCGTAAACTCGTATCGGACCACATGAACTTGTATCGTAAACTCGTATAGGTCGGAACTAGTATCGTAAACTCGTAAACTAGTATCGTAAACTCGTAAACTCGTATCGGACCACATGAACAAGTATCGTAAACTCGTAAACTCGTAAACCCGTAAACTAGTATCGTAAACTCGTAAACTCGTATCGGACCACAAATTTTTCCTAGCACAACTTAATTAAACATCACGATTTTTTGCAAGCACTCAAATTTGCCAACATTTTGCATGCAATCAAATTTGAACATTTGGCACATTGTATCAAATTTGCCAATTATTACAAGCACTCAAATCACACAAATATTGTATCGAATCAAGCACATTGCATCAAATTTGCATGCAATCAAATTTGAACATCGTGACAGAGTATTTGCCAGAGAGCAAAAGCTCTCACCGCGGCGTCGAGGGCGGAGGGCTCGGGTGGCGCGGCGGCGCGCGGCGTCGAGGGCGGCGGGCTCGGGCGGCCCGGCGGCACGACGGCGCGGCGTCTAGGCGGCGCGTGGAGGCGCGGGCGGGCGGAGTGCGGGGAGAGATGGTGCGGGGCGCCGGCGGGCTCGGGTGGTGCGTGGAGGACGGCGGAGTGGCGGCGCGTGCAGGACGGCGGCGGGGCAGCCTGACGGCGTGGTGGCTCGGGCTCCTCGTCGATTCCTCTGCTACGGCGCCGCGGGTGAGACTTGGTCGATTTAATCGATTTGGAGACGAAAATGAGGAAGGAGAAGGGCCCGGGCAGTTATACCAGGGGTCATTGGTCCCGGTTGCTGCCACGAACCGGGACCAATGCCTCATTGGTCCCGGTTCGTGGCAGCAACCGGGACCAATGCCCTGGCAAATTCATGCTAGATTTGCTCGCGCGTCCATGGACTCATTGGTCCCGGTTCTTCGTATAAACCGGGACCAAAGAGTCCTTTTTCAAAATTATTTCGAACTTTTCAGTTCTGAATGTTGTTCCCGCCTTTTTTTTCTTATTTAGGTGTTTGAATATGAATTTCAAATGGTTTTGAATCTGAAAAGACTTTCAACATGAAAAGTGTTTAAATTTGAATAAATAATCCAAAACCATTTTCTGTTTTCTAAAATAATTATTCTAACTATACAAGCTATTAACCATTTTGCCATTTTCAATTAAAAATGCATTAACTAATATTGTTTGAATTTGAAAATTATATCTTTTCTGATTTTTTCAAATATCTAATTGTCTTAAAATTTGTAATAATCATTTCTTAATTTTAAAAAAATCCTTAACAACATACCACACAGTTACATAAAAGGATCCATTATTACACATCACCAACAGTTACATCACTACATAAACCGACTTGCTGGATCGAAGGCCGTAGGATTAGGGGAACGGCGGGAGGAGCCAGCCCCGTTCGCGGCCGCCTAGTTCTCGCGCGCACGTTTGCGCCGTAGGGCAAGATCCATGCAGGATGAGTCTTTCAGCGCCCAATCCAGCTCGGAAGCCTCCTTCGCCTTGAGCTGGTAGGACCCGGCAAAAGTTAGTGATATTATTCGTGATGTATTATGGTTAAATAAAAATGGACCCGAGCTATGTAACTGGATTAAATAAAAATGGACTCGGGAACCATGCATTACATATGATCACTTGTTTTCTAAAAGGTTTAATACATTACTACACATCACATAAAGGTTTAATACATTACATTGATTTACATAAAAGCCATGAACCCTTCTTCGCGTATGTCCCTGGCCTATGATCGCTTCGGCCGTAACCATGGAGCATCTTCATTATTTAACGGGATGCTTGGGTCAGTTTTCACTGTGAAGGGCGGAATTTCATCAAACTTATCATAATCTGCTGACATGTCTGTCTTGTCCTCGACTCCCACGATGTTTCTTTTCCCTGAAAGAACTATGTGACGCTTTGGCTCATCGTCTGATGTATTCGTTTGCTTATTTTTTCTTTTTTTGGTCTGGAGGACATGTCCTTCACATAGAAAACCTGAGCCACATCATTGGCTAGGACGAATGGTTCGTTCTTGTAACAACCAAGATTCTTGAGATCCACTGTTGTCATTCCGTACAGCTGGTCTACCTTTATCCCTTCTCCATTCATGTTGACCCAACTGCACCGAAACAAAGGGACCTTAAAAGTAGGTCCATAGTCAAGTTCCCATATCTCCTCTATGTAACCATAGTATGTGTCCTTTTGCCCATTTCGTCTGTTGCATCAAAGCGGACACCACTGTTTTGGTTGGTGCTCTTTTTATCTTGGGCGATCGTGTAAAATGTATTCCCATTTATCTCGTACCCTTGGAAATTCAATACAGTCGAAGATGGTGACGCGGCCAACAAGTAGAGCTGATCTCCGACAGTGGTGTCATTCATGAGCTGTAATCGCAACCAACTGCCGAAAGTCTCCATGTGTTTTTCTTTAATCCAGGAGTCAGCCTTCCCCGGGTTCTTGGAGCGTACATAATTCTTGTGTTCCTCGATATACGGAGCCACGAAGGTGGAACTTTGTAGAACTGTGTAGTGTGCTTGAGTTAAAGAATGCCCGTCCCTACATATCAGTGCTTTCTTTCCTAGCGTGCCTTTTCCACTCAGTCTCCCCTCATGCCGCGATTCAGGAACACCAATCGGCTTAAGGTCAGGAATAAAGTCAACACAGAACTCAATGACCTCCTCTGTTCCATAGCCCTTTGAGATGCTTCCTTCTGGCCTAGCACGGTTATGAACATATTTCTTCAAGACTCCCATGAACCTCTCGAAGGGGAACATATTGTGTAGAAATACAGGACCGAGAATGGCAATCTCGTCGACTAGGTGAACCAGGAGATGCGTCATAATATTGAAGAATGATGGGGGGAACACCAACTCGAAGCTGACAAGACATTGGACCACAGCCTTCTGTAAACTTGGTAGAGTTACTGGATCGATGACCTTCTGAGATATTGCATTGAGGAATGCACATAGCTTCACAATGGGTACTCGAACATTTTCCGGTAGAAGCCCCCTCAATGCAACCGGAAGCAACTGCGTCATAATCACGTGGCAATCATGAGACTTCAGGTTCTGGAATTTTTTCTCTGCCATATTTATTATTCCCTTTATATTTGACGAGAAGCCAGCCGGGACCTTGATACTGCTCAGGCATTCAAAAAAGATTTCCTTCTCTGCTTTGGTAAGAGCGTAGCTTTAAGTATTGACGCCCTTTATCCGTCTGCTTGTTGTATGGGTCTTTCATACGTTGCTGGTCTCCCGTGCTTCTGGTGTATCTTTTGTCTTCCCATACACGCCCAGGAAGCCTAGCAGGTTCACGCAAAGATTCTTCGTCACGTGCATCACGTCGATTGAAGACCGGACCTCTAGGACTTTCCAATAGGGTAGCTCCCAAAATATAGATTTCTTCTTCCATGGGCGTGGTTGTCAGCGTCATTCGGAACAGATAGACTGCCAGGACCCTTTCCAAAGATTACTTCTAAATCCTTGACCATGTCATATATAACATCACCATCAGGGAGGTTAGGCTTCTTCCGGCGATCTGCCTCACCGTTGAAATGCTTGCCTTTCTTTCTTACGGCATGACTGTTCGGAAGAAATCGACGACACCCCAGGTACACATTCTTGTTTCCCAAATGTATACTTTCAGTCTTATCTAAACAGTGCGTGCATGCATTGTATCCCTTGTTTGACTGTCCTGAAATGTTACTAAGAGCAGGCCAATCATTGATGGTTACGAACAGCAACGCTCGTAGGTCAAATTCCTGTTGTTTGTGCTCATCCCACACACGTACACCTGGTTCGGACCACAACTGCAAAAGTTCATCAACTAATGGCCTTAGGTACACATCAATGTCGTTGCCGGGTTGCTTCGGGCCTTGGATGAGCACTGGCATCATAATGAACTTCCGCTTCATGCACAACCAAGGAGGAAGGTTGTAGATACATAGAGTCACGGGCCAAGTGCTATGACTGGAGCTCTGCTCCCCAAAAGGATTAAAGCCATCTGTACTTAGACCAAATCTTAAGTTCCTTGCGTCATCTGAAAATGTCGGGAACTCTCTGTCGATTTTTCTCCACTGGGACCCATCGGCGGGGTGTCTCAACTTCCCGTCTTTCTTACGCTCTTCTTTGTGCCATCGCAACAACCTGGCATGCTCTTTGTTTCTGAACAGACGTTTCAACCGTGGTATTATAGGAGCATACCACATCACCTTAGCAGGAACCCTCTTCCGGGGGGCTCGTCATCGCCCTCAACATCACCAGGGTCATCTTGTCTGATCTTGTACCGCAGTGCATTGCATACCGGGCATTTATCCATATTCTCGTACTCCTCACCGCGGTACAGGATGCAGTCATTAATGCATGCATGTATCTTCTGCACATCTAATCCTAGAGGGCAGATAGCCTTCTTTGCTTCGTATGTAGTCTCGGGCAATTCGTTATCCTTTGGAAGCTTCGGCTTCATTATTTTCAGTAACTTCTCAAATCCCTTGTCAGAACAACCAGTCTCTGCCTTCCATTTCAGCAGTTCCAGTGTGGTACCGAGCTTTGTGCTGCCATCTTCGCAATTTGGGTACAGCAACTTTTTGTGATCCTCTAGCATGGCCTCCAACTTTAGCTTCTCCTTTTCTGTATCGCATTCTCGCTTTGCATCAGAAATGACCCCACCAAGACCATCAGCGGGCTCATCTGATGCCCGATGTTCACCTCCTTCTTCTTCAACGTCTTCCATTACAGTATCACCGCATTCCTCAGGGAACATAGGATAGTTGTCATCATCCTCCTCTTCTTCATTGTCTTCCATCCTAACCCCTCTTTCTCCGTGCTTGGTCCAACAATTATAGCTGGGCATGAAACCTCTCCGAAGCACGTGGTCTTGAATGGTTTTCGGGTCAGAGTACTCCCTGACGTTCCGACACTTCTCACATGGACAAGGCATAAAATTATCCACTTTGTTTGCCTCAGCCACATCGAGAAATTTATGCAGGCCTGCAATAAACTCGGAACTGCGTCGTTCGCCGTACATCCATCGCATCCGTGCATCCATCTGCATCATATAATTAAGTTTATCAAATACCATTACAATAACATCTTGAATAGTGAAATGACCACCGTACATCGACACGTGCAATATTTTGTATCAATTACAGATGAAAAGGATAAAGTTGCTAACCTCGGTCGAGGATATCATTTGTGTGAACTTAAGTGTGGCTCGGGCATTTCATCGAACACATCTTGTGCGTGGCAAAGGAAAAAAAACTAGCACCCACTTCCCACCAATCCAAGCAGAAAAAAAACAGAGGAGAGAAGAGAGGGGGTGGGTTATTATAGGCAGGGGAGGGGTATTAGTCCCGGTTCGAGACACGAACCGGGACCAAAGCTCCGCGGCACGCCACGTGTCGATGTCCAGCTTTGGTCCCGGTTCGTGCCACGAACCGGGACTAATGTGCCCAACCGAACCGGGACCAATGCTCCACGGGGCCCTGGCAGCTCGAACCGGGACCAATGCCAGGCATTGATCCCGGTTTCTCCCTGAACCGGGATGAAAGCCTGGTTCGGCTCTGGAGGAAAGACTGGTTTTCTACTAGTGGGGCTTTGCCTAGTGCTAAACGCGGGACACTCGGCGAAGAAGCGATTTGCCGTGTATCCACGCAAAACACTCGGCAAAGGGGAAAACACTCGGCGAACACACACTTTGCCTAGTATATCCAAGAAAAACACTCGGGAAAGATGGGACACTCAGTGAAGAATGCAAAAAACACTCGGCAAAGAACACCACTCGGCGAACTCGTGGGCCCATGTTTGTTCTGACAGCCCGGCCGACGGAGCCGTGACGGACACCCACCTTTGCCGAGTGCCAACACTCGGCGAACTACCAAAAAAAACTATTTTCCATTTTTTAAGTGTTAAAAATGACTTTTTTGTGAAGCGGGTACATAAAATATGGTACAAAATTGCACCAATACAATTATCACACAAAGTATTCTATATTTGATGGATAATTCAAAAATATTAGGAATTTTTTCGCTTTCTATCTAATTTCGCCTATTTAAATGACTTTATGCCGATTTCTCGAAAGTAATTAAAATTTGAACTACAAGTATGTGATAGTTTGCTCTGATGTTTAAAAAAAATCATTTTAAGATACACAATTAGTGATTATATCACAGAACCGTCGATGGTTTTGAAAAATGTGACCCCGTTCAATGAATAGCCATGGTGGCCATTTTGGCCATTTTTTCAAAAAAAGTCAAATAAAGTGAAAACATAATAAAAAAAGAAATTGTTTGTCATGGAATCCTTTTATGTATACTAGTTGCTAGAATAAATGATAAACTTGAGTTTTGACAAATTGTTCAAAAAAATCCTTCACAAAAAGGTCTATCTTCTATAAACATGTATAGGTTTCAAGCCAAATGACCAAATTATTGCCATTCTCGTGCCATAGTTTGTCGTAAAGTGTCCATATTTGACACATAGGTGTATCTTGGTAAGAGAAACAACGTTGCCAAACCAGGTTTCTAAATTCTTTTTCAAAATATCATTTTCCATTTTCTAACACTACTAGGAAAAGGGTCATCAGTGGCGCACCAAATTATGATTCTGTGTCGCACCCCCAGAATTGCTGGGTGCGCCACAGAATCCTCGCCACTAAATTATTTTTTCTGTGGCGCACCATGGGCGTGCGCCACAGAAATCCACTTTCTGTGGCGCACATGGCCTGGTGCGCCACAGAATTCTGAAAAAATTCAAAAAATTCAAAAACTGAAAAAAAAATTAAAATGTTTCAAAAAAAATCAGAAAAATCAAAATATGAAATAATATGAAAAATCCTAATTATTGGAATTATTTTCAGATTTTTTGAATTCTTTGAACTGATACCTTCCCGCTAGGTCACCCATCCTCAAATTGCTCCAACCCTAGCACGCTTAACTTCTAAGTTCCACCCACTTCACCTACCCTTGTGCTACTCAAGTTCTTATTGATATATATATCATATGTATCCTCTTAAGTCTTGTATGTGTATATGTTATGTATATGTTATAAACGTGTGTTTTTAAATTTCAGATTTTTCAAAAACTTGTAGACTTTCAAAAGGAGATTCAAAAGATCCAAAAAAAATTCAAAAAACTTAAAAATTTTCAAAAAATTCAAAAAAATTCAAAAAATCTAAAAAATCCAAAAATAAAAAAATTCCAAAAAATAAAAAAAAGTCAACAATCTTCTTTGTTATACATTTCTGTGTTTTTTTTGAATTTTTTAATTTTTTTGAATTTTTTGAATTTTTTTTGATTTTGTAGAAAAAAATCTTCTGTTTCAACTAACTTTTTTTCTTTTGGAATTTGAGGAATCTGTTAATCTGGAATTTAATGGATAATCCACAAATATTAGGATTTTTCTCGCTTTTTACCAAATTACGCCTATTTAAATGACTTTATGCCGATTTTTCGAAAATAATTCAAATTTGAACTACAAGTGTGTCATAGTTTGCTCTAATTTTTTTACAAAATTCATTTTAAGGTACACAGGTAGTGATTGTATCACAAAACCGTTGATAGTTTTGAAAAATTCAATCACTTTCAATGAATAGTTATGGTGGGCATTTTGACCATTTTTGTAAATAAATCAAATAAAGTGAAAAATACTAAAAAAAGAAATCATTTGACATCGAATTCATTTATGTGTACTAGTAGATAGCAAAAATGATAAACTTCAGATTTGACAAACTTTAAGGTGTTAAATTATTTTCAAATTGGCTAAGAGATAGCACAATCCGTGTACTTGTCTCTGATTGGTTGAGACGCGTTGCCACGGATCGATGACGTGGCAAGCAGAGAGCCACACATCGCTATCTCTTTCCCTGCCTCTCTCTTATCTCTCACCTCGCTACTATTCTGTAGACTAGTAGCCTGTAACTAGCCCACCATGGCCTTAGGCTGGTGCCAGTGGGGGCGGTAGTGGAGGCGATATCGCCTGGGGAGGGGCGGGAGCGAGGCGGGAGGGAGGCGGGACGGCAGCGGGAGGCGATGAATCCATCGCCCGGCGGTAGCGCCCGCTACCGCCCCGCTGTCGCCCGCGTTGGCAGCGGTAGGGGGGCGAGAGGGAGGCGGGAGTGGGGCGGGAGCGAGGCAGCGCGCTGGCGTGGTGGGGCGATAGCGAGGCGAGAGGGCAACGGCTAGCTGACGTGGCGAGCTCTGATTCGTCCACGTCAGCTAGCCGTTGAGGTATCCGTTGGAGCTTCAAAAAATTCGAATAAAAATTGCAAAAAATTCCAAATTTCATCCCCAACCCCCTATAAATACCCCCACCTGGTTTCACTCATCTCACACCCCACTTCATCTCATTTCTGTCTTCCACTCTCCATTTCCACTCCTCTCGACGCCATGTCTTCGTCCAGCAGCAGTTCGAGCGAAGGAATGCAGGGTGCTATGATCGATGCATTCCAAGCGGAGTACGAGGAGGCGATGCTCAAGCTCGAGGCGGAGTCAAGCCGGACGCGACGCCGTCGAAGGTTCATCAGGCGTGATCGTGATGGTGCCGGCGATCGGCTCTACGAGGACTACTTTGCCGACAACTGTACTTATCCTCCGAACTTTTTTCGGCGAAGGTATCGGATGAGGCGAAAGCTTTTTCTCGACATTGTAGATAGATTGGGTGAATACTCTCCGTATTTCACCCAAAGAGTTGATGCTCTCAACCGTCCTGGTTTTACTCCCCTACAAAAGTGTACTGCGGCTTTGCGCTTGTTAGCTTATGGAGCCGCTGCGGATACGGTAGATGAGTGGCTAAAGCTAGCTAGACAAACTTCATCAGAATGTCTAGAGAAATTATGTGAAGGCATCATTGACTGTTACGGGGAAGAGTTTTGCCGTCGACCAAATGTCGCGGATACTCAGCGTCTCCTAGCGAAAGCCGAGGAGCGTGGCTTTCCGGGAATGCTAGGGAGCATCGACTGCATGCACTGGCAGTGGAGGAACTGCCCAGTGGCGCATGCCGGTCAATTCACAAGGGGAGACATCAAACACCCTACCATAATCTTAGAAGCCGTTGCATCGTATGATCGTTGGATCTGGCATGCCTATTTTGGAGTGGCCGGGTCCAATAACGACATCAACGTACTGAATCAGTCGACGTTGTTCACTGATGTGCTTAGGGGAGAAGCACCCGTAGTGAACTTCACGGTGAATGGACACGAGTACAACAGGGGTTACTACCTTGCCGACGGCATCTACCCCTCCTGGCCGGTGTTCATGAAAGGGGTGACTCTTCCACAAAGTGAAAAGCATCGGCTATTCACAACTGCTCAATCAGCTTGGCGCAAAGATGTCGAGTGTACCTTTGGAGTGCTCAAGTCTAGGTTCAACATTATAGCAGTTCCCGGACGCTCCTACTCGCAGCGTACTCTTGGGTTGATCATGCGTGCATGTGTCATTCTGCACAACATGATCATCGACGATGAGCGTGGTACCAATTTGGACGACATCTATGAGACAGTTGCGTCCAATGTCGGGCCGGCGATCCACAACAATGCACCACCAGGCCTAGCAGCCAGGATTCAGATGGACAACGAAATGAGGGACTCACCGATGTATACACAGCTCCAGCAAGATTTGATTGAGCATGTGTGGGCAAATAGTCATGCCTAGATTATGTAATTTTTTAATTTTTTACGTAATTTTTTAATTTTTTATGTAATTTTTTTATTTACTATGTAATCAGTAATATTTTAGTTGAATAAAATAATTTTATTGCATTATTTTGAATGTCTAAACAAAAGCGAGTAAAATAACTAAATGTGCAACGGCTAGCTGACGTGGCTACAGCCTGCCACTACAGCCCGTGCAGTGGCACCGTGAGGTGAGAGTGAGGTGAGAGTGGGGTGAGAGTGGGGGTAAAAGCTGACGTGGCGGGGCGATAGCTGGGCGGTGCACTGGCACCAGCCTTATCTCTTCCGGCGCTATCCCTCCTCTCTGCTACTTTCTCGTCCTGTCCATGCTACTGTATCGTCCTCTCCACTGTCTCTCACCTCGCTATTGTCTCGTCCTCTCCACGCTGCTCCTCTTCGACGACGGGTCGACGGCAGCACTCGAAGCAACGCAAAGCCGCCGCCTGACCACCGTCGTGTCGCCGTCCGCCGGGACAGAGTCGCGGCCCTGCTCCGCCGGAGTCCCGCCGTCCCCCGTGACCCCGTGCCGTCGCTCGCCGCCCTTTGCCCCGCTGGGACCGCGTCGCCGCCCTCCTCCCAGCCCGGGACCAGGTCACCGCCGCCGTCTCCCGCGTCCTCATCCCTCCCGAAGTCCTCATTCCTCCCGACGTCCTAGGCTGCGCGTCCTGAACGTGCGCCACCGTCCCCGCTGACCCCATCTCTCCCGACGGTGTCACAGCGACGGCAAGCGACGTGACAGCGTCGCCCAGCGCACGCCGAGCACGCAGAAGCAGCAGTGCCCGTGTTGAGGCCGGCGAGCGACGGGACGAGGCGTTCTCCGGCGGCCATCCGCTCCATCGTCATTGAGCCGCCCATCTTCGACGTCGCCGTTCTCCGGCCGGTGGCGTATTTTTTTTAATTCTAGTTAACTAGTTTGCCGAGTATTACACTCGGCACTCGGCAAACATCTCCGTTTGGCTGGACGGACGCCTGGACTGACGTGATGTACTTTTGTTCGCCGGGTAGTGGAAAATATACTCGGCAAACACTTCGCCGAGTCCGTCGACAAAAGGCACTCGGCGAAGTGGCGTCGCCGAGGCGATTGTCGCTGAGTAGGCGTCGCCGAGTGCCCAACTCGGCGAAGCCTTCGCCGAGGTGAATTCCGGCCTTCGCCGTGTGTTTTGACCACACGGCGAAGAGTATTTTTCCAGTAGTGCAAATTAATCATACAAGAGGACGTACAAAAATATTCATGCCGTATCATGGTGTGTGGTAGCGCACTTACGTGTTCTTCTCTTCTTGACTTGATCGTAATTGTCTTAGTCTGTAATTGTCCACATTTTGTAAAGAGTGGCAGCTAACTCAAGACCTTGATATGTCTGGACTAATGGAAGGAAGGCCAAAACTTCATGACCCTACACTAGACATCTTTGTGAAGTCTTCCTTTTTTGTACATTTTGTCGACTTCGGTTAACAAATTGGTGCAATAATAATTTCCCATCCCGAGAAACTTGTTTCAGTTTCCAACAAATTAATCTAAGCACCCATTTGTAAAGAGCTACAGCGAATATATGACTACATATGCCTACAGTTGATCGACTGGTAAGACTTTACGGCCTATATTTATATATTACTTATTATGACTTTATAAGGGAGAGACCTACACTAGATAGCTTTGTGAAGTATACCTTTCTTGTAGATCATGTCGACTTCAGTTAATAATCTGGTCTAATGATAGTTTTCTCATACCAATCGATATTTAAATCAACCTCTTTGCATGGTTGGGTTTCTTGTAGCTTTGTGAAGTATTCCTTTCTTGTAGATCATGCTTGGGTTTCAACCTATCTAAGCACTCACTTGTTTGCAAGTTTCAACGATATTTTGTTTCCTTATCTTAAATCGAGTTTTTTGTTGATTAATTTTGGTAATAGGTTCATGATTTTTAAATCAACCTCTTTGCATGTTAATTAGGATAAATTTAGCCAGCTACTTGTTTGGAGTTTTAAAAAATGACTTCTAATAATATTTTAGACAGATAAATCATTGTTGAATAGTCTGCCATTATCCAATTATGCACAAATATAACTTGTAACTAAAACTGTTTGGGGAGACGTCACTGTATATATGACATCCAGTTATCATAATAAATAATGCATGTTACGCATACACCCAGCTCGGTCATCCAAGATGTATGTACAACAATATGCATGTAGTGTCATGGTGTGTGATAGCGTATCTACCTATTCTTGACTTGGTCTTAATTTTTTTACTTGGCAAGTGTCCACAATTTCTAAGGAGTGAAAGCTAACACAATACTTGTACTCATTATATTAAAGCTGTGCCGTTTCTCGGCCTGAGAGCGGCCGAGCTACAGTGCCACGATCCGTGCCGTCGATCGGCGATCGGACGGTCCGGAGAACACGTCCGTGACGGTTTTACAAAAAAAACCCTGCCAAAACCATGACTCAACCCGCAGTCCGCGAGATCGCGAGGCGAGGGACCATTTTGCAATTAGCGAAAAGTTCATGGACTTTTCTGCAAACCTTCCCGCAGAGCCTCTCCTTCCCCTCCTCTCTCCTGCACACGCCCGCGGCGTCGCCGGCGCCGCCGACGCGGCGCACGTCCGCTCCGGCCCTCCCCGTCCAAATCGAAGGCCACGGGGAGGTGCGCCGTCGCCTACTCCACCTCCTGGCTGAGCATGCCGTCCTGGTACGCCGTCGTGGAGCCGGATTTGCCGCCGCCGTGCCGCAGCTCCATCCGCCGTATCCGTGCTCGCCGCCGGCGCTCCCGCGACCATTTGGTCGCCAACGCCGCCCTCCCGGCTCCGCCGCGCCTCCCTCGCGCGGATCCGCGCGATCCCCGCCTCGCCGGCGTGCTGGAGCGGGCGTGCCGTGCTCGCCCGAGCTCGGCAGCGCTGCGCATGGCCGCCGCCGCCTGGTGACGTCGCGGATGACGTCACCACGCCGTGCCAACGGGCCTGGGCTGCCCGACTGGACCGCAAGTTGGGCTGGGCTGGCTGCTTCGCAGCTGGCTCGGCCTGGACTTTTTTTTTTCCTCCTGTTTTTCTTTTTCTGATTTTCTTATTTAGAAACTTTTGTAATTTTTTGTGTCCATCTAAATGACTATAGCAAATGAAAAAAAAAACTTGAATTTTTCCTATCGACCAATATTTGGATAAGTTTGTGGAAAAAAAAACACAAACATATCAGACCATTTGAATCCAAATTTGAAATTCAAATCTCAACAAAAAAAAAACTCTATGAATCCCGATGATTTTATGACCGTGACATGTGACGTTTCCTATTTTCAATAATTTTTAATATATAAACGTTTTTACAAAATCGCAGATTTTTCCCCCAATTGCAGCAATTTCAAAATTTGAGCAATCTCTAAAATCCAGCCATTTTAAAAACGATTTTTTCCCCAAATTCTGATGATTCCCAAACTAAAACAATTTCAGAATGTTGCCATTTTCGCCTACTAATATAAAAAACACGTTCCACTAAACATAACTTAAAAAATTATATGAACTTTCAAATTCCAAGACAAAAAAAACAAACAAACTTTCCAAATGACCTAACAAATGGCTATATTGTATTTTGAAAACAATATTACTTATCTTATCTTTTTCTCCGCCCTTTCCTACTGCCACTAAACTTACAATTTTATTGACAATTGGTCTATTTACAAAATTTACGTTTCACCTGCACGAGTTGCGACAATATACAAACATTTTCCAAAATACATATGTTGCACAAAAAAAAAAGTCACAAATTCCTTCAAAAGTCAAATAAAATCAGCAGATATAACATCAGTAATATCATTCAATATGATAGACCGACTAATCTTTTTTGGTACAAACCATCCTACTTAAATAGAGTTTGCTAAATCATTTAAATACAAGTACCCACCTATACCATGAGCTTGAATATATCAAAATAAAAAATACTACAAATGTAATTATCGAGAAATAGTTGTTTCACAATTATTTCCCAAGCCACTATATTTCGAAACCAAGTTCTAAAATACAACATGATTTACACAATTTAAAACACTTTATACATATTGTTTTACGATATTTGAACCATTTTGCGAAACTACTAAATGCCGCAAAATCAGTAGCTTCGACTATATCTGCCAGGAAAAAATGAAAAGATTCATCGAAACGATCGCCAAAAAAAAAAAAAAATCAAAGTACAAATACCCATTTATATCATGGGCTCGAACTATTTACATAAAAGGACCACAAATGTAAAAATTAGGAAACAACTGTTAAAAAAATCCCAAACCAGTTTATTGAAACTACAAATCAAATTCTAAATAGAACATGCTTAACAGAATTTATAACACTTTAGACGTATTGTTTTACGTTATTTAGATAATTCTGCAACACTACTAAGTGCTAAATTGACTACTTATTGAATGTGACCAAATTACAAAAAAGAGTATTTAAAACATTCAAATGCCTTCAAAATCCACCAAGAAAAAACAAATATATTAATTCATCAAGAATTTTCTATTCAAACATACTCATCCAAAAAAATATGAAAACATAGCAACATAACTACACGCAAAGAATGCTAACATTACGTGCCAGATTGCCGAAATTCAAATTCGAAAATTCCAAACAAAAATGCCTTCAAAAAAATAGCATCAAGGGCGCGGCGTGCACCGCGCCGATTCAACTAGTATATATCTAGACGAATGGATGAGGAAGAAGGCTTCACGACCTTACGTGTTTTTACGGTGTCATTTACTATGAAAAGGAGACCTACACTAGACAGCTATGTGGCGTCTTCCTTTTTTGTTGATCATGTCAACTTCAGTAAATAAATCGTCCCAATAATAATTTTTCTCATACCAAAAGACAAAACTTGTTTCATTTGCCAACAAATTAATCATTATGAGCACGTAGCAGACGAAATATCTCCGTGTCCCTCTTGCTACAGTCGAGAGAGGCGACTCGGCCACGTCTCGAAAGTTCGAGTCTTCCGCCGGCAATCCCGCCGCTCCCCTCCGCCTCCGGTCGCCGTTCAGGCACCGGGAGATGGGGGGAGCTCCGGCCTTCGCGTGGGTGTGTAGATAGGGTCCTCTACTAGGTGTGCGTTCCTCCCGGCGGCAGCGATGACGGTGGCGTTGGCGCCGGAGTGCTGGGTGTGGTCCTCCCCCTCCTGTCCCCGTTTCGGCGTCGTTCTCGTCGCCAGGGAGGTCGTGGAGGTTCTTCGTCGGGTGCGTTGTTCTGCGTTTGCTCCTCTGGCCGGCCGAGGCGGTGAGGGGAGGAGTGGGCGGAGCTTGGCGCTCCCGTTTTGTTGGCGGTGGTGCAGGTGGTCTCCTTCGATGTCTCAGCTCCGGCTGGCCGTGGTGGCGAGGGGAGCGGCGTCTGGAGGTGGTGGTGGCTGGTGGTGGCTGGCCTGGGTGATGTTTCCGTCGGCTGGAAGAGGGTGGTGCAGTGGAGGTGGCGCCGGTACCGTGTGCGTTCATCGGGTCTAGGTGTCGTCGCGCAGTGGCGGACGAGCTCTGCGGTCATCTTCAACAAGGGGCGGCGCTCTCTCTACGGCGGCTCGTGGTACGGCGACGGCGGCGTCGGCTAGGCGTCTTGGGCCGGCGGAGGATCTGATTGTAATCTTTCCTGGGTGCTCAGGGTGCTTTGTTCATTTTGCAGGGTCCGTTTGTAATTTCTTTTTTCTTGTTGAACTTGCTTGTAATCTGTACTGAGTTCTCTGTTTGTTTGAATCAGATCCTTTTCAAAAAAAAAATAATCATTATGAAACTTGTTAGAAAGACTATTCTACAAGTTGTATATATTGCTTCATCGACCATCCTATCTAAGCACCCGCTTGTTGCAAGTTGCAACAATATCTTTATAGTATTAACTTCAATAATTCATTGTTTATTAATCTATCTAATAGTTCCACTGATTTAGAATCAACATATTGGTTTGTTAGTTAGGATAAATTTAGCTAGCTACTTGCCTAGTCTTAAAAATAAACATTATATCAGCTGAAATAATATTGTATACCAATAATCAACATATAATGGTATGCCGCTATCCAATTATGCAAAGAAATAACTTATAACTAAAACTATTAGTGCATCACGTCACTATATACATTACATCCAACTATCATGACAAAATAATGCATGTTTGGCATACACCCAACTTAATCATACAAGGGTATGTACAAAAATATGCATGTCGTATCATGTTGTGTGGTAGCGCGCTTACCTGTTCTTGTCTTTGTCTTCTTGACTTGATCATAATTGTCTTAGTCAACAATTGGCCACATTTTGTGAAGAGTCGCAGCTAACACAAGATCTAGATATGCTTGGACCAATAGATGGAAGGGCAAGACTTCACGACCCTATATTTTCTAAAGGTATCTCTTATTTTGAGGGTAGACCTAGACAACAGATCTTTGTGAAGTCTTACTTTTTTGTACATTGTGTCGACTTCAGTTAACAATTTGGTGTAATGATAATTTCTCATCCCAAAAGAGCAACTTGTTTCAGTTGCCAACAAATTAATCCAAACATCCATTTGTAAAGAGTTACAACGAATATAAGACTACATATAACTGAACTAGTTGAGCGAATGGCAAGACTTCACGACCTATTTTTTATATTACTATTTATGAGGGGGAGACCTACACTCGACAGCTTTGTTAAGTATTCCTTTTTCGTAGATCCCGTCGACTTCAGTTAATAATCTGGTCTAATGATAGCTTACTCAAGACACAAATGCCTATAAATACTTTTCTACAAATTATATATATATATATATATATATATATATATATATATAGGAGTCCTATATATAAATATATATATGTGGGTTGATTGTTCGTCCTATCTAAGCACCCAGTTGTTGCTAGTTTCAACAATATTTTGTTTTATTGTATTATACAGAGTATTTTTTGTTGATTAATCTAGGTAATAGGTTCATTATTTTTAAATGAACATCTTGGAATATTAATTAGGATAAAATTAGCCAGCTAGTCGTCTGGTCTTAGAAAAATTACTCCTCTTATCCGTAATAATTGTCGGCAGCTGTTAGTACTTTTGTATTAGCGCAGCACACATGCAGCGACACTTAAATCGGACCGGAGGTAGTATATGAGTTTGAATGATATTTTATACCGATAAACCATCATTGAGAAGTCTGCCACTATCAAATTCTGCAAAGATATAACTTGTAACTAAAACTATTAGTGGAGACGTCACTATATACATGACATTCAGCTATCATGATAAATAATGCATGTTACGCATAAACCCAGCTTAGTCATACAAGATGTATGTGCAAAGATATGCATATGTAGTGTCATGGTGTGTGGTAGCGCATCTACCTATTCTTGACCTTGTCTTAATTGTCTTACTTGGCAAGTGGCCACATTCTGTAAGGAGTGACTCCTAACACAGGACTTCGATGTCTGGACGAAAGGGATGGAAGCGGAAGACTTCACGACCTTACTTTTTAAGGTGGCAATTACTATGAGGAAGGAGACCTACACAAGACAGCTATGTGACGTCTTCCTTTTTTCTATAACGTGTCGACTTCAGTTAATAAATTGACTATTCTACAAGTTTTATATATTGGTTGATTGATCATCCTATCTAAGCACCTGCTTGTTGCGAGCTCTAATAAAAACTTTATATTAAACTAGGTAATAGGTCCAGTGATTTAAAATCAACAGCTTGACTTGTTAATTAGGATAAATTTTGTTACCAACTTCCCCGGTGCTAAAAAAACATTATATCAGTTTAAATAAAATTGTATACCAATAATCAACATTGAATGGTATGCCGCTATCAAGTTATGCAAAGATATAACTTATAATTAAAACTATTAGTGGAGCACGTCACTATATACATTACATCCACTATCATGACAAAATAATGCATGTTTGGCATACACCCAACATAATCATACATGATTTATGCACGCCGTGTCATGGTGTGTGGTAGCGCGCATCCGTGTTTTTGACTAGATCGTATTAGTCTTACTCAGCAAATTGTCATATTTTGTAAAGAATGTCAGCTAATAGAAGGCCTAGATATGCATGTACCAATGGATGGAAGGGCAAGACTTCACGACCTTTTATATTTTAAGGTATCACTTATTATGAGGGGGAAACCAACACTACACGGCTTTTTCAAGCCTTCGTTTTGCATTATGTCGACTTCATTTATCAAATTGATGCAATGATAATTTTCTCATCCCAAAAGAGCAAAATTTTCATTTGCAAAAAAATTAATCTAAGCACCCATTTGTAAAGAGTTACAGCTATTAGAAGACCTACATGTGCCTGAACCAGTGGATGTAGGGGCAAGACTTCACGACCTTTTTTTGTATTACTTATTATGAAGGGGAGAACTACACTAGACAGCTTCGTGAAGTATTCCCTTTTTGTAGATTGTGCCGACTTCAGTTAATAATCTGGTCCAGTGATATTTTTTCTCTTACCAATCGAGCAACTTGTTTGGTTGCCAACAAATTAATCTAGACACTAATGGTTGGAAAGACTTTGCTACAATTTATATATATTTATTGATCGTCCATCCTATCTAAGAACCCGTTTCTTGCTAGTTTCTACAATATTTTGTTTTCTTATATTAGATAGAGTAATTTATTCTTGATTAATCTAGTTGATAGGTTCATTGATTTCAAATCAACATCTTGGCATGTTAATTAGGATAAATTTAGCTAGCTGCTTGCCTGGTGTTAAAAAAATTATATGAGTGTAAATATTATTTTATACCTATAAATCATTGTTGAATAGTCCGACATTGTCCAATTATGCATAGATATAACTTGTAACTATTAGTCGAGACGACACTATATACATGACATCCAGCTATCAGGATAAAATAATGCATCCTACACATACACCCATCTTAGTCATACAAGATGTATGTACAAAAATAGGCATGTAGTATCATGGTGTGTGGTAGCACATCTACCTGTTCTTGACTTTATCTTAAGTGTATTACTCGGCAAGTGGCCACATTTTGTAAGTAGTGACAGCTAACACAAGACCTGGATATGTCTAAACCAATGGATGGAAGGGGAAGACTTCACGACCTTACATTTTTTAAGGTGTCCATTACTATGACGAATGAGACTTGCACTAGAAAGCTATGTGAAGTCTTCCTTTTTATTTGTTTATCGTGTCGACTTCAGTTAATAAATTGGTCCAATGCTAATTTTCTCATACCTGCAAATGACCATCTTATTTTGGTTGACAACAAATTAATCATGATGCTACTGTTAGAAATACTATTCTACAAGTTGTATATATTGGTTGATCGACACTAGTAGAAACAAGGCCATTGGTCCAAAGTCGTTTTGGGCTCTAGTCCCGGATGGCTTTTGAACCGGGACTAGAGGGGGGGACTAGTCCCGGTTCAACGGCTACGAGGCCGCGCCAGACTAGTGGCGGGTCGGACGGGACCTATAGTCCCGGTTCGTGATATGAACCGGGACTAAAGGTGCGTGGCAGGGCAGCCACAGAGGGGGGCCCACGCGAGCACCTTAAGTCCCGGTTCGTACCACGAACCGGGACTAATGATGGACTTTTAGTCACGGTTCGTGATACGAACCGGGTCTAAAGGTTCCTCTATATTAAATGTACAAGGTTGCGGCAGGGTGGGGTCGCTGCGCGCCCTATTAATCCCGGTTGGTATACCCAACCCGGACACCAACCCAGACTAAAGCCATCGGCATTTTTCATTTTTTTTTCTATTATTCATTTAACATGAAATAATTTATATCTTTAAATCCGTAAATCGAATTTTAACAAATAAAATGTCTAAATCAATTAGAAAAATGAGAGGAATCCAAATATGATAACTATATCATCTTTTGCATCACAAAAACTCATTTAACTAGGCAAAATTATTTTCAAAAAATCGGCATAAACTCATTTAACTAGGCGAAATTAGGTAGAAATCAAACTTTACTGCCATGTGTAACCGTGGAGAACTCAAACCGATGCACCTAATGCAATGACAAGAACACAAGAAGTGCTCAAAGCCCTTCACTCTCAAATCCCACCAAAGCAACTAATGCTATGGAGGAAGATGGGAGGAAGAGCAAGGAAACAACCAAATGAATCCCAGGATTTAGATCCAAAGACTACCCCTCACTAAGAGGTGCTCCACTTGAGCTAGATGATGACAATCGTGATCTCTTCAAGTGGACCACCTTTCTTGATTGCGCTTTGCTTGATGAAGACTCACATGTCGCTCCCCCATACACCATTATGGGAGTCTCTCTAAGGCACGTCTTCACTTCGACCATTATCTTGATGACGCCCACCACTTGACGTCATCCTCCATAGGTTATATGAAATCTATACGAACCCATCACTAGTAGGGAAAAGCTTATCTGTGGCGCACCACTTTTGGGCTTCTGTGGCGCATGGGCCATGCGCCACAGATAACTCGCCACTAAATTATAATTCTGTGACGCACGGGTCCATGCGCCACAGAAAGGCCCAGATTATGTGGCGCACCTATTGGTGTGCGCCAGCCATGCGCCAAAGAATTGCATGCGCCACAAAAAAAATCAACATGCGCCACAGAATACTTTACAGGTATTCTCAATTTATTGGAGCCTGCTGTACAAATACAGGTATATTACAGGAAATACAGGTATATATATAGGATTTATACAGATATAATAGAAACAATAATATATTTGACACGGTATATGAAAACAGGTATATATACAGGATTTATCCAGGTATATATACAGGATTTATACATATAATGACAAGTGCCAAATTTTTACACAAGTCTTGATACAAAAGTTCATCATTTCACACATTACAAATGAAGTGGTCACCGCCTAAACTAGGATCAAATAGAGTACACAACGGCGATGATAGTGAGCAAGAGCGGGAGCACGATCATGGAGTCTTCTTCTAGAGCGGTGCCGGGAACGGTTTATAGCAGTCATTCGTCGTCCACGTCCTGGTGTTATTCTGCATCTCTAGACGTTCTTCGATGTCCCTCTGGCACAACCCTGGAGATGGATTGGTATATATATTGGTTAATAATATAAATACAGTATGATTTATTCATCTAAGTGGATAAGTCTATAATAAAGAAAATAAAGAAGCACTTCTTGCGAGTGAGGCAAGTCTTTCTTTTATAATACATCCTACCTCTGGCGTTGTAGAAGGACCCCCCTTTTGTGTTGACATCTTCGAGGATGATTTTCGATAACTGCATCTGGATGCGATGGAAGTCTTCTCTAAGCTCAGAATCGCTGATTTCCCCCGCAGATTTGGTCCATTCTTGGAGACTAGATGGCATCCTCGTTTTCTCTGCATCCCGGACAAGCCCTTTAATGTGATGGAGGACGTAGAAGGCCTCCTTCACGCTGTGAGGCTTCTGCTTGATGCAATGGAACTCGGTCCCATGCCTGAACCGGTGTTTGTTGTCCTTCGTGAGACATTCCCCCTTCTTTTCTTTTTCGAAGTGGCCTCCCTTTTGGGCGTAGCCCTCGAGAGCCTCATCGAGAACACCCTTTATTCTGGTGTAGTCTTTCTTCCCGCTCAAACTCCCCGAGTCGAAATAAGTGGCAATGGACCACCTCGGCTTAGGACGATGAGTGTGCAGTACTTGTCCCTGCTCAACACAATTGAAACGGAATGTTGGAAAGGATCAACAATGGAAGAAATCTATAAGAAAGCATAAGATACGACGGCGGCGAGCGGATGTGTACTTACTCGGGAAAGAAAGGCACAAGAAGGTTGTTCTTCCTCTTGTTGTTCAGCATGAATCTCTGGAGGTACCCCATGGCCATGGTCCGTGTCCTTGATCCTTCCACCAGCTGGCTGTCACGCATGTAGTAGGGATCCACTACCGCGACGTACGGGGTATTATCTCTCCTGATCTTCATCGCCATATTGAGCGTGTATAGTCGGACCAAGTTATAGTCCAGCCGTTTAGAGTGAAACAGATTGAAGACGTCCTCGTACGCTATGAAGAACAGATCCGCGGGGGCTTCATGGACAAAGTCCAAGTCCTTTGGCACCTTGGCCATGAACACCGGGTAATTTGGATTCTTGTCTTTAAGAAGCATGTCCTCTAGCATCAAGATAGCTTGATGCAAAGAGTGCATGGGTCCTTCTGCGAGGCGGAGCAGCTCCGGAGGCAGTATAGGTTTACCAGCCTCATGAACTCGGGTCAAGCCATCCGCACGGGGTGAAACCATGTCTTCATGACCCCGGATAGTCTTAGGAGCTGGCTGGCTCACAGAGGCGCCTGGCCTACTTCTCTTCCTGTGCTTCTTCTTCTTCATCTTTGGGGATGCTGGGGGTGCTAACCCCTCGCAAACCGTCTTCTTCAGTGTGCCAGGGCTGAAAACGTTAGCCGGTTTGTCTTGATCGCGGGCCTCCGGAGGCGTGTCTTGAGATAAACCCTGGAAGGTCAGGCGCTGCGTGCAGGTAGTGGGATGACCAAGTGGATCGCCGTGAGCGCGGAAGGGTTCCTCATCCATAGGAGGCATGTACAAATCTTTGCTGGCGCCAGTGTTGAGGAAGCCATCGATGTCGAGATTATCCTCATCATCGTCGCCGTTGTCACCAAGTTGAGGTGCAACGTCGTTGGCTTTGGACGGCCGTTGCGGTACAGATGTTCCCAACAGTTTTTGGTGGCGGCTGGTGGTGGCGACGACCGCCGGTTCCTTCCGGGTGGTGGCGACGACTGCTTGTGGCTTCGAGGGCCGAACGATCGGGGGCCTCGAGGTGGCGCCGGTGGTGCACCTCAACCCCTGAAGACCCTCCCCAAGACGAATCTAGATCTTCGGCCATTCCATGGTCAACTTGACGCAATCTCCAAGGACCATGTGGTCCTCCTCGGCTCCCGAAGGTTGCATGGGGGGGTCAATGTCACAAAACTCGGGCACTACCGTATTCAACCTGACCTTCATCACGGCCTCGCTCATTTTAGTGTGGTGCATACCGCGGCTCAATGGTTGTACGACAGTGCCCTGAGCAACTTCCTTCAACTCGCCGCCGGCCCCCACCCTATGCAGGAGTATGCAAGGCATGTCCTGAGTCAACACATGTTGGGCATCATGAGATGGCAAACATCAAAGGCATAGTTATAGAAGATGCCGCGGACTAACTATTTAGTTTACCTTGGTGATGGCGTTGAGCTCGGCTAATGTCGAGACATGGGCACCGGTGCCGGCGGCCGGCCTATCATTCACCGCCGCCACCGGCAGCGCCTCGGTATCTCCAGCGGCCGGCCTATCATTCACCGCCGCCACCAGCAGCGCCTCGGTATCTTTCACGGTATGGGGCGTCGGTGGGACCAAAAGGAGCGGCGGCTGCGCCGCGGTGTTGGGCAGCGGGGTCACCAGGTCCGGCGACACGTTATTGCTGGAGTTGCTGCCGGCGTAGCTGGGCACGTGTATCGGCCCCTGTCCACCTGCCGCATTCCAAGCAGCTAACCCCTCCATCAACCCAGGGGGTAAGATCGCCCGGAGCTTCTCCTCCACTAACTTGTCCACCGTGCTGGAGTCCACTTTTTCCTGCTGTAGTGGCTCCACCTTCTTCCTTAGCTGCACAACCTCGGCTTTATCCCTAGTCGGCTTCCTCCTCTCCTTTCTCGTCTCGGCGTCCGTGTTGTAGTACTGGAGGAACTTCATGCTCGTACCAAAGCCGGACACACGGCCAGCTGACGTCGGCCGCGCCGACACTAGTACAGAAAAGCTATTCTGTGGCGCACCATTTTTCTATTCTGTGGCGCATGGGTGGTGCGCCACAGAATAGTCGCCACTAAATAAGCTATTCTGTGGCGCACCACCAGGTGCGCCACAGAATAGCGGCTATTCTGTGGCGCACCAGCTGGTGCGCCACAGAATAACTATTCTGTGGCGCACCCCACTCACCATGCGCCACAGAATAGGGTGCGCCACAGAATAGTTCTGGGTGCGCCACAGAATTACTGTGCCGTATTGTACCCGTATATTACCAGAATACAAATACCAGTATAATACCAGAATACATGTATATTTCATATTTACACAGATATAACAGAAACAGGGATATATTTTCACAGATACATATATCAAAACAAACACATTACTAATATATGTCTCATCACAAGTTGATACAAAAGTGCCGAAGTTTTACACAAGTGTTGAGATATATACAAAAGTTAATCGATCGTTGCACACGTTACAAATGAAGTGTTCACCGCCTACACTAGGATCGAATAGATTACATCTCGGCGTTGACGGTGAGCAAAAGCGGGAGCACGACGATCTCATGTAGCGAGCGGTGCGAGCGGCGCCGGGAATGGTTTGCCGTCTTTCTTCGTCATCCACGCCCTGTTGTCCTTCTGCAACTTTAGGCGTTCTTCGATTTCTCTCTGATGCAACCCTGTAGATGGAGATAGATATATATATTGGTTAATAATATCAATAGAGTATGCATGCATGATTTATTCATCTAAGTGGATAAAATAGAGTATGTATGTGTGCATGTGTAAGGTTTTCTTTTATAATACATCCTATCTACCTCGTCGGGAGCAATGGAAGGTCCCCCCTGCTGTGATAACATTTCCGACGATGACTTCCGATAACTTGGTCTTGATGCATTGGAAGTCTTTTCTAAGATCCATATCGGACTTGCGTCTGTCATATTCGACCCATGTTTGTAAAGCAGATGGCAAACCACATTGCGCTCCATCTCGGATAATCATGTTAATATGACGGAGGGCGTAGAAGGCATCCATCTCGCTGCCCGACTGCTCCTTGAGGCAAGAGAACTCGGTGATATGCTTGAACCGGCGCAACTTATTATCAATTAATTGTGGTTGCACGGTGCTTTCGAAGACGCCTCCCTTTTGGTGGTAGCCGTGAAGAGCTTGATTGAGGACAGCAATTATGTTGGCATACCTTTTCGTAGTACTACTACCTGAGTCAAAATAAGTGGCATGGTAATGGCTCGGGTGTAGGATGATGAGGACGCAGTACTTGTCCCTGCTCAACACAATTTAAATGAGATGATGATCAGAAACATGCATGCATTGAACTCGGAAAGGCACAAGATACGGCGGCGAGCGGATGTGTACTTACTCGGGAAAGAAAGGCACAAGAAGGCAATTCTTTTGCTGGTTTTGCAACATGAACCTCTCGAGGTACTCAACTGCGCTGGTCCGTGTCACAGATCCTTGCACCAGCTGGCTGTCACGCATGTAGTAGGGATCCGCTACCGCGACGTGCGAGAGATTATCTCTGTGGATAGTCATGGCCTCATTGAGCGCGTATAGGCGGACCAAGTTATAGTTGAGCCGCTGCTGGTTAAATAGATTGAACACGTCCTCGTATGCTACTAAGAACAGATCCGCGGGGTGTTCACCGACGACCACCAACCCGCCTTCTTCCTTTGGCACTTGGACAGTGAACGCCGGGTAATTTGGATCCCTGTCTTTTAGAAGAAAGCCCTCTAGCATAGAGATAGAAGCGCTCAAAGAGATCATTGATGGAGTTGCGAGGTGGGTCATCTCCGGAGGCACTATCGGTTTTCCAGCTTCATGAACCATGTGCGCCGATTTGTCCGGAGGGGGTGGTATGGTGTCTTCACGACCCTGGATAATCATAGGAGTTGGCTGGCTCGCAGAGGCGCCCTTTGATCCCTTTGGCATCTTAGGTGGCTGGCTCGCAGAGGCGCCCTTTGGCATCTTCTTGGGGGCCTCCTGGGCTTATTGCTCCATGGCTGCCCACGAAGCCCCTCTGCAACCGATTTCGCAATCGTGCCAGGGGAGAAAACGCCGGTAGCCGGTTTGTCTTGAGCTGCAACGCCGGCTGCTGGAGGTGTCTCTTGAGATAAACCCTGGAAGTCCAGGCGCTGCGTGACTGCATTGAGACGAGCAGGTTGATCGGCGTGGGCACGGAAGGGTGGTTCGAGATCCACAGGACGCATGAATCCGTCGGCGTCTTCGGCGCCAGTGTTGAGGAAGCCACCGACGTCGATATCATCATCGTCGTCGTCGTCGTTGCCACCAATACGTTGAGGTGCAGAGGCGTTGCCTGCTAATTGCACCGGTTGTGGTTCGGAGCCCAATTGCACCGGTTGTGGTTGAGAGCCTACCAACAGTTGCTTCTGGCGGTTGGTGGTGGTGGCGACGGCTGCAGGCTTCTTCGGGGGACGGATCGGAGCGTCCCGCCGGAACTTTGAGGTGGCGCCGGTGTTGCGTCTTGGGCCCTCATCAATAATACCCCCCCCAAGACGAATCTGGGTCTTCGGCCATAGCGAGACCCATTCGGGGCACTTTCCAAGGACCACGTGTTCATCGGCTCCTTGAGGTTGAACGGGGGGGTCCATGTTGTGATACACTTTCGGCACCGTGACTACCTTGACCTTCATAAAACCCTTGTCCACTGGAGCGTGGTGCATTAGTTCGCTGCCTGTTTTTAGGATAAGGCCCGTAGCAACTTCCTTCAACTCGTCGCCTACCCTATGCAGGAGCATGCAAGGCGTTTCCTATAATGAAATTAAGCAACATATGCATTTGTGTGATTAATACAGTCATCGATCGAAGCAGACATAGTTATACAGAAGGACATAGTTATACAGAAGACGACGCAGACTAATTAATTAGTAACCTTGGTGACGACGTCCAGCTCGGCTTCCGTCGAGACACGGGCGCCGGTGCCAGCGGCGGTGGCCGGAGTTTTCTTCTCGCGTCCCGGTGCGGTAGGCAGCGCCGGTGTGACCAAAGGGGCCATGGGCGGCGGGGTCACGATGATGTCGCTCGGCGACCGGTTCATGGTGGAGTTGCTGCCGGAGAAGCTGGGCACGTGTATCGGCCCCTGTTGACCTCCCGCCATCCAGGCAGCGAACCCCTCCACTATCTGCGGGGGCATGATCTGGTGGATGCCTTCTCGGACTAGCTTTTGCACCTCCTGCTTGTCCACGGTGTTCTTCTTCAGCTCCTCCAGCTCCGCCTTCAGCCGCTCAACCTCGGCTCTATCCTCGTTCTTGGACGTCCTCTTCCTCTTTTTCTTCTCGCCGGCGCCGTCCGAGCTGTAGTACTCCGTGAACTTCACGCTCGTACCATAGCCTGACACACGGCCAGCTGATGTCGGCGGCGCCAACTTGTCCCTTCCCTTTGCAACGTTCATCGCCCGGTTGAAAGTAGTGTCCCACACTTCCCTCTCACCCTGGGACGACGACTGGCCGGCCTCAGCCTCAGCCTTCAACTCGTCCTCCTGCACACAAAGGTGAACACACTTAGAAATTTGAGATCAACGCAATGGACTTTGAGATATCTGTGGTATTTAAATTCACTTACCAGATTTTGCTGGAATTGCTTCACATCGTCGTGATCGGTAACGAACTCCCCAGTTTCCCAGTTGAGATAGTAGCGGGACCGGACAAAGTTCCTGGTCTGCTCGTCTGTGAATTTATCCCATGGGTTGTCCAGCCCACGTTTTCTTATTTCTGCGTCCTCCTTGTCCCAAGTGGGTTGTTTGGATTTGTAACCGCCGCTTCCCAAACGGTGGTTACCTAAGTTCCTCTTCCGCATTTCCTTCCCCCACTCGGTCCATATTGTACACTCCTCAGAATTTAAAAAGTCCTTAAATACCTCGAACTCTTCTAAGGTGATGTGAGGCTCGCCTGTACTAATCTCCTCCCAGCTCTTCTTCTTATGAATCTTCGCCTTCACCCGGCATTTCCAGCTGCTCAAGGCGGTGCTCATCTTCGTGGTGGCGTAATTATCCACATTTTTGGGTTTAGGGTTCGGGAAGGTGTATCGTTGGTGAACCCTCCTGAGCAGGTGTTCGAGCAAAGCCGCATTCTCTTCGCTTCTAATGTCAGACGTGTTGATCGACACGCCTTCTCGGAGGATGCACCCTAGTTGCATGCTGTACCCTCGTGCAACGTGCTTAGGCTCCAACGGCATGCCACTTGGACTGACCTCCGTGATCACGTCCGTGACATTGTCCACCGACTGCACTTTACGCGGTTTAGTCCTTGCCCTCCGCTTCTTCTTCTTCTTAGCGGCCGGGTTGCTGTCGCCGGGTTCCGTGTGGTCGCCGCCATCGGTGCGGTCATCGCCAGTGGTCGTGTGGTCGCCACCATCTCCTGAGGTGTCATCCTCACCACCTTCTTCGTGGTACTCGGGGTCGGGATCCCGGACCTCCCGTTGATGCTCCTCAGCCTCGTCGCCACTAGTGACCGCGGCTTCGTCCCTCATATCGTCGGGCCAAAAGTCCATGTTCTGTACTCTTGCTTGCTCTTCGATGCTCATGCGCTTAGAAGCGTCGCCCGACATGTTTGAACTGCATTAAAAAGAGGCAAAAAGTTAGTATGACAAATATAAGAGAAAAAAAATCACCTAACTAAGTACTAAGATACCCCGGCCCATGCATTAGTCGCAATACCCCATATGTCCTATTTTTAGCAAAGTCATGCCAAATTTCACGAAAAAATTCGGCATGACCTTTGCTAAAAAAGGGACATATGGAGTACCCGAAATTGCCGGAACGGAAGTTAATCGACGTTCCGGCAATCTCAAGGGCCTCTCGGGGGTACCTGCAACCATTTCCAAATTTTAAAAAAACACAACTCGACGATGGTCGGAGCTCAAGCACAATACCCCATATGTCCTATTTTTAGCAAAGTCATGCCAAATTTCACGAAAAAATTCGGCATGACCTTTGCTAAAAAAGGACATATGGAGTACCCGAATTTGCCGGAACGGAAGTTAATCGACGTTCCGGCAATCTCAAGGGCCTCACGGGGTACCTGCACAAGCATTTCACAAAAAATATCCGAATCTCGGCCGTCCGGCATCTCCGGCCGGCATCTCCACGACACGATGGTCGGAGCACAACAACCACGACACGATGGTCGTGGACACATATCCTCGTGCACATACATCACCACATCCACATCGAGGGAGAGAGGAACTACCTCGGGTAGGGAAGGGAGGCTCGGGTCCGTGATCGGCGTGGTGGAGGTGCTCCTCGTGGTGCTGCAATAAATTAACAAAACCATGATTTAGCACTTAGCAATTTTTTTCATCAAGCACCAAACAGAAAATGCAATATCTACTTTTCAAAATTTCATCTTTCCATATCATTTAAAAACTTCAAAACATACAAGGATGTTATTTTTTCCGAGGTGCACAAGGATATCATACTATCAGCAACAAAATGCAAAATTTTGAACATTCCATTGCCTCCAGCTACAAGTGATATCCCAAAGCAAACTTAATAAAGAGGGTATCACTGTTCTAGGGCGCTGTATTCATCACCAAGGAACTGCTTAGCAAACCAAGGAGGTAAACTTCATACCCATTAACCAACCAAAAATCACATGACTAAAACAAACTAGATCAAACATTGTCACAGCATAAAAAGCGGACAGATGGAGTATATGTCCAAATCTATTCAACAGAGGGCTATGACAACCTACATATAGACCACAATCTGCAAAACTAATCAACCAAAAGTTCAAGTTGCAAATACTTCTGATGTACACACGACCTACCTCATAATGCAAACAGTATCAAGAAACGAAAATGTTACAACCTCCCATTATCCACTAGACATTGAAGAAGCTGGCTAAAATCAACACTGATCGCTTGACAGACTCGATCAAGTGCGCAGGATTGGTTTAGGCATTTCCACAAGCACGTGGTGTGCAGGAGAGGATCGGGGAGGCTCCATGGAGAGGAGGGAGGAGGAAGATGGCCGGGGGAGGGAGGAGGGAGGAGGAGGAAGATTGCAGGGAGGGAGGAGAGAGGAGGGATACCTGCGCAGGCACGGGCGCGTCGAGGGCACGGGCACGGCGAGGCACGGGCACGGCGAGGTCACGGGCACGGCGAGGCACCGGCACGGGCACGGGCGCGTCAAGGTCACGGGCACGGGCGCGTCGAGGGCACGGGCACGGCGAGGCACGGGCACGGCGAGGCACCGGCGCGTCGAGGTCGCAGCGGTCGGCGTCGACGGCTAGGGTTCGGACGCGAGCGCGGGAGGAGGACGGCGGTTTCGACACTTAGCGAAATTTGGGGACGAAAGAGAGCAGCGCGGGGGCGGCCCCACATGTCAGTGGAGCAACATTATTCTGTGGCGCACGGCTGCAAGGGTGCGCCACAGAATAACGTTATTCTGTGGCGCACGGATGAATGGGTGCGCCACAGAATAATTGTCCATGTTTTGAAGCTAATTTTTTTTTAATAATACATTTTTTTACAGAAATTTGATAAATATTACGCATTTTGCATAAATTACACAAATAATACGGCCTCGGCCCAGGCTAAGCCGACAGGCACTAATCGGCCCAGGCCTGGCCGATTAGTACTAATCGGCCCAGGCCTGGCCGATAAGTGCCCACTGGGCTAGCCCAGCCGTGCCCTGATTAGTACCTTATCGGCCAGGCCTGGGCCGATTAGTGCCTGTCGGCCAGGCCTGGGCCGATTAGTGCCTGTCGGCTTAGCCTGGGCCGAGGCCGTATTATTTCTGAAATTTTGTGATTTTGCGTAATATTTTTCGAATTTAATTAAAAAAACGTATTATTAAAAAAAAATTAGCTGTTTTGAACACATCATACCTCTTTATTCATTCATAATCAAAATTATATCACCAACCAAATGAGGTATTGTACTATGTTTTTTGTGGGTGAAAACGTGGCGCGAAATGCGAAAACGGGTGTGTCTCGTCAACGGGCACCACGTCCGTAACGGTGGAAACAGCCGAAAACTGGCGAAAACGGTGAACGCGCCGGAAGTCCGACGGAACGTGTCCCGTCAACGGGCAGCACTTCCGTAACGGTAAAAAACTGGCGAAAACGGTGAACGCGCCGGAAGTCCGAAGGAACGTGTCCCGTCAACGGGAACCACGTTATTCTGCTTGTATACGTAGATATGCTTGTATATATACATCCTTATTCTGTGGCGCACCTAGATGGTGCGCTACAGAATACGCGTATTCTGTGGCGCATGCACCCTGGTGCGCCATAGAATAAGCTTATTCTGTGGCGCATGGGCATGGCTGCGCCACAGAATAAAGCCCAAAGTGACTGACCCCTGCGTGGGTGTGGGGCCCGCGCATATTCTGTGGCGCATGGACATAGCTGCGCCACAGAATAAGCTTGATCTGTGGCGCACCGATAAGTAATGCGCCACAGAATAACCTTATTCTGTGGCGCATCTTTACAGGTGCGCCACAGAATACGCTTCTATGGCGCACGGCTATAAGCTGCGCCACAGAATAAGCTTCCATAGAATTGGCTTTTCCTACTAGTGCGACTTGTCCCTTTTCTTGTAAAAGTTCGTCACCCTGTTGAAAGTCGTGTCCCACGGCTCCGTCGACCCCTGGGACGACGGGCCGGCCTCAGCGTCAGCCTTCAACTCGTCCTCCTGCAGACAAAGGAAATTAAGGTGAACCCATGTAGAAATATGGCTTCGTTATCTAATTAGATCAACGCAATGAAGTTTGAGATATCCGCGGTAATTAAATTTCTTACCAGCACTTTCTTGAATGCCCTCACATCGTCATCGTCGGTAACGAATTCCCCCGTCGCCTTGTTCAGATAGTAGCGGGACCGGACAAAGTTCCTAACCTGCTCGTCCGTGATTTTATGCCACGGGTTTTCTTTTCCCAGACGTGCAATCTCGGCATCCTCCTTGTCCCAAATGGGTTGTTTTCCTCGGTAACCGCCGCTTCCCAAACGGTGGTTACCTATGTTCAGGTCCCGCATTTCCTTCCCCCACTTGGTCCATTTTTTAGCCTCGTCAGATTTTATGGACAACTTGAATGCCTCGAACTCTTCTTCGTCGAGCATCGGCTCTTTGGCACTTATCATCTCCCAGCTGTCACCCTTATCAATCTTCTTCTTCACCCAGGATTTCCAGCTGCTCAAGGCGGTCCTCATTTTCATGATGGCTAAAATGTCCACCTTTTTGTTGAACGGCTGCGGGAACATGTATCGTTGGTGAAGCTTCTTGAGGAGGTTTTCGACCAAAGGCTCATTGGCCTTGCTTCTGAGGTCCTTCGTGTTGATCGACACGCTTTCCCGGACGATGCACCCTAGTTGCATGCCGTACCCTTTGGCAGGCTTCTGAGGCTCCAGTGGTAGGCCACTTGGCGTGACCTCAGTGAACACGTCTGTGACGTTGGCGAGCGCTTGCGGTGTCCGATCCCTCCTTTGCTTCTTCTGCTTCTGAGCGGTCGGGTTGCTGCCACCACCACCATCCGTGTGGTCGCCTCCATCGGTGGTGGTGGTGTCATCCTCCCGACCCTCTTGCTCATCGTCGGCACGGTCGCGACCACTAGCAGCTTCGGTGGCCTCCACCTCCTCCAACTCCTGGGACAGCTCCCAGAACGACTTGTTGGCATCTCTAGCTTCATCTTCGACGCTCGTGTGGAACTTAGAAGGGTCGGTCGACATGTTTGCACTGCATTAAAAAGAGGCAAAAAGTTAGTACAACAAATATAAGAAAAAAATCACTTAATTAAGTACTAAGACCTTTGCAAAGTCATGCTAAAATTCACGAAAAATTTCGGCATGACCTTTGCTAAAAAAGGGACATATGGAGTACCCGAATTGGCCGGAACGGAAGTTAATCGACGTTCCCACAATCTCAAGGGCCTCATGGGTACCTGCATAGATTTCCCAAATCGGCAGAAAATAGGAAAATATTAACCCTAATTCCCAAATCGGATGAAAACCCAAAATTGAGGAAAATAAAACGAAATTGGGAGAGGGGAAACTAAGATCACACCTTACCCAGCTCTGGTTTGCTCTCGCATTTCACATACTCGCGCCCAGCGTTGCCATTCTTGTCGCTCATGGTGACCCGCCGCTTCAGGGGCGCTGTCCGTGGGCAACCAGGGCACCTTCCCAGCGGCACTGGACCGTAGCGCGGCCAGTGTTGCTGCGCGTTGTCGCCGGAGAAGAAGGGGGACGAGAGGATGCAATGGTCGGAAAGCTTGCGGGGATGGCTCTGGCATGGGGGTGAGATGTCTTTGTTTTCTACCAGCTGGTGAGGTGCACAAGAGGTGGGTCCCACGGTCGGAGGTGCTCCTGTGGGTCCTGTGTTGATGTGAATAAGTTGGGGGTCCCACCAGGCTCACATAATTCCAATCCCTAACATATCCCTTGCGGTTAAGCCCTACTGTCGCACAACAGCCATTTAAACCACGAGATGGCGTCGCACGAGAGCCATTTCAGCCAACGACGTCGCATTTTGAACGATTCCACTCAACGATGTCGCATAGGGGCTATTCACCCTTTCTCTTTTAATCTGTGTGACAATATGCTTTAGGTCGTTGGACTAGGCTAAGTGAAATACCAAGGAAATTGCCATTTGAGTGGTTAGTGGACATCACGAATTGTTTCGATCGAAGACTTGGGAATGGCGCCTTTGGTGTTGTTTACATGGTATGATGTATGTGCAGTTCGGAGTATGGCACAAGCGGCTGCTAGTTTTCTCTTTTGCTGTTTGTTAACCAACAAATATCAAATTTGTTTATCAACAGGGAATACTTCCAAGTGGTGAGTTTGTAGCTGTGAAGAGACTTGTAAACACACTGGAACTGCAATTTGTACAATTTGTTTATCAACAGGGAATACTTCCAAAAATATAGTACGGCTAGTTGGTTTTTGCCATGAACTACAAGCGAGAGCGCACCAAGGAAGGCATATTCCAGCGGCAACATCTGAAAAGGTTATCTGTTACGAGTATATGAGTAAGGGAAGTCTTGAGAAGATGATTTACGGTATGTATATGATTACGCAAAATCCTACTCTTATATAGATCTAAATGTGGACGCCTACTTCTTATCATTTCACTTATTATTTTGGTAGACACTAAGTCGTACATACTGCTCGGTGGATACACAACCCCACTAGCCTGTACTGAATTTTGGGATATATCTTAAATCAATAGCTAGACATTGAAAATATAAACATAATCACATGCACACTGACAAAAATATTTACGAGAAAAACCTGCTCAACTTAAGGAGGAAAAAGTTATGGGTGTGTACAAATTGAATTATGCAAGTTCCACTATGAGTAATCTTGGTACATAGTCTTCTATTTAAAACACACTTCAGCGACATCAAAAATCATAAGAGGCAAGATAACAACAAAACAGAGATATTATAATTTATGTCCCCTACGTAATCAGGTCGCTGCTCGTAAGAATACATCCAAATTGCATGAAAATTGTCCAACAAGCAGACACATGTGTTCTGAACATACTCACCATATTTGAGGTCAGTCAGGTAACGATTGAGTACCCATACTGTTCGCCCGTCAAAATTAATCTGGGTTAAAATTACATCAGTCCGAAATGAAAAATTGCTGTTAAATGTTAAATCTAATGCACCACTGACCCAACAAACCAGCTAATCAGATCCAAGTACTCAAAGTAAAGAACAAGCTGACCATATTTGGAGCCAATCCTAAAACGTTTGAGTCTCCATACACCAGCTTTAGTAAGGAATCAACGTTTTTGGTCATAAATCACAAGTCCTTTTTGTAGATATAAAGGGATCCCCCAGGTTCCATTATTCATGCAACCATAGTGTCATACTGGTTTAGGCTCCAGCTTACAAAACTTCTAAACATAAGGTTACCAGCGAACATCGAACAAACGCCAGAAACAACAAAGTACAGCCTATTTAAACGGACAGCATCAGTGAGAGCCTCGCAGGCCAGTTCTTGCTTCCAACGTTGCGCTGCTCCAGGCACCATATTGACGGAAAAAAGCAGAGCTCTGCTATTTCATTGACTGTAGAAAGGAGTGACAAAGTACAGGGATACACAAGCAAAGTAGAAAAGGGCAAAGGCACAAAGCACGACCAAAAACACTAATCTAAACTAGTCTAGAACTAGAACTAGAGACTACTAAACTAGTCTGGCTCCCTTGGCCTTTGAAGCAAGCTAGCAGTGCTTGGCCGTCCAGGCACCATATTCAGAAGTATGTCCTCACACGTCCTTCTTTATCTCCTCTAATTTAGGGTGTGTTTGGGAGAGCTCCGCTCCACTCCACTCAACTCTATTTCTAAACTCCACTCCACCAACAAGCTCGTAAAAAAGGTGTTTGGCTCGTTTGGTAGCTCCAGATTCAGATTTTTTAAAAAAAATGGGGAGAAGCCCAGCCTCTGCATCACGGGGATGCATACAGCCATTTTATTACAGATTTTTAAGTGTCAGGTTCAACAGAATACAAATCATGTGTCTGAAAGAGTGGCAATAAACACTAGCCACGAAAAACAAAAAGAATAATGAAACACTTATGCATCATTTAATCTATTGAAGATATGCCAGCCATCGAACTTGTAGAATGCTCGAGCGACCTCCTCAATCCGGCCACACCCAGTAGCCACTTACTCCCGTTGTTCCAAGGGGAGGAGGAAGGACCACACACCAAGTAGGGACGTAGCCTTGTGGATGACCTGCAAATAATTCATATGTTTGTTTTTGTTAAAGACCAAATCATTCCTACACGTACACAGGGATCAAAGTATAGCACACACGCCAACACGTACACGTGCTTTATCTATTTTTTGCATCCCTCTCAACCAAGATTCAGATTAGAGAGAGATTGTTTGTAACATGACAGACTAACCTATTATTTTCTTTTCTGTATTATTTTTTTCTGGACGATCTTCCTACAAGATTGAGCGTCTCACGTAACTGAGACTTGAACTGGAATTTTTTTCCTTGCGTGAGTGGTTGTTGCACATGTTTGTCAGCATGCAGTGAAAATCAAACACCTAAGAATCTCTACAGACCCCAAGCAGGCAACGTCGGAGGCAAGCTCCTATCAAGATTGGTTGCAGGGTCAGAGACGAGATGATGTTGAAGATCGCCGACAGGTCCTTGGTACAGGCAAACGGCCAAATTAGGGATGCGCTATCCTTCCCGCATCCTGGCCACAAGCAGGCGGCGAGATTTACCGGTTTTATGAGACGGCGGCGACCTCTTTCTGGACAACTTCCAGTAAGTTAAATGAGTGACGGCGGCGTTTCTTCTGGCGGCGCGGCAGCAGTTACTTCCGGAGGCAAGGTAAAGGATAGGAACGAGAAGCGAGTAGGGGGCGAAGGGGACAAGGAAGGGCGGATAAAAGGGGTAGAGGGAAGATGGGCGCACGTCGCTCGAGACTCGATGGTGCACAGGCGAGGCCTCAGATTAGGCGTAGTGGGAGTAACATAGGTAATAACGTAGATGCCAAATAGGTAAGAAATATGATATGGCATGCAATTAATGAAGAGAGACAAATATCTAGGCATATCCTAAGACTTTTCAATACAGTCTAGTCTCAACGCAATAGCCCCGGCTTGCGCCCCATACCTAGCTTCGTATTTGATCTTCATAATAAATTGATAATGATATCGAAGGTGAAGGCATGGTTTCTGAAGACATGTGCATTTCGCTCCTTCCAAATATCCCAAAAAAAGCATGATTAGGAAGACCAAACATTTCGTAGGCCTACCCGATTCCATTCATAGATCACTCCACCAATCCATAATGTTGTCAAAGTTCTTCCGATGGCTCGGTAGGATGTCATGGAGGCATCACCATGGGAGGATTGTTGACGACATCCAAGAGGAGATGTGGCACTTAAGAATAAGATGTGCCGCTGATTGAAGAAATGGATACATGGCGGGATTTTCAACAATTATCCCATCCCCTTCTTTGAAGATGGTCCAGTGTCCAAATCCGGTTAGCATGACCAACCAAGCAAAAGTCATGCATTTTGGGAGAGGCCCATGACTTCCAAATGATTTTGTTCATTGAGGTGGCAATGAGCCCCTCGAAATTCATTTTGCAGGACATGTAGAACGAGTAGGAGCCAACATTAATTTGTGAACTTCCATCTAATATAGTTGGTGGAGTCGGGAGTGAGCACTAGTAGAAAACAGGGCTTCCGTTTTCACCTTTGATCCCGGCCAAATTACAACCCGGGATCAATGCACCATTGATCCCGTGTCGGGAGGGCGGGGCGCCCGTGGGCATTGCTCCCGGGTCGGGGGGGACCTTTGGTCCCGGTTCGTGACACGAACCGGGATCAAAGGGTCCTCGCATGCGCGCACATGCTTTTCAGCGCTGGGCCCCTTTGGCAGGGGACCTTTGGTCCCGGTTCGTGTTACAAACCGGGATCAAAGGGTCTCCCTGCTATATCATCTTCTTCCACCCCGAGCTAGCTCGAGTTCATCACCATTTCTCCTCCATTTTCCTCTCTCCCACTCAAATTAATCCCCATTTTTTTGCACCATTTGAGAGGATTGAAGGCACCCCATCTATTCAAAGGTTAGCAACATCGTTCTTTCCTCCGACGTTGCAACTTTAGCTCATTTCGTTGCTAGTTTAGCTCATTTCAATTTTGTAATGCTAGCAAGGTGTTTGATGAAATGCCCAAGCTAGAAAGTGTATTTGCGAGCTCAAATTAATTTATTATTTGTGGATTTTAGTGTTGTCCCCGTCCTCACCGCCGTCGATAGCCCGCGTCGTCCCGTCACCGGCACCACTTTGGTGAGCCTCTTTTTTATCTTTTATTTTTAAAACCTATATATATACTTGTATGATTTAAATGCATATTTATTTCTTGACGTAGAGATATTTTTATTTAGGAGGTAGTTGAACCGGAAATTCCAGTCGACCCTATTGTCGAGTATTTTAAAAAGGAAAACGACGATTTGAAAGCAAAATTGAAGATAAGCGAAGATCTTTGTCTCCAATACCTAGAAGAGAAGAGTGTATTGGACTTGAAGATTGCCGACATCGATGATGCTTACGGGGTCGTCGTCGCTGCTCACGAGATGAAGATGGAGGCAATGCGCTTGAAGCTTAAAAAGATTAGAAAATATGCCATTAGTCGAGAGGCTTGGTATCATTATGCTGTTGGTTCAATAGTTACCTTAGTTGCGATTTTGATCGCATTTGTTGTTGGATTTAAATTCTTTAGATAGTTGTATGTTAGGTTCAATTAATGTATGTTTCATTAGAACAATGTATTACATTTGGGCACTACTCTACTTTGGTTTTAATGTGATGAACTTGTATTAATTAATTTGGTCAGTACTATATATTTATGATGTAGTGTAATGGTTTTTGATATATTTATATAATGCAGATGAGCCGGCAATGGATGTACAGTGACCGACGCGGTCTCGACTTTATCAATGGCATGCATAGTTTTCTCCGTGTGGCTAATGATAACAAGCCGTCGAGTGGTTATATTCTTTGTCCATGTAGAGTCTGCAAGAATAAGCGGGATTACTCTACGTCAAGAACCATTCACGTCCACCTGTTGGAGGAGGGTTTCATGGATGGTTATTATTGTTGGACCAAGCACGGAGAAAGAGGGGTTATGATGGAAGAAAATGAAGAAGAAGAGGATAATGACACCTATCCTACGTTCACTGCAGACGGTGATACTCCAATGGGGGAAGACGAAGCTGAAGAAGAGCCCAATGATGATGAGCCCAATGATGATTTTGGCCGGGCCATTCTTGATGCACGGATAAACAGCGGAAGTGAAAACGAGAGGTCGAAGTTGGATAGCATGTTAGAGGATCACAAAAAATTGTTGTACCAAAATTGCGAAGATGGCCAGAAGAAGCTTGGTACCACGCTGGAATTGCTGCAATGGAAGGCAGAGAATGGTACAACTGACAGAGGATTTGAGAATTTGCTGAAAATAATAAAGAAGATGCTTCCAAGGGATAACGTACTGCCCCCCAGTACGTACGAAGCAAAGAAGATTGTGTGCCCTCTAGGATTAGAGGTGCAGAAGATACATGCATGCATCAATGATTGCATCCTCTATCGCGGTGAGAAGTACGAGCATTTGAATGCGTGCCCGATATGCGGTGCGTTGCGGTACAAGATAAGGCGAGATGACCCTGGTGATGTTGACGGCGATCCGTGCCCCAGGAAGAGGGTTCCTGCCAAGGTGATGTGGTATGCTCCTATAATACCACGGTTGAAACGTTTGTTCCAAAACAAAGAGCATGCAAAGTTGTTACGATGGCACAAAGAAGACCGTAAGAAAGACATGATGCTGAGACACCCCGCTGATGGGTCGCAGTGGCGAAAAATCGACAGGACCTTCAAGACGTTTGCAGATGACGCTAGGAACATAAGATTTGGTCTAAGTACAGATGGCTTTAATCCTTTCGGGGAACAAAGCTCCAGTCATAGCACCTGGCCTGTGACTCTATGTATGTATAACCTTCCTCCTTGGTTGTGCATGAAGCGGAAGTTTATTATGATGCCGGTGCTCATCCAAGGTCCGAAGCAACCCGGCAACGACATTGATGTGTACCTGAGGCCATTGATTGAAGAACTTTTAGAGTTGTGGAGTGACGAAGGGGTACGTGTGTGGGATGAGCACAAACAAGAGGCATTTGACCTACGAGCGTTGTTGTTTGTAACCATCAATGATTGGCCTGCTCTTAGTAACATTTCAGGACAGTCAAACAAGGGATACAATGCTTGCACGCACTGTCTAGATAAGACTGAAAGTATATATGTAGGCAACAAGAATGTGTACCCAGGTCATCGTCGATTTCTTCCACCTGAGCATCCCGTAAGAAAGAAAGGCAAGCATTTCAAATGTGAGGTTGATACCGGACGAAGCCTACCTGCCCTGATGGTGATGCTATATATGAGATGGTCAAGGATTTAGAAGTAATCTTTGGAAAGGGTCCTGGCAGTCTATCTGTTCCGAAAGACGCCAACAAGCGCGTACCCTTGTGGAAAAAGAAATCCATATTTTGGGAGTTACCCTATTGGAAAATCCTAGAGGTTCGCTCTGCAATCGACGTGATGCACGTGACGAAAAATCTTTGCGTGAACCTGCTAAGCTTCTTGGGTGTGTATGGGAAGACGAAAGATACACCGGATGCACGACTGAACCATCAACATATGCACGAGAAGACGAAAGACGACCACCTTAATCCAGAGAAGTATCAAGGTCCTGCCAGCTACGCTCTTACCAGAGAAGAGAAGGAGATCTTTTTTGAAGTCCTGAACAGTATCAAGGTCCCGTCTGGCTTCTCGTCGAATGTGAAGGGAATAATTAACATGGCAGAGAAAAAGTTCCAAAACCTGAAGTCTCATGACTGCCATGTGATTATGACACAATTACTACCGGTTGCATTGAGGGGGCTTCTACCGGAAAATGTTCGACTACCCATTGTGAAGCTATGTTCATTCCTCAATGCAATTTCTCAGAAGGTGATCAATCCATTGACTCTAGGAACTTTACAGAAGGATGTTGTTCAGTGTCTTGTCAGCTTCGAGTTGGTGTTCCCACCATCCTTCTTCAATATTATGACGCACCTCATAGTTCACCTAGTCGAAGAGATTCAAGTTCTCGGTCCTGTATTTCTACACAACATGTTCCCCTTCGAGAGGTTCATGGGAGTCTTAAAGAAATACGTTCATAACCGTGCTAGGCCTGAAGGAAGCATCTCCAAGGGTTATGGAACAGAGGAGGTCATTGAGTTTTGTGTTGACTTTATTCCTGACGTTAACCCGGTCGGTGTTCCTCAATCGCGCCATGAGGGGAGATTGCGTGGAAAAGGAACACTAGGAAAGAAACAAATATTTTCTGACTGGGATTCTTTCAATCGAGCACACTACACAGTTCTACATAATTCGAGCTTGGTGGCTCCGTATATCGAGGAACACAAGAATACTTTACGCTCATTAATGGCTGAAGAATGCATTGAAAAAGAACACTTGAAGACTTTCTGCGGGTGGTTGCACACACGTCTCATTAATGACAACACTGTCGAAGAACAGCTAAACTTGTTGGCCAGAGGACCATCTTCGACTATATTGGCTTTTCAAGGGTACGAGATAAATGGGAATACATTTTACACGGCCGACCAAGATAAAAAGAGCACCAACCAAAACAGTGGTGTCCGCTTTGATGCATCAAACAACAATGGGACAAAGGACACATATTATGGGTACATAGAGCAGATATGGGAACTTGACTACGGACCTTCTTTCAAGGTACCTTTGTTCCGGTGCAAATGGTACAACCTGGATGGTGGGGTAAACGTAGACCCGCAGTACGGAATGACTACAGTGGATCTCAAGAATTTTGGGTATGACAACGAACCATTCGTACTAGCCAAAGACGTGGCTCAGATTTTCTATGTGAAGGACATGTCTTCCAGACCAAAAAAAAGAAAAGATAAGCAAGCGAAGACATCATATGATGAGCCAAAGCGTCACATAGTTCTTTCAGGGAAAAGAACTATCGTGGGAGTGGAGGACAAGACAGACATGTCAGAAGATTACAACAATTTTGAAGAAATCCGGCCCTTCGCAGTGAAAATTGACCCAAGTCTCGCGTTAAATGGAGAAGCTTGTCCATGGCTACGGCGCAATCAGAAGAAAGTGATGGGTAGAAAGTAGAATAAGATTGTGTAATAATGTATTAAACCTTTTATGTAACTGTGTTTGAAAACTCAGAAGAGAGATCAAATGCACTGTTGGACGTATGACGTGAATCCGAATGCTTTGATTACAGAAGGAGTAGACACTGAGTGTCGAACATGTCCAGGAGGGGGGCTATTTATAGGGTTACAAATTGATGTGGTCCAATGTCTGGTCAGCTTCGAGTTGTTATTCTCGCCATCCTTCTTCGAGTTGTTGTTCCCACCATCCTTCTTCAACAGTGGCTCTCAAGAATCTTGGGTACCACACCGAACCATTCGTCCTAGCCAATGATGTGGCTCAGGTTTTCTATGTGAAGGACATGTCCACCAAACCGAAAAAAAGAAAAGATAAGCAAAAGAATACATCGTCCGATGAGCCAAAGTGCCACATAGTTCTTTCAGGGAAAAGAAACATCGTGGGAGTGGATAACAAGACAGACATGTCTGAAGATTATAATAAGTTTCATGAAATTCCGCCCTTCACAGTGAAAACTGACCCAAGCATCCTGTTAAATGATGAAGATTCTCCATGGCTACGGCTCAGAAGAAAACAGAAACAATAGTTGGTGATGTTGGTGATGTGTAATAATGTATTAAACCTTTTATGTAATGCATTCTATGGAATGTATTAAACCATTATGTAAGGAGCATGTGTAAGAAGCTTCAATCAGCTGCAGTTTTACCAACACAATCTCTGCATTCTCCAAGTGATAGAACAAAACATACGGTCGAGGGGAGGGTTGCCCAAAGATGCCTCCGCCAGACATCTCTGATGATCTACAACCGTCCTGCAAGACATCTCTGATGATCTGCAACCGTTTGGAACGGTCGCAGATCATCAGAGACGTCTTGCCGCTGGTTGCCCAAAGATGCCTCCGCCGAGGGGAGGGTTCACCTTCAGCCTTCACTGAGTGCTCTCTGCTACCCGTGTGCTGCCAAAATGAACTACAATGAGTAGACACTGAGTGCTGAACATGTCCGGGAGGGGGGCTATATATAGGTTACGTGTGCTTCTTTAGTCCCGGTTGGTAACAACAACCGTGTCATGTGGGTCACGAAGTGGTCGTGATACTGCTGATCCAACAGCTCACAATCCCTCAAAAGAAACACACCTCTGATCCAACGTCTCACAAGCGCTAGAAAGAAACACACGATCCATGTGCTTCTTTAGTCCCGGTTGGTAACACCAACCGGGACTAAAGTCGGGCTCACCCCTGATCCAACGGTTCACAAGCGCTTTAAAGAAACACACGATCCGTGTGCTCACAAGCGCCGTATAAGCGAGGAGGATGCGCACATCCATCGCTACATGTATCTGTTGGATACGATGTATACTAATACATGGCAGGGAATCGTGGACCTGGCAGAAGTTAGTTAAATAAAAATGACATGAGGACGATCGATCCAGCTGTGTAACCACCAGAGAGATTAAATAAAGATCTGTAACCGTGATACTTTTTGCATATTAATTTGAGCCATGGGATCGTGTGTTTCGTTTAAGCGACGTCCCCGAAAGATAAACAAAACTACGAAAGCAATTAAATCAATAGATATAAAAGAAAAAGAAAACAGAAATAGAAACAAGAAAAGGAAACAAGAAAAAAAAGGCCTTTCATATATGATGGACCATTTAAGTTAAATTTTAAAAAGAAACTAAAATAACAATTCAAAAACATGTAAAAGATAAACAAAATTACAAAAGCAATTAAATCAATAGATATAAAAGAAAAAGAAAACAGAAATAGAAATAAGAAAAGGAAACAAGAAAAAAAAGAAAAACACCAATCATCCCGGTTGGTAACACCAACCGGGACCAAAGGCCTGCTGGGCTTCGCGCGCAGTTTTTCGCGGCCCAGACAGACCTTTGGTCCCGGTTGGTGTTACCAACCGGGATGAAATGGTCATCCATCCCGGTTCGTGGCTGGAACCGGGATGAAAGGTCTGTTTTCGCGCGATATGTGTGGTTTCCGTCGAAATTTTCTCTATCTCCCCCCAAATCGAACCGCAGCGGCGAAGCCCTGCCCTAGCGCCGCCGTCGCCCATTGCCCCGCCGTGGTGACGCCGTCGCCCATCGTCCCGCCGTGGCCGCGCGCGTCCTGCTGCCGGAGGCGCCCGCGCGGACTGCGACGACGCCGTCGCGTGCCCTCCCCTCCCCTGCGCCTCGCGGCCCGTGCTCTGCATCGCGCCCCGCCGTCGCCCTCCCCTCCGGCCCTTGCGCCTCCGCCGTCGTCGAGGTAAGTCCTCTCCTCTCCTCCCCGCCGTCGTCCTCTCCTCCCCTCCCCGTCGTACGGCCGCGGGACGCGCGGTGGCGCGGGATTGGCCGAGGCGCCACTGCGCGCGATTCCGGCCCGCAGGTCGCCGTGCCGCACCGTGTCGTGCCGCTGCTGGGCTCCGGGAGGCCGCCGCCGTCGTGGTGCAGCCCGTGGAGGCCCTTTTTTGACTATGAATTTTGTTGCTATTTTTTACTATAAATTTTGTTGCTATTACTAACTTAGTTCAAACATAGCAATGAATTTTGCTATGAATTTTGCAAATTGCTTAAGTTGCTATTACTAACTTAGATCATAGGTGTTATATATGAATTGCTATGAATTCATATGTAGATTTTGTGAGTTTTTTGTGAAGGTTCTTAGTCACACTAAAATGAAGCTTTTGTGAGTTTTTTGAAAATTTCATGTTCCTCACCCAAAACCACATCTCTTCACACTTGAGAGTTCATAGTTTGAGATTTGAGATTTCACACTACATACATGAATATTTTGTTTGAATATATCTAGACCTTGTTTATCAACTTGAGTTGTTAGTATATGACATACTAAGACCATGTGCAGAGGTTTTCCATTTTTTGATGTTTTTTGAATTTTTTATGCTTATTTTGAAATTGGTCAAATCTAAGTTTGACCAACATTTAAACAAGTTTCAAACATGAAAATGAAAAACTAAGCCTGGATCCATCTTAGTCACACCAAAATGAATCTTTTGTGAGTTTTTTGAAAATTTCATGTTCCTCACCCAAAACCACTTCTCTTCACACTTAAGAGTTCATAGTTTGAGATTTGAGATTTCACACTACATACATGAATATTTTGTTTGAATGTATCTAGACCTTGTTTATCAACTTGAGTTGTTAGTATATGACATACTAAGACCATGTGCACAGGTTTTCCATTTTTTTTGATGTTTTTTGAATATTTTATGCTTATTTTGAAATCGATCAAACCTAAGTTTGACCAACATTTAAACAAGTTTCAAACATGAAAATGAAAAACTAGGCCTGGATCCTTCTTAGTCACACCAAAATGAAGCTTTTGTGAGTTTTTTGAAAATTTCATGTTCCTCACCCAAAACCACTTCTCTTCACACTTGAGAGTTCATAATTTGAGATTTGAGATTTCACACTACATACATGAATATTTTGTTTGAATGTATCTAGACCTTTTTATCAACTTGAGTTGTTAGTATATGACATACTAAGACCATGTGCACAGGTTTTCCATTATTTTTTATGTTTTTTGAATTTTGTATGCTTATTTTGAAATCGGTTAAACCTAAGTTTGACCAACATTTAAACAAGTTACAAACATGAAAATGAAAAACTAAGCCTGGATCCTTCTTAGTCACACCAAAATGAAACTTTTGTGAGTTTTTTGAAAATTTCATGTTCCTCACCCAAAACTATTTCTCTTCACACTTGAGAGTTCATAGTTTGAGATTTGAGATTTCACACTACATACATGAATATTTTGTTTGAATATATCTAGACCTTGTTTATCAACTTGAGTTGTTAGTATATGACATACTAAGACCATGTGCAGAGGTTTTCCATTTTTTGATGTTTTTTGAATATTTTATGCTTATTTTCAAATCGGTCAAACCTAAGTTTGACCAACATTTAAACAAGTTTCAAACATAAAAATGAAAAACTAAGCCTGGATCCTTCTTAGTCACACCAAAATGAATCTTTTGTGAGTTTTTTGAAAATTTCATGTTCCTCACCCAAAACCACTTCTCTTCACACTTAAGAGTTCATAGTTTGAGATTTGAGATTTCACACTACATACATGAATATTTTGTTTGAATGTATCTAGACCTTGTTTATCAACTTGAGTTGTTAGTATATGACATACTAAGACCATGTGCACAGGTTTTCCATTTTTTTTGATGTTTTTTGAATTTTTTATGCTTATTTTGAAATCGATCAAACCTAAGTTTGACCAACATTTAAACAAGTTTCAAACATGAAAATGAAAAACTAAGCCTGGATCCTTCTTAGTCACACCAAAATGAATCTTTTGTGAGTTTTTTGAAAATTTCATGTTCCTCACCCAAAACCACTTCTCTTCACAGTTAAGAGTTCATAGTTTGAGATTTCACACTACATACATGAATATTTTGTTTGAATGTATCTAGACCTTGTTTATCAACTTGAGTTGTTAGTATATGACATACTAAGACCATGTGCATAGGTTTTCCATTTTTTTGATGTTTTTTGAATTTTTTATGCTTATTTTGAAATCGATCAAACCTAAGTTTGACCAACATTTAAACAAGTTTCAAACATGAAAATGAAAAACTAAGGCTGGATCCTTCTTAGTCACACCAAAATGAATCTTTTGTGAGTTTTTTGAAAATTTCATGTTCCTCACCCAAAACCACTTCTCTTCACACTTAAGAGTTCATAGTTTGAGATTTGAGATTTCACACTACATACATGAATATTTTGTTTGAATGTATCTAGACCTTGTTTATCAACTTGAGTTGTTAGTATATGACATACTAAGACCATGTGCACAGGTTTTCCATTTTTTTTGATGTTTTTTGAATTTTTTATGCTTATTTTGAAATCGATCAAACCTAAGTTTGACCAACATTTAAACAAGTTTCAAACATGAAAATGAAAAACTAAGCCTGGATCCTTCTTAGTCACACCAAAATGAATCTTTTGTGAGTTTTTTGAAAATTTCATGTTCCTCACCCAAAACCACTTCTCTTCACAGTTAAGAGTTCATAGTTTGAGATTTCACACTACATACATGAATATTTTGTTTGAATGTATCTAGACCTTGTTTATCAACTTGAGTTGTTAGTATATGACATACTAAGACCATGTGCACAGGTTGTCGATTTTTTTGATGTTTTTTTGAATATTTTATGCTTATTTTGAAATCGATCAAACCTAAGTTTGACCAACATTTAAACAAGTTTCAAACATGAAAATGAAAAACTAGGCCTGGATCCTTCTTAGTCACACCAAAAGAAGCTTTTGTGAGTTTTTTGAAAATTTCATGTTCCTCACCCAAAACCACTTCTCTTCACACTTGAGAGTTCATAGTTTGAGATTTGAGATTTCACACTACATACATGAATATTTTGTTTGAATGTATCTAGACCTTTTTATCAACTTGAGTTGTTAGTATATGACATACTAAGACCATGTGCACAGGTTTTCCATTATTTTTTATGTTTTTTGAATTTTGTATGCTTATTTTGAAATCGGTTAAACCTAAGTTTGACCAACATTTAAACAAGTTACAAACATGAAAATGAAAAACTAAGCCTGGATCCTTCTTAGTCACACCAAAATGAAGCTTTTGTGAGTTTTTTGAAAATTTCATGTTCCTCACCCGAAACTATTTCTCTTCACACTTGAGAGTTCATAGTTTGAGATTTGAGATTTCACACTACATACATGAATATTTTGTTTGAATATATCTAGACCTTGTTTATCAACTTGAGTTGTTAGTATATGACATACTAAGACCATGTGCAGAGGTTTTCCATTTTTTGATGTTTTTTGAATTTTTTATGCTTATTTTCAAATCGGTCAAACCTAAGTTTGACCAACATTTAAACAAGTTTCAAACATGAAAATAAAAAACTAAGCCTGGATCCTTCTTAGTCACACCAAAATGAATCTTTTGTGAGTTTTTTGAAAATTTCATGTTCCTCACCCAAAACCACTTCTCTTCACACTTAAGAGTTCATAGTTTGAGATTTCACACTACATACATGAATATTTTGTTTGAATGTATCTAGACCTTGTTTATCAACTTGAGTTGTTAGTATATGACATACTAAGACCATGTGCACAGGTTTTCCATTTTTTTTGATGTTTTTTGAATTTTTTATGCTTATTTTGAAATCGATCAAACCTAAGTTTGACCAACATTTAAAAAAGTTTCAAACATGAAAATGAAAAACTAAGCCTGGATCCTTCTTAGTCACACCAAAATGAATCTTTTGTGAGTTTTTTGAAAATTTCATGTTCCTCACCCAAAACCACTTCTCTTCACAGTTAAGAGTTCATAGTTTGAGATTTGAGATTTCACACTACATACATGAATATTTTGTTTGAATGTATCTAGACCTTGTTTATCAACTTGAGTTGTTAGTATATGACATACTAAGACCATGTGCACAGGTTTTCCATTTTTTTTATGTTTTTTGAATATTTTATGCTTATTTTGAAATCGATCAAACCTAAGTTTGACCAACATTTAAACAAGTTTCAAACATGAAAATGAAAAACTAGGCCTGGATCCTTCTTAGTCACACCAAAATGAAGCTTTTGTGATTTTTTTGAAAATTTCATGTTCCTCACCCAAAACCACTTCTCTTCACACTTGAGAGTTCATAGTTTGAGATTTGAGATTTCACACTACATACATGAATATTTTGTTTGAATGTATCTAGACCTTTTTATCAACTTGAGTTGTTAGTATATGACATACTAAGACCATGTGCACAGGTTTTCCATTATTTTTTATGTTTTTTGAATTTTGTATGCTTATTTTGAAATCGGTTAAACCTAAGTTTGACCAACATTTAAACAAGTTACAAACATGAAAATGAAAAACTAAGCCTGGATCCTTCTTAGTCACACCAAAATGAAGCTTTTGTGAGTTTTTTGAAAATTTCATGTTCCTCACCCAAAACTATTTCTCTTCACGCTTGAGAGTTCATAGTTTGAGATTTGAGATTTCACACTACATACATGAATATTTTGTTTGAATGTATCTAGACCTTGTTTATCAATTTGAGTTGTTAGTATATGACATACTAAGACCATATGCACAGGTTTTCCATTTCTTTGATGTTTTTTGAATTTTTTATGCCTATTTTGAAGTCGGTCAAACCTAAGTTTGACCAACATTTAAACAAGTTTCAAACATGAAAATGAAAAACTAAGCCTGGATCCTTCTTAGTCACACCAAAATGAAGTTTCAAACATTTTTTTTAATTAGTTATGCTAAACCCTAATTTGGTCAACCACACAAAATACTGTTGATCCAGCCGAAACCCCAAAATCACTTGATTTAGCCCTGGCCGTCCGATCATGCCTTCTAGAAGGAAACCCCCGATCCGCGCCACTCTCGTTCTGCGCTCTGATTGGCTGGTGTATTTTTTTTGGCTGGATTGTTTTATTAATTTCAAACGCGCATAGGCCACGGCCCAACCAACTAAGGCCCTATCGGTGTTTTTTTTCCTTTTCCGACTGCCTGGCCACGGCCGAACGCCGCCACGGCCAAACTCCACGGCCCAAACGGTTTTTTTTCTGTTCCGACCGCCTCCCGTTCCCCTTCTTATCCACGAACGATGTCGTGACCTAGCTATTTTCCCCCATTTCCCACACTCGCCGCCTCTCCCATTTGCTCGCCGCCGGCGATCAAATCGACCTACGCCAAAAGATCCAGCCCCGCCGGCCGCCGATGTTTAGGAGGGGAGGTTCAATCGCCGGCCGCGGTGGCCATTCCGGTGGCGGATACCGCTCCGGCGAGGAGCGTAAGCAGCGGACCTCTGACCCCGCTCGGGCGCGCTGCGCAGCTTCCGACGTTGGTCGAAAACGCGGCGCGCGCAGGTACAACAACTACGGCGCCGCCTGCGTTCGCCCGCCACGAGGTGGTCGAGTATGACCGCCTCATGGAGTTTGCGGCCGCCGCCGACCGCAGCCGCTACGAGCATGGAAGCTCCTCCGGCGCGGGGAGCTCCTCCATGGCGGCACAGCTGCCGCCGCCGAAGAGGGAGGAGGAGGAGCAGGACCGCCCACCGCGCCGCGGCATCCTGCCCGGGGACTTCGCCGACGACGAGGACCTGCCCTGGATCACTGAGGAGGTGATCCAGCGCAGCAAGCGGCAGCAGCAGGAGGAGGAGGCGGGCCGTCAGATGGAGAAGGAGCTCGAGGAACGTCGCCTCCAGGCCGCGATCGAAGAATCCCTCCACCCCGTCATCGAGCTCAGCTCCAGCTCGGACTCCGACGGGTTCTTCGAATCTGACTCCGACTCCGACTGAGCGGCGCCGCCGCCTCGTCGCCGCCGCACCCCTGGGGCTCCGGTTTAGCCCAATTTTGGATCCAGTTTAGGGGTAGGAGCATGTGGTTGACGTCCCCCTATGTAATTAGTTTTACTCCGTGTGGCTTGGGTGCTTTTGATCCGATGAGCCATTGACGAACTCCGAGTGTAATATGTGGGCACCCGTAATATGTAATGGATCAGTGTTATCTATGTTTAATTCGCGTTCCGTTCAGTTTAGGGTGCGCTTAATTTTATCTATTTGCCTCAAGCGGAGCTCGACGTCTCTCGCCGGCGTTGCCGTGATGCGTCGCCGGAGAAGAAGAAGACAGGGCTCGGGAGGATGCGCGCGCAGTGGAGGAGAATATAACGGTCGTTGCTGACGTGGATAAGTTGTGGGTCCCACCCGGCTCCAAATAATCCTAACAGATTGCGATTAAGGGCCATGTCGCAGCAGAGCAATTTTTGCTCACAGATATGTCGCGGCAGAGCTATTCAGGTGAACGACATCGCTGCCCATCCAATTTGGTGGAAAAAACGTTGCACAGGAGCTATTTGCCCCCAAACTATGTGGCGAATGGAACTCCCTCCACGCTGAGAGTTCAAGACAATGCGACCGTCACTGTCCGTGGTGCACCGAACCGCGGTGACCCTTCCTGCCTCGCCAATGGGTACACGGGCGGAATGCCAATATTTTGCGCTATCACCCGAGGTATTTTCTGCAAGAACATAACATGGATCACATGAAAAAGAAAACAACTAAGTCACACATACCCGCAACAACTACATTGTAAGATAACCAAGTATAGGAAGATGAGAGATTTTAGAAACATACGTACCATGAGATTTCCGTTGAGATTAGTGCTCGTGAGCCGCTGCACAAAAGGCACTCCAATGTAGCTATCTTGGGGAGGTAGTCTTTGAAGAAGACGCTCCCACTCACGGTCACTCATAGTGACTCTTTGGCCGATGAAGACATGCTTCAATTGGTCGTCCTCCTCGTAACTCTCTAGACAAGTTTGATCCGAGATTTTGGTCCAGCCATACTAAATGAAGGAGATCACCTCCGCTCAGCCTGTTCGTCTCAATGAGCTCCGCCAAACGGTCCCCGTAGAAGTAGGTCTTATACGTTTCTTTCCAGATATGTATATTGTACATAGTCCCATGAACATCATAGTTGACGATGTTGCCGACTAGCTCGTTAAAGTGGCGCCTTATATTGCACGGTACAACCTATGAAATGAAACAAAAAGAAAATCATGTAAGATAGATAGTAACAAGAAAACATGAGTCACAAATGTATGAAAAACAATAGATTGTCCATACCAGTCAACTAGCCTGACCCTCCAGCAGTTGAATAAAGAAACTGGATCCTGTGAAAACCCCATCCCGGCAAGCGGAGTAGCATACTCGACACGCCATATCCTATTACATTATAAAGTTTCATGTCTAGATACTTACAAATGTAATAGAAGCAATCACAACACATATTTTGAAACTGACATACAATTATCTATAGCATCTAAAACATATTTTGAAAGTAATATACAACTATCTAGAGCATCTAAATACTACAACAAATGCGATCAAAATCGCATCTAAGTTAACAATTGATCCAACTGCATAATGATACCAAGCCTCTTTATCAATGGCATATTTTCTAATCTTTCTAATCTTCAACCGAGTTGCATCCATCTTTGATCTTGTGATCATGGACAATATCGGCAACATACAACTCCAATCTCATCTTTTCTTCTTCAATTCGCTTCATTTTTTCATTCAAACCCCAGTTTTTTCTTTTCAACTAAATTTAACCTCTCGACACATAGTTGCAAGTCGTTTGGAATTTCCGGTTCACATATGGAATCCTATAAGAATATTATGTCAAGTTTTTATCACCAGATTTTTCCATAACACGAAATGAACGAATAGTTGTGAAAGATAATGTACGAAATCCGATGCAACCAATGTCGGAAAGCTGACGGATGTCACAACCATCGTGAACGGGCACTATATATAACAAATAATCAATTATTCGATTCACAATGTACCTATCGCATCAATTATCCGATTCCAATTCGCACCAAACTTAAAACATACAACTAGTAGCAAAAAAATAAAGGAGAGAAGAATGAGAGGCTCACCAAGAGGAGGACTCAACGGGGACGGCGCGGGCGGGGGCGGCGAGGACGGGGACGGCGCGGGTGGGGACTCAACGGAGACGGCGCAGGCTGGGACGGCGAGGACGGGGACGGCGCGGGCGGGGACTCGACGAAGACGGCGCGTACTGGGCTGGCGAGGACGGCGACGGCGCGGGCGGGGATGAACGGAGACGGGGACGGCGGGGATGAACGGTGGCGAGGACGGGGACGACGCGGGCGGGGGCGGCAACGGGGACGGCGTGGACTCGGGCGGTGAGGACGGCGACGATGCGGGCGGGGACGAATGGAGACGGCGCTGGCGGGGCGCCTCGCTGTCTTCCATGTCGTGTGCCTCCCTGTGCCCGGAGGACGAACGGAGACCAATGGATGGAAGGGGAAGACTTCACGACCTTACATTTTTTAAGGTGTCCATTACTATGACGAATGAGACTTGCACTAGAAAGCTATGTGAAGTCTTCCTTTTTATTTGTTTATCGTGTCGACTTCAGTTAATAAATTAGTCCAATGCTAATTTTCTCATACCTGCAAATGACCATCTTGTTTTGGTTGACAACAAATTAATCATGATGCTACTGTTAGAAATACTATTCTACAAGTTGTATATATTGGTTGCTCGACACTAGTATAAACAAGGCCATTGGTCCAGAGTCGTTTTGGGCTCTAGTCCCGGATGGCTTTTGAACCGGGACTGGAGGTGGGGACTAGTCCCGGTTCAACGGCTACGAGGCCGCGCCAGACTAGTGGCGGGTCGGACGGGACCTATAGTCCCGGTTCGTGATATGAACCGGGACTAAAGGTGCGTGGAAGGGAAGCCGCAGAGGGGGGCCACGCGAGCACCTTTAGTCCCGGTTCGTACCACGAACCGGGACTAATGATGGACTTTTAGTCCCGGTTCGTGATACGAACCGGGTCTAAAGGTTCCTCTATATTAAATGTACAAGGTTGCGGCAGGGTGGGGTCGCTGCGCGCCCTTTTAATCCCGGTTGGTATACCCAACCCGGACTAAAGGTAGACCTTTAGTCCGGTTGGGGACACCAACCCAGACTAAAGCCATCGGCATTTTTGATTTTTTTTTCTATTATTCATTTAACATGAAATAATTAGGTAGAAATCAAACTTTACTTCCACGTGTAACCGTGGAGAACTCAAACCGATGCACCTAATTCAATGACAAGAATACAAGAAGTGCTCAAAGCCCTTCCCTCTCAAATCCTACCAAAGCAACTAATGCTATGGAGTAAGATGGGAGGAAGAGCAAGGAAACAACCAAATGAATCCCAGGATCTAGATCCAAAGACTACCCCTCACTAAGAGGTGCTCCACTTGAGCTAGATGATGGCAATCTTGATCTCTTCAAGTGGACCACCTTTCTTGATTGCGCTTTGCTTGATGAAGACTCACATGTCGCTCCCCCATACACCATTATGGGAGAGTCTCTCAAAGGCACGTCTTCACTTCGACCATTATCTTGATGACGCCCACCACTTGACGTCATCCTCCATAGGTTATATGAAATCTATGCGAACCCATCACTAGTAGGGAAAAGCTTATCTGTGGCGCACCACTTTTGGGCTTCTGTGGCGCATGGGCCGTGCGCCACAGATAGCTCGCCACTAAATTATAATTCTGTGACGCACTGGCCCATGCGCCACAGAAAGGCCCAGATTATGTGGCGCACCTATTGGCGTGCGCCACAGAAAATATTTCTGTGGCGCATGCGCCAGCCATGCGCCAAAGAATTGCATGCGCCACAAAAAAAATCAACATGCGCCACAGAATACTTTACAGGTATTCTCGATTTATTGCTGCCTGCTGTACAAATACAGGTATATTACAGGAAATACAGGTATATATATAGGATTTATATAGATATAATAGAAACAATAATATATTTGACATGGTATATGAAAACAGGTATATATACAGGATTTATACAGGTATATATACAGGATTTATACATATAGTGACAAGTGCCATATTTTACACAAGTCTTGATACAAAAGTTCATCATGGATTATAGCCTAAACTAGGTATATATACAGGATTTACACAAGTCTTGATATATTTTCACACATTACAAATGAAGTGGTCACCGCCTAAACTAGGATCAAATAGAGTACACATCGGCGATGATGGTGAGCAAGAGCGGGAGCACGATCATGGAGTCTTCTTCTTGAGCGGCGCCGGGAACGGTTTATAGCAGTCTTTCGTCGTCCACGTCCTGGTGTCATTCTGCATCTCTAGGCGTTCTTCGATGTCCCTCTGGCACAACCCTGGAGATGGATTGGTATATATATTGGTTAATAATATAAATAGAGTATGATTTATTCATCTAAGTGGATAAGTCTATAATAAAGAAAATAAAGAAGCACTTCTTGCGAGTGAGGCAAGTCTTTCTTTTATAATACATCCTACCTCTGGTGTTGTAGAAGGACCCCCCTTTTGTGTTGACATCTTCGAGTATGATTTGCGATAACTGCATCTGGATGCGATGGAAGTCTTCTCTAAGCTCAGAATCGCTGATTTCCCCCGCAGATTTGGTCCATTCTTGGAGACTAGATGGCATCCTCGTTTTCTCTGCATCCCGGACAAACCCTTTAATGTGATGGAGGACGTAGAAGGCCTCCTTCACGCTGTGAGGCTTCTGCTTGATGCAATGGAACTCGGTCCCATGCCTAAACCGGTGTTTGTTGTCCTTCGTGAGACATTCCCCCTTCTTTTCTTTTTCGAAGTGGCCTCCCTTTTGGGCGTAGCCCTCGAGAGCCTCATCGAGAACACCTTTTATTCTGGTGTAGTCTTTCTTCCTGCTCAAACACCCTGAGTTGAAATAAGTGGCAATGGACCACCTCGGGCTTAGGACGATGAGTGTGCAGTACTTGTCCCTGCTCAACACAATTGAAACGGAATGTTGGAAAGGATCAACGATGGAAGAAATCTATAAGAAAGCATAAGATACGACGGCGGCGAGCGGATGTGTACTTACTCGGGAAAGAAAGGCACAAGAAGGATGTTCTTCCTCTTGTTGGTCAGCATGAACCTCTGGAGGTACCCCATGGCCATGGTCTGTGTCCTTGATCCTTCCACCAGCTGGCTGTCACGCATGTAGTAGGATCCACTACCGCGACGTACGGGGTATTATCTCTCCTGATCTTCATCGCCATATTGAGCGCGTATAGTCGGACCAAGTTATAGTCCGGCCGTTTAGAGTGAAACAGATTGAAGACGTCCTCGTACGCTATGAAGAACAGATCCGCGGGGGCTTCATGGATGAAGTCCAAGTCCTTTGGCACCTTGGCCGTGAACACCGGGTAATTTGGATTCTTGTCTTTAAGAAGCATGCCCTCTAGCGTCAAGATAGCTTGATGCAAAGAGTGCATGGGTCCTTCTGCGAGGCGGAGCAGCTCCGGAGGCAGTATAGGTTTACCAGCCTCATGAACTCGGGTCAAGCCATCCGCACGGGGTGATACCATGTCTTCATGACCCCGGATAGTCTTAGGAGCTGGCTGGCTCACAGAGGCGCCTGGCCTACTTCTCTTCCTGTGCTTCTTCTTCTTCATCTTTGGGGATGCTGGGGGTGCTAACCCCTCGCAAACCGTCTTCTTCAGTGTGCCAGGGCTGAAAACGTTAGCCGGTTTGTCTTGATCGCCGGCCTCCGGAGGCGTGTCTTGAGATAAACCCTGGAAGGTCAGGCGCTGCGTGCAAGTAGTAGGATGACCAAGTGGATCGCCGTGAGCGCGGAAGGGTTCCTCATCCACAGGAGGCATGTACAAATCTTTGCTGGCGCCAGTGTTGAGGAAGCCATCGATGTCGAGATTATCCTCATCATCGTCGCCGTTGTCACCAAGTTGAGGTGCAACGTCGTTGGCTTTGGACGGCCGTTGCGGTACAGATGTTCCCCACAGTTTTTGGTGGCGGCTGGTGGTGGCGACGACCGCCGGTTCCTCCGGGTGGTGGCGACGACTGCTTGTGGCTTCGAGGGCCGAACGATCGGGGGCCTCGAGGTGGCGCCGGTGGTGCACCTCAACCCCTGAAGACCCTCCCCAAGACGAATCTGGGTCTTCGGCCATTCCATGGTCAACTTGACGCAATCTCCAAGGACCATGTGGTCCTCCTCGGCTCCCGGAGGTTGCATGGGGGGGGGGGGTCAATGTCACGAAACTCGGGCACTACCGTATTCAACCTGACCTTCATCACGGCCTCGCTCATTTTAGTGTGGTGCATATCGCGGCTCAATGGTTGTACGACAGTGCCCTGAGCAACTTCCTTCAACTCGCCGCCGGCCCCTACCCTATGCAGGAGTATGCAAGGCATGTCCTGAGTCAACACATGTTGGGAATCATGAGATGGCAAACATCAAAGGCATAGTTATAGAAGATGCCGCGGACTAACTATTTAGTTTACCTTGGTGATGGCGTTGAGCTCGGCTAATGTCGAGACATGGGCGCCGGTGCCGGCGGCCGGCCTATCATTCACCGCTGCCACCGGCAGCGCCTCGGTATCTCCAGCGGCCGGCCTATCATTCACCGCCGCCACCGGCAGCGCCTCGGTATCTTTCACGGTAGGGGGCGTCGGTGGGACCAAAAGGAGCGGCGGCTGCGCCGCGGTGTTGAGCAGCGGGGTCACCAGGTCCGGCGACACGTTATTGCTAGAGTTGCTGCCGGCGTAGCTGGGCACGTGTATCGGCCCCTGTCCACCTGCCGCATTCCAAGCAGCTAACCCCTCCATCAACCCAGGGGGTAAGATCGCCCGGAGCTTCTCCTCCACTAACTTGTCCACCGTGCTGGAGTCCACTTTTTCCTGCTGTAGTGACTCCACCTTCTTCCTTAGCTCCACAACCTCGGCTTTATCCCTAGTCGGCTTCCTCCTCTCCTTTCTCATCTCGGCGTCCGTGCTGTAGTACTGGAGGAACTTCATGCTCGTACCAAAGCCGGACACACGGCCAGCTGACGTCGGTGGCGCCGACTTGTCCCTTTTCTTGTAAACGTTCGTCACCCTGTTGAAAGTCGTGTCCCACGGCTCCGTCGACCCCTGGGACGACGGGCCGGCCTCAGCGTCAGCCTTCAACTCGTCCTCCTGCAGACAGAGGAATTTAAGGTGAACCCATGTAGAAATATGGCTTCGTTATCTAATTAGATCAACGCAATGAACTTTGAGATATCCGCGGTAATTAAATTCCTTACCAGCACTTTCTTGAATGCCCTCACATCGTCATCGTTGGTAACGAATTCCCCCGTCGCCTTGTTCAGATAGTAGCGGGACCAGACAAAGTTCCTAACCTGCTCGTCCGTGATTTTATGCCACGGGTTTTCTTTTCCCAGACGTGCAATCTCGGCATCCTCCTTGTCCCAAATGGGTTGTTTTCCTCGGTAACCGCCGCTTCCCAAACGGTGGTTACCTATGTTCAGGTCCCGCATTTCCTTCCCCCACTTGGTCCATTTTTTAGCCTCGTCAGATTTAATGGACAACTTGAATGCCTCGAACTCTTCTTCGTCGAGCATCGGCTCTTTGGCACTTATCATCTCCCAGCTGTCACCCTTATCAATCTTCTTCTTCACCCGGGATTTCCAGCTGCTCAAGGCGGTGCTCATCTTCATGATGGCTAAAATGTCCACCTTTTTGTTGAACGGCTGCGGGAACGTGTATCGTTGGTGAAGCTTCTTGAGGAGGTTTCGACCAAAGGCTCATTGGCCTTGCTTCTGAGGTCCTTCGTGTTGATCGACATGCTTTCCCGGACGATGCACCCTAGTTGCATGCCGTACCCTTTGGCAAGCTTCTGAGGCTCCAGTGGTAGGCCACTTGGCGTGACCTCAGTGAACACGTCTGTGACGTTGGCGAGCGCTTGCGGTGTCCGATCCCTCCTTTGCTTCTTCTGCTTCTGAGCGGTCGGGTTGCTGCCACCACCACCATCCGTGTGGTCGCCACCATCGGTAGTGGTGGTGTCATCCTCATGCCCGCCACTAGCAGCTGCATCGGTGGTTTCAGCGTCGTCCTCCCGACCCTCTTGCTCATCGTCGGCACGGTCGCGACCACTAGCAGCTTCGTTGGCCTCCACCTCCTCCAACTCCTGGGACAGCTCCCAGAACGACTTGTTGGCATCTCTAGCTTCATCTTCGACGCTCGTGTGGAACTTAGAAGGGTCGGTCGACATGTTTGCACTGCATTAAAAAGAGGCAAAAAGTTAGTACAACAAATATAAGAAAAAAATCACTTAATTAAGTACTAAGACCTTTGCAAAGTCATGCTAAAATTCACGAAATTTTTTGGCATGACCTTTGCTAAAAAAGGGACATATGGAGTACCCGAATTGGCCGGAACGGAAGTTAATCGACGTTCACGCAATCTCAGGGGCCTCATGGGTACCTACATAGATGTCACTAATCATATTGGCCGGCATCGCCGGCCGGCCAACAACATCACATAGACAACTCCAAGAGCAATTGCACATAAATAAAAAATTGCAGCCATCAGATTGTCCTGCTTCTTCAGATCGACAAGTTTCTCTAGCTGTTTGTTCATCTTCTTCAACTCCTTCAACCCAAACTCAGCGGCCTTCACTTCCGCAACCCCATCCGCATTCTGCACCGTAGCAACCCCCGTAGCACATCCCAATTGCTCCACCGCCGATGGCAAATTGGGCCCCAGGGATGTGCCCGCCATTTCAATCCTCTTGATGTACACATCAAGCCACTCGAAATGGTTGCATGTCGGCAGATCCTGAAAAGAGGAAATATTAACCCTAATTCGCAAATTGGATGAAAACCCAAAATTGAGGAAAATAAAACGAAATTGGGGGAGGGGAAACTAAGATCTCACCTTCCCCAGCTCTGGTTTGCTCTCGCACTTCACATACTCGCGCCCGGCGTTGCCATTCTTGTCGCTCGTGGTGACCCGCCGCTTCAGGGGCGCTGTCCGTGGGCAATCAGGGCACCTTCCCAGCGGCACTGGACCGTAGCGCGGCCATTGACACTGGGATGCAGAACCGGAGCTCGACGACATACCTCTACCACCAGCGTTGCTGCGCGTTGTCGCCGGAGAAGAAGGGGGACGAGAGGATGCAATGGTCGGAAAGCTCGCGGGGATGGCTCTGGCATGGGGGTGAGATGTCTCTGTTTTCTACCAGCTGGTGAGGTGCACAAGAGGTGGGTCCCACGGTCGGAGGTGCTCCTGTGGGTCATGTGCTGATGTGAATAAGTTGGGGGTCCCACCAGGCTCACATAATTCCAATCCCTAACATGTCCCTTGCCACTAGTAGAAAAGGGGGCAACGGTGCGCCCCCTTTAGTACCGGTTGAACCAAAACCGGTACTAAAGGGGGCATTAGCACCGGTTGCGTTCGTGTGCCAGCAGGGGCACCGCGGCGAGGACCTTTAGTACCGGTTGGTCTTAGCAACCGGTACTAAAGTCTACCCTTTAGTACCAGTTGCTATTAACAACCGGTACTAAAGAGTTGGAGGCCCCGCGGCAGATGCGGCGGCCCCACGGCGAGACCTTTAGTACCGGTTGGTAATAACAACCGGTATTAAAGGTCTCGGGCACTATAACCCTTCTTCCACCCGAGCCAGCTCCATTTTGAGCTCGAATTACTCCATTTTTCCTCTCTCTTTGCTCTCCCAAGCTCAAATTCACCCCTTTTTTTCCAACAACTTCCAAGATTGGTGGCACCTACATATATAAGGGTTAGCAACTTCATCTTCTCTTCCGGCATTTCAAGTTTAGCTCATTTTCGTGCAAGTTTAGCAAGTTTGATTTTGGTGTGCTTGCAAGGTGTTTGATGAAATGCTAAGTTAGGGATTTCATTTGTTTTATATGCATTTTGAGCTCAAATTAAAGTATAATTTGTGGTTTTATATAGTGTCGTCCCGTCCCCTTCCTCACCGCCGTCGATCGCCCGCGCCGCTCCGTCACCGACACCACCTCGGTGAGCCTTTTTTTATCTTTTATTTTAAAAATGTTAGTTATATGATTTAAATGCATAATTATTTCTTGTATAATTTTCTTATGTTTTTTTTATATGTATAGTGTCATGGTTTTGATATCCGTCCCCGTCGGCCCTCGTCCGGTCTATGATTCGGATGTGGTATATTTTTATAACTATTTATTTTGTTTCGTGTTTATAACAATCATGCCGACCAACTTGACATAGATATATTTTATTTAGGAGGTAGTTGAACCGGAAATTCCAGCCGACCCTATTGTCGAGTTTTTAAAAAAGAAAACAACGATTTAAAGCAAAATTGAAGATAAGTGAAGATCTTCGTCTCCAATGCCTGGAAGAGAAGATGGTATTGGACTTGAAGATTGCCGACATCGTTGATGCTCACGGGGTCGAGCTTGCCGACGTCGTCGCTGCTCACGAGATGAAGATGGATGCAATGCGCGTCAAGCTTAAAAAGATTAGAAAATATGTCATTAGTCAAGAGGCTTGGTATCATTATGCTGTTGGTTCAATAGTTACCTTGGTTGCGATTCTGATCGCATTTGTTGTTGGATTTAAATTCTTTAGATAGTTGTATGTTAGTTTCGATTGATGTATGTTTCGTGAGAACTATGTATTACATTTGGGCACTACTCTACTTTGGTTTTAATGTGATGAACTTGTATTAATTAATTTGGTCACGTATCTCTATTCATTATTTAGCTGGTGTAATGGTTTTTGATGTATTTATGTAATGCAGATGAGCCGAGAATGGATGTACGGTGATCGACGCTGTCCCGAGTTCATTGATGGCATGCATCGTTTTCTCGATGTGGTTAAGTTAAACAAGCTGAAGAATGGTTTTATGATTTGTCCATGTGATGAATGTCGGAATACGAGGAATTACCCGAGCGTAAGAACCATACACTCCCACTTGTTGCGACAAGGCTTCATGCCCAATTATTTTTGTTGGACCAAGCATGGAGAAAGAGGGGTTATAATGGAAGACCCTGAAGAAGAGGATGATGACAACTATCCTGTGTTCTCTGAACACGGTGATACTACAATGGGGGAAGACGAAGTTGAGCTCGAGGTCATTGTTGATCAGTCCGATGATGATGATCTTCGTCGGGTCATTCTTGATGAACAGATGAAGTGCGGAAGTGAAAACGAGTGGTCGAAGTTGGAGCGCATGTTAGAGGATCACAAAAAATTGTTGTACCCAAATTGTGAAGATGGCCAGAAAAAGCTGGGTACCACCCTGGAATTGCTGCAGTGGAAGGCAAAGAATGGAATATCTGACAAGGCATTTCAGGAGTTGCTACAAATATTTAAGAAGAGTCTTCCAAGGAATAATGAATTGCCGCACAATACATACGAAGCAAAGAAGATTGTCTGCCCTCTAGGATTAGAGGTGGAGAAGATACATGCATGCATCAATGACTGCATCCTCTACCGCGGTGAGAAGTACGAGAATTTGAATGCATGCCCGATATGCGGTGCATTGCGGTATAAGATCGGGCGAGATGACCCAGGTGATGTTGAGGGCGAGCCGAGCCCCAGGAAGAGGGTTCCCGCGAAGGTGATGTGGTATGCTCCTATAATACCACGGTTGAAACGTTTGTTCCGAAACAAAGAGCATGCCAAGTTGTTGCGATGGCACAAAGAAGACCGTAAGGAAGACGAGATGCTGAGACACCCCGCTGATGGGTCTCAGTGGAGAAACATCGACAGTGCGTTTGGGGAATTTGCAGCTGACGCAAGGAACTTAAGGTTTGGTCTAAGTACAGATGGCTTGAATCCGTTTGGGGAGCAGAGCAGCAGTCATAGCACCTGGCCCGTGACTCTATGTATCTATAACCTTCCTCCTTGGTTGTGCATGAAGCAAAAGTATATTATGATGCCAGTGCTTATCCAAGGCCCGAGCAACCCGGCAACGACATTGATGTGTATCTGAGGCCATTAGTTGACGAACTTTTACAGTTGTGGTCTGACGAAGGCGTACGTGTGTGGGATGAGTACAAACAGGAGGAATTTGGCCTACGAGCGTTGCTGTTTGTAACCATCAATGATTGGCCTGCTCTTAGTAACATTTCAGGACAGTCAAACAAGGGATACAATGCATGCACGCACTGTTTAGATAAGACTGACAGTATATATTTAGGTAACAAGAATGTGTACCTTGGTCATCGTCGATTTCTTCCAAACAGGCATCCCGTAAGAAAGCCAGGCAAGCATTTCAAAGGTGAGGCAGATAACCGAACGAAGCCTACACGCCCTGATGGTGATGTTATATATGGCATGGTCAAGGATTTGGAAGTAATATTTGGAAAGGGTCCTGGCAGTCTAAATGTTCCGAAAGACGCTAACACGTACCCTTGTGGAAGAAATCTATATTTTGGGATTTACCCTATTGGAAAATCCTAGAGGTTCGCTCTGCAATCGACGTGATGCACGTGACGAAAAATCTTTGCGTGAACCTGCTAAACTTCTTAGGCGTGTATGGGAAGACGAAAGATACATCGGATGCACGGCAGGACCAGCAAAGTACGCACGAACGAGACAACCTGAATCCAGAGAAGTACCAAGGTACTGCCAGCTACGCTCTTACCAAAGAAGAGAAGGAGATCTTTTTTCAAGTCCTGAGCAGTATCAAGGTCCCGTCTGGCTACTCGTCGAATATAAAGGGAATAATAAACATGGCAGAGAAAAAGTTCCAAAACCTGAAGTCTCATGACTGCCACGTGATTATGACACAATTACTTCCGGTTGCATTGAGGGGGCTTCTACCGGAAAACGTTCGAGTACCCATTGTGAAGCTATGTGCATTCCTGAATGCAATTTCTCAGAAGGTAATCGATCCAGCAACTCTACCAAGACGGGTGTGGTCCAATGTCTTGTCAGCTTCGAGTTGGTGTTTCCACCGTCCTTCTTCAATATTATGACGCACCTCATAGTTCACCTAGTCGAAGAGATTTCCATTCTCGGTCCTGTATTTCTACACAACATGTTCCCCTTTGAGAGGTTCATGGGAGTCTTAAAGAAATACGTTCATAACCGTGCTAGGCCAGAAGGAAGCATGTCCAAGGGCTATGGAACAGAGGAGGTCATTGAGTTTTGTGTTGACTTTATTCCTGATCTTAAGCCGATCGGTGTTCCTCAATCGCGCCATGAGGGGAGACTGCGTGGAAAAGGCACGCTAGGAAAGAAAGCAACAAGAAGTATGGACGGGCATTCTTTCACTCAAGCACACTACACAGTTCTACAAAATTCCAGATTGGTGGCTCCGTATATCGTGAAACACATGGATATTTTACGCTCCGAATACCCGGAGAGACTAACTTCTGGATTAAAGGAAACACGTGGAAACTTTCGGCAGTTGGTTGCGTACACATCTCATTAATAACACACTGTTGGAGATGAGCTATACTTGTTGGCCAAGTCACCATCTTCGACTATATTGACTTTCCAAGGGTACGAGATAAATGGGAATACATTTTACACGGAAACCCAAGACAAAAAGAGCAGTAACCAAAACAGTGGTGTCCGCTTTGATGCAACAAACGACGATGGGACAAAGGACACATATTATGGTTGCATACAGCAGATATGGGAACTTGACTATGGACCTTCTTTTAAGATCCCTTCGTTTCAGTGCAAACTAGCTGGGTGGCCCGCGCATTTGCGCGGCTAGACTTATAGGTTATTGATTATCTGTTCAATTTTGCTACATCTCTTTCTAAAAAAACTTTACCTCAACATTGCTACATTAGTGTTAATTTGCAATTTTGAATATACATAGAAGATGATGTTTGCAAAAAGTTATATGACTCAAGAAACATGATTATAATTTTGTATATGTAATCAATATTTTTCATTTTTTGTATTAGATATAATCTAAGAACCGTTATGTAGTACAACAGAAGACTAACGGTACTGAGATCTGTGTGATGGATGCCAAATAATAGTTTATACCATACAAATATTCAGTTTTGTCATGATCTTTCTGGTGTGTATCTTCCCCAATAGTTCATTTTGGAACTTTACATCGATGATGACAGGTGCTGAATCAAAATTTGTGATATATTCTTTTTCGACAATGGTCCTAGTGCTGTCTTATTATTTGATTATTAGTCCAATATCTTGCCTCTACGTGTTTCCACTCATGCACATGCTAATCTATTTTCGTGTGCCTTGTCTTTCTAAGACAATGTGTAATGATCACTACTATCATTCAGAAAATGCTAGTATAACATTATCTGTTACTGAAGATTATATCATAGTTTTTCCTTTTTTATGGTGCCCACACATTTTAATTGATTGTAGTTGCTTCCAACCATAAGTTCTGTAGCAAAAAAATTGTTATGCTTCCTTAATTTGCATATTATATGTTTGTTTGAACATATGAAATACACTGCCATCGAGACGACTACTATTCATATACCCAATACATGCGTGCCTCGTACATGGTTTGCAGATGTATATACTATTTATTATTTATTATATGCAACATATATCCGTCGCTGTTGACCATTATCAACTCTGCTATTGAACATTAAGGAATCAACTCATCCATGTATTCCCTCTTGCATGCTCTATTATTTCTGGCCTGTGTTGCTATACACTCGATTTCATGCACGTTTAAGCAAAAGATGTGCATGCTGGTAATGTTATTTTGACGCTGGTGGTCAAATAGAACCCAAAATTATTTTATTTTAATAATTATAAATTCAATTTTCATGTTGAACTTTGTCGCCAAAAAAATGAATTATGGATTTCACGTGGATATTGATCCAGAATTTATGCATGGGAACCTGGTAGAAATATAAACCTACATTTGAGACCATAGATACTTGAATTTGTTTGGCCTGGTTTTTCAGCATAGATGTACCTAAAGACATCTGAGCAACCGATCCATTGAAGCCTTAGAGCACCTCCACTTAAGTTCTTATCGCATTAACTGCAGCTGCGAACTCTGAGTTCACCCTAGCGCTCCCACATTTTCATTCATGTGATAAATCATCCAAAATGTGAAAATGTAAACCCCGAATAACTTAAAATATATTGGCGGACTCTACCATATGTCTTGTATTTTTTTTCCATAACTCCAGCAATCAACAATGTCTACTCACCCGTGCTGTAATTTTGCAATGTTTAGTAACACTAACAGAGGTCGGTGATATACCAGCTTGATGCATTAGCGACATATCCTACTGGTTTAGACTCCTTAATCGTCAGTGTGAATTATATGATTTCTCTAGGAAAATCATCTAATTATGTTATGACAAAGGACAGGAACAAAGATATACATCGAGAAAACATAGTGAAACCCTCACATTGCTGCAAACTCTGATTTAATAAAATCTCCCTCCATCGGAAAAGCATAGCGAACCCTCTTTTGTATATTGTTGATGCAAACAGTGAGTTAGTAAAATCTCCTTTTATCGTATATAATCCAGTGAGGCCTATTATCAACTAAAAATTAACAGGCTTTAGATTTTTAGATTTGTAATCAAGCCACATGCATATATCTCACAAACAAATATATATAGGCTAGTAGCTGCTAGCTGATACGATTATGTACAGCATGCTCGTTCTTTTTTGTTAATTTTTTTTAATCGTACCTGGTTGTAGCTCGTAAACGAACCATGATTTTGTAGACCCCATTGTAGCAGCCCTTAATGCAGCTTGAGCAGGGGCAAGAGCTTGTGCTGCAACCTCTGGCAACACCATAGATTTCATAAACGCATCGAGAGGATAAATCTCATCCTCCTCCGTGCCGGCGCCACTATTTCCATCAACATCCATGGCGTTGGTGCCTGTGCCACCGTTCTCCTCCGACTTCTTTGTGTCCTCCTCATCCGACTCCTTACCCTCCAAGGTCCACCTCTTACCCGGCTCGCCTTCACCATCAGAATCAATGGTGGCTTTGGCAGCACCGCCGGCACCGTCCTGCTGCGGCTGCTGCTGCTCCCGGCGTTTGTTCTCCTGCCCATCCTTAGCGCGGAGGCGGCCGTCGTCGACCTGGTGCTGCTCAGCATCTATGTCTTCCGCCTTTTTCTGCTGCCGCCAATGTGACTCCTCCTTTTCCCTGTTCGGCGTGGCCGCCTACCGCTCCGTATCGCGGTGGTGGTGCGAGGACCAGTGGCAGCGCTTGCGGTCGCGGTCGTCTTTGTTCACCTCCTCATCCATCGCATCCCGCCTCCTCGACCTTGTAACTTCCTCCTTATGCCGGCCAAGACCAGGAACAAATGTCTTCTACTTGCACATTGTCCCAAATCATTGGTGTATACAGTGTAGCACGTAGTTTAATCCTGGTAGTAAATCAATCTTGGGGAGTCTACGCAGTACGTAGTTAAAGCCTGGTAGTAAATCAAGTTTAAGGAGTCTACGCCGGCATGCATACCCCTGGTGAGACAACCGCGCCTAAGCGGTCAATGCGCCGACGTGATCGCGATTCATGAGTTGGTGATGTTCCAGGTCATGCGCTTCGCTCCATCAGCCTGAAAGCCAAACGAATATAAATCGGACGGCCGGAGAAATCTTCTGGTCTTGCACGACCGCAATCAGGGCTGGACAAATCTTCTGTTCTTGCAGGATCGCAATCACCGCTGATATTCTCTGGCCGGAAAAAATTCGTCTTGTCCTACTAATCGATTCTCACGCTGCCTGTATCCGGCTTTCTATCCAGCATACGAAGCCGCCATAGGCTGGGTTGCTATCGATCGTAGCTATAATCAGCTCCAGGTCCGCAAACGCCGTCACTTCTCGATAGATCGAGAAATCAAGCTTGTCGTATACCCTAATATTTGCTGGGAGTCCATGACTCGTATATTATTCAGCTTGCAGCCAATATATGGACGCCCATATTTTTGCTAGGAGTCCATGACTCGCACGAATATAAATTGTTTCCATAACGTGAACGTCATGGTTATATAACTCCGTGAACGTGCGCTTTTTCCAAAACCGATCTGAAGCGTTTTTTCTTTCCAATAATAGATCTTTTAAATCTGAGCCGTTTACTTATAAGTGTTTAATCGGAGCCATTAATTATCTTGTGTTTTAATTATATAATAGATGGGTCAACCTGTCTGGCGGGGTAGAGATAGACCGGCGGTACGGAATGACTACAGTGGATCTCAACAATCTTGGGTACAACACCGAGCCATTCGTCCTAGCCAATGATGTGGCTCAGATTTTCTATGTGAAGGACATGTCTTCCAGACTGAAAAAAAGAAAAGATAAGCAAGCCGATACATCATACGATCAGCCAAAGCGCCACATAGTTCTTTCAGGGAAAAGAAACATCGTGCGAGTGGAGGACAAGACAGACATGTCAGAAAATTACAATAAGTTTCATGAAATTCCGCCCTTCAAAGTGAAAACTGACCCAAGCATCGTGTTAAATGATGAAGATTGTCCATGGCAACGGCGCAATCAGAAGAAAGGGACACACACGAAGAAAAAAGTGAACACTTGATAAGGATGTTGTTGGTGATGTGTAATAATGTATTAAACCTTTTATCAAATGCTTTGTATACCAAAATGAACTAGAGGAGTAGACACTGAGTCCTTCTTTTCCATAAAAATTGATGTGGTATATTTCTCCGATTTCATTTCCTGCAAAAACAACCAGAAACGAGACTTTGCTAAAAACTGCGTCAGATTCAGCAGTTTTATTCAGATATGGGAAGACTCCGGAGCCCGGCTCCGGCGAAACCGGAAGCTTGCGCATCCGTCTCGCGTCGTCGTGAGCAGCAAATCGACCTTCGATCCACAGCGGCAAGACGTCTCTGATGATCTAACGACCGTCCCAAAAAGTGTTGGGAATGTCGTAGATCATCAGAGCGCCTTGCCGCTGCTTGGATCCGACCGAGGGGCATGGCTACAACTTCCACCACCACCACCACTCCCACCTCCTCGGCAATTCATCATTGCGTCACCCTAATCCAGTGGTTGGATTCAACCTAGCTGAGGGATTGTGTTTCCAACAGCGTCGTTGTGTTCTCCTTATTCACCGACCTACAGGAGGTGGCTCCAATGGCTGGCCGGCGAACAAGGACAAACACAATAATGCCAGGGAACATGCCAGCAGGTAGGCTAAATCCAACCATTGAATTCGGTGGCGAAGGTAGACGCTCGTTGTGTGTTGTTCGCTGCAGGGACGCCGCTATTTATAGGCGATTAGAAAGTGTACCTGTGGATGAGGTGGGAGTGGTGGTGGTGGTGGTGGGAGTGCTGATCCAACAGCTCACAAGCCCTCAAAAGAAACACACCCCTGATCCAACGGCTCACAAGCGTTTGAAAGAAACACACGATCCGTGTGCTTCTTTAGTCCCGGTTGGTAACACCAACCGGTACTAAAGGCCCTGATCCAACGGCTCACAAGCGCTTGAAAGAAACACACGATCCGTGTGCTTCTTTACTTCCGGTTGGTGTTACCAACCGGGACTAAAGGCGGGCTTCGCGATCACGACTCGTATCAGACACGTGTCCTACCTAGACTTATATCTTAGTTGCTACTACTCTGTTTCGATTAATGATGATGATGGGTGACTACTTTTCGCATTGATATTAAACAAACCATGCAAATTACATTGACAACATAAATTACATAGACAACAAAACACAACATAAATTGAAGATACATGGTACTCTGCAAATTCGAAAAAGAAAAGTCATCTACGAGGCCGCACCCTTGCCCTTCGAAGCCGCAACACCCTTGTCCTTCGACGACGCAACACCCTTGTCCTTCGACGACGCCGCACCCTTGCCCTTCGACGCCGCCGCCGCTGCTGCAGCTTTCTTGCTCGCTTCAGTCGGCATGAAGATATCATCTTCATCCTCGCTCTCCTCGACCCATAAAATCGGTTTACAAAAAGCATCCAACATATCTGCTTCACTCCTATATGCTAGTTTCTTCTTCTGCCACCTAGCATACAGCCTCACAAGTTCTTTTTCTATTTCCTTTGAATCCCTTCGTGGCCACCCATGCCTAACTAGCTTCGCTAATAGCTCACGGAGATAAGGTGGATGACTAACAATATCTTCGAATGGGATTTTCTTATTGTCTACCTTGAAATCGACCGTAAACCTCAAAAGTAGTGCCGACATTCCTACCGGGAAACTACCATCTGAAGGAAAGCTCGACATGTTCGAGTGAGTGGACTAGAATGCTTACCAACCTCAGTGAGAAGGGGTTCTTATAGGCCGAGATGAGAAGAATTGCGGGTAAAAACGGGCGGGAGATACGATGGCGGGAAAAAAGGACGGGAAAAAGGGTGGGAAAGAATTTGGCGGGAGAGAAGAAAAAATCAAAAGCCCAACAGAAAACAAATAGATAGATAATTATTACAATTTTATAGACAATTAAATTAAATATATATTACTTATATAAATATATTTTTTAATAGTTTTTTAATGTTGCAGACCTGAGTTTTTTAATATATATAAAAACAAAATAGAAACCAAATAGATATAAAAAAACAGAAAACATAAGAAAGAAAAAAGGAATCAGAAAACATAAGAAAGAGAAAAGGAATAAGAAAAAAGAAGAAAGAAAAAAGGAATCAGAAAAAAGAAGAAAGAAAAAAGGAATCAGAAAAAAGACCCTTTAGTACCGGTTGTATAGTACAACCGGTACTAAAGGGTTGGGCTTCGCGCGCGAATTTTTGCGCGGCCCAAAATGGACCTTTAGCACCGGTTGTGCTTTACAACCGGTACTAAAGACCCTTTAGTACCGGTTGTAGAGCACAACCGGTGCTAAAGAGGTTTTGAACGGTTAAAGGGCAGGATCGACGCCTCGCTCCCCCAAAATCGCCAAGTCCTGCCCCTGCTCCATGACGCCCCTCCGCCATCGCCTGCCCCTGCTCCGGCGAACCCTCTGCCGCGTTCCGGCCTCCGCCATCGCCTGCCCCTGCTCCGGCCTCTGCCGTCGCCTGCCCCTGCTCCGGCCTCCCCCGTCGCGCGCGTGCCCCTGCCCCCGGCCTCCCGTACGTGGCGCCGCGCCCTGCTCCGGCCGTCCTCCGCCGCGCCCGCCACCTCCGGTCTCCTGCTCCCTTCGGCCTCCGCCGCGCCCGCCCCCTCCGGCTTCCTCCACGCCTCCCAGCTCCGGCCGCCATGCGTGGCCCCTGCTCCGGCCTCCATTAATTTAATCAAAGGTAACTTTTTTTTCAGTACTGTTCTTTTTTTAGTAAATTAGATTGAGTAAATTTAGGTTGAGTAAATTTTAGTTCACATGTTTGAATTTATGTTTGAATTTTGGTTGACATGTTTGATTTTAGTTGAGTTAGAAATTTATCAATGTTTGCATTTTTTTATAGCAAATTAGCTATAAGTTAGCAAATTAGCTAGTAGCAAATTAGCTCTATTAGCTATACAAATTGAGATAAGTTAGAAATTGAGATAAGTTAGCAAATTTTAGGAAATGTAGAAAATTGAGATAAGTTAGTGTAGCAAATTTGAAAAACTTAGCAGTTTTGTTTATTGTTTATAGGTTATTATTGTTTATATTATTATTAAAGTTTATTGTTTAGTAAAGTTTAGTGTAGCAATTTTTTTCATTATTGTTTAGGTTATTATTAGTGTAGAAATTTTGTTATAAATATTGCTAAGTCATTTAGATAAGCTTTAAAATAACATTACTAAAAATAACATTGTAAAGTTTGAAATATTGCTAAGTTTGAAATATTGCTAAGTTTGAAATGTTGCTAAGTTTGAAATGTTGCTAAGTTTGAAATATTGCTAAGTTTGAAATGTTGCTAAGTTTGAAAATTTTGCTAAGTCATTTTAGTTGCAATATTGTTATTTTAGTAGCAAAGTTATTTTATTAGTGTATAAGAAATTTAAAGTTGTTTGCTATGAATTACAAATTTGCAGTGACATTGAGCTATGGAGGATGACGCCCCCATCATCCGAGACGACGCCCCCATCATCCGAGACGACGCCCCCTTCATCCGAGACGAGGAGAATGAAGACCGGATGCAAGCAATTATATATGATAGGGCTGCAGGACCCAATTCCGATGGAGAAGATTCCAACGAAGAAGACGACGAAGATTTTAGCGCGAAATGTTTGAACGACTCCGGTGAGGGACTTGAGTTAGAAAATTTCAGAGACGACGACAACGAAGAAGTGCCGTTAGAAAACTCCGTAGAAAACTCCGGCGAGGTATATATTAAGTCTTGTTGATCACTAGCTAGATGCATTAATTGATTTATATTGCACTTATTAACGAAACATTTTTCTTTTAGCCCTCTGGATCTAAGTCAATCCCTAAACGAGGCCCGAACCAAGGGGTAAAGCTGCCGGATGGTGCAAAGTTGTCGATCGACGAAGTTAGTATAAAAGGCAAACCGGAGAAACCCGAAGGAATCTACACTAAATATGTAGCTCAATGCGGTGTTCTTGTTAGGGACATGGTCCCGATCACCGTTGCAGAATGGAATCAGCCGAAGAAAGCCAACATTGGCGCAAAATATCTCGAGCAAAGAATTAAAGATACCCTTTGGGACTCGATGTTGGCTTCTTTCAGCCTACCGGCAGATCTCCCACAGAAGAGGAAGGATAAAGTCAAGGAATGGACTCTTAGCAAGATGGCCCAGCAATTCAACAACTGGAAGAAATCGTTGTGGAAAAAATATGCGAAAAAACCTCCAAATTTCACCGGACATCTAGTGAAGATAAAAGATGACTGGCCTGAATTTGTGGCGTATAAGAAATCGGCCGTCGCTGTGGCCCGATCGACCCAAAACAAGTTGAATGCTAAGAAGAAGAAATATCACCATCGTTTGGGCTCAGGTGGCTACAAGACTGCCTTGCCTAAGTGGGAGCCTATGAAAACGAGCTGCGTCAAAAAGGGATCCGTCCACAGACAGATGACTGGCCCGACAGGTCCAAGTTCTGGTTGTTCGCGCATGGGGCAGTTTGGACCCAGACACAGGGCTGATTGTTGCACAGGGAAAATGGAAGAAAAGAATTACAAGAGTCGTCAAAAAACTAGTTGACGCAATAGAACTAGTCCGACAGGGAAAATATGTTCCCGATAGAGAGGACGACGAGCTTTCACTCGCCCTCGGGAATAAAGAACACTGGGGACGATGTCGAGGCAGAGGAGGCGGGGTTGGTTTTCTTGAAGGGTTTCCGGAGGACGCTGCAACTTATAAAAACATTGCAGAAGTAAGAAGAGGGAGGCGGAGAGGTTTACTACATTAGAACGCCAGATGCACGATGTGAAGAGCAACTGGCCTTAATTACCCAGCAAAGGGAATCTCAGCTGCGAGTAGAAGATCATGCAGTCGATGTCTGCCCATCTCAGCGGAAAAGCAGCGTGGGTTCCACGCAGCTACAAGATCCTGCAGTTGATGAACCAGTTGATGAACCGTCGGCGGCGCGCTACCCCGTGGATGATATCACGGAGAAGACAAATTGTGAGTTACATGCGCCAATGAAGAACATTAGTTTTCCGGTGGCGAATGGCTATGCTTTACCACATCAACTTGGAGCAACCTTCCATTTTGGTGAGATTCCAGCTGGATTTGCTCGTGTCGGGGTCACGAAAGTTATGTCGGGATTCAACTCAATAGATCTTGACATTCCCGGAGCTGAAGGCGAGAAGACATTGGGAGAAGTCGAACTTGGTATCGTTCTATGGAAGAAGAAATACATCAAGTTTCCAGACTCGGCGCCAAGGCCACCGACTCCTCCGGTTAGAAATTCACCACAGCAAAGTCCACCCTCCTCCCCCGACGATTGGGAGCCCACCGCGAGTCCATCGCCCGCGCCGTCCCGTCAGCCGACTGCTGCGCCCACTAGTAATTTGACAAAGCGGAAGCTGTTCACGCGTCCCCTGTCAAGAAACGTGCAAAAAAACCCAAGGAAGTCAAGGCTCCTGAGAAGTTAGCTGGCGAGATGACTATGGAGGAATTAGAACTGAGCACACAAGGCAAGGCTGCAGCCTTTTTTGAACAGAAAAAAAAGGAAAGACTGGAGGCAAGACTTGACCCCATAAAGGAACTTCTGAAGACTATACCAACTGAGGTAAAAGATGCACCGTTGACAACCTATATGACCCTCCACCCCGCCCCTTTCAGACTATGAGCGAGGTATTGACAAGGTACTTTCCTCACAGAAGGAGGAAAAAAAGCGTGCGGGAAAAGAGTTGCCCAGCTCGGAGAACAAGAAGCACAATCGATCGCCCCGCTCATTGTGCCTTCTGAAGCTCGGGAAATCGAGCATGGAGAAGTTGTCATTGGCGACACAGGTTGCCCCATAGCGCAGATAAAATTCAATATAAATTTGAACTCGGGCTGCCTCTGGTCGAAAATCCGAGTGCTCTAACAACACAGTTATATAAATTGCATAACTGGTACATGGCCGCCGCAAAAGAAGGGAGATATATCTCATGGCGGGAGTTAAGGAACATCACTTTTCCGAGAATATGCTGTGCAGGTTGAGTTCTCCGAACTTTTTCAGATGTACAATCAACTTGCCTCGACAAATCTATCATCAGCTGCTATTGTCTGTAAGTAATTTATTCGTGTAATTTAATTATTTATAGTTAAGCTCGTTCATTGCTTGTAATTATCCTCACAACATTCTTTTGTACGCTATTATGCAGAATGAAGATTCGTGAATGCCGAATGGGAGGAATCTGGGACATTGGGTTCATTGACCCGGATAAAGTTCATGAAGTGACCGTAGAAGTCCTCTGTATGCCCAGGAAACAGAGGACGTTTTGCTAACGTGTTTAAGCGACAAAGTACCAAAAAGGAAATACTTTTTCCTTACAACTTCGGGTGAGTGTTACTGTCTTGTACACATTCTATTTTGCTTTCCCGATATTAAGTGTAATTGATGAGTTCTGAATACCTGCGTATATAAATGTGCGCAGGTACCACTTCATTCTGCTAATCATTAGACTCGAGGAAGGAGAAGTTGAAGTCTGGGACTCATTAAGGAAAGATCAAGATGATTACAAAAGCGTGCGTCTAATGCTCAAGAGGTAATTTCAATCGCACTATATCGTCCTCTTTCGTTCATTTCCGGATATCAAAAGTATAAGTAATAACTCCTCAATTCATTTTCTTTTCCGGGCAGGGTTTGGAAAAAGTTCATCGCGGAAGAACGCGGTGAATGGAAACAGAAGCTGGAGTTCAAGGCTAACAACGTAAGTACTACTACGTATCTAGGTCTGCGTATCTTTCTAATACCATTATCATTCTCTTGATTATTATTTGATTAAATTATATTCTTGTATAGTGGTGTCTGCGACAACCACAGGGGACGGAACTATGTGGATACTACGTTTGCGAGTATATTCACATGAGGGTCAATGAGAGAGTCAATAGTGTAAGAAATCGAGAGGTACGTAAACATCATACACAACTTTTATTTTGCTACCATCAATTGTGTTTAGTTTCGATCATAACTGATTTGATCTCCTTCTTTTAAAGATGTCAAGGAAGCGGAACCAGCTCCTACCACAAAACCGCGTAAAAGCTATTGCGGAGGAATTGGCGGGATTCATTCTGACGCATGTCCTAGATGAATTCGGTGAATTCCACTATGTCGAAAAATAGACTCCCTCCATGCATGTACTAGCTAGCGGTGATCTCCATTGTAATTATGAGTACTTTATATGTAACGAGAGTACTTTATATGTGTAATGAGTACTTTATATGTGTAGTGAGTACTTTATACGTGATCTCCTCCGAAACCCTGAAAAATGAGCGAAAAGGAAAAAAACAGAAACCCTAAACCCCGAAAAATAAGCGAAAAGAAAAAAACCGAAAACCTAAACCCCCTGAAAAAATAAGGGGGGGCAAAAAAAGCAGGAACCTTTAGTACCGGTTGGTATCTAAAGGTCCTCCGCTGCGCGCGCGCAGGTTCGCCCACGTGGAGGGCCTTTAGTACCGGTTGTATATACAACCGGTACTAAAGGGGTACCCCTTTAGTCCCGACCTTTTAGTACCGGTTGCACAACCGGTACTAAAGGCCCAATAAGACCGGTACTGATGCCCTGTTCTCTTGCAGTGTGCGGTTAAGCCCTACTGTCGCACAGCAGCAATTTAAACCACGAGATGGCGTCGCACGAGAGTTATTTCAGCCAACGACGTCGCATTTTGAACGATTCCACTCAACGATGTCGCATAGGGCTATTCACCCTTTCTCTTTTAATCTGTGTGACAATATGCTTTAGGTCGTTGTACAAGGCTAAGTGAAATACCAAGGAAATTGCCATTTGAGTGGTTAGTGGACATCACGAATTGTTTCGATCGAAGACTTGGGAATGGCGCCTTTGGTGTTGTTTACATGGTATGATGTATGTGCAGTTCGGAGTATGGCACAAGCGGCTGCTAGTTTTCTCTTTTGCTGTTTGTTAACCAACAAATATCAAATTTGTTTATCAACAGGGAATACTTCCAAGTGGTTAGTTTGTAGCTGTGAAGAGACTTGTAAACACACTAGAACTGCAAGATGTACAATTTGAAAATGAGGTGAATCTTCTTATGATGCTCGAACACAAAAATATAGTACGGCTAGTTGGTTTTTGCCATGAACTGACGAAATAGGCCATAGCCCCGCTATATAGATATAGCACCAACCCTGATACAACCGACAGTTACCACATGCTGGGGCGGCAGCAAACATACACCCAAAGCAAGAGGAAGAGAAAAAAAGGAAAACAGAATGGAGACATAGGCGGATTGACTAAACTACGGTGAATCGCAACCGCTGCGTCCTCTCCGATGAAGTACCACCACGCTCCGAGCACCGAATCGCCGAGTACCAAGCAGCACCTTCAAGAAGGCAAACACGCTGCTGCCCGGACCACCGCACCGATCCTAGGGTTTCCCCCGGCACACAGAGTGGCTCGGACGAAGCGTAGCCACGACGCCCTTCATGAAGGGATGACGCCACCCAAAGGCGGCATCGCGTCGGTGTCGGCCAAGCCGACAAGGATTTCTCCCGAAAAACCCTATCCACCACCCCAGACGATCTGTAGCATCGGAGCCCCGCAAGACGAGGCCTTGCCACCACCAAACTAGCCGCCCACCAACAAGCGCCACCACGGTCACAAAGCCACCATCGTCGTCGCACCGAAGAAGTCGTCACAAGGTCTACAAGACGGAGGTGAGGAAGATATGAACCGGGGGCAGTGGAACCGCAGCCGAGCGGGAGGGAACAACCTCCACCGCCGAGGACGTAGTCGACCGGACACGGCAGCAAAGCACACCAGTCCCCGTCGGGTCCGGCCGGGTCCAGCGGACCCGTAAAGCCCCCGTGGGGGCACACCAGTCCTAACAGGGTCCGGCCGGGCTTAGAACGGCCCGTGAAGCTTGCCGCCATGCTGCAACAAGGTCAGCCGCCGTCGCCACCGCCCCTGCCCTCTCTTCCTCTCTTCCAACTCGAGAACGCACCTCCGGTCTGGCCAGGCCCGCTCCAGCCCAGATGGGCCAGATCTGGGTCAAAGGGCTGACCTAGCCCGAGACAGAGCACGTCGCCGCCGGTCTACTGCGCCGCCCCGCTGCAGCCCGGGAGCACCACCGCCACGCCGTCACCCAGCCGGAGCCGGACCGCCGCCTCCCAAGCCGCACCGCCGCCAAGCCGGAGAAGCACCCGCCTCCTCAAAACATGGCGCGGGGAAGGACATTCCGCCGCCGCCGGCGCCACCCGGGCCACGCCCGGCGGCCACTGCTGACGGCGGCGACAAGGAGAGTGGGAGGAGAGGGGCAGAGAGGGAGGGGAGCTGGGGGTCGCGCGCCGCCGCCACGGGGGGCGGGGGACGCGCGTGGGAGGGGCGTGGTTAAACTTCTCTAAATGCATAGTTCTCATCCTTTTTTGCCGGGTATGGTGCAGGTCTGGACCCGCCGGCGGGTATGGGGGCGGGGAGGAGGGCCGGGTGCGGGTATGGGGGTGCCAAACCCGGCCCCGAACCCGGCGGGTGCCATCCGTAGGGACATTGTGCAACCTGAGTCCTCGGCTTCTGAACATGGTGGTGGAACTGTTTTTCACTGGAATTTTTGCCATGAACTACAAGCGAGAGCGCACCAAGGAAGGCATATTCCAGCGGCAACATCTGAAAAGGTTATCTGTTACGAGTATATGAGTAAGGGAAGTCTTGAGAAGATGATTTACGGTATGTATATGATTACGCAAAATCCTACTCTTATATAGATCTAAATGTGGACGCCTACTTCTTATCATTTCACTTATTATTTTGGTAGACACTAAGTCGTACATACTGCTCGGTGGATACACAACCCCACTAGCCTGTACTGAATTTTGGGATATATCTTAAATCAATAGCTAGACATTGAAAATATAAACATAATCACATGCACACTGACAAAAAATTTACGAGAAAAACCTGCTCAACTTAAGGAGGAAAAAGTTATGGGTGTGTACAAATTGAATAATGCAAGTTGCACTATGAGTAATCTTGGTACATAGTCTTCTATATTTAAAACACACTTCAGTGACATCAAAAATCATAAGAGGCAAGATAACAACAAAACAGATATATTATATTTTATGTCCCCTACGTAATCAGGTCGCTGCTCGTAAGAATACATCCAAATTGCATGAAAATTGTCCAACAAGCAGACACATGTGTTCTGAACATACTCACCATATTGAGGTCAGTCAGGTAACGATTGAGTACCCATACTGTTCGCCCGTCAAAATTAATCTGGGTTAAAATTACATCAGTCCGAAATGAAAAATTGCTGTTAAATGTTAAATCTAATGCACCACGGACCCAACAAACCAGCTAATCAGATCCAAGTACTCAAAGTAAAGAACAAGCTGACCATATTTGGAGCCAATCCTAAAACGTTTGAGTCTCCATACACCAGCTTTAGTAAGGAATCAACGTTTTTGGTCATAAATCACAAGTCCTTTTTGTAGATATAAAGGGATCCCCCAGGTTCCATTATTCATGCAACCATAGTGTCATACTGGTTTAGGCTCCAGCTTACAAAACTTCTAAACATAAGGTCACCAGGGAACATCGAACAAACGCCAGAAACAACAAAGTACAGCCTATTTAAACGGACAGCATCAGTGAGAGCCTCGCAGGCCAGTTCTTGCTTCCAACGTTGCGCTGCTCCAGGCACCATATTGACGGAAAAAAGCAGAGCTCTGCTATTTCATTGACTGTAGAAAGGAGTGACAAAGTACAGGGATACACAAGCAAAGTAGAAAAAGGCAAAGGCACAAAGCACGACCAAAAACACTAATCTAAACTAGTCTAGAACTAGAACTAGAGACTACTAAACTAGTCTGGCTCCCTTGGCCTTTGAAGCAAGCTAGCAGTGCTTGGCCGTCCAGCACTACAGGAATGGCGAACTGTGCCGACGGCCAGCACCTGTGCCGACGGCCATTTGTCGGGGTCGTCGGCACAGGTGTGTACCAGGACCAGCCGTCGACAAGTCCGTCGGCACAGAAACGGCCGTCGGCACAGACACTTTATCCCGACGGTGGCCGTCGGGAAACATACAGCCGTCGGCACAGAATATCAGGTGACGTCGACGGCACTCTGTGCCGACGGCAAAGCCGTCGGCACAGGACTCTATCATTTTTATTCATTTTTGTTTATATTGATACACCTAATTGCTATATGTACAGATTCGCCTAAAATAGTCATAATGTTTTTTACCCTAATCTTCTTTTTTTATGTCCACTGGGCTACCCCCTTTCGACGCACGTCTATGGGGGTAGACGAAAACGTTAGGGTTTTTCCAGCGGATTCAGGGTTTCGCCGAAGCGGGGCCCCGGAGCGTCGGAACCCCACCCAAACCTAGGTTGTGCCATACCACATGTATACAAGTGTGTTGTGTGTTGTAAATGTCCGGTATCCTACTCCGGGGTGTGACCGGCTTCACTTTCTCTCTGGTGAGTTCCTGCACTTAGAGGTGAAAACTCCCACTTCGGACGAAACGGGGGCAATCTTTTAAAAACTTGTGTTAAAAGTTGGTTTCCCATGTGCCTATGTCCCAACCTAACACAACCACGTAAAAAAGTCCACTGGGCTACCCCCTTTCGACGCACGTCTATGTGGGTAGACGAAAACGTTAGGGTTTTTCCAACGGATTCAGGGTTTCGCCGAGGCGGGGCCCCGGAGCGTCGGAACCCCACCCAAACCTAGGTTGTGCCATACCACATGTATACAAGTGTGTTGTAAATGTCCGTTATCCTACTCCGGGGTGTGACCGGCTTCACTTTCTCTCTGGTGAGTTCCCGCACTTAGAGGTGAAAACTCCCACTTCGGACGAAACGGGGGCAATCTTTTAAAAACTTGTGTTAAAAGTTGGTTTCCCATGTGCCTATGTCCCAACCTAACACAACCACGTAAAAAAGTCCACTGGGCTACCCCCTTTCGACGCACGTCTATGGGGGTAGACGAAAACGTTAGGGTTTTTCCAGCGGATTCAGGGTTTCGCCGAAGCGGGGCCCCGGAGCGTCGGAACCCCACCCAAACCTAGGTTGTGCCATACCACATGTATACAAGTGTGTTGTGTGTTGTAAATGTCCGGTATCCTACTCCGGGGTGTGACCGGCTTCACTTTCTCTCTGGTGAGTTCCTGCACTTAGAGGTGAAAACTCCCACTTCGGACGAAACGGGGCAATCTTTTAAAAACTTGTGTTAAAAGTTGGTTTCCCATGTGCCTATGTCCCCACCTAAAACAACCACGTAAAAAAGTCCACTGGGCTACCCCCTTTCGACGCACGTCTATGGGGTAGACGAAAACGTTAGGGTTTTTCTAGCGGATTCAGGGTTTCGCCGAAGCGGGGCCCCGGAGCGTCGGAACCCCACCCAAACCTAGGTTGTGCCATACCACATGTATACAAGTGTGTTGTGTGTTGTAAATGTCCGGTATCCTACTCCGGGGTGTGACCGGCTTCACTTTCTCTCTGGTGAGTTCCTGCACTTAGAGGTGAAAACTCCCACTTCGGACGAAACGGGGGCAATCTTTTAAAAACTTGTGTTAAAAGTTGGTTTCCCATGTGCCTATGTCCCAACCTAACACAACCACGTAAAAAAGTCCACTGGGCTACCCCCTTTCGACGCACGTCTATGGGGGTAGACGAAAACCTTAGGGTTTTTCCAGCGGATTCAGTGTTTCGCCGAAGCGGGGCCCCGGAGCGTCGGAACCCCACCCAAACCTAGGTTGTGCCATACCACATGTATACAAGTGTGGTGTGTTGTAAATGTCCGGTATCCTACTCCGGGGTGTGACCGGCTTCACTTTCTCTCTGGTGAGTTCCTGCACTTAGACGAGAAAACTCCCACTTCGGACGAAACGGGGCAATCTTTTAAAAACTTGTGTTAAAAGTTGGTTTCCCATGTGCCTATGTCCCAACCTAACACAACCACGTAAAAAAGTCCACTGGGCTACCCCCTTTCGACGCACGTCTATGGGGGTAGACGAAAAAGTTAGGGTTTTTCTAGCGGATTCAGGGTTTCGCCGAAGCGGGGCCCGGAGCGTCGGAACCCCACCCAAACCTAGGTTGTGCCATACCACATGTATACAAGTGTGTTGTGTGTTGTAAATGTCCGGTATCCTACTCCGGGGTGTGACCGGCTTCACTTTCTCTCTGGTGAGTTCCTGCACTTAGAGGTGAAAACTCCCACTTCGGACGAAACGGGGGCAATCTTTTAAAAACTTGTGTTAAAAGTTGGTTTCCCATGTGCCTATGTCCCAACCTAACACAACCACGTAAAAAAGTCCACTGGGCTACCCCCTTTCGACGCACGTCTATGTGGGTAGACGAAAACGTTAGGGTTTTTCCAACGGATTCAGGGTTTCGCCGAAGCGGGGCCCCGGAGCGTCGGAACCCCACCCAAACCTAGGTTGTGCCATACCACATGTATACAAGTGTGTTGTAAATGTCCGTTATCCTACTCCGGGGTGTGACCGGCTTCACTTTCTCTCTGGTGAGTTCCCGCACTTAGAGGTGAAAACTCCCACTTCGGACGAAACGGGGGCAATCTTTTAAAAACTTGTGTTAAAAGTTGGTTTCCCATGTGCCTATGTCCCAACCTAACACAACCACGTAAAAAAGTCCACTGGGCTACCCCCTTTCGACGCACGTCTATGGGGGTAGACGAAAACGTTAGGGTTTTTCTAGCGGATTCAGGGTTTCGCCGAAGCGGGGCCCGGAGCGTCGGAACCCCACCCAAACCTAGGTTGTGCCATACCACATGTATACAAGTGTGTTGTGTGTTGTAAATGTCCGGTATCCTACTCCGGGGTGTGACCGGCTTCACTTTCTCTCTGGTGAGTTCCTGCACTTAGAGGTGAAAACTCCCACTTCGGACGAAACGGGGGCAATCTTTTAAAAACTTGTGTTAAAAGTTGGTTTCCCATGTGCCTATGTCCCAACCTAACACAACCACGTAAAAAAGTCCACTGGGCTACCCCCTTTCGACGCACGTCTATGTGGGTAGACGAAAACGTTAGGGTTTTTCCAACGGATTCAGGGTTTCGCCGAAGCGGGGCCCCGGAGCGTCGGAACCCCACCCAAACCTAGGTTGTGCCATACCACATGTATACAAGTGTGTTGTAAATGTCCGTTATCCTACTCCGGGGTGTGACCGGCTTCACTTTCTCTCTGGTGAGTTCCCGCACTTAGAGGTGAAAACTCCCACTTCGGACGAAACGGGGGCAATCTTTTAAAAACTTGTGTTAAAAGTTGGTTTCCCATGTGCCTATGTCCCAACCTAACACAACCACGTAAAAAAGTCCACTGGGCTACCCCCTTTCGACGCACGTCTATGGGGGTAGACGAAAACGTTAGGGTTTTTCCAGCGGATTCAGGGTTTCGCCGAAGCGGGGCCCCGGAGCGTCGGAACCCCACCCAAACCTAGGTTGTGCCATACCACATGTATACAAGTGTGTTGTGTGTTGTAAATGTCCGGTATCCTACTCCGGGGTGTGACCGGCTTCACTTTCTCTCTGGTGAGTTCCTGCACTTAGAGGTGAAAACTCCCACTTCGGACGAAACGGGGCAATCTTTTAAAAACTTGTGTTAAAAGTTGGTTTCCCATGTGCCTATGTCCCCACCTAAAACAACCACGTAAAAAAGTCCACTGGGCTACCCCCTTTCGACGCACGTCTATGGGGGTAGACGAAAACGTTAGGGTTTTTCTAGCGGATTCAGGGTTTCGCCGAAGCGGGGCCCCGGAGCGTCGGAACCCCACCCAAACCTAGGTTGTGCCATACCACATGTATACAAGTGTGTTGTGTGTTGTAAATGTCCGGTATCCTACTCCGGGGTGTGACCGGCTTCACTTTCTCTCTGGTGAGTTCCTGCACTTAGAGGTGAAAACTCCCACTTCGGACGAAACGGGGGCAATCTTTTAAAAACTTGTGTTAAAAGTTGGTTTCCCATGTGCCTATGTCCCAACCTAACACAACCACGTAAAAAAGTCCACTGGGCTACCCCCTTTCGACGCACGTCTATGGGGGTAGACGAAAACCTTAGGGTTTTTCCAGCGGATTCAGTGTTTCGCCGAAGCGGGGCCCCGGAGCGTCGGAACCCCACCCAAACCTAGGTTGTGCCATACCACATGTATACAAGTGTGGTGTGTTGTAAATGTCCGGTATCCTACTCCGGGGTGTGACCGGCTTCACTTTCTCTCTGGTGAGTTCCTGCACTTAGACGAGAAAACTCCCACTTCGGACGAAACGGGGCAATCTTTTAAAAACTTGTGTTAAAAGTTGGTTTCCCATGTGCCTATGTCCCAACCTAACACAACCACGTAAAAAAGTCCACTGGGCTACCCCCTTTCGACGCACGTCTATGGGGTAGACGAAAACGTTAGGGTTTTTCTAGCGGATTCAGGGTTTCGCCGAAGCGGGGCCCGGAGCGTCGGAACCCCACCCAAACCTAGGTTGTGCCATACCACATGTATACAAGTGTGTTGTGTGTTGTAAATGTCCGGTATCCTACTCCGGGGTGTGACCGGCTTCACTTTCTCTCTGGTGAGTTCCTGCACTTAGAGGTGAAAACTCCCACTTCGGACGAAACGGGGGCAATCTTTTAAAAACTTGTGTTAAAAGTTGGTTTCCCATGTGCCTATGTCCCAACCTAACACAACCACGTAAAAAAGTCCACTGGGCTACCCCCTTTCGACGCACGTCTATGGGGGTAGACGAAAACCTTAGGGTTTTTCCAGCGGATTCAGTGTTTCGCCGAAGCGGGGCCCCGGAGCGTCGGAACCCCACCCAAACCTAGGTTGTGCCATACCACATGTATACAAGTGTGTTGTGTGTTGTAAATGTCCGGTATCCTACTCCGGGGTGTGACCGGCTTCACTTTCTCTCTGGTGAGTTCCTGCACTTAGAGGTGAAAACTCCCACTTCGGACGAAACGGGGCAATCTTTTAAAAACTTGTGTTAAAAGTTGGTTTCCCATGTGCCTATGTCCCAACCTAACACAACCACGTAAAAAAGTCCACTGGGCTACCCCCTTTCGACGCACGTCTATGGGGGTAGACGAAAACGTTAGGGTTTTTCTAGCGGATTCAGGGTTTCGCCGAAGCGGGGCCCCGGAGCGTCGGAACCCCACCCAAACCTAGGTTGTGCCATACCACATGTATACAAGTGTGTTGTGTGTTGTAAATGTCCGGTATCCTACTCCGGGGTGTGACCGGCTTCACTTTCTCTCTGGTGAGTTCCTGCACTTAGAGGTGAAAACTCCCACTTCGGACGAAACGGGGGCAATCTTTTAAAAACTTGTGTTAAAAGTTGGTTTCCCATGTGCCTATGTCCCAACCTAACACAACCACGTAAAAAAGTCCACTGGGCTACCCCCTTTCGACGCACGTCTATGGGGGTAGACGAAAACCTTAGGGTTTTTCCAGCGGATTCAGTGTTTCGCCGAAGCGGGGCCCCGGAGCGTCGGAACCCCACCCAAACCTAGGTTGTGCCATACCACATGTATACAAGTGTGTTGTGTGTTGTAAATGTCCGGTATCCTACTCCGGGGTGTGACCGGCTTCACTTTCTCCCTGGTGAGTTCCTGCACTTAGAGGTGAAAACTCCCACTTCGGACGAAACGGGGCAATCTTTTAAAAACTTGTGTTAAAAGTTGGTTTCCCATGTGCCTATGTCCCAACCTAACACAACCACGTAAAAAAGTCCACTGGGCTACCCCCTTTCGACGCACGTCTATGGGGGTAGACGAAAACGTTAGGGTTTTTCCAGCGGATTCAGGGTTTCGCCGAAGCGGGGCACCGGAGCGTCGGAACCCCACCCAAACCTAGGTTGTGCCATACCACATGTATACAAGTGTGTTGTGTGTTGTAAATGTCCGGTATCCTACTCCGGGGTGTGACCGGCTTCACTTTCTCTCTGGTGACTTCCTGCACTTAGAGGTGAAAACTCCCACTTCTGACGAAACGGGGGCAATCTTTTAAAAACTTGTGTTAAAAGTTGGTTTCCCATGTGCCTATGTACCAACCTAACACAACCACGTAAAAAAGTCCACTGGGCTACCCCCTTTCGACGCACGTCTATGGGGGTAGACGAAAACGTTAGGGTTTTTCCAGCGGATTCAGGGTTTCGCCGAAGCGGGGCCCCGGAGCGTCGGAACCCCACCCAAACCTAGGTTGTGCCATACCACATGTATACAAGTGTGTTGTGTTGTAAATGTCCGGTATCCTACTCCGGGGTGTGACCGGCTTCACTTTCTCTCTGGTGAGTTCCTGCACTTAGAGGTGAAAACTCCCACTTCGGACGAAACGGGGCAATCTTTTAAAAACTTGTGTTAAAAGTTGGTTTCCCATGTGCCTATGTCCCAACCTAACACAACCACGTAAAAAAGTCCACTGGGCTACCCCCTTTCGACGCACGTCTATGGGGGTAGACGAAAACGTTAGGGTTTTTCCAGCGGATTCAGGGTTTCGCCGAAGCGGGGCCCCGGAGCGTCGGAACCCCACCCAAACCTAGGTTGTGCCATACCACATGTATACAAGTGTGGTGTGTTGTAAATGTCCGGTATCCTACTGCGGGGTGTGACCGGCTTCACTTTCTCTCTGGTGAGTCCCTGCACTTAGAGGTGAAAACTCCCACTTCGGACGAAACGGGGCAATCTTTTAAAAACTTGTGTTAAAAGTTGGTTTCCCATGTGCCTATGTCCCAACCTAACACAACCACGTAAAAAAGTCCACTGGGCTACCCCCTTTCGACGCACGTCTATGGGGTAGACGAAAACGTTAGGGTTTTTCCAGCGGATTCAGGGTTTCGCCGAAGCGGGGCCCCGGAGCGTCGGAACCCCACCCAAACCTAGGTTGTGCCATACCACATGTATACAAGTGTGGTGTGTTGTAAATGTCCGGTATCCTACTCCGGGGTGTGACCGGCTTCACTTTCTCTCTGGTGAGTTCCTGCACTTAGAGGTGAAAACTCCCACTTCGGACGAAACGGGGCAATCTTTTAAAAACTTGTGTTAAAAGTTGGTTTCCCATGTGCCTATGTCCCAACCTAACACAACCACGTAAAAAAGTCCACTGGGCTACCCCCTTTCGACGCACGTCTTTGGGGGTAGACGAAAACGTTAGGGTTTTTCCAGCGGATTCAGGGTTTCGCCGAAGCGGGGCCCCGGAGCGTCGGAACCCCACCCAAACCTAGGTTGTGCCATACCACATGTATACAAGTGTGTTGTGTGTTGTAAATGTCCGGTATCCTACTCCGGGGTGTGACCGGCTTCACTTTCTCTCTGGTGAGTTCCTGCACTTAGAGGTGAAAACTCCCACTTCGGACGAAACGGGGGCAATCTTTTAAAAACTTGTGTTAAAAGTTGGTTTCCCATGTGCCTATGTCCCAACCTAACACAACCACGTAAAAAAGTCCACTGGGCTACCCCCTTTCGATGCACGTCTATGTGGGTAGACGAAAACGTTAGGGTTTTTCCAGCGGATTCAGGGTTTCGCCGAAGCGGGGCCCCGGAGCGTCGGAACCCCACCCAAACCTAGGTTGTGCCATACCACATGTATACAAGTGTGTTGTGTGTTGTAAATGTCCGTTATCCTACTCCGGGGTGTGACCGGCTTCACTTTCTCTCTGGTGAGTTCCCGCACTTAGAGGTGAAAACTCCCACTTCGGACGAAACGGGGCAATCTTTTAAAAACTTGTGTTAAAAGTTGGTTTCCGATGTGCCTATGTCCCAACCTAACACAACCACGTAAAAAAGTCCACTGGGCTACCCCCTTTCGACGCACGTCTATGGGGGTAGACGAAAACGTTAGGGTTTTTCCAGCGGATTCAGGGTTTCGCCGAAGCGGGGCCCCGGAGCGTCGGAACCCCACCCAAACCTAGGTTGTGCCATACCACATGTATACAAGTGTGTTGTGTGTTGTAAATGTCCGGTATCCTACTCCGGGGTGTGACCGGCTTCACTTTCTCTCTGGTGAGTTCCTGCACTTAGAGGTGAAAACTCCCACTTCGGACGAAACGGGGCAATCTTTTAAAAACTTGTGTTAAAAGTTGGTTTCCGATGTGCCTATGTCCCAACCTAACACAACCACGTAAAAAAGTCCACTGGGCTACCCCCTTTCGACGCACTTCTATGGGGGTAGACGAAAACGTTAGGGTTTTTCCAGCGGATTCAGGGTTTCGCCGAAGCGGGGCCCCGGAGCGTCGGAACCCCACCCAAACCTAGGTTGTGCCATACCACATGTATACAGGTGTGTTGTGTGTTGTAAATGTCCGGTATCCTACTCCGGGGTGTGACCGGCTTCACTTTCTCTCTGGTGAGTTCCTGCACTTAGAGGTGAAAACTCCCACTTCGGACGAAACGGGGCAATCTTTTAAAAACTTGTGTTAAAAGTTGGTTTCCCATGTGCCTATGTCCCAACCTAACACAACCACGTAAAAAAGTCCACTGGGCTACCCCCTTTCGACGCACGTCTATGGGGGTAGACGAAAACGTTAGGGTTTTTCCAGCGGATTCAGGGTTTCGCCGAAGCGGGGCCCCGGAGCGTCGGAACCCCACCCAAACCTAGGTTGGGCCATACCATATGTATACAAGTGTGTTTTGTGTTTTAAAATCCCAATATCCTACTCCGGGGTGTGACCGGCTTCACCGACTGCATTTTCTCTCTAGTGAGTTTTTGCACTTAGAGGTGAAAACTCCCGCTTCGGGCAAACCGGATGGAATATTGTGTTTATTTGGGGTAGACTTTGGTTTCACACCTTCCTATGGCCTGACATAACTCAACCAAGAAAAAAAGTCCACTGGCCTACCCCTTTCGACGCTGTTCAAGGGGGTAGACGAAAACGTTAGGGTTTTCCCAGCGGGTCTAGGGTTTCGCCGAAGCGGGGCATCGGAGCGTCGGATAGCCGGAGCGCAGTTGCGGTGGCCCTACCATATAATAAAATAAATTATAATAAAACTCTATAAATTTGTAATGAAGTAAATTTATAAAATTTAATATATTAATAAAATGGTTAATATGAAAAAAAAAATACCTATGCCGCGCGCGCGGGGGCCTCATCTTCCCAAAATTTCCCGCGCCGCACCCCCACCCCCACCCGCACCCACCCCCGCCGCCGCCGCACCCCCACCCCCACCCCCACCCGCACCCCACCCCCGCCTCCGCCGCACCCCACCCCCACCCAAACCCGCACCCGCACCCCACCCCCGCCTCCGCCGCCGCCGCACCCCACCCCCACCCGCACCCCACCCGCGCCGCCGCCGCCGCACCCCCACCCGCACCCCACCCCGCCTCCGCCGCCGCCGCACCCCACCCCCACCCCCACCCGCACCCGCACCCCCACCCCCGCCGCCGCCGCACCCCCACCCCCACCCCCACCCACACCCCACCCCCGCCGCACCCCCACCCCCACCCGCACCCCACCCCCGCCGCCGCCGCCGCACCCCACCCCACCCCCACCCGCACCCGCACCCCCACCCCCGCCGCCGCCGCACCCCCACCCCCACCGCCGCCGCCGCCGCACCCCACCCCCACCCCCGAGCGTCGAAAATTGAGCATGTTTGAGAGATTGTAGAAATTGGAGATAGTAAATTTGCCTTGCTTGTTGATGAGTCTAGAGATGCATCAATTAAGGAGCAAATGGCTATGTGTTTCAGGTTGGTGCTTAGATTGCATATATTAATCATGCTCCATTGTCTTATGCAGGTACGTCAACAAGAGTCGGGAGGTGATTGAGAGATTTATTCCAACTGTTGTGTTATTTTTGCTATACATTGTCTTCTTTTATCGAATTGAATATCATGTTGCAACTCATAAATATATGTTGATCGTGTCGGTGACGGTCCATCATTTTTGTTGCAAGAGGTCATGTAGGAGACACCTCGACCACTCTGCCGTCCCGAAGCCCGTGTTATTTGAAGCCCGTGCTGAGGAGGGGCCTCCTCGGTGCCCCTGTTTCATCGCCCCGCTTCCGGAGCACGTCCTCGACCTTCTCCGGCCACCGATCACGCTTCGAGGGTATAAATCTTTCGCCTCTCTTGCTGCATAGGTTTATTTTGGTCTAGATCACCAAGTCAGTCGCGTAACCCGAGTCAGATCCCATCCGGAAGGGTTACAAATTTATAAATATGCAGGATTGTCCATCTTTGCATATTTATAACCGTAACACTTCCGGGTTGTCCTGTTGGACAGTCCGAGTACGTGTAGATCGGGTCGTGTTCCATGTTCTACCCCTTCCTGAGACGGAATTTCGGCAGCACCTCCCTGTTGTTCTTCGGATGCACACCCTCTCGGCTTGACAAGCTCGAGACGTGTATTCTGAAGAACAGCGGGGAGGTGCTGCCGAAATTCCGTCTCGGGTCGGGGTAGAACATGGAACACGGCTCGATCTACACGTACTCGGGCGGGATAGGCCCTCCTATTAGAAGTGTAGGTGAACCCTTGCATGATGTAAAGATTAAAATTTGACCGTAATTAATCTGGTGACACTAAATCATTTTATTATTACTTGGTGCATATTAAAAGACTGCGTGGTTTTTTGCTCCCAATAAAGCAGAGGATGGCTGATAATGGGTGGATGTACAGTGGCCGTGTCGATAAGATTAAAAGAACAGAGGAGTGGGAGATGAAGACCAATATATTAGTGAAGGAGTTAGGGCGTGGTTCAAAGGCAAAAGGAGTTCGTGGAAGGTGCCCTTGCACTCATTGCAAGAATCGTGACCGTCAAGGAAAGGAAGATATGACTAAACATCTTTGGTTGTATGGGTATACGCCTAACTACGTCACGCATGTCAAATTTGATCAGTACGAACGTCTCAGAGTTGGGGTGATGCGGCAGCGGATCGATGGCAATGAGTACGATGGGTTGAGAAACATGCTAGATGATCACCATGCTGCTTACATGCCGGATTCGCCACCTCCACAGGAGGAACAGGAGGAACCGGAGGCACCGGAGGAACCAGAGCCAACCGCGAAGGCTTTCTATGAGACGATGGCCTCGGCTACGAAGCCTCTATACGAGGGTGCAAACCAGAGCCAGCTCGATGCCGTAGCTCAACTACTAAGTGACAAGTGTCAGTTCTCCACCACCCGTGCAGGCTTTGAAGCTAATCTGACAACATCTGGTAACATGTTGCCCAAAGGGCATTGTCTGCCAAAATCCATGCACGAGGTGAAGAAACTATTGGGATCGCTCAGCATGGATTATGAAAAGATTCATTGTTGTCCAAAAGGATGCCTGTTGTTCCGGAAACAATATGCGAATGACAAGTACTGTAGCCTTTGTGGGGCCTCTAGGTATGAGGAGAAAACGCTGCCTGATGGTCGGAAGACGCAGGGAAAAATCCCTGTGAAGGTTCTTCGGTACCTCTCATTCATAAAAAGAATGCAGCGGCTTTTCATGTCCGAGGAGTCTGCCAAACAAATGACTTGGCACAGGAAAGGGAAGAGATACGTCGACGAGTTAGGACGGGAAAGGATGGGACATCCATCTGATGGTGAGGCATGGAAGAACTTCGACTTGAAACACCCCCTTAATTCAGCAGATGCTCGGAATGTCAGAATTGCAATAGCAACAGATGGGTTCAATCCATATGGGATGTCGACTGCGTCGTACAGCTGCTGGCCCGTGTTTGTTATTCCGCTCAATCTCCCTCCTCGCTGATCATTCCAGGGCCCGAATACCCGGGGAAGAATTTGAGTGTCTACATGCAACCGCTTGTGGATGATTTGCACCACTCATGGCACAATGGGACGTGGACATACGACCGAGCATCAAAGAAAAACTTCTTGATGAAAATTTGGTTCCACTATTCCATGCACGACCTACCCGGGTATGCCCTATTCTGCGGATGGTGTACAGCTGGTAAATGGCCATGCCCAGTGTGCAGGAACCAACTTGAGTTCCTTTGGCTAAAGTCAGGTCGCAAGTATGTCGCGTTTGACAAGCATCGACAGTTCCTCGAAGGAAGCATCCTTATCGAGAAGACAAAAAAACTTCACGAAGGGCATAGTTGTGCGTGAAGAAAAAGCGATACCGAAGTTCGATGGTGCAAAAGTTGATGCCGAGCTACGTGCTCTCGTGCCTGCTGAGGGATCTATCCGAAAATTTCAGGGGTATGGTGTAACGCACAACTGGACTCATGTGGCAGGCTTAACGCAGCTAGAGTATTACAAGGACCTCGAACTTCCCCATAACATCGATGTGATGCACACCGAAAAGAATGTTGGAGAGATGATCTTTCACACAGTCCTGAACATTCTAAGAAGACAAAGGACAATGTGAAGGCTAGAGTTGATGTTCAGAAGCTCTGTGATAGGGAGAGATTACACATGCGCCTCCTAACCCTCGTCAAAAAAATTGGTTTAAGCCAAATGCCGACTACTGCCTTGATAATATCCAAAAGAAGGAGGCATTGAAGTGGCTCAAAAACATCGCCGTGATGTTCCCTGATGGTTACTGTTCCAATATAAGTAATGGAGTCAATCTTCTTACATCAAAAGTCACTGGGCTGAAGAGTCACGACTATCACATATGGATTGAGCGGTTGATGCCGGTGATGCTTCGAGGGTATCTCCCCGATAGTATCTGGCGAGTGCTTGCGGAGTTGAGCCATTTCTTCCGCACGCTCTGTGCGAAACAGATATGTCCCCTGATTATTGCGAAGCTGCGTGATCTTGTGCCGGAGTTGCTATGCAAGTTAGAGATGATCTTTCCGCCAGGCTTCTTTGTTCCGATGGCACATCTCGTTGTGCATCTCGCGAACGAGGCACTCTTGGGTGGACCGGTGCAGTTTCGTTGGCAGTTTTGTATTGAGAGAGAGTTTAAGTACATTCGAAACATAACTGGAAACAAAGCTAGGATTGAAGCATGCATAGCTGAGGCAACAATACGACAGGAGATGGCAGACGCCGTGACAACGTACTTTCCCGATGAAGTTGCCACTATGCATAACCCGGTCACTCGGTACAATGTCGACGAGCCCAAGAATGACCCCAAGCTCCTCCTCTTCCAATGTCCCGGTGGCAAGGCCGGTGCCGGTGAAAATTGTAAGGATTGCATAATGCTCTATGTGCTTATAAACATGACGGAAGTACTCGATTTCATGAGGTAAATGGTGAACAAATTACTTTGCAACTAGTAACTCAGTTTCGGTCTAATACGTATTTTCTCCTTTTAGGCAATTCCAAGATGAATACTGGTTGGGAACGGTGGATCCCGATCCCGCGGAGCTGGACACTCTTCTGAAAGAGGGTGCTCACGGAGGAAAAAAATTTGTGTCTTGGTTCATGGGAAAAGTAATTTCTAACGTGTCCCTCTTACCTTGCAATATGTGACTTGTCCCTCTTATTACACGTAACTAATGCACAAAACAATTTGAACCGTACTTGTAGGGAGCTGATCCCAACGTTGAGATGACAGATGAGCTGAGATGTGTTTCCCAAGGATTTAACCGTACCGTCATGAAGTATGAGAAGTATGATGTGAATGGGTTCCGCTTCCATACAGAGTATCACCAGAATAATCGTCCTGGAGCAAAAACTGTAAATACTGGGGTCTTCACCAAAGGATCCAGAGGAGCCGATGGAGCCAATTACGTAGATTACTACGGAAGGTTACAAACGTATACGAGCTGACGTTCAATCGTACAACATAGAACTCAAGCTCGTTGTGTTCAAGTGCCACTGGTTCGACCCATGCACTGGACCACATGGTGGACAGAGAAGTGAGCCTTCCATTGGGTTAGTTGAAGTTAAGCCTTCAACCACCTATACCGGAGCCGATGTCTATATTGTGGCTCACCAAGCCAAGCAAGTTTATTATTTGCCCTACCCATGCCAGAAAGAGAACCTCAAGGGCTGGGAAGTCGTGTTCCGGGTATCCCCACATGGTAAGCTACCCAGGCCCTCCGACGACGATTACAACAACATTGACCCTAAAACATACGAGGGAATTTTCTATCAAGAGCAAGAGGACTTCGGGCACTTTGACTTACAAATAGGTGGTCTCGAGGAACTCGAGAACAATGCACACACTCATGGTGAGTCAGTGGTCGATCTGAAGGACATAGATGTGCTCTCGAAGTTTCATGCGGAAAATGACGACGATGACGAGCCTGGCGATGAGCTTCCGCCCTACTACTCACGTGATAGTGATAGTGATAGTGATAGTGAGAATGAGAACCGACACCCTGATGAGGAGAGTGATGACGATAGGTATTTATTTTTGGTATCTACATGTTATTATGTCTTTTATTCTTTAGTATTTATTTTTTGACATGCTTCTTCATTGCATTATGTCTTTATGCTTAGTGTCTACATTTTATTATGTCTCGATGCTTACTTGTTTTCTCTTTCTCAATGCAGTTGATTGAACAATATGAGCAGGGCAAGGAAAGCGCTTCTGGTGGTCCTTCTCCCGGTGCTACGCCGATCCGACGCTCACCTACTATCAGCCGGGGAGATATGGGGTTCACCCTGTCGCCGTCTCCGCAATAGATGTAGGGTCTTGGGCGTCTAGACATCTAGCTATATATGTATGTATCTATTTGATGATGGTCCTATGTGTGTATCTACCTGATGATATAGCATTTTGTTTGATGATATATGGAGCCATTGTGTGATTTTGTTTGTAGTGAATTTGTCGTGATTTTTGATTATTTTTTCTGCTATTTTTGCCGCAAAAAACGAGCTGCTGGTTCCGAAAATCTGGTAACACCTGTGCCGACGGCATTGCCGTCGGCACAGACCCCTTAATGTGACAAAATGGTCACCCCTGTGCCGACGGCATTGCCGTCGGCACAGGGCTCTCCCAGGAGCGCCCAGCTGCCTCCACGTGGCAGATCTGTGCCGACGGTTTTGCCGTCGGCACAGGCCCTACCCCTGGCCCGGCCTGTGCGGGCCCACACGCCGCTGTGCCGACAACCTAGGTGCCGACGGTGCGTTTCTGGCCGTCGGGAAAAGCTGTGCCGACGGTTATGTCTGTGCCGACGGCCAGGTGGCCTATGCCTACAGGGCCCTATGCCGACCACCCTGTGCCGACGGTGACCGTCGGCATAGGTGTGTGCCGACGGCATCGGGACCTTTGCCGACGGGCTTCGGCCGTCGGCACAGGTGGTCATTCCTGTAGTGCAGGCACCATATTCAGAAGTATGTCCTCACACGTCCTTCTTTATCTCCTCTAATTTAGGGTGTGTTTGGGAGAGCTCCGCTCCACTCCACTCAACTCTATTTCTAAACTCCACTCCACCAACAAGCTCGTAAAAAAGGTGTTTGGCTCGTTTGGTAGCTCCAGATTCAGATTTTTTTTAAAAAATGGGGGGAAGCCCAGCCTCTGCATCACGGGGATACATACAGCCATTTTATTACAGATTTTTAAGTATCAGGTTCAACAGAATACAAATCATGCGTCTAAAAGAGTGCCAATAAACACTAGCCACGAAAAATAAAAAGAATAATGAAACACTTATGCATCATTTAATCTATTGAAGATATGTCAGCCATCGAACTTGTAGAATGCTCGAGCGACCTCCTCAATCCGGCCACACCCAGTAGCCACTTCCTCCGTTGTTCCAAGGGGAGGAGGAAGGACCACACACCAAGCAGGGACGTAGCCTTGTGGATGACCGGCAAATAATTCATATGTTTGTTTTTGTTAAAGACCAAATCATTCCTACACGTACACAAGGATCAAAGTATAGCACACACGCCAACTCGTACACGTGCTTTATTTTTTGCATCCCTCTCAACCAAGATTCAGATTAGAGAGAGATTGTTTGTAACATGACAGACTAACCTATTATTTTCTTTTCTGTATTATTTTTTTCTGGACGATCTTCCTACAAGATTGAGCGTCTCACGTAACTGAGAGTTGAACTGGAATTTTTTTCCTTGCGTGAGTGGTTGTTGCACATGTTTGTCAGCATGCAGTGAAAATCAAACACCTAAGAATCTCTACAGACCCCAAGCAGGCAACGTCGGAGGCAAGCTCCTGTCAAGATTGGTTGCAGGGTCAGAGACGAGATGATGTTGAAGATCGCGACAGGTCCTTGGTACAGGCAAACGGACAAATTAGGGATGCGCTATCCTTCCCGCATCCTGGCCACAAGCAGGCGGCGAGATTTACCGGTTTTATGAGACGGCGGCGACCTCTTTCTGGACAACTTCCAGTGAGTTAAACGAGCGACGGCGGCGTTTCTTCTGGCGGCGCGGCAGCAGTTACTTCCGGAGGCAAGGTAAAGGATAGGAACGAGAAGCGAGTAGGGGGCGGAGGGGACAAGGAAGGGCGGATAAAAGGGGTAGAGGGAAGATGGGCGCACGTCGCTCGAGACTCGATGGTGCACAGACGAGGCCTCAGATTATGCGTAGTGGGAGTAACATAGGTAATAACGTAGATGCCAAATAGGTAAAAAATATGATATGGCATGCAATTAATGAAGAGAGAGACAAATATCCAGGCATATCCTAAGACTTTTCAATACAGTCTAGTCTCAACGCAATAGCCCCGGCTTGCCCCCCATACCTAGCTTCGTATTTGATCTTCATAATAAATTGATAATGATATCGAAGGTGAAGGCATGGTTTCTGAAGACATGTGCATTTCGCTCCTTCCAAATATCCGAAAAAAGCATGATTAGGAAGACCAAACATTTCGTAGGCCTACCCGATCCCATTCATAGATCACTCCACCAATCCATAATGTTGTCAAAGTTCTTCCGATGGCTCGGTAGGATGTCATGGAGGCATCACCATGGGAGGATTGTTGACGGCATCCAAGAGGAGATGTGGCACTTAAGAATAAGATGTGCCGCTGATTGAAGAAATGGATACATGGCGGGATTTTCAACAATTATCCCATCCCCTTCTTTGAAGATGGTCCAGTGTCCAAATCCGGTTTGCATGACCAACCAAGCAAAAGTCATGCATTTTGGGAGAGGCCCATGGCTTCCAAATGATTTTGTTCATTGATGTGGCAATGAGCCCCTCGAAATTCATTTTGCAGGACATGTAGAACGAGTAGGAGCCAACATTAATTTGTGAACTTCCATCTAATATAGTTGGTGGAGTCGGGAGTGAGGTTGACGTTAGAGACAATTTCCAAAAACGTGAAGAATTGCTAGATTTGTTTCGATAAAGGGAGCTTTATTACTTTTGATGTTTTAATAATTACACACGGTTTCTTCATAGGTAGGATGCACACACCGTCACAAGTTCAGCAGTTCGAAAAGTAATAAAAAGGCGAATTACATATCATGATGAGAAATTGTAAAAACGCCTATGCTGTTGGAGGGTCGATCCGCAAATTATGCTGCCATCCATTGGGGATAAAAGGTCCCTCGCCGTATCATCCATTCTTGTACACACCTCTGTTAATAGGTCGCAATACTCCACACGTTGCAATGGTAACCAATAATGGAGCATAGACGTACTCTTGTAGATAACCTGCACGAGAGAAGAATTTTGATCAGTAAAAACATTGTCATTTCTACACAGCCAAAGCGGCCATATAACGGTAAGTGCTGCCACCCTAATAAGTCGTTTAAACCTATGATTCACACCATTCAACCAATTGCCAAAAATATTAGTAATGTTTCATGGTGGGTATAAGGTGAAACATATCTGGATGATTGACCATATAGACCAGCAAATTGATACTCGAAAAATAAGTGCTTGATACTCTCGTCCTTATGACAGAAGACACACTTTTGTATTTCCATGCCAACTGTGTATTGCAAGGTTATCTTTAGTAAGAATTACCATCGAAAAAGATACCACACAAATACCTTGTTTTTGAATGAAGTCTTCATCTTCCAAATTTTCTTGTTATTATCTAATGACACATCCGGTTGGATTAGAGCTCTGTACATAGAGCTCATCGAGAATTTACCACTATTGTGCAAATTCCAGCGAAACTCATCGGTCCTCTACGTCAGATTGACTAACTTTGGATGTTGTAGCAAATCATTCCAAGATGCTAGCCGGATACCAACAAGAACTCTTCTGAACGTAACATTTGGTGAGGATACTTTCCAACGCCTGAGTGTATCTCTTTATGACGTCCAAGGACGATGTTGTATGCAGCTGGATATTGTTCTCGGTGCGTGGTAGTACCTAGCCAACTATCCTCTCAGAACCTTATCTAAGAACCGAAGCTGTATTGGATGTCAAGGTTGGAGACCCAAATATCATTCTCAATGGGCTTCTGAACCGATCAATTCTTCTTGGAGGCGCGTTAAAACAATAAAGGAGCAATGTCCAATGGTCGGCTACCAAATCACCAAGATGACTTCCAAAAAAAGTGCGTTTTCACCTCTCCCACAGTGACCATTGCAGCCGCTGCAAAAAGATCTTTATCTTGAGCAGTGCAAGGGTTTCCAAGCCAATCCAAGCTTTAGTACTGTCAACCCATTCGAGCCAAAGCCAACTAAATCTCAAAGCTGAAAAAAACTTGTCAAGATGAACAATGCCAAGACCCCCCAAGCTTCGTTGGTCGACAAACAATCTCCCAATTTACTATGCACTTTCCTCCGGTAACCTTATCACAACCCGCCCACAAGTATGCGTGTAGGATGGCGATCCTATGAATGACCTCCTTCAGGAGATCAAGCGATGTTTTTAAACTATCTCCTGGTTTAGTATAGATTTTTTCGTGCCAATGTACCTGAGGTTTTGAAGTTTCCTTTTCTCGCTGTTATATCCTTGCTACTTTTTGCAGATGCATCTCTCATGCCCGATTGGAACATGTACTTCAGGATAATTATGGGGATATGCTCGGGCTTAACTTATCTCCATGGGGCTAATATTATTCATCTGGATCTAAAGCCCAGCAACGTGTTGTTAGATGGTAGCATGATACCAAAACTTGGAGACTTCGGTTTGTCGAGACTATTTGGCGAAGAACAAAGCCAGAGACAAACTATGAATGTCGTGGGAACCATGTTAGCTTACTTCATATAATGAAACTCATTGTTTTATCATATCCGTGTCTGAAGAAAATTCTGTTGGTTTCGGTAATGTGGAGTGCACTTTGAAGTAAAACATTTCATGTTGTCGTGTTGCAGAGGCTACATGTCACCGGAATTCTTTTTTTTTTTTTCGAGAGTACGCGAATGCGTACCTTATTTATATAGAAGGCAGAAATATGTTACATGCCATGTTGTCCCTGCGTACAAGGAAAACAGAGGGCGAGAGAGACTCCTTTACTCCTCGAAAAAACTAAGGCTAACTACTCACGATATTATTTGGGCCTCCAACTCCTACTCCTACTCGCCTCGCAGCCCGGCGCAGCCGAATTTCGTCAACAACTAGCGAAGCTACACGGGCCGGTAGGAATTGCTGTTGCACATTGGCATGGGCTCTCGCGTTCCTTTGCTTCCAGAGATACCACGCGCAAGTGCAGACTAGGGTGTCCACCTCCTTCCTCTTCCTCTCGTTGCTATGTCCATCTCTCTGGTTTCTCCACCATTGCTCCAGCGTGTGGTCAGAATTAGGCGCCGCCGCTGCAATTCCCAAGCTTTGGATGCATCCATGCCATGTCTCCCGCGCGAACACACACTGCACAAGAATGTGCTCAGCTGTGTCTTCTTCCTGCAGACACATGAAGCAGGCCGAGGTGTTCGCCTGCATCCCATGCCTGTGCTTCCGATCCGAGGTCCAGATTCGGTGTTGTGTTGCCAACCAGGTAAACAACTTACACTTTGGCGTTGCTCCACTCTTCCAGATCGCCTCTGCCATCTGAAATCTAATTCCCCCTTCCATCAGCATTTTGTAGGTGGAGCTGACCGAGAAGGTCCCCTTCGGCGTCCATGGCCAGATGAATCTGTCGGCTTCGGTGTTGTTTCTTGGGGCCTGACTCACTGCAATCCAAAGGCGGACGCACTCGTTGTTCGCCTGGCCCTGCATCTCACCGGCCACATCCGAGATCCAGAGGTTATTCTGAAGCCCTTGCTTGACGGTTCTGTGATTTCGATTCCTCGTGCTTACCATGGCTGTTAGTGTTGGCGCAAAGTCCACCGCAGCCTTGCCATCAATCCATCGATCCCTCCAAAACAGTAGCTGCGATCCATCTCCCACTGAAATTTGCACCAAACTGTCGAACACCTCTCTCGCATCAGTGTCCCTAAGCATCGGTAACCCCTGCCAAGGTCTAGTTTGATCCGTTCTTCTCAACCATTCCCATCTCACGCGTAGTGCGAGGCCATGAAGCCTCATATCCTTGACACCCAAGCCTCCAAACTCCTCGGGCCTACAGATCTTGTGCCATGCCACAAGGCACTGTCCTCCGCTTGCCCGCTCTTTTCCAGCCCAGAAGAAGCCCCGCATGCTTTTCTCAGCCTCCTCCAGCAGCCAAATTGGGGCCTCTGCTACAAGTAAACTGTGAATTGGTCTAGCCGCCATAACCGACTTCACTAGCACCAAGCGTCCGGGCCTCGCAATCATTCCACGCTGCCACGCCGGGACAATGTTCACCGTGGCGTCAAGCATTGGCTGCCATTCAGCTCGCGTGAGGGGACGCAAGGCCAGTTGCAGGCCCAGATACCTGATTGGGAACGGCATCATTTTGCAGTTTAGGATCCTCTCCACTATCTCCTTTTCCTGGTCACTTCCACGGATTAAAGTACCCGAGGATTTACGGTAGTTCACCACTAGGCCAGAGGCTTGCCCAAACCTCTGTAGAATTTCCTTGATTGCAGTGAGGTCCAGTTTCGTCGGGCTGACAAACATCACAACGTCGTCAGCATATGCAGACACCCGCTGCGCCGGCATACAGTTTGCAATGGGCGACAACACCCCAGTCTCTACCGCACGACAAACCAGTAGCGTGATCACTTCCATTGCAAGCACAAAAAGCTGTGGGGATAGCGGGTCGCCCTGCCGCAGCCCACGGGCATGCCAAATTTTGTCTCCTGGAACTCCATTAACTAGAACCCTTGTGCTCGCTGTTCTCAGGGCAATTGCAACCCAGTTCAACCATACATCAGGGAAGCCCAGTTGTCTTAGAACTTCAAATAGAAATGCCCATGAGATTGAATCAAAGGCGCGTGAAATGTCCAGCTTGAGCAGCACCCCTTTCTCCTTTCTTCTATTTATTTTCCTTGCAATTTGTCTGACTAGAATGAAATTGTCATGCAGGCTTCTCCCTCTTATAAATGCCGATTGGTTTGCACTTACAAGAAGCTCCAGTTTCGGCTGCAGCCTGTTTGCAAGGACTTTGGTGAACAGTTTGGCAAAACTGTGAACCAGGCTTATTGGCCGATAATCTCCTACCTCCTCAGCATCGGGTTTCTTAGGAATGAGTGTTATAATGGCTCAGTTGAGTTTTCCAAATGCCCTTCCATCCCCAACATAAATCTTGAAGAATGCCGCCATGATTTCAGATTTGATAGTAGGCCACGCTCGTTTGTAGAACGCTCCAACAAAACCGTCGGGGCCTGGTGCTCTGTCAGAAGGTATTTCTTTGATGACCGCCCAAATCTCTTCTTCAGTGAAAATTTCCCCTAGCTCGGAGAGATCTCTCTGCTCCATCCCAAGAGCCGCCAAGTCAATGGTACTGTCTCTGTTCTGAATTTGTCCCAGCAGGTTGTTATAGGTCTGGAAGAAGATCTCCTCTTTTCTCTTTTGCTCCGTGATTAATTCTTCACCGTTTTTGATTGCAGGTATGAAGTTTTTTGTTCTCCGTCCATTCGCAACAGCGTGGAATAGCTTGGTATTGGCGTCTCCATCTTTCAACCAACGAATCCTCGATCGTTGGCGTGCCATTGTGCGCTCGAGAGAGGAGAGCCCTAACACTGTGAGTTTCAGAGCGTTGCGAAGCCACCATTCGCCATCAGATAAAGGTCTGTGCTCCTGAGCTGCATCTAATCTATGAATAACAATGTTGGCACTGGGGAAATCACAACGAAGTCGGACATATATAGTTTTGGTGTGCTGATATTAGAGATCGTTACAGGAGAGAAGAACCTCTCAAGGGATGGGTCAGGCCTTCAGTACATCAATAATGTAAGGGAAAATTAATGAACTTCACAACTTCTCACAGAGGATCATATTATTATTTTCAGTACATAAATATTTTTGCAGGGGATATTATATACTACCTCCGTTCGAAAAAGGATGTCTTAGATATATTTAGATTTACATGTATGTGGACATGTTTTAAAAAAAATCACATACATTCAAATCTAGATATATCTAAGACATCCTTTTCCGAACGAAGCGAGTACTGGATATATACAATATACAGTTCCTTGTTCTAACTCCACAGGTACGTAAAAAATGGAAGAAGTCGCAACTGGCATCAAGGTATCCATTTCTGGGCAATGATCGCCTAAAGGAAGTACAAGGGTGTGTTACTCTCGGGCTACTATGTGTGGAGACAAATCCTAAAAAAAGACCAACAGCGCGAAAACTATTCTGTATGCTCACAGAACTCAGGATTAAAAAGGAAGAGGTACAAACAACATAAAGCAGCATGGATTCCTTTCTCAAAATGGGGGAGCCACTTGAACTTGTTGCATCCAACCTTGTCAGACGTAAAAATGGGAAATTGATTAGTCTTCAATGGTGCGTATATGCAGGTCAATGAGGTCAATAATTATAATTATGAATACATCCTGCCAGCAAGGTCACTGGTTATCACCTGGTCGAACGATGCGAGATACTGGAGATGGATTCGTCTTCAGCACTCTAGGTTGGTCAAACTTGTGTTCACATATTAAAATCCTTACAAACGTTTTGAAGCAAATTAAGTTAAGTCTGCACTAAACATTAGGAATAGTACAGAACACAACATCGGAAACGGGTCAAAACCCTTATCGGAAACGGAGAAACGGTCCGTGTCCCGAGCCCCGCTGCTGATGTGAATAGCTAGCAACGAAGTTGTTCCACCATTGCCCCTAACATGGGCAATAGTTAATATATTAGTTCGTTACCAATAAATTTCATATCAGACACAGAGTTTTACTAATCACCGTTTGTAATAAGCACTATAAGAAACAAAAAAAATACACGGTGACGGGGCTGCGCCGTCGATGGAGTCTTGATCCATGCGACTAGACAGCCGTCTGTTCATCATCGTATTCCTTTTCGCCTTGCTGTTCAAAAATTTATCTGTCTTCGGTGCGTGTGGATGGAGCTCTGCTGCTATGTCTTCACGGTCGCCGGATAATCGTCGACTCTGTCTTCACATCAGATAATAATGCACGATATGTGTAGGGTAGGAATTTAAAATTTCCGTCTTACAAGATCTAGCTATGAAGATGTAATCCACACAAGGGTTTAGATCTAGTACTTACAAACACCGTTGCGGAAGTTGGCGTTTGTCGGTGAAGAATGTGCAAGATCGATTGTCACGTTCAAGCCTGGAGGTGAGAATGTCACGACGTTTCCTCACTACATATCACACGTGTAATCTCTCTTCTAGTATCCCCACATCCACTTGCGCCAATTACTCAGCGCTCCGTCGTCCAGGACTTGGCGCCAATGATGAGAGACAGCCTTACGACGTAGTCTATGGTGGAAGAACTAATCTACTAAATTAGATCTATATGAGACTACATAGTTTTTTCTCAACACATGAGATATAGCCAAAGAGAGGGAGCCACGGGTGCAATTATTGTGTGTCAAACCCTAGTGGTTTGGGGGAGTATATAGTGGGAGGAGGTGGTAGGCTTGCTTAGGGAGGGGGTCTCCCCAAGCCTTGATGCGCCGGCCCTAGGGAGCCCGGCCGGCCTTGCCTTTTTTTTTCCTTTTATCTCTTCCTCTAATTTATGGATATAATTAAATCTCACAAATCAAACAAAGGAAATGCCAGGGGGAGGTAGTGCGCCGGCCTAGGTGGGCCTGGGACCCATGCGGCTGGCCCCACTAAAGTGTAGCGCAGACCTAGGGATCCTCGTCCCCTTCCGCCGGCACCCCCTCCCCTTCCTGGTTCACCTCTAAAACTTTTCCGGAATCAAATATACTCTTTAGATAAATCATCGACTCGATCCACTAATGTTAGAAACACTTTCTGCCATCTCGAAACATCTCTTGTTCGCACAGTATTCTCTCAGAAAGCTTTCAGACTTCCACCGGCATAATATGCCTCTCATGATAACTTCTCCGGAACACCTCTAATTCACATCGGAGTTGTTCCTGAGACATCGAAGTAAATCCTACCAGTTCACATAACCACTACAACAACAAAAAAATTCACAATAAAAGATTGACACAACTGAAGCATGTTACCCGGAAGGTTCGTTGCCATAGCAATACAAAATGATTGTATAGACTTACAAATAAATTCTTGGTTAACATCACAGATATGTTACTATATATCAGTATAGAAGTATTAATATAAACTAATAACTTATGCATGGTACTAATCAAGATTATTCGGCACTATGAGCAGTCTACCGGCAACCAAGATGGGTAAGGTTGCGTCGGGTGTTGGGTGTTAAGTTTGACTAAAGATGGTACATATATTGACGACGTAGAGAAACTGCGACCGCATAAGACTACGAATACCAACAATCCCAATCGACGTTGCCTTCAAAAGAAGGTTGTACGACTCAGGTTAATTAATGTCGAAGTTTGGCTCGATGATGTTTCGGGGTTAGTGCTGTGCAGATCATGTAGTCATGCTCGCGCGCGTGTGAGTTGATGCACGTGTTCGTCAGCTGTTTCCGTGCCCGTAAAATTGCATGCATGCATCTAGCTACTAAGAAGATCGGAGGGCGAATGGAGCCGTTAGGCGGGGCGACTGCGGAGGCGGCTGCGGAGGCGACGACCCCCGCCGTGGGTTCTCCGTCCGCCGTGGTTGAGACCGCGGGGGTGCAGGCCTCGGATGCGGTGGTAGCGGACGGTGCCGTGGAGGCGACTACGGAGATTGCCGCGGTGACGGTGCGATCTCCGGGAGGCGACAGAGACGACGAGGACAGTGCGTCCCCGTTCCAGGGAGGTAAGTTTTGGGCTTTGTCGCCGGAGTCCAGTGGCGATGAAGATGAGTTCGTCTCGCCGCCGGGATCGCAGGGGTCGCTCGGGGCATGGTGTCACACTCCGACGCCGTCTCCTAACCGAGATCTCGTGGAGAAGAAGAATTTCAAGCGCGAAGAAAAGAAGAGGTTGCAGCGTTGGACGGCAAGATCGCTGATGGAGCTGTCATCTTCATCGGAAGGTACGCAGTTCTTCTCTCCGGCGAGCGACGGGCAGCGCCCTTGGCTGCAGTGTCGGGTTCAGCGCAACTCTATTGCGGATGCAAAGTTACCACCACTATCTCCCACGGTATTCTTGAATTCCGGGGAGGAGGATGATCGACAATGGACGTTGGTCCAGCGTCGGCGATCCATCATGGCCGACATTGCGTCGGCACAGTTCTCAGGCGGAGATCGTGGATCGAGGATTCAAAAAAATTCGAAAATTCTGCTCGGACCGTTGAGGCCGTTGGGCTTTCTTCGGCCCGTTTTGCATGCAAGCCCACTATCGCGTGATCTAGACAATGCCAAGCTGAGGTTTAATCAACGAAGACGGCGGCTAGGGTTCACGTGGTTTCCATCTTCGAGTCTTGCCTCCGACATGGCCTATCGGGGTGCGGGAGGCGGCGGCGGCGGCGGCGCAGGGAGAGGCGGCGCTGGCGCGGGCCGAGCTGGAGGAGATGGGTTTGTGCGTCCGAATTTCAATCGCCACCCAAACTTCGTGGTGGGAGAGTCTAGCGGCACGGCTGGGCAGGAAGACCACGGCGGCTACCCGGATGCGGGTGGCCAAAGCCAGAGGTTTGGCAATGGCTATGGTGGTAACCAGAATCAAGGTTTCAATGGGTCGCAGCAACATTACGGCGGATTCAACAACCGCAACGCCGGCCAACATCCTTATGGTCGGTTTAACGCGGGTTCTGGGTTTGGCGGCGATCAGCGTCTGCCATATGCTCCGGGAAGATATCGCGGAAGGTTTAACCACTGTGTGGGAGCTGGACGGACTGGCCGAGGCCGGGTTGGAGCAGGTCGAGGTACGGCTGGGCGAGGTGCTGCGACTGGTTCAGCCGAGAACGGGCCGCACAACAATCTTGCCGGGCTGACAATGGAGGGTCTAACCCCCAACAGCGGCAGGCTGAGGCGGTGACTGCTACGGCGGCGGCAATGATGCCGGTGGCACATCGGTTGGTGGCCTCATCGGCTAGTGTCGGCGCTAGATTCTTTTGGCAGAGTGATAAAAACAAGAAAAAATACAGGTTGACTAAGTGGAATATCATTTGTAGACCCAAGGACCAGGGGGGTCTTGGTATTGAATTGCTAGAGATAAAGAATAAGTGTTTACTAAGCAAATGGCTTGCTAAAATTCTAAATGGGGATGGTGTTTGGCACGAGTTGTTGTGCAACAAGTATTTGGAAAATAAAACACTATCCCAGGTTGAACCGAACCCAACTGACTCTCCTTTTTGGAAAGGACTTATGACAGTTAAGAAGGATTTCTTCGATCGTGGAACTTTTAACATTGGCAATGGTCAGCGTACACGGTTTTGGGAAGATACCTGGCTCGGTTCTAAGCCTCTAGCTGTCCAATATCCTACACTTTTTAACATAGTGAGGCGCAAAAATGTTACAGTGGCGCAGGTTTTTAATCACAGCCCTTTGAATATTGAATTTCGGAGGATGTTGACGGGGGATAGATGGTCCTCATGGCTGAAACTGGTAGGGCGTCTTATGGGTGTCACACTATCAGGGGAGGTGGATCTTTTTCAATGGAAGTTGACTACCACCAAACAGTTTACTGTTCGGTCTATGTATTCTGATATAATGCATGGACAAACCCCATTTCTGCGTAAATATCTCTGGAAGTTGAAAGTTCCGTTGAAGATTAAAATCTTTATGTGGTTTCTTCATCGCAAAGTTCTTCTTACCAAGGACAACCTGCTGAAAAGAAATTGGAGAGGGTGTAAGAAATGTGTATTTTGTCAATCGGATGAAACGGTTGAACATCTTTTTATATCCTGTCCTTTTACGCGAGACATTTGGAGATTGATTCATTTTACTTTTAATATTACTCCACCAACTAGTGTAGCAAATTTGTTTGGACATTGGTTAGATGGTGTAGATAAACTCACCAAAGCACGAATTCGTATTGGAAGTTGTGCTTTTTTATGGGCAATTTGGAATTGTCGTAATGATGTGGTTTTTAACAAGGTTAGAGATCCTCATTTTATGCAGGTTATCCATCGTGCGGTCTACTGGATCCATATGTGGTCATTCCTCTTGCCGCAGGATCAACGCTCCCTTATGGACTGTGGTTGCTCCCGACTTTTGGCGGTACTCCGAGCTATTTTCCACCAGGGGGTGGCAGCATACTAGAAGACTTCAAGATGTGTCGTCTTAATCGCTGCGCGCTTTTTAGTTGGTTGGTGTTTGTCATCACCTTGGCTGATCCATGTTTGTAATAAGCATACTTGCATACTTTGATACTTAATTTCAATAAAGAACGGCTGTGTGCATCTTCACGATGCAGAGGCCGGGGTACCCTTTCGAAAAAAAAAAATCTAGCTACTAGCATACCTATTTGTCTCCTAGTGCATGTCGACGTAAGTCCCATGCGCATGGTTCGACGTAGTTTGCCGGCGTATGACGAAACCGGCACGGTGAGGTAAGGCAGCATCAATGTCACGGAAGTCAAAGATAAATGGACACGGCATTTCGTGTGTCACGGTGCAGATACACTCGTCATGGAATTATTTTAAGAAACATTTTAAAATGTCACTAAATTCTTAAAAATCGGATATACATCGACATATCTTGTGTTAGCATGAAAAGTTTCACGGAGAAAAGATATATTTTGTGATGTATGTAAAAAGATTAAAAAAAATGTCTCATACAAATTCATTTAGGAGCGGCCAGATTTGTCTTGGTCACAAAAAAAAAAATTTGCGGAACTTTTTGTGTTGATATAAAACGTTTTGAAATATATCTGATTTTTTTGACATTTAAAAAATGTTTTTTCAGTAGTGGGTGCATCTGCACCCATGACTCAATATGGATTTCCGAAGAAAAATATACTAGCGTCTTTTTTGTCAGGGAAACACCGCCAAAAAAAAGATTGTTTGGACTTGTTTTGCATGCTGCTGAAGTTTCAGCACTGATTCAAGTAGTTTTCTGAGTTTGCACATGGAGCGCAAGTATATTTATCATCAATGTTATTAGTTCAAAAAAATCAGGCGTCCTATGTTATCCAAGATTAGAACTTAAATTGCAAATTACTTTTAATAATTAGCCACCCTTGTTTGATTCATACCTCCTGGCAGCGCCGCCACGCGAGTTGTTTGGCATGATGGTCTGGTACCTTCAAGTCAGGTGGCGCGTGGACGCAAGTGGATAGGATATCATTCTGCGCCCCAACAAAGAGGTAAGCATTAGGTTTAGACCGAAAAATGATTAGTAAAATTCAGTGTATTTGTAAATTCAGTTAGCACCAAACTGTTGTGTGACATCACAGATATATATTACTATCAGTATATATAGAAGTATTAATATAGGCTAATAAATTATGCATGGTACTAATCTAAATTATTCGGCAGTATAACCGGTCTACTGGCAACCAAGATGGGTAAGGTTGCGTCGGGTATTTTGCTGTTCAGTTTGACTAAAGATGCATGGTACTCCTACATTTATTGACGACGTAGAGAAACTGCGAACATAAGACTAGGAATACGAACAATCCCAATCGATGTTGCCGGTGGCCGGAAAATTGCAGCGCAGATCGTGTAGTCCTACTCGCGCGCGTCCGAGTCGATGCACGTGTTCCTGAGCTGTTTCCGTGCCCGGAAAACTGCATACCTATTTGTCTCCTAGTGCATGTGTTCCTGAGCTGTTTCCGTGTTCGCATGGTCCTCTGAAACGTAGCTTCAACGTTCTTCAATTTGAAGGCATGCTGGTAAAGCAAAAGCAGCCTTTCGGAGCGATGAAGGTGATCTTCTCTTTGTCGATCGTATCCAGAAAACGCATCCAAGAAGTAGAGCAGGTCGCACCCGGCTGTTGAGTCCACAATTTAGTCAATGCGAGGAAGCGGGAAGGGATCCTTTGGACAAGCCTGGTTCAGGTTCGTAAAGTCTAAGCCGAATCTCTTCTGCCCTGTGACATTCGGTACAATCACCGGGTTATCCGTCCACGTGGGATGGATCACTTCCCCACTACGAGTAAACAACTAATCACCGGCGTGATGTTTTTGGGATCACCGGCGAGAAACGCCCATGCTGGTAACCTCACGCCAGTGCTATTTGGGATCGCCGGTGTGGGCGAGACCACGCCGGTGATTATTTGAGATCATCGGCGAGAAACGCCCACGCTGGTACCTCACGCCAGTCCTATTTGGGATCACCGGTGTGGGCGGGATCACACAGGTGATTATTTGAGATCACCGGCGAGTGCGAGGCCACGCTGGTGACGCTTTGGATTACCGGCGAGGGGGCACGCCGGTGGTGTTTTTCGTCAGAATAAAAACATAAAACGAATGACTACATACTGAACGACAATAATCAGCAAAATTCACAGAAAATTAACAGAAATAGAATTATTCCAGGAAATATCCGCGCCAGTAGTTGCGCTATTCAACATAGTTAAATGAGTAGTTTAGCTAGACTCCGTACTACAAATGAACTTTCAAACTATTGTCGATCTCAACGCTACAGATAGTTGAGCACCAACGACATGTCCAAGTTGTGGGTTTGGCTGGTCCTCAGAGTGATGATGATAGCTTTTCCAACCTCCAAACTACGGGCAAATTGCTCCTATGCGACGTCGTTTCACGTAATCGTTCAAAACGCGACGTCGTTGCCTGAAATAGCTCACGTGCGACGCCATCTCGTGGCTGAAATAGCTCTCGTGCGACAGTCGGGGCTTAACCGCAAGGGACAGGTTAGGGTTGGAATTATGTGAGCCTGGTGGGACCCCAACTAATCCACATCAGCAAAGGACCCACAGGAGCACCTCCGATCGCGGGACCCACCTCATCAGCTGGTAGAAAACAGAGCCATCTCGCCGCCGTGCCAAAGCCCAACCCATCCTCTCGTCCCCCTTCTTCTCCGGCGACAGCGCGCAGCAACGCCGACGGTAGAGGTATGTCGTCGAGCTCCGCTTCTGCCAGCGTAAATGGCCGAGCTACGGTCCAGTGCCGCTGGGAAGGTGCCCTGATTGCCCACGGACGGCGCCCCTGAAGCGGTGAGTCACCACGAGCGACAAGAATGGCAACGCCGGGCGCGAGTATGTGAAATGTGAGAGCAAACCAGAGCTGGAGAAGGTGAGATCTGACTTTCCCCTCTCCCAATTTCGTTTTATTTTCCTCAATTTTGGGTTTTCATCCAATTTGGGAATTAGGGTTCATATTTTCTTATTTTCAGGATGTGCCGACATGCGACCATTTCGAGTGGACATCAAGAGGATTGAAAAGGAGGGCACATCCCTGGCCCCAATTTTCCGTCGGCGGTGGAGAAATTGGGATCTGCTACGGGGGTTGCTACGGTGCAGAATGCGGATGGGCTAGCGGAAGTGAAGGCCGAGTTGAAGAAGATGAACAATCAGCTACAGAAACTTGTCGATCTGAAGAAGCAGGGCAATCTGATGGCTGCAATTTTTTATTTATGTGCAATTGCTCTTGGAGTTGTCTATGTGCTGATCATTAGTCAGTAAACAATGTTTGTTCTTCAGTTAACGGTCAAATACAGTGTTTGTTCTTCAGTTAACGGTCATTTAACAGAGTGCAGACCAATGTCCCATTTTTTTTCATGGGACCATGTAAAATGCAAAGAGCTAGCACATGTTTTAATTGTCTTAGCTCAAAGAAAATTTACTTCTTTATTTACACTTACCAAAATTTAAATATTTGTTACTCTTACCAAAATGTTTGTCACTCTTACCAAGATGTTGTTACTCTTAAAATTTGTTTCACCTTGTCTAAATCAACCAAACAAATTCAAACGAATTCACCTTGTCACTCTAGTGTTCCTATTGTTCTTCGTCTTCTTCAGTTGTGAGATGGAGGGTTGTAACTATTACCTCCTAATGGTGGTAGATTTGTCGCAAACATAGGCATAGCCTAGTGGCAAGGGTTGATGCCTCCCTTTGCCCACCCAAGTTCGAGTCCCCATGCCCGCAATTTAGGTGTTGCACATTATTCCTGATCCAGAAGCTTCGTGGGTCGGGCAACTTACTATTATAGATTAATCTATAATAGTGACTTGTCCCATCCATTAAGATGTTGCACTAGGACAATTTTTTGAATTAATCTTCATATTATTTATTTTCTTTAGATTTTTTGTCTCGTCTGAATTCAACTTTGAACCAAAATTCAAACTTTTACATGGTATTTCTGCTAAGCTTGGATGTTGCAATGATTTCAAACTATTATTCACTTGTTTGATCTAACTAGGTCATCAATCCGAGGCCTTTTGCTAAGTCCTGAAAAATGTGTTTCAAATGAGCTCCAAAGGTAAGGTAAACAACCCCATTTCTAAGCAAGTTTTTTGTCCACCATGTCTAAATCAGCCAAATAAATTTCCTAGACTTGTTTTCTATCTATATGGTTTCATTGTGAAGTCTCACTATTTAGTGAATTAATCTTCATATTATTTATTTTCTTTTTAATAATAATGGTTTAATTGCAAAATCATAAATAAATCAAGTTTCAAACATGAAAAGGAAAAACTAAGCCTGGATCCTTCTTAGTCACACCAAAATGAAGCTTTTGTGAGTTTTTTGAAAATTTCATGTTCCTCACCCAAAACCACTTCTCTTCACACTTGAGAGTTCATAGTTTGAGATTTGAGATTTCACACTACATACATGAATATTTTGTTTGAATATATCTAGACCTTGTTTATCAACTTGAGTTGTTATTATATGACATACTAAGACCATGTGCACAGGTTTTCCATTTTTTGATGTTTTTTGAATTTTTTATGCTTATTTTGAAATCGGTCAAACCAAAGTTTGACCAACATTTAAACAAGTTTCAAACATGAAAATGAAAAACTAAGCCTGGATCCTTCTTAGTCACACCAAAATGAATCTTTTGTGAGTTTTTTGAAAATTTCATGTTCCTCACCCAAAACCACTTCTCTTCACACTTAAGAGTTCATAGTTTGAGATTTGAGATTTCACACTACATACATGAATATTTTGTTTGAATGTATCTAGACCTTGTTTATCAACTTGGGTTGTTAGTATATGACATACTAAGACCATGTGCACAGGTTTTCCATTTTTTTGATGTTTTTTGAATTTTTATGCTTATTTTGAAATCGATCAAACCTAAGTTTGACCAACATTTAAACAAGTTTCAAACATGAAAATGAAAAACTAGGCCTGGATCCTTCTTAGTCACACCAAAATGAAGCTTTTGTGATTTTTTTGAAAATTTCATGTTTCTCACCCAAAACCACTTCTCTTCACACTTGAGAGTTCATTGTTTGAGATTTGAGATTTCACACTACATACATGAATATTTTGTTTGAATGTATCTAGACCTTTTTATCAACTTGAGTTGTTAGTATATGACATACTAAGACCATGTGCACATGTTTTCCATTATTTTTTATGTTTTTTGAATTTTTTATGCTTATTTTGAAATCGGTTAAACCTAAGTTTGACCAACATTTAAACAAGTTTCAAACATGAAAATGAAAAACTAAGCCTGGATCCTTCTTAGTCACACCAAAATGAAGCTTTTGTGAGTTTTTTGAAAATTTCATGTTCCTCACCCAAAACTATTTCTCTTCACACTTGGGAGTTCATAGTTTGAGATTTGAGATTTCACACTACATACATGAATATTTTGTTTGAATGTATCTAGACCTTGTTTATCAACTTGAGTTGTTAGTATATGACATACTAAGACCATGTGCACAGGTTTTCCATTTCTTTGATGTTTTTTGAATTTTTTATGCCTATTTTGAAATCGGTCAAACCTAAGTTTGACCAACATTTAAACAAGTTTCAAACATGAAAATGAAAAACTAAGCCTGGATCCTTCTTAGTCACACCAAAATGAAGTTTCAAACATTTTTTTTAATTAGTTATGCTAAACCCTAATTTGGTCAACCACACAAAATACTGTTGATCCAGCCGAAACCCCAAAATCACTTGATTTAACCCTGGCCGTCCGATCATTCCTTCTAGACGGAAACCTCCCGATCCGCGGCACTCTCGTTCTGCGCTCTGATTGGCTGGTGTAATTTTTTTTGGCTGGAGTGTTTTATTAATTTCAAACGCGCATAGGCCACGACCCAACCAACTAAGGCCCAACCGGTGTTTTTTTTTCCTTTTCCGACTGCCTGGCCACGGCCGAACGCCGCCACGGCCAAACTCCACGGCCCAAACGGTTTTTTTTCTGTTCCGACCGCCTCCCGTTCCCCTTCTTATCCACGAACGATGTCGTGACCTAGCTATTTTCCCCCATTTCCCACACTCGCCGCCTCTCCTATTTGCTCGCCGCCGGCGATCAAATCGACCTACGCCAAAAGATCCAGCCCCGCCGGCTGCCGATGTTTAGGAGGGGAGGTTCAATCGCCGGCCGCGGTGGCCATTCCGGTGGCGGATACCACTCCGGCGAGGAGCGGAAGCGGCGGCCCTCTGACCCCGCTCGGGCGCGCTGTGCAGCTTCCGACGTCGGTCGAAAATGGGGCACGCGCAGGTACAACAACTACGGCGCCGCCTGCATTCGCCCGCCACGAGGTGGTCGAGTACGACCGCCTCATGGAGTTTGCGGCCGCCGCCGACCGCAGCCGCTACGAGCATGGAAGCTCCTCCGGCGCGGGGAGCTCCTCCATGGTGGCACAGCTGCCGCCGCCGAAGAGGGAGGAGGAGGAGCAGGACCGCCCACCGCGCCGCGGCCTCCTGCCCGGGGACTTCGCCGACGACGAGGACCTGCCCTGGATCACCGAGGAGGTGATCCAGCGCAGCAAGCGGCAGCAGCAGGAGGAGGAGGCGCGCCGTCGGATGGAGAAGGAGCTCGAGGAACGTCGCCTCCAGGCCACGATCGAAGAATCCCTCCACCCCGTCATCAAGCTCAGCTCCAGCTCGGACTCCGACGGGTTCTTCGACTCCGACTCCGACTGAGCGGCGCCGCCGCCTCGTCGCCGCCGCACCCCTGGGGCTCCGGTTTAGCCCAATTTTGGATCCAGGTTAGGGGTAGGAGCATGTGGTTGACGTCCCCCTATGTAATTAGTTTTACTCCGTGTGGCTTGGGTGCTTTTGATTCGATGAGCCATTGACGAACTCCGAGTGTAATATGTGGGCACCCGTAATATGTAATGGATCAGTGTTATCTATGTTTAATTCGCGTTCCGTTCAGTTTAGGGTGCGCTTAATTTTATCTATTTGCCTCAAGCGGAGCTCGACATCTCTCGCCGGCGTTGCCGCGATGCGACGCCGGAGAAGAAGAAGACAGGGCTCGGGAGGATGCGCGCGCAGGGGAGGAGAATATAACGGTCGTTGCTGACGTGGATAAGTTGTGGGTCCCACCCGGCTCCAAATAATCCTAACAGATTGCGATTAAGGGCCATGTCGCAGCAGAGCAATTTGTGCTCACAGATATGTCGCGGCAGCGCTATTCAGGCGAACGACATCCAATTTGGTGGAAAAACGTCGCACAGGAGCTATTTGCCCCCAAACTATGTGGCGAATGGAACTCCCTCCACGCCTGAGAGTTCAAGAGAATGCGACCGTCACTGTCCGTGGTGCACCGAACCGCGGTGACCCTTCCTGCCTCGCCAATGGGTACACGGGCGGAATGCCAACGTTTTGCGCTATCACCCGAGGTATTTTCTGCAAGAACATAACATGGATCACATGAAAAAGAAAACAACTAAGTCACACATACCCGCAACAACTACATTGTAACATAACCAAGTATAGGAAGATGAGAGATTTTAGAAACATACGTACCATGAGATTTCCGTTGAGATTAGTGCTCGTGAGCCGCTGCACAAAAGGCACTCCAATGTAGCTATCTTGGGGAGGTAGTCTTTGAAGAAGACGCTCCCACTCACGGTCACTCATAGTGACTCTTTGGGCGATGAAGACATGCTTCAATTGGTCGTCCTCCTCGTCACTCTCGTCATCCTGCTCCATACTCGCGACATCATCGGAACCAGCATTGCCAAAGTAGACAAGTTTGATCTGAGATTTTGGTCCAGCCATACTAAATGAAGGAGATCACCTCCGCTCAGCCTGTTCGTCTCAATGAGCTCCGCCAAACGGTCCCCGTAGAAGTAGGTCTTATACCTTTCTTTCCAGACATGTATATTGTACATAGTCCCATGAACATCATAGTTGACGATGTTGCCGACTAGCTCGTTAAAGTGGCGCCTTATATTGCACGGTACAACCTATGAAATGAAACAAAAAGAAAATCATGTTAGATAGATAGTAACAAGAAAACATGAGTCACAAATGTAAGAAAAACAATAGATTGTCCATACCAGTCAACTAGCCTGACCCTCCAGCGATTGAATAAAGAAATTGGATCCTGTGAAAACCCCATCCCGGCAAGCGGAGTAGCATACTCGACACGCCATATCCTATTACATTATAAAGTTTCATGTCTAGATACTTACAAATGCAATAGAAGCAATCACAACACATATTTTGAAACTGACATACAATTATCTATAGCATCTAAAACATATTTTGAAAGTAATATACAACTATCTAGAGCATCTAAATACAACAACAAATGCGATCAAAATCACATCTAAGGTAATAATTGATCCAACTGCATAATGATACCAAGCCTCTTTATCAATGGCATATTTTCTAATCTTCAACCGAGTTGCATCCATCTTTGATCTTGTGATCATGGACAATATCGGCAACATACAACTCCAATCTCATCTTTTCTTCTTCAATTCGCTTCATTTTTTCATTCAAACCCCAGTTTTTTCTTTTTAACTAACTTTAACCTCTCGACACATAGTTGCAAGTCGTTTGAAATTTCCGGTTCACATATGGAATCCTATAAGAATATTATGTCAAGTTTTTATCACCAGATTTTTCCATAACACGAAATGAACGAATAGTTGTGAAAGATAATGTACCAAATCCGATGCAACCAATGTCGGAAAGCTGACGGATGTCACAACCATCGTGAACGGGCACTATATATAACAAATAATCAATTATTCGATTCACAATGTACCTATCGCATCAATTATCCGATTCCAATTCGCACCAAACTTCAAACATACAACTAGTAGCAAAAAATAAAGGAGAGAAGAATGAGAGGCTCACCAAGAGGAGGACTCAACGGGGACGGCGCGGGCAGGGGCGGCGAAGACGGGGACGGCGCGGGTGGGGACTCAACAAAGACGGCGCGGGCTGGGACGGCGAGGACGGGGACGGCGCGGGCGGGGACTCGACGAAGGCAGCGCGTACTGGGCTGGCGAGGACGGCGACGGCGCGGGCGGGGATGAACGGAGACGGGGACGGCGGGGATGAACGGTGGCGAGGACGGGGACGGTGCGGGCGGGGGCGGCAACGGGGACGGCGTGGACTGGGGCGGTGAGGACGGCGACGACGCGGGCAGGGACGAACGGAGACGGCGCTGGCGGGGCGCCTCGCTGTCTTCCATGTCATGTGCCTCCCTGTGCCCGGAGGACGGCGTGTGTGGCCTTGTCAATGTCGTCCGCCGGGCTTGTCGTGCTCGCCAAGCGACCTATGCTGGGGCCAGGAGGTGTAGGATCCTTCCGCCACGTCCCTGGTCTCCGCCCTTTCCGTGGAGACTGACTCCCTTGCCGGGGCGCCGGGGTGGGTCCTGCAAAGGGATCCGAAGTGTTTCCGCACTTTGGTTCACGGGAATCACCGGAGCCGACACCGTTTCCTACTGCTCTGATGGATCCCCGCCGCCTGCAGCCTTGCGGCGAGGAGCCTTCGTTGCCGGTGATGCGGACTCGGTCCAGGCGCCAGGTACTCGAGGAGCCCTGATTTGCCAGACGCCGACAAATTTGAATCATTGGAATGATGATGATATATGTCGTGTTAGAAATGTTTGTGCCAAAGTTTAAAAAAAGATCGACTGTTTTAATAAGTTAAATATAGGTATTTAGTCAGGTACCGCCACCGTTTAGCTACTTAAAATATATAGAGTTAAGTATAATGAGACATATAAGTAACTAAGGGCCTCTTTGTTTAGCCTGGTTGTGGCTGGTTGCGGCTGGATGTGCTGCTGTGAACGGAAAGTTGCTGTGCAGGAAAAGCTGTTGTTCAGAGTTTCTGTCTTTGGCAACCCAGTTGGCTGTCTGGCTGTTGACAATGGAATTGTCGAAAAAACCCTTACAATCATGAAAATGTGTATTGTCGTTGATTTCCGTGTAATAAATAACATTTGCTTCACTAAAATTACTATTACATATCCATCACAAATATATATATAGAAAATACATTTTCGTTACATTATACAGTACTAGCTAACTCAAAAAACTACACAATTACTATATAAATTAATTTCCAATCTAGCAAGCAGCAGAACACGTCTACCAAATAATCATGCACAAACAGCCGTCACAGCTTTGCATGCTTTGCATCCATTGCCCACCACAGCTTCAGTGCAAGCACTGAAGAGTTGTTTGTCTTTGTCATGGTTCGGGGTCTACATACCAACCTAAGATTTATCTGGAGCAGCCCATGCCAACCAGAGCCATCGAAAGCGCAGAGCCCTGGCGAACTTCTCCAGGTTGAGGATGCCTAGACCTCCCAAATCTTTTGAAGTACAAACTTTTTCCTAGTTTACCTTGCATCGTCCGCCATTAGCGCTCTCTTTGCTCGCCCGGAGCATTCCATGACTGATTTGGTCGAAAGCCTTTAGACTACCCTTGTCAAGTTTAATTGCCATGAGAAGTAAGATCGGAATGGAGGTGAGGATGGATTTAACCAGTGCGGTGGCGCCCCACCCTATTGATGAATCAGCCATGCCAATGACCCAATTTGGATGATGTCTTGTCAATCTAGGCTTGAAGGTGAGAGCTCTGCTTCGGTGTTCCCCCCTACACACTAAACGTATAATGAACTGTACAAAGCCCGTATGTGGAGCCGAGCCGACCTGGAGGCTAGCCGAGCCTGCCGCACGTTTGCTTGTAAGCAAGCCTGGATAAAAGAAAGTAAAATTCGTGTTGGTTGGGATTCAAACCTAGGTCTCACAGGTCCAGCGCACGGAGCAAAGCAGCTGTGCTACATCGGTCTCAGTGCTGTATTAAGCATCTTATTAAATAATATTAGAATTTTCGTGACCTTCATAGTTAAGGGAAACGGATGGACCACCGAAAATTCCATTTGGAGCACGGACTTCATGGTGAAATTATTTTTAAATCGACATTTTAATGTTTCCAAAAATTCTGCAAAAAAAAAGACGTTGACAATGATGTATTATACGGTTCTGTAAATTTTCAACCCAAAATAGTTTGTATTTCGGCCTACACAAAAATGACAAAGTCGACAAAATCTGAAATTTTCGAATTTTGCATTGTTCACCGTCTCAGGTTCAGAAATTTGTCATTTTACACAGCCCAAATTACACATTATTTCACGCTGAAATTTTGCACACTGGTACAAATAACCATTTTCGAGATTCAGGAAATTTTCACATTTTTTCGGAACATACGTCGTTTTGAAATTTAAAAAAAATGAGCCAAATCATTCAAAATTAATTCTAAGAAATAAACAACATGATATTAAAATATAGATAAACCCATTTTCATGAAAAACTTGATGATTATAGCACATTAATAAACATAAAAAATACAAGACATTGTGTGCATCTTGTATGCTCTCCTCGCAGGAGCATGGGGCGAGGCCTGGCCGACGGCAGGAGCATCGCGGCGTCGTCTTCTTTCCTTGTTATGCTCGCGGTTGTAGATACATACATATATGACCTACTAGACATCTGGATGCACCAGACCTGTATAGTTTGATCTAGAACTATCAATGTTACCGAACAAAGCATTCATTTTCTTTGCTAGCAAAAAACATTTTTTTTTCTTTTTTCGATTCCAAAAAAATATTTTTCTGTAAATAACCTACCAAATATTTGTTAAAAAATTGGACCTCACCAATTTTTTTATTTACCGGCAATAACGCACTAGTCGTTAGTTTCCTAAAAAATAAGTAACCTTCCAAACTAATGAAGAAGGCATAATCTTGTTACACATGAGAAAAAGTTATCATTATTTCCTCGCATTATCAAAATAAGAAAAGAAAACGAAAACACTATATAAAAAAGTGCCCACCTGATTTATAAGGAAAAAGTAATCATCCTTTTGTCACATTATCAATATAGGAAAAAAGAAATAAACCTTAAATGAAAAAATGCCCACTTGGTCATCAAGAGCTAGGGGTCAACGACCCAACCTTGAAATTTACATGAAATCAAAGACAATATAGATCCAAACCATGCAATCAAAAACTAGAAGATATGTTGGGTTAAGATGGCTAGGGGTGTTGCATGTGGGTCCACATGTTCTAAAGGTTGAAGATACATATGACATACTAAAACATCTGTAAACACATGCACGAGCACTAGATAGCTTGACCTAGAACTATCATGTCGGTCCTATAACATACAACATAGTTAGGAGTGTTGCATGTGGGTACACATATCTCAAACGTGGTAAGAGATACGGCTATGAGTGTTGCATGTGAGTCCACATGTCCTAGATGTGTTGGGGTCAAGATGGCTAGGGTGTTGCATGTGGATCCATATATCCGAAAAGTGGTAGATACATACCTAGGACCATTAGACATTTGGAACCACATGCACTGGCACTAGACATCTTGATTTAGAACTATCATGTGGGTCCTAAAACATACAACATAGTTAGGAGTGTTGCATGTGGGTCCAAAAGTCCCAAACATACAACTATTTGGTCAAGCTCTCTTGGGCTGGTGCGTGTGGGTCCAAATGTCTAGTATGTCATATAGGTAGACCAATTGGTTTTGCTCAATGACTGTGTAATAAGGGTAGCGCGTACGCGATAACGAACAATGGAGTCTCAGCTGTCGCAAGATTCGCTGCACGTGCCAAAATAAGTGTTGCGTGTGGGTCCACATGTCCCAGATGTACGGGCTATGTCAAGATGGCTAGGGATTTTGCATGTGGGTCCCACATGTCAGAGATACATATCCATACGACATATTAGACATCTGGATCCACATGCACCAGCCATAGATAGCTTGACCAAGAACTATCATATGGGTCCCACAACATGAAACATAGTTAGGAGTGTTACATCTGGGTCCACATGTCCCAAAGATGGTAGATATACAACTAGATCATGGCTGAGTGTTGCATATGTGGGTCCACATGCCCCGGATGTGCTAGCTCAAAATGGCTAGGGGTGTTGCATATATATATATATATATATAGGAAAATATATATATTGGATCATGGAATATTATAAGTTAATTATAGATTCTTATGTAAAAGTAATGTAAAAACATATTACTTCCTGTAGAAAATAATCTTACGGCACACAAATAGACTTGACCATTACGACGTATTATAGGTGCACTTACTATTAATTTTTCCATAAAAGTAATTTGTGTATTTCTCTATCACGCAGATGATGTTTGATTTGACGGCAAAGGAGTTTATTGGTCTGGATCCTGACAAGTCCAGGAAATTTAGGAAGAACTTCTATGCCTTCCTCCAGGGAATGATCTCCTTCCCGTTGTATTTTCCTGGGACAGCATTCTACAGATGCATACAGGTATAAAGTGCACAATGGATGAACACGTGAATTTTAATATATGGCACGCCTACAATGTCCATACAAGGTATATGCAATCTTTCATCCATGATGCTCGTGTAGGGAAGGAAGAAAGTGCAGAAGGTACTCAAGGCTTATACTGAAAGAAAGGCTCGGAACAGTACCTAAGAAGCGACACGGTGATTTCCTGGATCATGTGGTTGAAGAAGTAGAAAGTGGAAGGGGAATACTAGACGAGAAACATGCGGTTGATCTAGTGTCTGCACTCTTGTTCGGCAGCTTCGCAACGCCTGCACCATCTCTTACCCTGGCTATGAAGTTCCTCACCGAGAACCCCAATGTAGTAGAAGCCCTCAAGGTTGATTTCATTCTTATGTTTTGATTCTTTTACTTTGTCCGACAAATACATTGTTGAATAAATACTACAAGTGAATTAAAATACTTTGAATGTAAATTAAATTTAGAGTATGAGATGACAAAGCTTAATAACTGCATTGTTGCAGGAGGAGCATGAAGCCATCCTTAAGAAAAGAGAGGATGCGAGTTCTGGTGTCACATGGGAGGAGTACAATTAAGTCCATGACATTCAGCAATCAGGTTTTACAGCTGACACATGTGTATATGTCAGCCATGAATTTCACTACTCAGAGTAATCGTGCATGATCACAAGTCCATTTCCTGCAGGTTACGAATGAGATAGCTCGGATCGCTAACGTGGCCCCTGGAATTTTCAGAAAAACAAATACAGATGTTCAGGTCAAAGGTTAGGAAATTCTTCATCTTCTCAAGTACATTGTCAAGATCTGTTTTACTCCAAACAATTCAATTCATTTACTTGGTCAACAACACACAAATCTAGCATCACTTTTGGTATATCCGAGTTCACCATCTTATGATGTAACACATACGTACTATTATCAACACCTACAGGTTACAGTTCCCAGGTGCATCACTTTGGTATATCCGGGTTCAACCTCTATTAAAAAAAAACTCTCCACCTAACCAGATGGTGTTGATTTCATAGAAATCCAAAAGCTCACATCCTTTCTTGTAGAAGATACAATAAATAAATCGAATGATGAGTTAACTAATTCTGTAGCTGAGATGGCCCGTTATCAAGCAAACTTGTCAGCTGAGATCTCTATCAGCGTGGACAAGAGCAGGGAAGAACAGAGGACACCATGTGTTTGTGCGCAGCGTTTTCTCTCGCTTCTGTTCCCAGGAGCGAATCATGCAGACCGAGAGACTAGCTCTAGTTCTTGCAAACGGGTCAAACAGACCAAGTCCTATCTACTGACGAAACTGAAGAAATAAACACTCTCAATGAATAACAGAGTTTATGTCATGACCGTGGCCACAAATAAGCCAATGGCCCAAGTCATGACATGGCCTGATACGGTAATGGGCTTGGGCTCGGTGGAGTTGTTCTACAGCTTTATAAAGGAAGCAAGACACAGGAGGAAAGCATCGAACAGTTGAATCGTGTCCCAGCTTCTCGTCCTCTTCTCCAGTTCCTCACCTGCTGCTCTAGCTTCCCATCTCCTTGCTTTTGCTGATTCCTCACCCCAAACTCTGTTGTATCCTTCACTTGTATCCGAATATTGGTATTGATCTGGTTGTTCGTCACATCCCTGTGGTTGGGTCGTGACAATTTGGTACCAGAGCCATTGAAAAAGCACCACCCCACTCCCTGCCCACCACCTGTTCGGCCAAATGCCCTTGAGTTTCTTCAACCTACACATGTGTGCGTTGATGGAGCTGAAGTAGACAGGGACGGTGGTGGAGTACACGGCGGCGTTCTGGGAGCATCTTCACCGCGTGCTGGATCTCAACCCGGACCTCCACATCAAGTTCTTCGTCAACCCGTATGTCAAGGGCTTGCGTGATGATATTCAAGAAGCGGTACGATCACGATCTCCTTCCAGCATCACCGGCGCATCGTGCCTTGCTCGGATAAGGGAGGACGAAATCGTGAAGGATACGGCAATGGGTGGCGACGAGCTGGGCGGCAGCTATGGCCTCACGCCGCCGACGGAGACCATCACCAACGTCTTCCCAGAGCACGCTCCTCCAGTGCAGTGCAGAGCAGGCCATGGTGTCACCACCATCGATGTCAGCTGCCTTGCCTCGCCGCAGACCACATATTCGACAGAATGCCCAAGTCAACCTGACACTGCATCGACGGCAGCGCTCACCTTGACTGCGACATCTACTCCCTCCACGACTACCATCGACGTCCCTAAGCTACAGAAGTTTTCGGCGATGATGTGCACAGCGTCATGGAGCACCAGTTCTTCCTCGTCAGAGATCGCCACCGACGAGTCGGGACTCGAGCATGAGCACACTGACAGCGACATCTTCCCCAAGGTCGTTGCCTCCGTGATGTGGGGTGCAGACCAGGGCATCATTGCCGTCGACCCTAGTAGCCTCGCTGCTCTGACGCCTACCACATGCTTGATGGTGTGCCCGAGTAGCGATGCAACCGCCGACGTCTTCCCGAAGCTTGCTGCCTCAGCGGAGAGCGACGAGGACCTCAACCACGACACCGTCAGTGTCGCTGCACTGGCACCCGCCACCTACTCGACGGGTGGCCTTGCACATGGTCGCGACGGCGACAGCGCTGCGGCAGTGTCCCTGGTCCTCCGGAACATGACCTCATCATCCACAGCTTGTCCACATCCTTCTCCGGATAGGAACTTCTCTGCTAGCGGTGTGCCGCGCCCATTGCCATGGCCGTCTTTTCTGTGTGATGGAGACGGCAAGTGGTTAACTTACTCCATGGTCATGAGCTCGTCATTACAACTATCGCAGCCCTCAATGGTGGTCTCGGCACTGGCAAGCCCTCCAGAACCAGTTTTGAATCACGCTCCATGGCACCAGTGTTTTGTGTTCGAGGACATGTCTCCAAGAAATCAGAGTTCCTTCAGTAATCACAACATTGGTAAAACAGCTGAATGCCACGTGTTCAAGTTGTTGCCATCATGGCAGTGTAGTGGTTTCAGTCTGTGGAGCACACTTGCAAAGCGTGGATACGTACTTCCTTGTTCTTGGACTAGAAATAAGTGGAAGTGGTTACTGATGCTACCATGTTTGCCTGAAGAAATTCTTCAGGAAGCTGTGAGTTGTACAGAAGATTACAGCACAACCGAAGATGATTTTCAGGGATGGTTGATTCTTCTAGAGAATATCTTGGGTTGGTCCCTACATTCGCTTGGAAGTGCGTTTAATTGCTGCAGGTGAGACATACTGTGGAGATGAGCATTTGGACCTGGTATTCATACATGACTGTATTGGGATACTAGTGGAGTTGAAGCATTGGCCATTTTGGGGAGTCAATGATTGTTGTGACACCATGACTTTCTTTGATTCCAGTGAGCCAGCCCAGCTTGATTATCTTCTACTACCGGCTAAACTTCTTGCTAGTAGCGAAGTCTACAAAACTATTCTCAGTTGTGATCAGTTCAGTGCAAGAGGAGTTAAAGAAAAGTTCTCTTGTCCGTGCTCAGAACAAAGCTATAGGCTGGAAGGAAGTGTTGTAGTGGTAACATTCCTGAACATGATATTGGGTAATGACATAGAGCATCATCAAGTGGGACAGAAACCTCATGTAATTATAGTGATAAATACAAATGACAGTGCTCTTCGGGTGTTTACCAATCCTCTTTTCGCTTGCAAGAACATCAGGTTGACAGTTTTCTGCACCTGTGAGACAGCGAGTATAAATCAAGAGGTGTCATGCAAGACAGAACACTCTAATTTTGTGTTACAAATTTTGTCCCCTTCCAGCTATGTTGGTCTGATCAGCAAGATGAGAGCTGCATTGAATATGGTACCGAACATGCTCCTGGTTATTGAAGGCCTGGAAACGGAGAAGAATAGTTTGTCAAGAGGCTCAGGAATGGTCGACACATATTCTCTGAAGGGCTGTGAGAACTCGCCATTGCACCTGATTGATACTTCCTCTCTAGGAAAGATTTGGCATGCCCATGGACTCAACAGACAATGGGACCCCGGAACCCTGGTTCACTTGGTGAGACATGACGGGTCTTCTTCAGGTTGTCAAGTTTTGTCCACGTATAACAAGAGCCACCATGTCTTTCAGTTTTGCATTCTCAAACGGGATGCAGTTAGCCTGTGCACCTTGCTTATCTTAGTAGCATGTACTGTTGGTTTAGTGAAGAAAACGGGTGATCTCGACAGACCTATGGATAACTTGAATGATGGACAAGGAATACAAAATCTGGAGATAGCAACACGAAGGGAGACTGTAGATTGTCACAGTGTTGCGTCAGTATCGGCGCAGCTGAAGCGTGATGGTACCGATTATCACTTGGATCATCTTCTAAATCCACAAATCTGGGCACGGCAAGGAAAGCATCATCTGGTCAAGGTCGGCTGGCAAGACCTCTTGTTACAACACCATGTTACTGGGCTCTATCCATGGGATCCAGGTCGTGTCCGCTTGCTTAACATTTTGGGAGCTGTCCTTGAGCTGCAAGTGCCATGGAATTCAGGTGTTCATTCTGTTCTCCGTGAGTTTGTGGCATCGTCTTGTGGTCAAGTCGATTCTCAAGGGGCGGCGAATGTCATGACCGTGGCCACAAATAAGCCAATGGCCCAAGTCATGACATGGCCTGATACGGTAATGGGCTTGGGCTCGGTGGAGTTGTTCTACAGCTTTATAAAGGAAGCAAGACACAGGAGGAAAGCATCGAACAGTTGAATCGTGTCTCAGCTTCTCGTCCTCTTCTCCAGTTCCTCACCTCCTGCTCTAGCTTCCCATCTCCTTGCTTTTGCTGATTCCTCACCCCAAACTCTGTTGTATCCTTCACTTGTATCCGAATATGGGTACTGATCTGATTGTTCGTCACATCCCTGTGGTTGGGTCGTGACAGTTTATGCCAACGAAACTGTTTGTTTTCTATTATGTCACCATTCTAGTATCTAATGCAATTACTAAACAAGTAAACATGCCCCTTCTCTAAACATTCAATTCAACTCCAGTAATGCTTATACAAGAACTGAGCAAGTACATCATACACACCTTAGTTTTCAAAAATAAAGTAGGCTAAACGCGCACTGGTGTTTTTCTTTAAAAAGGGCGCACTGATACCCCAGATGCTATCAGATGATTGTAATCAAACTTTATTCCTTAATTAATATATATCCAAAAATTCAAAAAAAAAATGCTATCAGATGACAGGTGAGGGCAGCTCCTAATTACTGCTGTCATCTCACCTGCGGACAGCCTTTTCCCATCACTATTGCCCTGTGTTTGTCACCTTGTCGATATGTGTGTGCATGTTATTATAAAAAAAACATGAGCTACAACATCAACTTGTAGCAGTGTGGTAGTTAAATACTTAAATCAAGAAAAGGCCTGTGACCAAAAAAAAAATCCCCGCCGCGTCCCTCGCCGGGGACGGGCCGGGGACGGGGCAGTCGAGGGCGCCGCCGTCGTCGCGGTTGAGGCCGAGGCGAGCACGGGCTGGGGGCGGCATGAACCCGAGGGTTGGGGCGCCGCCGTCGTCGCGGTCGAGGGTGCCGCCGTCGTCGCGGTTGAGGCTGAGGCGAGCACGGCCTGGAGCTGGCACGCGGAGGCAGCGGTCGGCGGAGCTAGAACGCGGCCAGCGCGCCGGCAGCCTCGGTGGAGGGGATATATAGGAGGGTTGCTGGAGCATGAAGATGCTGAGAAAAGGGAAAATGACGAGTACTTGTTCAGTATTGGTCATAACTATTATAATGTACCTCGGTGGGACGACTTAGGAAAGTCTATTCCCTCTCTTCGGAATGGTCCTGGAGAAGCCGAAGTTAATGCCTTTGCCTTGGATGCTCTCAAGTGCGGCAACTTTGCAAGGTTCATCAACCATTGCTGCACCCCCAACCTATTTTCACAGAATTTGCTCTATGACCACGACGATAAGAGTATGCCCCACATCGCATTCTTTTCAGATGTGGATATTGATCCGCTCCAGCCGCTATCATATGACTACAATTATGTCCCAGATGGTGTCCATGACTCAGAAGGTAACATCAAGAAGAAACAATGCTTATGTGGGTCAACCGAGTGCAGTGGATGGTTGTAATAGACTTTGATGTATTGTTTGTGTTTATGAAACTTGTATCGGTCGACACGTTTTATCTCTTAAACCGTTGCTTTCTTTGTGACTTATATATATCTGAAGAAGCGTTGAGTATGAATGCATTTATAGATTGTGTGATGCTCTCGTGGCTATATACTTCATACAGGATCATCCCTGAACATGTATTGAATTTGATCCAAATTATTCGGCAAAGTTCGTCGTGTTGATAGTGAATCGCCCCTTGGCTTTGGCTCTTTTCTGCACCCATTTTTTCATTCTTTTACTCGAGCAGTTCCGAATTCTGAAACCTGGATGGACTCATTAACTCATTCTGTGTGATCCGTCGATTAACTTTCCAATGGACGCAAGTTCTCTTCCTGTTTGTGCGTGCAAAATATTTTTCTTCTATTCATTCACTTGGTCAACAACACACAAATCTAGCATCACTTGTAGAAGGTACAATAAATAAATCGAATGATGAGTTAACTAATAAATAAATAAATCGAATGATGACAATTTTAATGACTTATCACTTCCGTGTATCTCTTGTCTTGACGAAACTCCCATTGTAGGCATTCATGTGAATAAGTTATGTAGTTCTTATAGGTTTATTGTTGCAATTCCTGCTACGCCACTACCAGCACTACATCCCAATCCAGGGAGGATCTTATTAAAGGTTCACAAGAGAATGTTAATGGATCTTGTATGATATACTTATATATACCAGCACACAAAGTCGAGTCAACAAAGGAAGAAGCAGAAGATCCACACGATCCCCTAGCAGCAGCGACTCGTACTCCGACGAAGATCGAGAGCCTTGCGGATCGCTGTGCTTCACCCGACGCATCCGCGAGTCAAGGATGCCCAAAAGGTTCAGGCTCACATCTGAAACACCCAAGTTCGACGGCAGCCAAGAGCCGTCGTCCTGGCTGGAGGATTACAAGATAGCAGTCTCGTGTCAGCGAGGCTCTACAACAACAGCAATGCAGTACATCCAGCTCATGATGTCGGGAACTGGGCGGGACTGGCTGAAGAGTCTACACGAAGGCTCGTACGACTCCTGGGATAACTTCCGGTAGGACTTCATCAAAAATTTCCTCGCAACATGCGACCGGCCAACGACATTCACAGAGCTGCAAGCCTGCAAACAGCGATCAGACGAGCCGCTGCGAGAGTACGTCTAGATGGGTGTGCAAGAAGAAAAAAAAACCCCATGAGGTTGGGTGCAGATGAAATACCGGAATTTTTTATCAACACAACATCGCGTCCACCTTCTCCTCGCCAAAATCCAAAGTCACAAGTCACGTGCACACCACACGCGGATTGTGAGCATGGCCTTGTACTTATAGAGAGGCGGCGAGCCTGGTAGACAGGTTGGATGTTCTCTCTCGCTTATTGTTGGAGGATGGATTAACGGCTGAGATGCGACTGGTCACCGATCGATGACATGGACGCTGTGTTTCTCTGGTGAAATCAATCCAATTAATTGCGGTGGGCCGCTCCGTTTCCTGGCCAGTAGTTATGGCATGTCTCTCAAACATCTAATTTAGTTTCTTGGTTACCTCACCACGTGCTGCATGCGCTAGTACTCCCGCCCAGTTCATCTGCATTTATCTGTGGCGGTAATCTGTAGAGAATGGGAAGAGAGACGTAAAGGACTCATGGGCTGTCTGCAACTCTGCATTTATCCGTGGCGGTCATCTCTAGATAATGGGAAGAGAGACGTAAAGGAAACTATCGTTACTCAGCACAGCTGTGAGCGAAATAAATCAAATAATCTTGTGGGTTCTGGTGACTTGTAAAACGCTTCGATTCATGTGCTTGCCCACGCCTCCGCTGCTTGCTCGTCGTCATCTCCACGACCAACAAGCCGTCGCCACCGTCCAAACTGAGCTTACCACGACAACGGGATGCAGTGGCGGAGTCAGGATCCAAACTCTGTGATGTCAAAGCTCTACTAGTGTGACAATTTTTTTTTCGAGAACAAACCTATAGGTACTATATATAAAAAATGGAAGGATTCACCCCCATTCCGCGTGTCCACGTCACCCGGATTATTTCGTCCGTCCGTTCTCGCGATGAGCGGCCACGATGCCTCCACGTCGTCCCAATCTCGCGTGCTAGTGTAGCACCCCTATTTTAAGCCAATCACGTGCCTCCACGTCGCCTTGTCACCGCTCCGCACGCACCCGGTCACCCGGTCACCCGCCTCCGCGCCGTCCGATCCAGATCCGACGGATCGGACGGTTCGCGTGACCGTTTTGCAAAAAAACACCTCGCGTTTATCCACATTTACGTAACCGTCCCTCGCATTTTCCCCCTCCCACCTCCTCTCTCGCTCCCGTGCTCGCCTCGCTCCCCAGTAGCCTTCGCCGTCGCCGGCCGATTCCGGCGCGCTCCGGCGGCCTCCCTCGCCGTGCTAGCACGCAAACGAGAGCCCTTGCTCTGCTTCGCCCTCTCCTCCCCTTAGATTTGTTTCTCCGTGCTCCGCGTGGCCGTGCGCAACCCAAGCCCCAGGGTTAGGGTTCGGTCACGGCGTCGAGTCCTTCTTCCGCGCATCCGGCAACCGGCTGGCGAGCTCGCTCCGGTCGTCCTCGATCTCTTCCGGCCTCGCCGTCGACGTAATCGTGCTCCTAGACCCCTTCTCCCTGTCCCCCTCGCTCTGATTTGAGCTCCTCGTGCAGGCTGATGTCCGCCGCCGTAGTCCATCGCCACCCATCCATCTCCATCGACTAAATCCGAGCGGCGCCGCCCCCAAATGGTCATGCGTGTCGCTCTGCGTCTACGTACCCGCGCGCCGGAGACCTTCTGCTCCTTATCGACCTCCCCGCCGTGCCCCTCCCGTCCTGCTTCCTGCTCACGCGGTGCGCCGCCGTCCTCCTCCGCTCTGGTGACCATACGGTCGCTCTTCCGCCCCAGCGAGCATGAGACACCGGGCGGCGCCTAGGTGAGCATCCTCTTCTGCACCTCTCCGTGTGCCTTCTGTGCTGTTCAGCGACTGCCCGACCATGGTGTTTCACCGTGGAGAGAGCTGGGAGAAGGAGGAGCCGAGGTATTCCAGCTGCGCGTTGGGGAGGATGCCTTTGCAATCGTCGCATCATCCACAGGTATAGCAGGTCATCTTGTTGTGGCTCCCCGTCTTTTTCCTTACATCTTCTCCTAATTCTACGGCGTGCTCCATGCTCCGGTAGACAAAATCCTTGCAATAAACTTCTGTAGACTGAGTACTGAATTGAACTAAACTTGGGGCAGTAAATTTGCGTAGAGTATGAACTTGGGGCAGTAGAACTTGGAGTAAAATTCATTTGCAGTATTTAAATAATTTTAACAAGTGTTAACTGAATTTAAATGATTCATTATCAGTATGAACTTGGGCCAGTAGAATTCCTTGGAGTAAAATTCATTGTTTGCTTGCACTGCTTGCATTCTTCAGGTTATTTAAATGATTCATTATCAGTATTTCACAATCTGACAATAGTGCTATATGCAAAATTTCTAATGGTAAAACTCTCTTTCGTTTTTCAGGTTGTACTCCAGTCTGCTCAATTTAAAGGTGTTATATAGCTACTCAGATAACACGAATACGTGGCACAATTATGTTAGTTGCAGACTGATGTTATTTATGCCAAATGTTTCTTCTACATGTCCCTGCTACTCCTTTGTATGCCAAATGTATTCAACTTCTTCGGTCTTCTTCAGTTTCTGCTTCTTGCTTGCTTGGTAATGCTAGCAGTGCTGATTCTGTTGCAGATGGTCATGCAGCAAATGGATATATAATTATTTAGGTCAACATGTTAACTGAACTTACTTGAGTAGCGGCAGTAGCAAGTTCGGCTCCTTGCTGTACCATAAATACACAACCAGATTCCATAACAAATGTTGCTTGCTGGAATAAACTTGTGCTTACACTTGACTGAAGTTTCTTGCGTGAACTTGATGGATTTTTGACTGCTACTGCTACTGCTATACTATTCCTGCACTTGACTGAATTCTCTTGCATGAACTTGAGTGAAAATAACTGCATGATTCTTGAATGTGTACCTACAGCCACAACGCCGGCCATGTCTTCAACATCCATGCCATCCTCTGCTTCGACCTGATGATATACATTCATGCCATCGTCTTGTGTTGTAGATGATTCCCTCTAAAGCTGGAACAAGTGGGAGGCGCTGGGACGGAGAGGATTTTGGCGAGGCGTTGGGATGGCAAGGGTCTTGGCCAGTCGCTGAGACGGCGAGGATCTCCTGCTGCCCCTTGAGGATCTGGGTGAAGCAACGAGCTTGGCAAGCACGGCCAACTGCTGCTCAGCCCGAGGGTGGGCCGGCGACGAAAAAGCCGGCGTGCTCTACTCTCCTTGTCGGTAATCTGCTCTACCGTGCCGGCGTGAAAAAACCCTCCTAGCACGGTAGAGCAGATTACCGGCTAGGAGAGTAGAGCACGCCGGCTTTTTCGTCGCCGGCCCACCCTCGGGCTAAGCAGCAGTTGGCCGTGCTTGCCAAGCTCGTTGCTTCACCCAGATCTTCAAGGGGCAGCAGGAGATCCTCGCCGTCTCAGCGACTGGCCAAGACCCTTGCCATCCCAACGCCTCGCCAAAATCCTCTCCGTCCCAGCGCCTCCCACTTGTTCCAGCTTTAGAGGGAATCATCTACAACACAAGACGATGGCATGAATGTATATCATCAGGTCGAAGCAGAGGATGGCATGGATGTTGAAGACATGGCCGGCGTTGTGGCTGCAGGTACACATTCAAGAATCATGCAGTTATTTTCACTCAAATTCATGCAAGAGAATTCAGTCAAGTGCAGGAATAGTATAGCAGTAGCAGTAGCAGTCAAAAATCCATCAAGTTCACGCAAGAAACTTCAGTCAAGTGTAAGCACAAGTTTATTCCAGCAAGCAACATTTGTTATGGAATCTGGTTGTGTATTTATGGTACAGCAAGGAGCAGAACTTGCTACTGCCGCTACTCAAGTAAGTTCAGTTAACATGTTGACCTAAATAATTATATATCCATTTGCTGCATGACCATCTGCAACAGAATCAGCACTGCTAGCATTACCAAGCAAGCAAGAAGCAGAAACTGAAGAAGACCGAAGAAGTTTAATACATTTGGCATACAAAGGAGTAGCAGGGACATGTAGAAGAAACATTTGGCATAAATAACATCAGTCTGTAACTAACATAATTGTGCCACGTATTCGTGTTATCTGAGTAGCTATATAACACCTTTAAATTGAGCAGACTGGAGTACAACCTGAAAAACGAAAGAGAGTTTTACCATTAGAAATTTTGCATATAGCACTATTGTCAGATTGTGAAATACTGATAATGAATCATTTAAATAACCTGAAGAATGCAAGCAGTGCAAGCAAACAATGAATTTTACTCCAAGGAATTCTACTGGCCCAAGTTCATACTGATAATGAATCATTTAAATTCAGTTAACACTTGTTAAAATTATTTAAATACTGCAAATGAATTTTACTCCAAGTTCTACTGCCCCAAGTTCATACTCTACGCAAATTTACTGCCCCAAGTTTAGTTCAATTCAGTACTCAGTCTACAGAAGTTTATTGCAAGGATTTTGTCTACTGGAGCATGGAGCACGCCGTAGAATTAGGAGAAGATGTAAGGAAAAAGACGGGGAGCCAAAGCAAGATGACCTGCTATACCTGTGGATGATGCGACGATTGCAAAGGCATCCTCCCGAACGCGCAGCTGGAATACCCCGGCTCCTCCTTCTCCCAGCTCTCTCCACGGCGACACACCATGGTTGGGCAGTCGCTGAACAGCACAGAAGGCACACGGAGAGGTGCAGAAGAGGATGCTCACCTAGGTGCCGCCCGGTGTCTCATGCTCGCTGGGGCGGAAGAGCGACCGTATGGTCACCAGAGCGGAGGAGGACGGCGGCGCACCGCGTGAGCAGGAAGCAGGACGCGAGGGGCACGGCGGGGAGGTCGATAAGGAGCAGAAGGTCTCCGGCGCGCGGGTACGTAGACGCAGAGCGACGCGCATGCCCATTTGGGGGCGGCGCCGCTCGGATTTAGTCGCTGGAGATGGATGGGTGGCGATGGACTACGGCGGCGGACATCAGCCTGCACGAGGAGCTCAAATCAGAGCGAGGGGGACAGGGAGAAGAGGTCTAGGTGCACGATTACGTCGACGGCGAGGCCGGAAGAGATCGAGGACGACCGGAGCGAGCTCGCCAGCAGGTTGCCGGATGCGCGGAAGAAGGACTCGACGCCGTGACCGAACCCTAACCATGGGGCTTGGGTTGCGCACGGCCACGCGGAGCACAGAGAAACAAATCTAAGGGGAGGAGAGGGCGAAGCAGAGCAAGGGCTCTCGTTTGCGTGCTAGCACGGCGAGGGAGGCCGCCGGAGCGCGCCGGAATCGGCTGGCGACGGCGAAGGCGACTGGGGAGCGAGATGAGCACGGGAGCGAGAGAGGAGGTGGGAGGGGGGAAAATGCGAGGGACGGTTACGTAAATGTGGATAAACGCGAGGTGTTTTTTGCAAAACGGTCACGCGAACCGTCTGATCTGTCGGATCTGGATCGGACGGCGCGGAGGCGGGTGACCGGGTGACCGGGTGCGTGCGGAGCGGTGACCAGGCGACGTGGAGGCACGTGATTGGCATAAAATAGGGGTGCTACAGTAGCACGCGAGATTGGGATGACGTGGAGGCATCGTGGCCGCTCATCGCGAGAACGGACGGACGAAATAATCCGGGTGACGTGGACACGCGGAATGGGGGTGAATCCTTCCAACTTTTATATATAGTACCTATAGGTGTGTTCTCGAAAAAAAAATTGTCACACTAGTACAGCTTTGACATCACAGAGTTTGGATCCTGGCTCCGCCACTGACGACGAGACGGCAATGTCACCTTGTGATCGACGGAGGTGGTCGTCACTGACCGGCTGACCGATGAATTGCCGTGGTGTCCGTGCGCCTGATCACCGGAGGTGGCTGTGCCTGACCGGCGAACTGCCGCTGTGTCCGTGAGCCTAATCGCTGGAGGTAGCCTGACCGACTGACCGGCGAATTCCGAGCGGCGGGGCGGTCTCAGCCCTCAGTGTTTAGTCGGCATCGATTCAGAGAATCGGAGATTTACCGATTTACATGTCAATGAGTTGGGATTATACGGGATTACAGGAAGCTGAAACGGAAGAGGAGACGTCGAGGGGTATGAGTCGTGGGGATCGGGAAGTTACTAGTGATTCCTTTGTTTTGTTTTGATATCTGACCCAGCCAAGTTACCCATGATAGATGACATGTAGGCCTGTGCGTGGTTAGTTTTCAGAATTTAGCGTTTAGGAATGGATTACTCATAGCTAGGGGTATTGAACTTGCCAAATTCCTGTGTAGTCGCTTGACTACACAGCCACAACGTGGCTCCGCCACTGACGGGATGGGTGTCATTTCCTTCTTCCCGTGTGCTACCATATCAACTACTCCGTATTCAAGAACATGTATGCTTAATTAGCACTCGTTTTCCTGCTGCTAGGAACTCTGCTGTTAATTAGCTCTCGTTTTCCTTTCTTCTATGTTCACACAAATTGCAAGACACCAATCAGGCATAGGTATCTAAATTGACTATAATATTTCAAGTACAGATTTAGCTACGGTCGATTCCATTGGATGCATCCTCACTACGGGAATCGCCCAAAACGCCGACGGCCGGATTGTACGCCGACGGCCAAATGTCGGGGCCGTCGGCGTACAACCAGGGATAGGGCAGCCGTGCCACTGGCCGTCGGCGTACAGGGCGCCGTCGGCGTAGCCATCCAGAGGCCGACGGCCGCCGTCGGCGTATAACTGACCGTCGGCCATGACGGAGAAGGAATTCCTGGGTTCATACGCCGACAGCTGCCGTCGGCGTATATCTGTTCCTTTTTTATTTATTTCTTTATATGATATTTCTTTATTTATTTATCTACGTAATATTTAATGTAGGCATAATTTATACATAAATTGGATCTATAAGTTCCCTCCCAATTTCGGTATCCCACCCGCATAAAATAACGGTTTGAGTTTTCCGGTATCCCACCCGCATAAAATGACGGTCAAAGTTCCCGACATAGTTTATATCCCCTACAACATATACATGTAAAGTAAATAAAAACAACACATGTAATATACACCTACAACACATAGTTGATGTCCCCTTTCGACGCACGTCTATGGGGTAGACGTGCACATTAGGGTTTTTCCAGCGGATTTAGGGTTTCGCCGAATCGGGGCCCCGGAGCGTCGGAACACCACCAAAACCTAGGTTGTGGCATACCACATGTATACAAGTGTGTTGTGTGTTGTAATTGTGCAATATCCTACTCCGGGGTGTGACCGGCTTCACCGGCCTCACTTTCTCTCTAGTGAGTTCCTGCGCTTAGAGGTGACGACGACGGCGACTACGACGACTACACCCACGAGTATTATAGGCCTAGGCAAGAGTATGACTAACCTGAGCCACATCATTGGTTAGGACAAAATGGTTTGTTGTCATTCGTCTATGTACCCAAGTTTGTTGTCATTCGTGTATGTACCCAAGTTTGTTGTTATTCGTCTATGTACTCAAGTTTGTTGTTATTCGTCTATGTACCCAAGTTTGTTGTCATTTGTCTATGTTTTGTTCTATCTTAGTTGCTACTACTCTGTTTCGATTAATTTTGATAAAAGTTGGTTTCACAAGCCCCAATGGACTAACCTAACACAATCAAGTAAATAATTCCACTGACCTACAGTGAGGGAAAGTTCTACTCAAGCCGACTAGTGGAGGATTGTTTCTCAACGCACGTCTATGGGGGTAGACGAAAGTGTCGGAATCACTCAAAAATTTGCGTGTGGTCGTACAAATTTCAGATTTTGTTGTGAAATCCTCTCATCTTGGTCTTCTTATTGACCCAAAGAGCGACTCCTCGGTGTCAAAAGTAGTTCAACAACTTGGTTTTGTGGGTCTGCAGCTCTACCATCGACGCAGCCTCCCGCATTACCCTTGCCCTTCGACGACGCAGCACCCTTGTCCTTCGACGACGCAGCACCCTTGATCCAAGGGCTCGGAATCGCTCGAAAGAAACACACCGCTTGATCAACGGCTCCCAAGCTCTCGAAGGAAACACACAATCCGTGTGCTTCTTCCTGATTGGCTAGTAGTATGCCCAATCAGGAAGAAGCACACGGATCGTGTGTTTCCTCCCAGCGCTTCTGAGCCGTTGGATCAGCGGTGTGTTTCTTTCGCTTGATCCAACGGCTCCCAAGCTCTCGAAGGAAACACACAATCCGTGTGATTCTTCCTGATTGGCACCTTGCGACCACCGGTAGTTCTATATAACCCAGTCGAAGGTAGGCATGGTACTCACTTGAGCGCAAGCATGGTGTGTATTGGTCCTTGCGAGAAGTGTGTGTCTGGGTTTCACATTTCCGCATCCGAGCATCTCGCTAGGCTTTCAAGCAATTTGAAGGTAGATGGTAGGGTAGTTCCAATTGAAGAAATTTTGCACACTGAGAGTCATCTCGCTTCACTCGGGGCGAAGCTATGCCGCGATGGGTTTCCGTATAGGACCCCGCTCCAAATTCGTGCAGAAATGCTCAGGCTTGCAGATAAGTTTGACAGGAAAGTTACGAATAGTCCGTTCTACCGAACTGAAGCTGACCGTGATTCGTACGGCCGTTCCTGTCTCTGGGTAGTTGACAGCGATGATGACGACGATTTCATGCCGTCATCAAAGGAAAAGAGGGTTGAAGCACTGAGCAAGAAGGCTGAAGCTTCGTCCAAGGGCAAAGGCAAGAAGGCAGAATCTTCGTCCAAGGGCAAAGGCAAGAAGGCAGAATCTTCGTCAAAGAGCAAGGGTGGCAGCGCACGCACGGCATAGGGTGGAGAAGTTTGTTAGTTGTTCATGATTGTTGTAATTTGTTCTACATGCATGTTTACTTGTTTCTTAGTCAATTATGTATCGGCGGTTCAACAATGTTCTCTGTGTAATTTATGTTGTCGTTGTAATTTGCATGGTTTGTTTAATATCAATGCGAAAAGTAGTTCAAAGGGGGTAGAAAAGTAGTCGAAAGGCCGGTCACACCTCGGAGTCCCGAGATCAACAGAATCTTGGGCACACTAAAATCTTGCAAACTTACACTAAAACCATGCAGAAGCAAAAATTCCATCAACAGGGGCTGCAGTGCATTCAAGAATTGGAGCGCGTCACCAACGGCTCACCAGCGCACGAAAGAAACACACCGCTGATCCGACGGCTCCCAAGCTCTCGAAGGAAACACACAATCCGTGTGCTTCTTCCTGATTGGCTAGTAGTATGCCCAATCAGGAAGAAGCACACGGATCGTGTGTTTCCTCCCAGCGCTTGTGAGCCGTTGGATCAACGGTGTGTTTCTTTCGTTTGATCCAACGGCTCCCAAGCTCTCGAAGGAAACACACGATCCGTGTGCTTCTTCCTGATTGGGCATACTACAGCTCAGATGCCCATTTCTCACTATATATATGTAGTCATGGCCTCCATTGGCATAGCACATCTAAACTGATATCTGATCCCTCATCACTCTCCCGTGGCGTCACCACCGCGTGTGCCGTCCGCCATGCCAAGGTGCTGCCCTCTCCCTCCCTACGTACCTAGGTTGCACACACCTTAGTTGTTTGATCAAATTCCCCACTCATTTTTTCAGATCTCGGCGGGAATCGATGATGACCACCGGCCATTTGTTGGACACGGGCAGTGTCGGGACTGGGCTCCGCCGGGCTGGCACTGGGAGGTGTCTTCACAAGCCCCAATGGACTAACCTAACACAAATAAAAGTTGGTTCCATGGTAACGTGACTCTTTTGTTTTGAAGGGTCCTCAAGATGCAAATACTTTTGCAATTAGCACTGATTCATCTCATTTATCAACAAAACAATGACTAGATAAGGGTAACTAACCATGACTAAATGTGATCTAACAAAAATTAAGCATGACTAGATAAGCAAAACCATACGCCAGTAGCATGATAGCAGATAACACAAGAAAGCCAAGACTTGTTAATCTTGATAATTGAGAAAGTTAGCTTTTAGGAAATTGACTTGCTATACTGTATTAGAAAGAAGGCGCAGAGGATAATTGTGTATGATTAATCATAAATATATTTCTATTTAAATAAATATATTGAAGAAAATATGTACCTAATTTTGTGTTTAATAATTAATATTTCTATTTTATTTCACCCTGTATTTCTTTTAAAAAACCATACTAAAAAAAAGCAAAACCATACGCCGACGGCTTTGCCGTCGGCGTATGCCTGCATTGCTTCACCAAATCGACCCGGCCATCTCTTTTTCGCGCGCCTCATCCCCAAATCCCCCACAATCCAAAATCGACCCCGCCGCCGGCCGCCCCGACCCCGCCGCCCCACCCCGTACGCCACCCCGCCGCCGGCCGCCCCGACCCCGCCGCCGGCCGCCCCCGACACTGCTGCCGCTGCCGCTCCTCTGCTCTCCCTCACCACCTGCTCCCCACCATCCTCTGCGCGAGCCGCCGCCGGTGCCACTGAAACCCTAGCCCCGCGAGCCGCCGCCGGTGCCAGTAGCCTCCGCCCCCGCCGCCGTCCGGGCGCTGCAGCCGTGGGAGCAGCACGCTTCGGTCATCAGCCTCCCGCGGTACGACTGCCGCGCGTCGGGCTCCCTCCTACTCCGCCCCTACTCCGGCTTCCTCATCAGGCTCCCGCAAGTGAGGCTCTTTTTTTGCAAATGTTCATATGAAATTCTCAATTGTTCACGATTAGATGATGCCGTGTTTTTTTATGGCGTTTGATTATGGTGTAGATACAAATGCATGTTTGTGCATTTTTCATTTGTTTGCTAGCTGTAGTGGAGAGAATTTTTATAAATCGATGATTATACTAATGCACATGCCATGCATGTCTATGCAATCTCATTTATATAACAAAAAATGCCTTTTTTCCTTATTTACGTAATAAAATAGTGAATATAAAAATTCAGCGCTGGAGTGACGATGGCGCGAGAGGTAGTTTAAGTCTTATGATGGATTTCATTTTGAGGGATAATATGATAAATTCTGAAATACATACTGTATATTTTTTGTAATATCTACCTCCTAATAATGTTTCATGATCTAGTTTATCTTTACAATATCATGTAAACACAAAAGTAAATGAAAGTTCTAAAAAGTGTAGCTTCTGCCTCAAATAAAGAGAAACACCCATCTTATTTGCTGTGTTTCGTAAGTAAAGAGAAAATAGTCATACCCTTAACTTAGTGTATCCAAACTATGATTGAATTAAAAGATGAGAATGGATTTGCTACTTATATATGAGGGTGCGTACCCACCCCTAGTAAAACATCGATGAAAGCCATATAAATCAACTTCTTGCTTGCTTTCCTAGTAAAAGTTGGTTTCTGTTGTACAAAAGTGGTTTCAAAAGTGGTACCCACCCCTAGTAAGACATGTCTTCATGTCTTTTAACATGCTTATTAATTGCATTGCGTCTTCATGCTTCTTAATTGGATCATGTCATTTATGCTTAAAACTTTACCCTTTCTCAATGCAGGTGATTGACCAAGATGAGCCAAGGCAAGGAATCATCGGCCTCCTTGTCGAAGAGGATGCGCCAGACGAAAGCTACTAAAAGTGGAAGACAACCTAATCCGAACCCGCGTTACCTGTCTGACAGTGGTGAGAGTAGAGGTGATGCAATTCTTAATTTGTTCATGTCTTTATGCTTAATTGTTCACCCTTTCTCAATGCAGGTGAGGGTGGAGATGCTGGACGAGGTGCAGGACGAGGACGAGGGCGAGGTGGAGGACGAGGGCGAGGTGAGGGAGGACGAGGGCGAGGTGGGGGCGACGTGTCTTCGGACATACCCTCTGCGGGCTCCACGGACGTGGGGACGGGCCCCTCCACGGACTCGCAGGAGACGGGCCCCTCCACGGACGTGGGGACAGGCCCCTCCATGGACTTGGAGGCGAGGCCCTCCGCGCCGCCGAAGAAGCCAAGGATTCGAGGGGAATCCCAGGTCCCTGATGAGGACAAGGAACCTGCTACCGAGGAGGCGAAGATCCTCATTACGCCTAATGGGAAAGAGTAAGTGACTATATATACTAATTTTGAACATGGTAACTTCATTGTGGTCAGGACAATTTGACATGTAGTAATGTTTAATTATTGTGCAGCAACTGGATACATCCTGCGGGAGCCCGTGTGCCTAACACCCTGATTGGAGCTTTGATTAGGAAGTTTTGGCCCGGCTTGTACAGTACCATCCCCAACGGCGCGACGAAGCTAGCCACCCAGTGGGCAGACTATCAGGCCGCCAATTACGCGAGCGGCGGGAAATGTTCTGACGCCGTGATCAACAAGTTTTGGGTAAGTTGAACTATTAGAATTTGGTTCATACTTGATGTCCCCACCATGCTCTCACAATTTGTTTTTTGTGCATGATTAAAGAGGTTCTATAGGGTACTTCCTGAGCAGCGGGCCGATGCGGACAGGACTTTGGAGGGGGCTTGTAGGAAGTTGACACGACAGCAGTTCTACAATGCAAAGCATACCATCATCAATCATTTCAGTACTGAGACGTTACACAAGAAGGCGGTGAAGCATGATATTGTGGAGAACCCACTTGAGGTGACCGTAGATGACTACATTGCGGTAAGTAGATTGTTAATGAGATTACATGTTGCTGCTAGGTTGCAATTGCATTATCCGTTCTTCACATGAGTATTGTTTTTTCAGTTTAAGCCCTCATGGGCCTATGGCAAGGATGACGCGTGGAGGGCGTTGGTGTCTAGGTGGGCTGGGGAGGACCCCGAGTTCAAGGCCTTGAGCGAGCGAAACAAGTTAAACCGCGGGAGCGGGGGACACATTGTGCGGGTGCCCGCAACCTTGATCGCTTCAAGGCAAAGCTGGTATATATATACATGAAACAATCTTCATTTATTTCCCCTCATGTTCCTACTTGATACGCATGACACTTCTTTGGCATTGCAGGAGGCCGATCTCGGGGAGCCTCTTACGGACATGCAAACATGGGAGAGGATGAAGATGAAGAAGCCCAATTTTTCTGAGCCTCAGCCCTCGCAGCCCGATTACTTCGGCACTGCCAAGGAGGGGCTAGAGGCATACGTCGAGACGTTCAAGGGTATAAATCCGTTTGTGGACAACCCTCTTCGGCATGACACCGACGAGAGAGCGGTGGTCCTTGCGGGGAACGGTTGGGAGCATGGCCGTCCTCTCATGCTTAGTTCGGTACTCACGCGTACTCCTGAGTTGGGCCTCTCGCGTGTCAAGGCTACCCTCACCGCCGACGACCCTCCCGTCCTGCCTCGTCGGCCTTCCCGAGCTCACCCCGATGTAAGTTTTTCTCAATTTCATTCTCTTTCCGACATTCGTTCCTAGCTAAGTGGCTAAGTTGACGAGATGCGTTCCCTTTTAAAACTGTAGGCTGATTTCGAGGCGGCCTTCGATGCCGCTTACGCGGACTATGAGAGACAGTATCAGTTGTGGGTACAGAAGAGCCAGGCGTATGAGGAGTGGATTGAGTTGAAGGATGCTGTAAGTTTCAACTTTTATATTTGCAAAATATGACAAGTCCCATTTCCTCTAGTTTGAACCTTCTTTTTCTACAACTCCTGACATCTAAACTATCTTGTAGGCTACCGAGAAGTTTTTTTCCACTGGAGAGCGGGAGGCGCTGCCTACGCGTCCACCTAGGCCGGGGATCCCGCCCGTCGGCCCAACGAGGGAGTCGGTCGCTCGCACATACAGGCAAGCGACTCCGGTAAGTTATTTGCCAAACAAATTGTTACCGCCATGCTGTGCTTTCCAAGTTGCTAACTTGGACTCAAACATGTAGGGATCGAGTTGCTCGAGGAATGCACCCTTTGATCCTGCTTTTGCCTCGCCGACTTCGACGCGCGCGCTCGTGGTGCATGGCACTGGTGGTGCCTCGCCGGGCTCGTCGCGTGAGACCACACAGCCCCTTGCCTCGCCGGATTCCCTGTGTGGTTCGACTGGCCCACGCGGTCGGTCGCCTATTCTCACGCGGTCAGAGATAGGTGGCTCGACCTCTCAGGAGATGTAGGATTAGTTCGGGTGTTCCGGGTGTGAATTCGAACTATGTTTCTGTCATTTTGAGTTTGTATGAATGCGTGTATGAATTCGAATCATGTTTGTGTCATTTTGGATATATATGTGATGTTTCTGTCATGTTTTATAATTTGTGCAATTTTAATTGTATTTAAATTGTGCTAGAAACCAGCAGCAGCAAGCAGCTAAAACTGGAAATTCTGGTCAAGGATACGCCGACGGCAATGCCGTCGGCGTAGAGCACCTCCCAGGCGCACAGGGTGCTGCCACGTCGCCTAAAATGGACCAAATGGTCACGAATACGCCGACGGCTTTGCCGTCGGCGTATCGCACGTCCCAGACGCACCAGTTCGCTCCACGTGGCACACTAGGACGGCTTCCGTTTTTGTGGGTCCCACAGCGGCTACGCCGACGGTTACTATACGCCGACGGTTATTTGTCTACGCCGACGGCGATACGCCGACGGCTGCCGTCGGCCTAGGCCTACGCCGACGGTAAACGTGTCTACGCCGACGGCTTCTGGCCGTCGGCGTATCGTGGGTTTCCCGTAGTGCCTAATCTACCCAAGCATATTAACAGCAGCAGCAGCAGCAAGCAAACATTTGAAACGCATTCAAGTTGCACGATCAACTACAATATGATGAGAAATTTCTGCCCATCAGGGTTCTACCACAGATTTTCAAACCAAGTGCACAAACTTTGCAGAAGCAAAGAATCGAATTTCCTCCAGCCAGCATACGGAGACGGAGCAAAGCTTCACACAAGCGCAGAAGTAGATGACGCCAAGCTAGCTGTAGCTTGTCTCGAGCACACAACAAAGTTCAAATTTCCAGATATCAGGTTACCATTCAACAGAAATCACTGGACCACAAGTCGGTCTAGCTACCCGTGGTAAAAGAAATGGTGCAAGATAATGAAATCAACATGTGACACAACGCTCAGCTCTGTCTCAAATCCATCAGGAGCAACACACTAGACACAAAACACTCAGTATTGTGTGTACATGCACGGTGCACAGCAAACATAAATCCACGTCAAGCTCGGACAAATAAGGACGCCTGCCACCCGCCTCCTTCCCAGCCATCGCAGCATCGAGCCTGCCGAGAGTCACAGATCAGTATGCGCATGCAGGATTTAATTAAACTAGATGACTCGTTGCGCGATTGCGCAACGCCGGATGCAACTATCACATTGTTGCCAACTACTTGTTAATTGTAGAGGGGTAGAATTTTTTAACAAAATATCAACTATCAATACTGTCTTAGTCTATTACATAACATAGCTGGGGATGGTTCCACATATCCATGCAAGTCATATGAGGAAGCTGCAATGAAAAACAAACGAAGACAATAATGTAAATGGCTAAAGGCGTAGAGAGACGTACTTTTCGGACGAAGAGACTGCAGAAGGTCTGGAGGGAAAATAAAGGGCTTATTCGTTAGAGAAGCAAAACCTATCCCACGCGGTATCTCCTGATTGAATTTTGTTGAGATAATATCAACATAAGGTAGAATATCTGTCTGTACAGTAAGCAACACTATAGTAATACATTCTGGCTCAAATTTAAAGGTCAGCTAACCTTGGTGCCAACATATTGTGTTACATTGGTAGTACCAGATGGCGTAAAGGGTTGTTCACCGGTGCATTTTTGCTTCATGGCAAAAACAGGAGTAGAACCAGGCTGTGACTTCTGCCTGTATTTATATTATCGATCAATAGGTGGTCAGTGAACTAAAGAGTATCAGTGTGATAGGGTGTGACTACAAAAATTACTCACATTCTATCAGCTGGCATTGGTAGAGGAGCTGTTGTTGTTTCCTTATCAAGAACTGTATCTTTAACAACCTGAGAACTGTATTTCGTAGGTGACTCATATTTTTCGCTTTACACGATCTTTAGTTCTATGGATTTTGACCGCTCCATTTTCTTTGCATCCTTTGTCAGTAGTTTCAATCATGGGTTTAAACCATCGTTATGAATACATTGCTTATACCATATGAGTTTGCTGACAGAGCTTACCGCTCTGTTGGGTTAAACCATCGTTAAGAGAACGCTAATCTACAATGAAATGGATATGCACGTACATTATCTCTGTGTAGTAGCCTTAGGACGGATGCAGGAAGTAAACATCTTGGCTAATACAAGTGGCAGAAGAACGATAAAGAACACAGATGCAATCAAAGTGAATGAAGTAAATAAGAAGAAATCTTTGCTAGGCACCACATTCTAGCATGCACTAAATAGCTCACGAAAGAGCACTGAATAAATACATGATAAAGTCGCATCACAAGAAAATCAATGTAATGGAGCGAAATCTGGGACATCATAAAGCTGCACTGAATAACCAGTCTGCAATAGCACATAAAGTTTGGAAGTTTGGCCAACATTCTGGCAATAGGATCTGACTAAAAGATATAGTGCTAAGTTTTCCTTAGTCAACGGCAGTAGGACTAAAAGCATGCTGATGTATCAGCATGCTCTTACCCAAAATAGTTCTTCAGAGGTGATTACATAGCTAACACATAATTTGAATGCTGCAGAAGGGGAGACAAATTCGACGGTAGCATATAGATTGGCAGCATGGACTCAGAAGGAGTAGCTGTGTGCAGCAATGCGATGACTACGTCTAATTAACTTAAGGCACGCACGCTGAGAAGCATCGGACGCCTAGGCAGATGAGCAGCACTAAAATATCCATGAGCTCTTCACGTAGCCTCTGCGAGCTATGCTCATAACAGGAAGCATCCTTGAAGATATGGCTGTACAGTAGAGAACCTGGTAATAAAAGAAACAAAGAATTAAAGAGCCTCATCTAAACTAAGCAAGTTATGAAGATATATAAACAGTACCACCACAACATCAAGATCAAAAGGTCTTTATAAAAATTAATCAACAATTACCTCATGTAGAAAGGATCTCTTCAGAGATAGTAGTTTAGTTACTACTTGTTCTTCTTGGCATTCCCAGACTTGACAGTCGAAGATGGCCTGATACACCAAGGAAGCGAAACAATTTGCAATACCAGTTTAGATGAAGCTAGTCTATTTTAAAGTATCCATACATAAGATATTGGAATCATAGTGGTTAGGAAAGCAAAACCTTTTAAGCTTGGGCGGCAGGAGATCATCTTTTCCCTCAATGGCCTCTGTCACACTATCCAGCACAGCTCCAGCAGGAAGCTATGTAATTTGCAAATACAAGCAAATCAAACCATGAACAGAGGAAAATCAATAACATGTCTAGAATTATGACATAGTAAAACAAACATTTGCATCTTCTTCAGTTGACTGAGCAACATCCGCAACAAGCTTCGCCTTCTCTTTAGGCGGGGTTGCAAACAGAGAACGCCTTGCAGTGCCACGTTTAGGAGCTGATGACCTGCCACATCAAATAATATATATAGCGAGAATAGATTGGGACAAGGAACTAAATAGGCCGTGTACATATCAACATAAATCTGTAATGCAGCACCTTGTAACTGGAGTTGAAGGGCTTAGCTTGACAGTAGGTGAAGCAGTTACCTGCGTTAAAATAAAGCCGAGCATTAAGGAAAGATCGAGGAATGCATGTAGGTGTCAATAGATAGTAGTATGTGTCAAGTAGTGTTAGGCATACACATGTATTGTAAAAAGCATGAATACCATCTTAACTCACCGAGGGAGGAGTGAATGCAGTAGAAGGTAGAACCGGAAGAACCGATGGAAGCTGTATGCCTGAACCGGTAGTTGATGATGTTCCAGCAGATTCAGCAGTAGTAGAAATGACAAGCGAAGGTAGCTCAGGCTTGTATGTCTCCTCAATTTTGTTGACTTGGAAGGATAGATTATTGTTGTTGTTTAAATTCCATTTCTTGGATATGGAGACCAAGAGCTTGAACTTCTGTCCAACAAGACGTGTGACCTCTTGCGGGATAACGGTGTCAAACTTTGCAACACTGGCTATCCCTTCACTCGTGGAATATCCTGGGTGCCTCTTTTGCAGTAAGGTCATTAACGGCTTTGATATAGCCTTTGTTGCAACCTTGTCAAACAGCACAAACTCAGCCTCGCCTGTGTCGTCAGATGCAAAAACAGAAACACAGTACCTGGAAACCAGTAAGAAATAACGATTCAGGTTATCTGGTCACTAATTATAGGCAAGAGAAGCTGAAGACAACAAATTTACTCACGTCAGGTCTGCGTTCACAGAAAGGCAAGCATCGCCTGAGCACGTGAATTGATTGCCAGCAAGTTTGGCAGATTTGCGACACGTCGAACACGAAGGGAACCACCAACGCTGATCAGCACCAAGCCTGTCAACAGTGACAGTACAGAGGAACGGTTGTCCTACACAATCACCATCAGGCAACATAAGAATCATAGGAAGATTAAAACCAAACCAGCCATGCCTAAAAATAGCAAAACAGGATGTACTCACCATCTCCTCGAAAGGATCAAGGTCAGTCAGCTGCAACACAGTTTTATCAATGGGAGCATGGTGCACACGGGGCATAATAGCGTCAGGCCCGTTGGGGCGTAGGTGGCTAGAGGAACGAACTGCTCTCCAAGTCTACATTAAGGAGAAAACAGGTTTGAAAACAAACATCTCAAGGGAAAAAGTAGGAACAAAAGTATAACGGCTGAGAGTACATACCCTACACGAAAAGCATTAATATCCGGTATATCCTCGTCGATGTACCAGCGACATGGAGAGCTACCGCTCAGACTTAGGACACCTGTAACAAAAGCATAGAATAAGAAAGGGTAGACCGATAAGAACCAGTTTTGCAAACAAGTTAAATTGTAAGGCACCAAAGAATAATTCGTAATTCTAAGAAACACAGTTCCACAGTCCGAAAGTAGAACAGTAACCAAGTTGCCAATTAAAGACAAAGAAACTGAATTCTGGATATGAACATTGCAACTTTTAATATTAAAGCTCAAGTAGTAATATAGGCTGTAAAGAGCCAACATAAGGAAAAGGCATTGTAGCACCTACCACGAGACATTTTAGGCAACAGCCCACAAGTATAGCAATAACTGGCTCCTTAGCCCCCATGACACGAACAGCCTCTGCGTCAAACTGAACCGCCCGATCACCCCAAAGAATAACCCTCATTTCATTGCCTCTACAGAGACATAAGCAGTTAAAGAATTAGATATATCCACTATTAGCACAGAGAATGAACATGAACTAAAGGGCTAACATAGTAACTCACAGCAAGTCCATCAGCATAATTGTCCGCGTGTTTGATGGTTTTGTCTGGGACATTGACTGAACTGAGATAACATCAGAAACCATAGTGATTTTCCCATAACATCTGTACCAAAGCAAATTGGAAAACCGAGGTTAAACACAGCAGGTACAAATGCACAACCTAACGATCTAGAAAGACACAAATCCAGAAGGACGCACCAAAGAAGCGTACAGGAGCCCCATTACCGGGAGCTGGTACATCAGCAAATGCAGTCACGTTGTAAGTGCAGAAAGGATAAGCGTCCTCAACGCCAGGTTTTTCTTCAACCATGGTGAACCTGGTGAATTGCACCATGAAAGGGCTCTCTACAGGCCTGTAGGTTGGCCTTGATACGGTACACAGAAACTTCTTGATAACATAGACCATCCCTTCCTTTAGCACATCTTTGAAGCGGTCCACCATATTTGCAGGGATGACCATACATATGAGTTCCCTGAAGAAACAACTCCCGTATTAGGCCAGTGAAAAAGGAAATCATATAACTTAAGCCTTAAACCATCGCAAACACGAAAGGAGAGAGATGAAGCACACACCTCAGCATCAAGGAGGACCAAGTCTGTGTGCTGAATTGTTCCCTCGTCCGTCCCACCACGAAAATGCCACAGACGAGAAACATAGACACAGATAGTCCAATTCTGGTCATTCTTATGCAACTGAGAAAGCATGGAAACTCCCATCTGCAATATCATGAAAAAGCTAGTTAAACCAAAAACAAAACTAAACACAAGGACCATAAAAATAGCAGGAACGAATTAACAGACCAACGGATCGTCGGTTTGCAGACATTACCTGATAATAGTCGGTAATACAAAAGCATACAAGTGACATAACAAGAACAAAAGCATTGGCTCTAACAAAAACATCCACATAGCTATCATGTACCGTCAATAGAATAACAAGGGTAGACAGTGCACACAGGGAACAGCAATAATTTCCCACAGCATACAATAAGGCAAGAACCTGAGGAATAGAAACCCAGCACTTTTACTTCGCAAGTCATCTAGTACAAAGTGATGCAAGCAGCAAAGTACTTAAGTACTTAAGCTAAAGATGCAATATCTCAAGAAATATAACCCATCAACCTTATTTCGCAAGTTATATAACACAAAATGATGAAGGCAACAGAAGTACATAAGCTAAATATATACTATTTACATAGCATCAAAGATCACTTGTTAAGAAAGGATTGGAAAATTTCTGAAAACACAATATTCCTCGTCTCAGAACCGCATGTACCATCCTCGTTCTCAATCAATATTTTTAGAGCTTTTTTAGAGGTCACACGAGACACAGCCACATACAACTGACCATGTGTAAACACAGGAGCTTTGAGATACAAACCAACAGCTGCAAGAGTTTGACCTTGGCTTTTGTTAATAGTCATAGCATAAGAAATCCTAATAGGAAATTGGCGCCGATGCAAGGTAAATGGCCATTTAGGATCTTTAACAGTGAGACATATCCTAGGTATGTACACAACATCTCCAATATTAGAACCAGTCATCACTATGGCCTCAATGACCTTTTCAGCAAGTTTAGTAACGATAAGACGAGTTCCATTACATAAGCCTGTTGATTGGCTTATGTTTCTAATAAGCATGATGGGAACACCTACTTTAAGGAGCAGCCTATGACAAGGAAAGTTGTTAACTTTTACAGTATTCAAAACCTCAACAGGGTAAAAGATATCTATGTTACGTACACCATCGGGTGAGCTTCCTGTTGAATCACAACTCAAGTACTCTTTTTCTTTCCCAGGCACAAGAGAAAGAATATGGTCATTGATGAGCTCAACTGTGTCGTTCATTGGCGTCAAATAGCTCTCTCTCTCTCAAGTAATCAGGGTCAGAATACCTTTTCAAAAAGTCAGGATACACAGCCCCAAAAATAGCATCAATCTTATTTTCATCATCAGTATGCACCAAGTGCTCGCTAGGAATAGTAATCCATGTTGGATCAGTCTCTCCTGTTCGTGTCACTGCATGGACCACACCGTCACCAATGTCCAAAACCCATTTAGCAAATGATACATCAGCTTGCACAACAGGATCTACAGTCTGGACATCCAGCCGCATGTTTCTTTTAAGGCTAAGGACCGTGACACCGCGCCACAAAGGAGAATTTGTAACAGCGGCATTTACAATTGAGTTCGGGTCCCGCCTTGAATCACTGGTAAGATCTGCCTTAAATCACCACAAAACCACTATTTTCCCACCAAACGGAACATCGGCCAAGGAGGGGTCATGGTCAGAGAGAACATCACACATGCTTCTATCCAGGGCCTCAAAACACCGCCTGTGTGTCATCAAAGCTTCGTCCCAGATAATAAGAGACGCGGACTCAATCAAAGAGGAAAGCTTACTATTTTCCTAATGTCGCAAACCCCATTATCGTCCAGGTCAAGTGGTATTTAAACCTGGAATGAGCTGTCCTACCTCCAGGCAATAAAAGTGATGCAACACCTGAAGAAGCAACAGTCAAAACAATTCGTTTGTATCCTCTAAGGTATGTAACAAGAGCATTCCAAAGAAAGGTTTTTCCAGTACCACCATGGCCTGACACAAAAAAGAAACCAGGTTTGCCGTCTCTAACTCGATCAACAATAGCTGTAAAAGCAACGCGCTGATCCGCATTGAGTTTTTTTTGCATGTTCTCAGAGGTTCTAATGAGCAGATCTAAATCTTCAGACATCTCATCACCTATCATACTACCTCCACAGGAGCCTCTATCATACACAGATTTTAAAGGCAAAGTATGATCCAGTATATTACACCCATTTTTGGCAAAGACAACAGTCAGTTCATCTAAAAGCATGTTTTTGAGCTCCTCAGTAGGGACAATGTAGGACGAATCATCACGAGCACAGCGTATTCTATGCTGAATGTCTTCAGCCATATGAACCCAGTATTTTTCAAAGAATGAATTTTCATCAACAACGCCACAGAATATAATGATGGTAACAAACAGCCGACGCAACTGATTCCCATACCCCAAGTTATAGCCTCATCGAAAGCACAGTACCATTCACTATCATCGCCAAGCAAACCCCTGGCAGTACATGCATCTTTAAAAGTTTATAGACAACATCATTATATGTCCTAACATCAGCATAGCAATCATCAATAACATCCTAAGATAATAAAGCTCACCAGTAGAAGGGTGCACATAGTATATTCTACCGATTCTATCACCCTTTTTTCTACTGACCCAAACTTTGTCCTTTCCTACCCAACTCCAGCCAGTGGGAAAATCACAGTATGTAAGAGATCTGGCACTTTCATGAGCAGCATTAGCAACAAACCATTCTGTTAACATAGTTTTATTCAGCATGCTATCATTAATGAGTGCAGGAAGTTTAGACCTTGCACGAAAACGTACAATCTGTTTGTTATGCAGGTGCACAGCAAGCCTCTCAACAGATGGTTTTTTGCTGTGGATATCATATCCATAGCATCTCCAAAAGGAATCATGATTACAGATGTAGCGACACTCTCTATATTCCTGGATTTCATCTACCCCCTCACCATGTGTTTCAGCAGAATTTTTTATCCTTTGAAATAGGGCCTTTGAGAAATCAGGGCCTTTGGTAACATACTTGTATAGATATTTTATGACATGAGTCTTATTGCACCATTCAACATTGATATGAGCATGATATTTTTTGAGCAATTTCATGTTGTAAGGAACAACATGGCTATTGTCAAGCCTGGTTTTATTTTTAACAACGAAACGGGCATTGCTGCGCCTCCTATAAACAGGGAAACCAGCTTCATCAATAGAGGTATCATCCAGAAATTCTTTAGGAAATTTTTTTGAACATCGGCCATCTTTCATGCATGGACATTTAGGATGACTATGCCCACATGGGCCATGCATCATAAATTCAGCTACAAGGACGTACCCAAGAGGATCCTCTACAGGATCAGGAATTTCAGCAGAAATAAATGAATCAATCAAGGCAGGGCTCACCTCCCCTCTCTCTTTTTTGTTCTGCCAAACAAGTATGTGAGCGTGTGGTAGCCCCCTTTTCTGAAATTCTACAGTATGCAACACTGAAAATAAAAGAGACGATCAAAACACAAAAAAAACAAACAGAGCACTGGTAGAAAATAGGCATTTGGTCCCGGTTCGGTTGGGCTATCAGTCCCGGTTGCCCAACCGGGACTGGCCAATCGGGACCAATGCTGGTCCCGGTTGGGCCACGAACCGGGACCAATAGGTGTCCACGTGGCCTGGGCTGGCTGCTCGTGGGGGGGACTCATTGGTCCCGGTTCTTAATACGAACCGGGACCAATGAGTCCTTTTTTTTTGGTATTTAGGGTGCCGGTGCCCCCTCTCGACGGTACGGTGCCTCCTCTCGCCGGTACGGTGCCCCCTCTCCCTCTCGCCGGTACGGTGCCCCCTCTCCCTCTCGCCGGCCGGTGCCCCTCTCGCCGGTGCCCCTCTCCCTCTCGCGGTGCCCCCTCTCCTTCTCACCGGTGCCCCCTCTCCCTCTCGCCGGTGCCTCCATCGTCTCCCCTACTTCGCATCGCCGACGTGCTCTCCATCGTTTCCGTACGCATATTATACGCTCTACTATATACACAGTACACGTTGATGCATATATAATTAATATTCGATCTCTTGCGAGAATACAACTATTTAATTACATGCATGGAGATAGATCAAGCCATCAAGGCATATGTAGTTCATCGTCCGAAGCATAATGTTCTCCCTTTTCATCGATGGCCTCGCTAAGCATAAATCCCGCCAATTCCTCTTGAATTGCTCCTACGCGCAGTTTTGGGTCGAGCGTCTCCCGCATGTCGCTCAAGTGAGTTGTTCTACGCTCAGTGGTCAAGTCGCGAATGAACTCGCAAACGTAGAATCCACATAAATCACTCCCCGGTGGCTGCTGCGGACATGTCACCGATTTATAAGTTAGCTCATCTTTGAATGGACCCTTTACCTTCTGTTTGAAAATTGTCCAACACCTGCTTTGGCAAAGAAAATGAACAAAGGAGTTATTAATTACTTGATATCAGGAAACGAACGAAAGAGTCCGATATAATGCGATAATGATTGAAATTACTTGTTGAGCATTTCTTTCAGGTTGGACCACGTCGCTTGGTCCCAACTTAATGAGTCGTGGACTTCAACTAAGGACTTGTCAGGTTGAATGCTTAGCAGAATCCAGTGGAAACTGCGGACGTTTACATAAAGCAGACATGCATAGCTCATCAATTACACTTAACATCGAGAAAGCCAAATAAAAATATGTACAAGACAGAAACACTCACCTGAAGTTGTAAGGAAATAGTATTTCCGTACAGAAATGTTGCTTGATTAAAAACATGGTCAGGTCATTCACCATGTCTTTGGGGTGATGTTTTAACACATATGAATTAACGATATACGGGTCAACGAACCCAATCTCAAAAACTCTATTTCTTTTGCATTCCAACATCTTCATTCTGCATAATAGCGTACAAAAGGATATATATATAGTCAGGATAATATAATACAGGCAATGAACGAGCTGAGCTAGAGACTTAATTACGAAAATAAATCACTTACAGACAATAGCAAGAGAGGATAGATTTGTCGAGGGCGCGCTTTTGGAATAACTGAAACAGTTCAGTCAGTTGAACCTGTATAACGTAACGTTTGAAGAAATGCTCCTCTCTAACGTCCACCGGAAACCAATCTTTCGCGCCCTTCTTGGATGTGTGCACCAGGTACCAGTTATGCAAATTTTGCATATGTGTTGATATACGCGCGAGCTCCTCATTACTGACCATAGGCTCCCTTGGACATATTTCCGTGCCATCTCTAACATTGGCGCAGATTCATAGCCTAAAAGTTGACCAAGGCTCATACCCAAGGCGGTAGCCTGTTCCTTGGCCTGCGATACAGTGACACCAAGTTCTTTAGCAGCAGCCTTGGCTCTGGGGTCCAATATTTCCAGGTCCTTATCCATAGCGTCTCTGAATTCCTTGTCGGCATCGGAACACACTATGAGCGGGGGGACCGATTGATTTTTCTGCTGTCCGAGCTGGGCAATTTGTTTCCCGCTTTTTGCACTTCTTCCCTTGTTCTGCTCGGACTGGACACGTGCTAGCCTCTTAAGTTCTCGACCATAGTCAGATGGCAGATTCAGCGATATCTGGGATGGCTGCTCAAGGAAGGACTTAGCCCACTTTTTGGTTTTTTCATCATATACCTTCTTTGGCTCGGGCTTTTTTGGTGCAAAAAAAGCCTTATTGTAGGCAGCCACTTCCGCGGCGTTTTCCGCTTCAGTCATGTCATAAGGTCTCTTGGGAGGAACCGACGGGATGTCGACTATCTTCTGAGTGCGACCTCTCTTCTGAGTGGGGAGCGGGGGAGCGGTGTTGGTCCGTTTCTTCTGAGTGGGGCGCGTGAGTGGGGAGCGGGGGAGACTCATCTCCCTCGTCGGTGATCGCTTACCCCTCATAGTACCAGCGGTGGGCGGAGACGGCTGACGCGGCGGCGGAGACGGCTAACGCGGTGGCGGACACGGTTGCGCTGGAGACTGGTGAGGCGGTGAAGAGGACGGCTGCGCTGGAGAATGGTGAGGCGGTGAAGAGGACTGTTGCGCTGGAGACTGGTGAGGAGTCGATGGCCTTGGCTGCCAGTTCGGAAGCACGATGCATTCCTTTGGCCATAGAATGAGCACTTTCGAATTCTTGGCTTCTCCAAGTTCAAGCACCTCCCCATCTTCACCTGCAGGGTGTTGCAGCTTCAGGCCCTCATAATCTTTCATCACTCCATCCACCCCGACAACAGCGTAGCCATTTGGAACCGGAGAGAAATTGTAAGTTGGATTAGGTCCAATTGTTAGGGCATAGCCGACCGCCACCTTGAAGGATAAGTTATAAACTTTCACATGCAGCTCACAAGGTGTGCTCTCCGTGATATCATCCACTGGGTAGCGACGAAGAGGAGCCACTGCATCATCATTACCATCCTGGAGCTCCGTGGAAGCCACGCTGCTTTTCCGATTCGATGGGCCGCCGCCGGTACCATCGCATGCAGCTTCTACCATGTGCCGCTGAGATTGGCCGCTAGTAGCTTGCTGGCTAAGTACGGCAATTTGTTCCTTCTGCAGCTTTAATTCTTCTTCTATATTACGCAGCCGGTCTGCAGCAGCGCGTGCTTCCATTGCCTCCCTTTCCTTTCTCCTCTGATGGCTTCTATCAGGAAATTTCTTCCTGTGCTCGGGAATCGCAATTGTCTTGGGCTTGGAGCCTATCACGCCTCGTAACCGTCCGTCGTGTAACTTATTCCCAAGGGCGCGTGTGAGCTCGTCATCCTCTCTATCGGGAACGAACCGTCCCTCTTCAACATCCTTGAATGCATTTCTAATTTCTTTGATGGGTAGTAGGGGATTTTCTTTGTGTCGTCTGTTATATATGCACTTCCCTTCTGCGTCCAACGTGCCCCCATGCCCGTAAAACCAATTTCTTGCCCGTTCGGTCCATGCGAGTGGCTCTGGAGTGATCCCTTTATCCAGATACTCCGCCTCAAGTTTCTACCACTTAGGGATGTTATAGGCGTAGCCACCAGCCCCATAGTATGGTGGTACAACTTTTTAGCAGCATTTGCCTTATTTTTTGCAGAAATTTTCTGAGCTTCCTCCGATTTCTTGTACGCCACAAATTCTTCCCAGTAGTCCTTTATCTTCTCATACCCTTTATTGAAGTCTGGAGTCTTATTTTTCTCGACAAACTCGTTGTTCAATCTTTTCTTCCAGTTCTTGAATAGCTCGGCCATCTTCTTAAGAGCCCAGGCCTTGACTTTTTGCTCCATGTTTTTCCGGGCAATCTTTTCTGCCTCATCTGGATCCTCCTCATCTGAATCCACCTCTGGCGCCGGCAGGGTGAAATTAAACATGAGCTTTTTCCAAAGTCTATCTTTGCCCTCATCGCTGACATATAGCACTCCACTATCCTTTGGCCGATGCCATTCTCGAACGGTGATCGGGATGTAGTCCCTAACAAGAACTCCGCATTGCTTTATCATTTTTCTTGCAGCATCAGGGGGAGCAGTCGGTGTGCCGTCTTCAGCGACTCTTTCGATCCTGTACCTTTCTTGGTCGCCCAACTTTTTGGTTGGGCCTCGTTTTGTCCTTACAGAAGATTTGCTCGATCCGGAGGGCTAAAAGAAGAAAGAGCGTTAATATATGTATATAGACAGCAGAGGCTTAATTAATACAATCTTCGGCGTCATTAATATATGTATATGCACCTCGCCGGAGTTTGCAACATTTAACGTTCCACCGGAGCCTTCGGCTTCTCCCTCGTCGGCTTCTCCCTCGCCGACTTCTCCCTCACCCCTGCCGTCGGGTTCTAACTCACCGGAGCCGTCTCTTCGGTTGAGAGACTCATCTCCCTCACCGGAGTTGTTCAAAAACTCCGAGGTGACATCGACAATATCTTCCGGCCCGCGGATTATATCCTCGAGGATGTTTTCCTGATCTTCGTCTCGTTCCATAGTTTCTGCAAATTAAGAACAATGCACAAAATTTTAGCTGGGTAACTTTGTTCCATATGTCAAGATCGTATCGTATCAAAAACTTTAGTTGGCTAACTCGTATCGTAAACCCGTAAACTCGTAAACTCGTATCGTAAACCGTATCGTAAACTCGTATCGTAAACCCGTAAACTCGTAAACTCGTATCGTAAACCCGTAAACCCGTAAACTCGTAAATTCATATCGTAAACCCGTAAACCCGTAAACTCGTATCGTAAACCCGTAAACTCGTAAACTCGTATCGTAAACCCGTATCGTAAACCCGTAAACTCGTTAACTCGTATCGTAAACCCGTAAACTCGTTAACTCGTATCGTTAACCCGTAAACTCGTTAACTCGTATCGTAAACTCGTTAACTCGTATCGTAAACCCGTAAACTCGTTAACTCGTATCGTAAACTCGTTAACTCGTATCGTCACCCCGTAATTTTTAATTTCTAATTCATACATTTAATTTCATAACACAAATTCATACATTTAATTTCTAATTCATACATTTAATTTCATAACACAAATTCATACATTTAATTTATAATTCATACATTTAATTTCATAACACAAATTCGTACATTTAATTTCTAATTTCAAATTGTTCTAAACCCTCACCGAGAGGGGCCGGGCGGCGCGAGCGGGGGCGTGGAGGGGCGTGGCCGGCGTGGAGGGTCGGCCTTCTTCTTCTTCCTGCCGGACAGGGGCAGAGGTAGGGGAGGTCAGGGGAAGGGTGGCAGGGGAGATGCACGGCGGCGCCATGGTACTAGGGGAGAGGGAGGAGCTCACCGTGGAGGAAAAGGACGGCGTAGGCGGGGCGCGGCGGGGCGCGGCGTGGGGCGGTGCGTGGAGGTGGCGCGTGGAGGAGGAGGCTTGGGAGGCGGCGCGGCGTGGCGGCTCGGGCCGGCCACGCGTGGAGGTGCGCGCGTGGAGGAGGAGGCTCGGGAGGTGCGCGTGGAGGTGCGCGTGGAGGAGGAGGCGCGGCGTGCGGGCGCGGCGGCGCGGGCGTCGAGGGCACCGGCGTCGAGGGAGGTGGGCAGCCTGACGGCGTGCGGGCGCGGCGGCAGGGGCGGGCTCCTCCTTCTTCTTCTCCGGTCCTTAGGCGTTTCTGCGAATGGATCGGGAAAGGAGAAGGCGAGCGGTTAAGTACTAGGGGGTCTTTGGTCCCGGTTGCTCGCAAGAACCGGGACCAATGCCTCTTTGGTCCCGGTTCTTGCCAGCAACCGGGACCAAAGAGTGGGCAGTTAATGCCCGATCTAAGCGCGGGTACACGGACTCTTTGGTCCGGTTCGTTTTAGCCACCGGGAGCAAAGAGTCCTTTTTCAAAAATATTTCGAACTTTTCAGTTCTGAAATTTTGTTCCCGCCTTTTTTTGTGTTTGAATATGAATTTCAAATGGTTTTGAATCTGAAAAGACTTTCAACATGAAAAGTGTTTAAATTTGAATAAATAATCCAAAATCATTTTCTATTTTTTCAAATTACTTATCTAAATATCGTTTTTTTTTTCGATTGTCAAAAATGACATTTTTTGTGAAGCAAGTACAACAAATATGGTGCAAAATGGCACCCATCCAATTATCACACAAAGTAGACCATATTGTATGGATAATCCACAAATATTGGTAATTTTCTCGGTTTCTAGCTAATTTCGCCTGTTTAAACGATTTTATGCCTATTTTTCGAAAGTAATTCAAATTTGAACTACAAGTGTGTGATAGCTTGCTCTGAAATTTTTTCAAAAATGTTTTTAACGTGCACAAGTAGTGGTTATATCACAGAACCATCGATAGTTTTGGATAATTCGACCCCTTACAATGAATAGTAACGGCGGCCATTTTGACCGTTTTTTAAAAAAAGTCAAAGAAAGTGAAAAAATACTCAAAAAATGAAATCCTTTGGCATGGAGTACTTTCATGTGCAGTAGTTGCTAGGATAAATGATAAACTTGAGTTTTGACATAGTTTACAAAAAACTTCTTGTGAGCCGTTGGATCAGGGGTGTGTTTCTAGTCCCGGGCCGTGATACCACCCGGGACAAATAGATATGGTTTTTCTAAGCCCGCCTTTAGTCCCGGTTGGTAACACCAACCGGGACTAAAGAATCACACGGATCGTGTGTTTCTTTCAAACGCTTGTGAGCCGTTGGATCAGATCTCGGCGACAATGTCCGGCCTGTTGGATGCGAGGGGCGATGTCCGGGACTGGGCTCCGCCGATGTATTATGGTTAAATAAAAATGGACCCGGGCTATGTAACTGGATTAAATAAAGATGTATGCGTGATACTTCTGAGTTTACAGTTCTCTTCTGATTTTTTAGAACACAGTTACATAAAAGTTGAATACATTATTACACATCACCAACAACATCCCTATCTAGTCTTCACGTTTTCTTCGTGCGTGTCCCTTTCTTCTGTTTGCGCCGTAACCATGGAGCATCTTCATTATTTAACGGGATGCTTGGGTCAGTTTCACTGTGAAGGGCGGAATTTCATCAAACTTATCATAATCTGCTGACATGTCTGTCTTGTCCTCGACTCCCACGATGTTTCTTTTCCCTGAAAGAACTATGTGACGCTTTGGCTCATCGTCTGATGTATTCGTTTGCTTTTTTTTCTTTTTTTCGGTCTGGAGGACATGTCCTTCACATAGAAAACCTGAGCCACATCATTGGCTAGGACGAATGGTTCGTTCTTGTAACAACCAAGATTCTTGAGATCCACTGTTGTCATCCCGTACAGCTGGTCTACCTTTATCCCTTCTCCATTCATGTTGACCCAACTGCACCGAAACAAAGGGACCTTAAAAGTAGGTCCATAGTCAAGTTCCCATATCTCCTCTATGCGACCATAGTATGTGTCCTTTTGCCCATCGTCGTTTGTTGCATCAAAGCGGACACCACTGTTCTGGTTGGTGCTCTTTTTATCTTGGGCGATCGTGTAAAATGTATTCCCATTTATCTCGTACCCTTGGAAATTCAATACAGTCGAAGATGGTGACGCGGCCAACAAGTAGAGCTGATCTCCGACAGTGGTGTCATTCATGAGCTGTAATCGCAACCAACTGCCGAAGGTCTCCATGTGTTTTTCTTTAATCCAGGAGTCATCCTTCCCCGGGTTCTTGGAGAGCCACGAAGGTGGAACTTTGTAGAACTGTGTAGTGTGCTTGAGTTAAAGAATGCCCGTCCCTACATATCAGTGCTTTCTTTCCTAGCGTGCCTTTTCCACTCAGTCTCCCCTCATGCCGCGATTCAGGAACACCAATCGGCTTAAGGTCAGGAATAAAGTCAACACAGAACTCAATGACCTCTTCTGTTCCATAGCCCTTGAGATGCTTCCTTCTGGCCTAGCACGGTTATGAACATATTTCTTCAAGACTCCCATGAACCTCTCGAAGGGGAACATATTGTGTAGAAATACAGGACCGAGAATGGCAATCTCGTCGACTAGGTGAACCAGGAGATGCGTCATAATATTGAAGAATGATGGGGGGAACACCAACTCGAAGCTGACAAGACATTGGACCACAGCCTTCTGTAAACTTGGTAGAGTTACTGGATCGATGACCTTCTGAGATATTGCATTGAGGAATGCACATAGCTTCACAATGGGTACTCGAACATTTTCCGGTAGAAGCCCCCTCAATGCAACCGGAAGCAACTGCGTCATAATCACGTGGCAATCATGAGACTTCAGGTTCTGGAATTTTTTCTTTGCCATATTTATTATTCCCTTTATATTTGACGAGAAGCCAGCCGGGACCTTGATACTGCTCAGGCATTCAAAAAAGATTTCCTTCTCTGCTTTGGTAAGAGCGTAGCTGCTTAAGACGCCCTTTATCCGTCTGCTTGTTGTATGGGTCTTTCATACGTTGCTGGTCTGCCCGTGCTTCCGGTGTATCTTTTGTCTTCCCATACACGCCCAGGAAGCCTAGCAGGTTCACGCAAAGATTCTTCGTCACGTGCATCACGTCGATTGAAGACCGGACCTCTAGGACTTTCCAATAGGGTAGCTCCCAGAATATAGAGCACTTCTTCCATATGGGTACGTGGTTGTCAGCGTCATTCGGAACAGATAGACTGCCAGGACCCTTTCCAAAGATTACTTCTAAATCCTTGACCATGTCATATATAACATCACCATCAGGGAGGTTAGGCTTCTTCCGGCGATCTGCCTCACCGTTGAAATGCTTGCCGGGCTTTCTTACGGCATGACCGTTCGGAAGAAATCGACGATGCCCCAGGTACACATTCTTGTTTCCCAAATGTATACTTTCAGTCTTATCTAAACAGTGCGTGCATGCATTGTATCCCTTGTTTGACTGTCCTGAAATGTTACTAAGAGCAGGCCAATCATTGATGGTTACGAACAGCAACGCTCGTAGGTCAAATTCCTGTTGTTTGTGCTCATCCCACACACGTACACCTGGTTCGGACCACAACTGCAAAAGTTCATCAACTAATGGCCTTAGGTACACATCAATGTCGTTGCCGGGTTGCTTCGGGCCTTGGATGAGCACTGGCATCATAATGAACTTCCGCTTCATGCACAACCAAGGAGGAAGGTTGTAGATACATAGAGTCACGGGCCAAGTGCTATGACTGGAGCTCTGCTCCCCAAAAGGATTAAAGCCATCTGTACTTAGACCAAATCTTAAGTTCCTTGCGTCATCTGAAAATGTCGGGAACTCTCTGTCGATTTTTCTCCACTGGGACCCATCGGCGGGGTGTCTCAACTTCCCGTCTTTCTTACGCTCTTCTTTGTGCCATCGCAACAACCTGGCATGCTCTTTGTTTCTGAACAGACGTTTCAACCGTGGTATTATAGGAGCATACCACATCACCTTAGCAGGAACCCTCTTCCGGGGGGCTCGTCATCGCCCTCAACATCACCAGGGTCATCTTGTCTTATCTTGTACCGCAGTGCATTGCATACCGGGCATTTATCCATATTCTCGTACTCACCGCGGTACAGGATGCAGTCATTAATGCATGCATGTATCTTCTGCACATCTAATCCTAGAGGGCAGATAGCCTTCTTTGCTTCGTATGTAGTCTCGGGCAATTCGTTATCCTTTGGAAGCTTCGGCTTCATTATTTTCAGTAACTTCTCAAATCCCTTGTCAGAACAACCAGTCTCTGCCTTCCATTTCAGCAGTTCCAGTGTGGTACCGAGCTTTGTGCTGCCATCTTCGCAGTTTGGGTACAGCAACTTTTTGTGATCCTCAAGCATGGCCTCCAACTTTAGCTTCTCCTTTTCTGTATCGCATTCTCGCTTTGCATCAGAAATGACCCCACCAAGACCATCAGCGGGCTCATCTGATGCCCGATGTTCACCTCTTCTTCTTCAACGTCTTCCATACAGTATCACCGCATTCCTCAGGGAACATAGGATAGTTGTCATCATCCTCCTCTTCTTCATTGTCTTCCATCGTAACCCCTCTTTCTCCGTGCTTGGTCCAACAATTATAGCTGGGCATGAAACCTTTCCGAATCACGTGGTCTTGAATGGTTCTCGGGTCAGAGTACTCCCTGACGTTCCGACACTTCTCACATGGACAAGGCATAAAATTATTCACTTTGTTTGCCTCAGCCACATCGAGAAATTTATGCAGGCCTGCAATAAACTCGGAACTGCGTCGTTCGCCGTACATCCATCGCATCCGTGCATCCATCTGCATCATATATTAAGTTTATCAAATACCATTACAATAACATCTTGAATAGTGAAATGACCACCGTACATCGACACGTGCAATATTTCTGTATCAATTACAGATGAAAAGGATAAAGTTGCTAACCTCGGCGCGGGTCGGGCATTTCATCGAACACATCTTGTGCGTGGCAAAGAGAAAAAAAACTAGCACCCCCACTTCCCACCAATCCAGGAAAAAAAAACAGAGGAGAGAGGGGGGTGGGGGTTATATATAGGCAGGGGAGGGGTATTGGTCCCGGTTCTTGGCACGAACCGGGACCAAAGCTCCGCGGCATGCCACGTGGTCCGGCTCTGGAGCTTTGGTCCCGGTTCGTGCCAAGAACCGGGACCAATGGATCAGGGGCCCCTGGCAGCAAGAACCGGGACCAATGGTGGCACTGGTCCTGGTTTTTCAGTGAACCGGGACCAATGGTCTGGACCAAAGAGGTGTTTTCTACCAGTGGAGAACTACAAATAAATAGAAAAAACAAAACAAACAGCAACTGAAGGCTTAATTACCCGCCACAGTAGGTCCAAACGCTTCTCCACCTTTGATATCATGGAGATACTCATTAAGTTTCATGTGAAAAACCCTGACAGTTATATCAGCTCTGTTATGGGGTCTCTGTCCTGGTTCAGAAGAAATCGCCTCCGTAATCTCTGGCCACTTAGGGTTGCATGTGAATGTGGTAAAAAGATCTGGGGCACCATGAACACGGGATACACCAACCGCGTCTTGGAAATTTTCCACCATATAACGACGACCACCAGTGAACGAAGAGGGCAGTATGTTCTCTTTACCAACGGAGCTCCCGTCCATGCGTCCTTCTCCAACAGCATCTACAAGGCCTTGCAAATTCTCGGCCCTCATGTCGTTGTTGCTTAGCAGGATAAAAAGAAGCCTACATTCATCAATGCAGGCACGAGAGTCCACAATAGCCTGATCAGACAGTAGACCACATGACAGATAAGGGTTATGTTGTCCCTCCTTATAGTGAGCACAAAAGGAATAGTAATCCTGCATGGTCACTTTCTGTCTTTTTGAGGTGTCTAAAGGATCTACTCCAAGGTACTTAACATCCAACTGAAACCCACGCTCACCGTACGGAAACAGAAGAGGGTACTGTAGAGCCATATAAGCAGGATGTAAGGAAGATATCTGCTGTAAATGAGTACCTCTACCACGCACTATAATGTCACGGCAAGGAGTCTCTAATGTAAGTTCCCCAACTACCAAACAGGCAAGCTCATCCGTCGAAGGCAGGTTATACTGAGGGCCATCATTAGGACCAGGAGCAAGGATACGAATGGAGACCTCAGCAAATCTATTTTCTAGTAGTACTTCTTTAGCCATGCGAAACTGTTTGACAAGAGAATTATGGGCATCAAGCATTTCTGTAAGGCCATTAACAATTGATATATCTAACCCCCCCTCAGTTTTATCATCCTTATGTAAAGCCTGGATTCGATTATCGGCCTCATTTCCACCATGATATGCATATAACTCTGCGAATTTTGGGAGATCTCCTTCCTGGGGCAACAGGGACCCCATCCTATGACAAACCTGGCAAGATATCTTAAATATGTTTGGGCCCCCACCATCATTTATTGAACGGTCTATGGTCGCTCCCATGGAAGTAAAAGCGAAGAGACAATTATACTGTCGAATTTTTTCAATAAAATTTTTGCACCGTGAAGAGCCAGCATAGTTAAGTAGCTCTTCAAGAAATGGAGGTGGTTTCTTGAACGGTTCAACAAAAACTTTCCCTCCTTTGCAGCAATTGTTGTAGACGATTCGCCTGGCTAAGATCGAAGACGCTGACTGAACCCTCTCCTGGAACCAAAAGCCCGACGTGCATCCAGCACAGCTATAGCATGGGCCACCATAAAAAGACCTCGGGTAGTAGCCAGCTACAGGAAGTAGTCATCTTCAGACTTTCAGACACAAACACAAGGAAAGCAATAACAGCCAACGCAAGCAATAGACACCTTACCTTTTAAAATATCAGCTTCTTCAGCCGTGAAACCAACCCAGGAAGGGTCTAAAGGCGAAGAAAAAGGAGCAGCTGCAGGTACCACACGCAAGGATAAGTTCAATGGATGTACACACCAGATAATAAGCTAAATCAAACCACCAGCATTGTGGACGTGAAGTAACACTACACCTGGCGTACGACCCATCCATCTATCATGTATAACCTTGCGCAGCTTTCGATTGGTAGCAGTAGCCTCTTTACTAAGAAAAGGAAAGAAACCATCCCCTATAGTAAATAGAACGAGGCAATTATAAAAACAGGGAACCGAAGTAACATCAAACAGGAGGCAAGGGCACTCAGTAAGAAAACAGGAAGCACCTACTTTTTCTCTTGCGGTACCATGAAATCAAAGGTCTGTCACTAACGGGCAGAACTGTTTGTTGACGGAGGACAACATTGTGACTTGCTTGACGAGGGACAGCTCGACGACCGCGACTAACAGCAGCAGGAGCAGGCACAGGCAGAAAACGAGCGGTGGGACGAGTTGCACGATGACTGCGACGGACAGCAGGAATAGCAGGCACCGGCACGGAAGGCGCCGTGGAACGAGGAGCACGATGAGTGCGACGAACAGCAAGAGGACCTGCCGGCGGAACCGAAGGAACTCTGGCAGGAACAGCTGGAGGGCGAACCATGGCACCGTTGCTAGGACACAGGCACGAGGAAGGACATGGCGATACCACTGAGGACAACTGGAAGAAAAAATGATTAAGGTTCCTGTAACGCAGATCAAGAAACCTACTTTAAGTACCAACATTAATTTCAAAAACCCGAGAGCTAAAATAAAAACGACAAACCGTGGACACAGTAAAAGGACAATCCCACGAAAGCAAAAACTCATAATAGAAAGAAAGATAAAGGACAAAATATATCACTTTGTACAAAAAACTACTCTAAGCAGCAAGGCTGCAGATGCTAAACCAAATGCCCATGTCATTTTTTTAGACACGACCCAACCGAAGGAACATAAAGCAAGGAGAGCTCAGCTAGACAACCCTAAACAGCACACAAAAACAAATAATGTCCATGGCATTTGTAAAAGGAAAACACAATTGAAGAAATATATATTTTCCAACATTGCCCTACAAAATATACTTTAGTTTGTTATCAATATTCAATAATCTTATAGGTTACCTTTATAAATTATTTTAGAATTAGAGCTTTATAATGTATATTTTTGTCTCAATTAAATTACAGAAATATTTAACAGTAATATTTTGTAATATAAAATATTTGAAACTCATTTTCCGAATGGAAAAAGCTATGAAACCATCTTATGTTTGAAAAGTCAATCAAGCCATTTAAATAATCCATACAATACTTTTGTGTCTATAAAATATTTGTTTAAAGCTATAAAATATCAAATATGAAAATATTAAATTTAATAATTACATGATCCTTTCTAAACTCTTTTTTGTAGCAAAACTATTTGATGAAATTTACTTTGAATAATTTCAAACACTTTGAACATATTGTTTTAGGGTTTATTAAACACCCAACTGTAATATTTTCATAGACGTGAAGCAACACTACACCTGGCGTACGACCCATCCATCTATCATGTATAACCTTGCGCAACTTTCGATTGGTAGCAGTAGCCTCTTTACTAAGAAAAGGAAAGAAACCATCCCCTATAGTCAATTATAAAAACAGGGAACCGAAGACTCAAATAACAAAGAACACCACACATTTTTGAAGGGGAGTACTAACAGTTTTAGGAAAACAAAGCAAAGGAAGCACCCTCAAACAACAAAGATTTAAACTTTATCAAGAAAACCCAATCTAAGAGGTTTAAAGACTCTCAATGAAATAAATCAAGGGAAGATCACCGAAAGAACCAAAAGCAGTACACAACCCAAATGAAAGCATGATTTAGTAAAAAAACCATAAAAAGTTTTAACAAAATCTGTACTGAACGTCTACAGCATCTTTGAGACCTTTTAAGAATCTTAACAATCAAGAAAGAGAAGCCAACCGAAAGAACAAGAAATACCAAACTCAACTGGTTATATACCAATGAAACTAAACTCAATGGAACCATATGCATCGGATAAGGCCGTGGCTGTACCGAATGAGTCCTAGATGGGCCAAAAAACGGCCAGTAAGAAGGCAAGCACATTTACTAATCCTAAACCAGAAATGAAGCCCATGCACTTCAATCTAAACCCAGAAGGCCAAGACAAGAAGGAAGAAGAGAAGGTGGCAGTCAAAGATCCATGGACTCTAATACGTAGAACCAATAAATTCCATAGCCTATTATCTATAAATGCAGTGTAACTGCAGCGCTTACACTTGCCAAAATCCATGAACTTTTTATATCTGAACGCTAGACGGGAGCAGAAGAAGGGTGGCCATAATCAATTGAACTAAAATGACAAAAGGATGAAAAACAACATATAGTTTTCGAAAGGAGAGTGGCCATTTTATTTCAATAGCTATAAACCAGAACACACAATTCAGGGACGGCACAAAGCGTGATTAAACAAACAGAGACGACATTAAACATAACGCAGAGATGATACAAGACGCGCATACAACAGCTGCCAATCAAATGGTACCGGCCTCACAGTTGGGTCCATGACAGGAAGGGCAGCCACAACATCGGGCACTAACATAAACCTACCCTCTCTCTCTAACCGTGCAACAGAACGAATAGCCGACGCAGCGACTGCAACAGCGGAACGCACAGAACCCCTATAGGCTAACATCGCGTCGTAGTTGAAGTCTCGGACAATGAAGCCAAATACTCCTTGCAAGAACCTGATGGCTTCCATAGCAGCCTGGTCATAAGCATCCAAGCAGCCAGACCAAGCCACACTCCAAAAGAAATTCCTCTCGCCTACCGCCTCAACACCATCACTGGGAAGCTCAAGCTCCACTCCAACAAGCACTGACCCATCCTCAGTAACCTCACGTAGATAAAATAAGGCCGGCAAAGCAAAACGTGCTGCAAGGGTCTCTAAAATAGGAAGAACGAACGATACAACGGAGCACATCCTGACACATACACAACACACGGAATAATCCGCACCAGCAGAACAAAGTAAGTAAGACAACAATTAAAATTAGGAGACAAGCATACATATATACAGAAGGGAGAAGAAATAAACCTTCCAAGGATCAGCAGCACGACAATACCACGGACAGAGCAAGTGTCAGCAACAGAAAATCTTCAAACCTGTAAAGAGACAAAGGACAAAGAACAGATCGAAATATCAAAAGTAGGTCCACACTCAGAATAAAAGGTCCAGACAACCATCTCCCTAAAGCAAGAACCGGCATTTCCAACCACAGCAACAAAACACATCCACTACAGAAGCATTCGTTTCCAACAGCAGGAGCAGAATACATCCAGTACAGCAGCAGCAAACCACATCTAACGCATCTCCCTAAAGCAAGAACAGGGACAACCACTACAGCAGCAGTAAACATCTAACGCATCTCCCTAAAGCAAGAACAGGCACAACCACTACAGCAGCAGTAAACATCTAACGCATCTCCCTAAAGTAAGAACAGGCACAACCACTACAGCAGCAGTAAACATCTAACGCATCTCCCTAAAGCAAGAACAGGCACAACCACTACAGCAGCAGTAAACTACATCTAACAGAAAGAGTTGTTAAATAAAAAGAAAAATTATAAAACACCATTTTGAGTGAAATAACAGCAACAGAGACTAATTATCACAAGGCCAGAAGTAGATAGGAACAACTTGTGGAGACCAACAATCTATTATTTTATTGATCAAAGAGTTGTTTGCTCACCAATCTCTTGGAGCAACAGAGCAAGGAGCCAAATACCTACAGAAGAAATCACATCTCAGAGCAAAGAAACACAACAATGAACCAGCGCATTTAGTCGAACAAGAGGGATGCAACAAGACTGAACGAAACGACTAAGAGGAACTTACCACGAGGACGAGCAGCAAAGAAGATACAGCACAGGAGACAATCCAGGGGCAGATCCAGGAAACGAGTACCCTACAAAAGCAGTCACATCTGAGGGCAAGAAAACCTAACATTGGAGCAAGCATTTCGTCGAACACGAAGAGAACTAAGAGGAACCTACCACGAGGACAAGAAGCAGAGATGGTGTCACTAGGATTTATAATGACTTTAGGATTTATAAAAACTGTAATGCTAGAAAAATGTGTTTTAATGACAGTATCTATAGCCAGTACCAACTTAATAATTTTGAGCATATCTATGTACATAGTCTGTAGTGTATAGTGCAGCACGGATTCTAAAGCTAGCATTAAAAAAACATCATCAAGGGGAGCACTAATTTGCTGGCTATGCCACATCTTTTTCTCACATATCTATAGTTGATTCAGGGCTATTATTCTGTTAACCTGCCCACAATCAGTGGCGGATCCCAGAAATTGTCTTGGACCAGGGCTGACTCAGTTACATTAGTCTTAATCTTTTGTGATTTCATAACGTTCTACACATTTTATTAGTAGCTCGAGTGATGTTTTCATGTCCAAGACCAAGTCTGCAGCAAGGGCAGCCCGGGCTGTAGATCCGCTACTGCCCATGATCGAACACGAACAGAACTAAGAGGAACCTACCACGAGGACGAGAAGCAGAGATGATCCGGCACAGGAGACGATCCAGGAGCAGATCCACGAAACGAGAACCTACAAAAATAGTCACATCTGAGAGAAGAGAAAACCCGCAGGAGGACGAGCAACAGAGAAAGGTCAAGAGGGAGACCGAGATCGAAATCGAGATCGAGATGCAGGCTAACCTCAACCAGCGTCGAGTCCCTGCGCCGCCATCGTGACTACGGTCGGGGAGCGTCACGGCGGTGACAGCAACGGAGCCCGCGGCGTGGAAGCAGCGGAGACGGAGGAGCTTCTCGGAAACTCTAGATCGAGAAATATCTGGTCTAGGGTTTAGAACGGAGGAGGCGCGTCGAATATAGCCTGTCGCCGTGGCAGAGAGGGCAAGGGCGGGGGGCCTGTCGCCGGCGTCGCCTCCCAAGTCGCCACGCGTGTGCGGCCGCCTGTCGCCGCGGCAGAGAGGGCAAGGGCGGGGGGCCTGTCGCCGGCGTCGCCTCCCAAGTCGCCACGTGCGTGCGGCCGCCTGTCGCCGCGGCAGAGAGGGCAAGGGTGGGGGGCCTTTCCCCGGCGTCGCCTCCCAAGTCGCCACGCGCGCGACCGCCGTCCCGACAACCCTCCGCGCACGGTCCGCTGAACACCCGGGCCAGAAAAACTTGGCCCCAGCTGTCATGGCCTGTGCCCCTCAGTCGATTAGTAACAAAAAAAATCACTGCATCTAACGGCCAGAGGTGAAACACCCATGCGTTTTACCCTGTTCAAACCAAATCGGACGCCCAGAATTCACCGGGAGGGGCAAACGCGGGGATGGGCGGGTACTCCACGGGCCTTTATAGAAGTAATAACCACGTCCATTTGTAGAGCTAGCAAATGATCAAGACAATATATGTCTATAATCTACATGTAGCAACCAAATTATGTTCTTATTATATTTCTTAACAAGAACTATTAAATAAAATCAAATAATGGAGCTAATCCACCCAAACAAGATCTGATGAGGACCACACCGCACTAACTAGTAGCATTGAGAAACAAATAACAACAAGTTGAGGCTACTAACAAGAAATCATTGAGTTCATTTGCTGGCCAAGTATACTAGCACACAGACCTCTAAACAACATGAAAAGATATCAGACTCTCAGCAAGATATCTTAGAAAGATGGGTGGCAGATGACCACCATCACCATAATTCGAAACATAGTTCATCGGCTCGATGGCACAACACATACACGGCATCACAGAGCACGTACAAGAGAATTGATAGAAACCAGAAACTTATCCAAAACCACCGAGTCGAGGAAGATGGCCAAAGCTGCCAGCCGGCCAGATCCGGCAGCCATGCCTACCTCCAGGTCCACTTCTCCGCTGAAATACAAAAACACAATCAAAAAAGGAAGTGCTTGCGTTAAAAATTGGTTGTATCACCTTTATTTTGGAGCTCAGGTTAAAAAGCAAACATCCTAAATCCAGTGGCATTAACCAAAACTTCAGTAATAGTGGTGGGTTCTTTTACTAATACATAGCTGGTAAAGAATTCAAATGGCAGGTGCACCCAAATTATGTTTCTTACTCTATTTCTTCAACCAAATGTCAAATAATCGAGCCAGTATACCCAAAAAAGACCCGATGAGGACCACAAAGCACTAACCAGTGGCATTCAGAACCATATAACCACAAGTTGAGGCTACTGACACAAAATCATCGAGCTTATTGTCTGACCAAGAATAATAGCATCAAAACCTCTAATAACCAGGACAATATTTCAGACTTCTTATTGTCTTACCAAGAATACTGGCCAGCATAAATACGATTAACATCATATATCCGAGTTGACTACAACCCTACAGGTCCTGCAAACATGCCAGGGAGACAAAGAGAGACCACACAACGTGACATGCATCATTAACAACATCCCAACACTAACAATCAGATAAGAGAAAATTGACACCCTACCACCAAATTGAACATGACAACACAGGTACACCCAGAACATGGTAACTCAAACGCCGTTCACAATCACGATCATCAATCTCATGGTACAACTACCAGCGCAACAAATAAGGAGACCGTGAGGCAGATTGGGGATATACCCAGCCCGTTACCTTGAGGATGTCAAGCTTGACGAAGCCGTTGCCACCCAATCGCCTCTTCAAGTGGGAGCAAGGTAAGCTTGACCTTGTCGCCAATCAGGCTACAGGGCAGGGATGATGAGCTGATGCTCTTCAGCTCCGAGACCTTGAAACTCGAGTGGACACCATTGCTGCGCAACCGTTGCAAGGTCCTTGACCATGGTGGTGGTAGGAGGCTTCCCCATGGCTGCACCGTGCTGGTACTGCTGCTGGGGGTAGAAGCCGAGTCTGAGCACCTCTCCCGCCGCAGTACTCAGAAGCAAACCCCAGCAGCCGTGGCCTTATTCATCGATCAGCAGCTGACAACAGATGAGTAAATTCTTAGTCTAAACACTCGCAAAAAAAGAGCGTATGTGAAATTTAGCAGATAACAAGTGGAGAGATTTTACAGGTTGGTACTAGCAAAAACATGATACGAAATGCCTATAGCTGAACTATGAGCAATCATCAAGATATAATCAAAGAAATAAAAGCAGGTACATGATTCATACATAGTGCCCTGTTAGAAGAAAGTATGTGGGGGATCAAGCTGTTTCTCAGGTTCTTTGGAAACCTGGCGATTCACACTTCTGGGCTGGCCTCATGGCTATAAAGAAGTTTTTTTTCCAACATGGATCTTTCTTAATTAGGGATGGATCGGAAATTCGTTTCTGGGAGGATAAATGGCTAGGCCACTCTACCCTTAGAGAACAATATCCGGCTCTGTACACGAAACAAAAGCGACACGATCGCGAAGGTGTTGGGTACCTCCCCACCAGATATTTCGTTCAGAATAAGTTTACTTTGAACAAGACAAGCATCCTGGAATGCCTTGCTCATCCGATTGAATTCTGTCCAATTGTCGGAAGGTCCAGATAAATTTCAATGGAATCTTACGAAGAATGGTAAATTCTCGGTTGATTCTATGTATAGAGCACTAATTCTACCCGAAGTGCCAGTCGATATTAAGTATAATAACAAAATTTGGAAGATGAAGATACCGCTTAAAACTAAAATGTTTGCGTGGTATCTTCGTCGGGGTGTAATTCTTACAAAAGACAACCTTGCCAAGCGTAATTGGCACGGAAGTAAAAAGTGTGTTTTCTGTCAACATGACGAGACCATTACACACTTATTCTTTCAGTGCGAATTCACCAGGTCTATATGGTCAGCCGTCCAGATAGGTTCTACCTTACATCCACCGCATATTGTTGCAAACATTTTTGGCAACTGGTTGAATGGCGTGGATCATAGTTTAAACTCTTCTGTAGGATGGGCGCGATTGTCGTTATTTGGTCGCTGTGGCTATGTAGGAATGACAAGGTTTTTAACGATAAAAATGTTTCAGTTATGCAGGTTATCTATCGGTGTACAGCTACGCTACGAGCATGGTCGGCCCTGCAGCGTGTGGAGCACCGTGGCTTTTTTTTGGAGGTGGAGTTGAGGCTGGAGGCTGCGACCAGGGAGTTATTCTCCCGGCAAGGATGGCAACATAGACTCCGGATAGACCTACCGGCATCTTAGGCGGATCTGCATTATCTCATTATGATATGTAATTCGCATTTTTTTACTTTTTGTTCTAAATTGGTTACTGGTGAACTGGTGGCTGTGTGCATCTTAGCTATGCAGAGGCCGCGTGTAATGCTTAAACTCTTAAGTAATAAAAGCCCTTTATCTAAAAATAAAAAAAGTTGGCGTTTCAAGAAAATCAAAGCTGCAGCTCAACCGCCCTCCGTCCCCCTGCGGCAGACCGGCGCGAGCAGAAGAGCAAGAGCAGCAAGATCCCCAGCCGCCGGAGCAGCTGCAGAGGAAGCGCTCCCTCCGCCAGTCCTGCGAGTGGATGGTCTGCTGCGAGCACGGCATCGGCTCCGACTCCTCCTGGCTCCCCTCCCGCCAGTCATGGGAGGCCAACGACTCCGCCTCTGCTGCAACCGCTGCGCCCAGCACCAGCGCCGCCTCTGTCTCCGCGCTCGTCCTCCACTCCAAGGACGGCAGCAGCAGGCGGCCGTGGTGGGAGCGCACCACCCGCAGGGCCGCCGACCCCATCAGGGGCCTCCTCAGCAGGTCGCTGTCGTCACAGTCTTGGAGGGAGACGGATGCCACGGCGAGGTCCCGGCCACATGGCCCCGCGGCACGGATCAACGGCGTTGGCAGCCACTCCATGTCGTCCTCCGCCGGCGGGGTCGACTCCGAGGTGTCGCCCGGGGACTCCCTCCACGCGCAGCATGTACATAGTGCCGCTCGCCATGGCGGTGGCTCGCTGGCGAGGCGGTTCTACTGGCTCGGACGCAGCCGCAGCGTCCACTACAGCCATCGCCATCGAGGAGCCCCGGCACCGGGATGCTGCGATTCGGTCTCGCTCCGTCCGGCAGGAGCAAGGGCCAGGGAGGCGTCTCAACCTCTTTGCGAAGCAGAGACATCGACAACAACAATGATGATCTCTCTTGCTGCACAGAAACATGTTTCTCCTGCAAACATTGTGTGTCCTGATCGTGCTGCAAACTACAAGGTCCCTCTCCAAGCTAACCACATGCTCTTTCGTGTCACCGCCCTAGGTAATCTGTTACAATACAGACCAGCCAAATGTTTATGGTTTGCCCGTGTTTCCGCTGCCCGGCGACAAAATCAAGCTGCCATCTTGGAACACCATGCCGACGGTACCTGGGAACTGTAAACTGGAATGTCCCTCGGTAACTTGACGGTGTTAATAATTCGTAGCATTCTGTGTACTATGTATCTTATAGAATAAACTGCTCAACTCAGATACCAAAATAGATAATAGCTGACCATGTTTGTTGTTCATTCTTCAAAGTCATGACTGATGACACACTCTGCTGTCTTGGCTGTGGTTGAAAATTACTCATTCTCTGCTTGCTTGCAGTTCCATTCTGTGATGACTGACAAATATTTCTTGGATTCATCTGATTATGTGATTTTGACATGTTTTTTTGGATACGGTTGTTTCTTTTGTGGTGGTAGCGAGATGGCAGAATCAATTGTCAACTTGAAAATTCTGATACTGGTTCCGTTGTAGTTCTTGAGTTTCAGCCAATTGTAGGCGCTATTGCCCAATTTGGTCCTCTTTTGATTTATTTTTGCAAAGTTGGACAACACATCCAGTGGATACTTACTCATGACTTTTTGTCACTGATTAAACACAAGTCATGAGTTTAGCACTACTATCTGAATTGTGAAATATCTGATGTAATGCTCCTGTCATGATAAATAACTTGACCTTTGGGGCTGGTCCCAAGCCCTCCTACCACTACCACGCCCCCGTGTTCCTTCGGCTCGTGCTCACATGGTCATGAGGCCTACCAAGGACGACGACGATGACGCCGGTCCCAGGATCGACAATGACATCACCGCCCCCTTCGTCATGCTCATCACCAACCAAGGTACGGACCGGCACACGCTCTCTTAACACACACACCCCCAGTCCTCCTTTCACAACCTGTCAGATGCTGAGCATTTCAGTTTTGCAGGGCAGTGTTGTCCCCAGGCAAGCTGCCAGGATGGGCCTGGACTTGGTTGAGGTACACTCACTACTCCATTATGCACACATTTCCTTCTACTTTGAGAGGTGCCCAAGTGTCAGCATTTCCAGTTTTCATGCTTGTCTTGTCGCGGCGCAGGTCCACAGAAAGTCAGACCTGCCTGTTAGATCATGGAATTTCACAAAGAGAAGTATAACAAAGGCATTAAGTCGAATGAACGCTTGAAAACTAAGGTGTGTATGATGTACTTGCTCAGTTCTTGTACCATCATTACTAGAGTTGAGTCGAATGTTTAGAGAAGAGGCATGTTTAGTTAGTCGTATTAGATAATAGAATGTTGAAATAATAGTATGCTAGCTTGCATAGAAAAGGAACAGTTTTGTTAGCATAAACCCTGCTACTCAGTTAGATTGTCTGCAGTTTGTTACTTCTTCAGTTTCGACAGTTTCTTCAGTAGCTAGGACTTGGTCAGTTTTAGCCGTCAGTCTCTCGGTCTGAACGATTCGCTCGTGGGATGGCTCGAGGATACTTGACCCTGGAGATCAGCACGATCTCTGTAATCATTAATCAGAATGAAAAGAACAGAAGCGAGAGCAAATGCTGCGCAATCCTATGCAGCACAAACACCTGGTGTCCTCTGTTCTTCTTTGTTCTTGTTCCTCGTCTTCCAAAGCCACGCTGATAGAGATCTCAGTTGACGAGTTTGTTTGATAACGAGCCATCTCAGCTACAGAATTAATTAAGTCATCACTCGCTGTATTGATTGTATCTCATACAAGACAGGAGAGGAACTTCTGGATTTCTATGAAACAACGCCATCTGGTTAGGTGGATAGCTATAGGCATATCATGTTCATGTTCAGCAGAATATGCACTTGGATATTTATTACTGAAGGGACTTCTGGGCACTGAGTGAAAATGGCCAGAATCGCAGTGTTTGCCTCTGCCGCATTCAGGAACTTGGTTGCGTAATCAGGACCTGTTTGTGGTTGATGTGATCTGTTTCGCGATCTAGGCCCTCTTCTTTTGCGCTTTTGCTTCTGCATAAGCAGGTTTGTGCGGCGCGGTGTGGGGAAACGGTGGTGGAGAGAAACAAAACTGCCACCCGAGACTTCTTTGCAGCTTCTACAAGCTCGGGAAACCGCGGCGGCCGGAGGCGGTGAAGAAGAGCAGGAGGAGGCGGCGGGGCAGGAGGGGGCGGGGAACGGAGGCGGTGGCGGTCAGGGGTGGTCGGGGGTGAAGAAGAGCAGGAGGAGGCGGCGGGGCAGGAGGAGGCGGGGAACGGAGGCGACGGCGGTCGGAGGCGGTGAAGAAGAGGGCGGCGAGCTCGATTTCCTGGTGGAATGGATAGATCCGGCGGTGGGCTGCTTGGATCCGGTGGCGGCGGTGGTGGTAGGCGGCGGCGGTGGTGGAAGGCGGCGGCGGCGGTACTGGGATGGCGGCGACGGGAAGGGGAGAGCTATCGAGAGAGAGAGAGAGGGGAACGGTTCGGCCCTTTGCGGGAAACGCCCCAGAAACACGTCGCGAGCAGCTTCTGAGATTGCACGCGCGAGCAGTTTCGCGGTCCAGAGAAACAGGCCCGCCGCCGGACCCTTCTTTTGCGTTTCAGCGGCCGGCGACCCCGAATCTGCTCAGAATCTCCAAAAGAAGAGGGCCCTAGTTAGTTAGGGGTTTATGTATTGTTACTGAACTAATTTACTGTTGCATCATAAAAAGATGCTTTCAACTAACGATCAAAATCAGAAATATGTAAGTGCTTTTGAAAAGTAATGGGCAATGCTAAATGTACCCCTAAACACTTGAGCCAAGGTTTACAGTACTTTTGTTTTGCATAATATCTCCTTCCATGTTTATAGTACTTTTGCATAAGTCATGATAATTTGTACCTCAAACGGGCTTTGACTTCACATCTGAATGACAATAGCATCTCCGTCTCCTTATGTTGAATCTGATTTTCTGCAGTCTGCTATAGTCTTGTCGTGGTGGGGATTTTACTGGCTGTTTTATTTTGTGTTGATTGTAGCCTATCATCTTTCGTAATGTTTTATATGCATGCTTGATTACTATATAACGGTAGAAAATATTTTCTTGTTTTGTTTTGGGGGTTGATTCCTGGCAATAATATTGAATTCTCTATCACAACTCGATGAGGAATGCATGCTTCAATTGCTACCTTGTAGCTAGAGTATGCGCTTGCTCAGACAGGCCCATGCTTATTTCCAGTTTGTTTGGATCTGCCTAGTAGATTTCACCTGCCTCAGCCACCGCCTCCGCGCTCGTCCTCCACTCCAAGGCCGGCAACATCAGGCCGTGGTGGGAGCGCACCCACCGAGCCGCCCACCCGATCAGGGCCTGCTTGGCAGATCCTTATCATCGGCAGTCGTGGAGGGGTCAACATTTGCATTGCAAGGAATTCTGGAGGCACCTGGGAACCGTAACTTGCAGGTGTTGATAATTGTTCCTGCAAGCTGGGGGCATCAAGTCAAAAGTTGTTATCGCCGCAACGATTCTTGTGGACAGCATGGTGATGATGGCACCTGGGAACCGTAACTTGCAGGTGTTGATAATTGTTCCTGGAGTGGCCTGGCCGCTCGTTGTGGTATGTGGGCGTATCGTCCGCACCTATTATGTACTCCCTCCGTTCCGAATTGAAGACGTTTTACTTTTGCGACGTTACCAAAATATGCGAGTTTCCAATTTTGCCCCCGGTTGGAGCGAAACGCGTCGCCTCTCTCACTCGCGTCCCATTCCTCTCCCCTCTCGCCGGTGCTGCGCCTTCCTGCTCTCTCTCTCTCTCACTGGCGCGACCCTCTTTCTCTCGCTGGCGCCCTCTCCCTCTCTCTTGCTCTCTCCGTCGCCTCGGTCCTCTCTTACCGCGCCGCTTTACATCGCCTGGTAGCTCTAGGTTGTAGGTCAAAGATCGGATTTTTTTTACCATTCCGGTGCTCGATCTGTGGGCGGAGATGCTCGATCTGGGGACGGAGGTTCTTGTTCTGCTCCCCGACGGCGTGGATAAGCGGAAGGATGGCGGCCACGGCTACTGCGCTGCACTTACACTACTGCCACGCCGCGCTGGGAAAGACCGAGGAGGGCAAGTGCGAGAAGCATACGCGGATGCTGAAGGCCTAGTTCGCCATCCACTACGTCCGCGCTCGACCAGGTACGCTGAGCTTCTCTGTTCTCTCCTTCCTCCGCGCTCGATAAGGACACGATTTATTATCCTTGAGTATCCGCTTCTGAATTTGTGTGTATTACTCCATGAGTACTCCTGAATGTGGGAGGTACTCCACGATTTATTCTCCATTAGTAGCAGTATTACTCCACGATTTATACTTCCTGTCAGTATTACTAGTATCCTGAATTTGGGAGTACTCTGTAGTGGGATGCTCCTGTACTTTAATCATTTTCAGAACTGAATGCTTGCACTCGTTAATCATTTTCGAAACTGATTGCATTTGTGCATTTGCTTGCAGGAGTAGTAGTAGCAGTACTGCTTTGTATTGTTTCTGTGCAGCTTAAATAAGTGACTGAGCAACATGCTCAGCTTCACTTGCATTGTTGAACTGAATTTAACAAATGTGAGATTAATTTAACAAGTGCTCTGTCTTGATGCCAGTAATTAAATTAAATTTAACTTGTGCTTGTGCTTGCAGTAATTTAACTTGGCTTTATAAAAAATGTTCACTGCTTGGATTTTTTATTCTTTCCTGGATGCTTGCACTTTCATTTTGTGATTTTTTTTCCCGAATGCTTGCTTAGCAGTACCGCCGTGCCGTGTCGTATTACTTGAGTACTCTGTACTTGCTTAGCAATATTTCCTTGAAATTTTCGTGAACTTTTTCTCCTGCAATATTTGCTTGAAATACTAAAGCTTGTCTGTTCAAACTGTTGTTTTTGCTTGCACTTGAACTTGACAGTAGGAGTAGCAGTAAGTTTGCAAATTAAAGTTAACTTGCTACTGCTCTTGTAAAGGAAATGTTTCTCTCAAATTTTACTCCAATTCAAAAGTTTTTGTCAGTTTCTAGCAGGGACAAGATTGTACCTGCAGCCACACCACCAACATCCTTGACGACATGCTGATCAACATCCATGCCCTCCTCTTCTTCGACCTGATAATCGACATGGCCTCCTCCTGGTAAAGTTCTCTCCTCTTCCTTGGATGGGTGAGTAGTACTGCTGCTCCTCCCTGTACTGACTGAATTCCTGCTACTCTTCCCTGTAACGAACTGATCCTCCTGCCTGCGTGATCTTGACAGGACCTGGACGAGGTCCAACTGTGCAAGGACCAGGACCTGGGCGAGGCAGCACCAGGACCTTGGCGAGCAGATGGGGCGAGGCGACCTGGGGTTAAGAAGATCTGGGCGACGCGACCTGGGGTTGAGGAGATCTGGGCGAGGCGTCCTGGGGTTGACGAGATCTGGAGCTGCGAGAGGAGAGGTGCTGCGCCTGGGCGAGGCGAGGCAAGGAGGAAGACAAGGCGCGATTCCAAATCTGTTTCGCTGGGCGAAACGTTTTCCAGTGCGGGATGGCATTAGTTGTAATTTGAGTGATTTCGTTTGGACAGACAGGTCATTTGGGCGATTTTGAGAGTTGTGGGATTTTTTCTTAAACGTCATATATTCCGGAACGGAGGGAGTGGTATGTGGCAGTCAAGGCCCGAGGCTGTTGGAGACGCCAGCGGGATTCAGGTATGCTATCTATCAATATATCAAAGCTGCCGGTTTCAGCACCCCCTCGCAGAGGCCACGTCACCCGCAATTTCTGGGCCGTCCGATCGGCGCAACGGACGGCCCAGATTGAGCCACACCACCCCGCGGGCACTGTTCATGAACAGCACCCGCGCTTGCACTCCGCGCCGTCGATGGACGATCCAACGGCCAGCATCCCACCAGCGCGACCTTTTTATAAAAAGGGTCCTCAGTTCACTACCAATGACAAAGCGGTCCCAGTCTTTGCAGGCCGATGGATCTAACTGTAAATTACAGAAACTTCAGGGACTTCCAAGCAAAAATTACCCACAACCCCCCTTCTCCTTCCTTGCCCCGGTGCGCCGCCGAAATCGCCGCCGCCACCGATGCTCACCGCCGCCGCAATACTCCACCCCGCCCAGATCGACGAACATGGGGAGCTTCGCCGTCGTTCCCGCTTCCTCCTGGCCTACCACCGCGTGCCGGGACGTCCAAACAACACCGGAATCGTCGACGGCGCGTCCGCCGTCCACCGCCGCCATTTCGCTCGCCGCCGGCGAGTACAGCGACCATATGGTCCGCTGCGCCGCTCTTTCGGCTCCCCTGCACCTCCTCTAGCGTCTCCGCGCTATCCCAGGCCCGCGAGCGTCCTCGCGTGCTCCGCCGCGGGAGCACGACGGCACGGCCGCCGCCAGCGGCTAACGTCACATAGTGACATCATCGCGGGCCCGTGCTGTCAGCTTCTTCCCAAGATGGGCCACTACCTGGGCCGGCCTGGCTGCTGCGCAGCTGGGTCGGCCCTTTCTATTTTTTTTCCCTGCTTTTCTTTTCCCAAATTTTTTTACAACTTTTGAAATATAAATTCCATAATTTTCAAATCTGCATTGCTTTACAGTATGGACATTTCAAAAATTGCATTAAAAATTTAAATATTTCAAACAATTTCAGTAAAAAAAATGTATTTTCCCACGACATTACTTCCCTCTAAAATATTCGATTGAATTCTAAGTTTAAAAAATATATTTGAAGAATACACAAGAATCAGAGAATCAGATACTTCAAAATTACTGATTGCAACAACTCCACTCATACATACGAAATGTAAAATTTAAAAAAAATATATATTCGACAAATTAGAAGTTCCAGCTATTTTCTAAAAAGATTTGTAACTTGACAGTTCCGACACATTTGTCGATTTTTAAAATAACTTTCCAATGTGGGCATTTGAAAACTCGAATTTTCTACACTGTACTACTCACACAAACAACAACAAAAACAACAAAAAAAATGAACGCGTCCACTAATTGTGGCATATCGTCGGAAATCAAATTTGAAAATTTAAAATTTCTCGAATGACGACCCAGTTTCTCTAAACAATATCCAGAAAAAAAAAGTCCTAAAAATCAACACCTTCATAATTACAAAAAAAAAATGAATTATTGTTTCATACGTAATCTATCTATATATCAAAGCTGCCGGTTTCAGCGGCCCCTCCACCCGGCCACGTCACCCGGATTACCTGGGCCGTCCGATCGGCGAAACGGACGGCCCAGATTGAGCCACGCCGACCGTGGGTACTGTTCATGAACAGTACCAGCACGTCTCCGCGCCGTCCGATCCGGAACCAACGGTTCGCGTCGCGTCATTTTGCTAAAAGACACTCGCAAGCCCAGAAATTGCTCCGCAGACCACGGCTTCCAAATGAAAAGGACCTACTCGAAATTTCAAACAACTTCAGGGACCCCAATGAAAACACGCCCGCACTCTCACCCTTTCTTCTTCTCTCGCGCGCGCGATCCCGGCGTCGCCGCCGCCGCCGCCGCGCAGCGCCGCCTCTCCGCGCCTCCTCGCTCAAATCCGAGTACGCGGGACGATCCGGCATCGCTTCCTCTTCGTCCTAGCCAGAGATCGGCCCCCGGAACCACGCGAGCACGCCGCAATCAACGCCGCCGTCGTCGGCTTCCGCCGCCGCATCCGCAGCTCTCCGGCGACGCTCCGGCGACCTACGAGGGGCGGCGCCGCCACCTCCTGCCAGCCCGCATCCAGGCGCGTCCAGCGCGCTGATCCGCGCGTCCCAGAACGCGCTGCACCGTCGCCGCCGTCGCCGGCGATTCCGCAGCCAGATCCGGCCTCACCGTTGCTGACGTCAGCATGACGTTAACATGGGCCCCACACGTCAGCGACCGTGGAATTCCGGAAATATTTATGAAATTGACGAAACTATGACATGTGGGCCCGGCTTATTAGATAAAATCCAGAAAAATCATTAAATTTAGAAAAACAATATCTTTTCACTGGTTTATCAGAAAAATATAAATTATATATCAAGATGTTCAGAAAAATAAATCTAATCTGTTTACGTTAGAATTTATACATTTTGAAACATTTCAGTTTGACAAATATTTGTTCTAAATTTAAATTAATCAATGTGTTTTCGCTGGTTCGTCAGAAAAACATAAAACAAATATATAAACATGGGAAAAAAATATAAATATAGAAATGTTTTATGAATATTTGAGCAATAACTAAAAAAATATTTCTAATCTACAGATATGAAAAAAAAACTTCTAAATACAATTACAATCCAATTTTGAACATACTAAAATTGTGTAATCCTACAAAATTCAAACATTTAACAGACAAAAAAACGGATCCAGCTACAAAAAACTTACCAATTCTAACAAATTCCAAAAACTAAACAATATACCCATGTATTTTTTTTTAAATTCAACTGTTTCAAATCTGAATAACTTTTGGACACGGACATTCCCAAATTTAATTAGATTCTTTTACACTAAACAAAACATTGTTCACATTTCGCAGTTATATAGCCTTTTATATTAATTATGCGGATAACAAGATAACTAGCTAATAATTTTATATTAATATAACATATAAAAATACCCCAAGTTTAACCGACTTCTCAGAATAAACTACTAACATACGCACCTAATTACAAAGACAAATAATAGCTATTTACGACAAAAGAACAAACATGTTTCCAGAAAACAAAAAAAACATATGCTTTATATGCCAACCAACAAATATGTTTTGAAAAATCCAAGTTGGTAAAAATTTCAAAATAAATCTAAGTGCACTTCCTCTGAACATTATTTAGAAAGAGACAAAAAAATACCCTCTAATTATGTATTGGATTTAAATAAAATTTTAAAAAGATCTCAAAACATCTAATATAAATTCAATAACTTCCCAAATTTCCCCACTTTCTAAAAGAAGACATTTCCAAAATTGAATTTTATAACGCAACATTTTCCGAAAAATAAACAATTTCCCGAACGTACACTCTCTTTGAATTTCAATGATTTTCCAAAATTCCGCACTTTTAGTATTTAGGGACAATTTAACTAAACAATCTCTAATTGCACGGCTATATTTACAAAATGCTCAAAATGGTTAGCATTCGGAAACAACCATGGTATATTTCTTTTGATTATAGTGCTGAATAAGAATACTACAAACAAATGGAACCATACTTGATCAACTCAATTCAACTAACATATTTTTTCGATACAATATAGCTTAAATCTCTCGAACTATATAATAAAATTTCAAAAATGCTTGATTAGACAAATATTTGCAAACAATGCAAATTCAAATCCTGTAATTATGGAATGAATTTGAATTAAATTTAATAAATTCTCATAGAACTTATTCCCTCAAAAAAAAAATACAAACATATTGTACCAACTCGAACAATTTAATATTTGGATACAACATATCTGAACCCCCTCCAATTATGCAATTCAACATAATTAACGCTTGCATTAAACTTAACTCTCTCTAACTACGCATTTACATTTAAATAATGATTTGATAAGTGCTAAAACAACATACTCACCATTTGACTTCAATTCAGCGAACGCTCAAATTGAACTTAACTCTCTCTAACGTTACCATTTCTATTCGCAGAATATATTTTGTGCCAACGAAAAAATAAAATAAAGAATTACATCCACCAAAAATATCCACCAACGACAATGTATAAAACTTCACAATTTGAACATTTTCCGAAAATCTAAACATTTTTCTTACGTAACTTCCCTACGTATTACAATAATTTTAAATTTCCACACTTTTAAACTAAAAATATTTCGAAATTTAAATTTTAGCACACGGGTGCGGCGGTGCCGCCGCACCAAATATCCCTAGTATATATAAAGGCGACTTCGATCTGACTGCTCCATATATCCAGGCCTTCTGACTGCTCCATATATTCAGGTATGCTATGTGGTTGTGTAGAGAGGATGGGGGCTCGCGTCTCGATTTCCAGGCCTGGTCTGCAGTGATGTCGATCATACATGAAGAAGCGTTTCACCTTTTCCTCTACTAGTTGTTCACCCGTGCATTCGCACGGGCTGTTTTTTATTTACTGATGTTTAGTTATTTACAAACATGCTAATTGTCGTCTTTAGATATGGTTGGAATATTTTACACCAGATAATATATTAACAAAATTATAAATAGAATTTCCATTATGGCGAGGAAAGAACTAATGTGCTTGAGTATCTAGGCGCAAAATTAGAGGTATCATAATAATCATATTTTATTCTACATGTATATCTTTTTAGGGAGTCTACTCAACATTTTATCGACACATTTCAAAGGCAAATGAACTGTGAATAATCTATCTTCTTAATTTATGGATCATAAAAACAATAAATTAACGATCATGAATGTTATTTTGAATTTGTTTGTTTTACATATTACCACGTCTAATCTAAATTTGGCGAGAATAGAAAACAATGTGTTTGGGTATATAAGTGTGAAAACTGTTAATTTTTTATCTTTTTAACTTATAAATCGTAGTAAAAGTAATTCCCGATTATGAAAAATTGTATTTTATATTTTTTTATATAATTTAAAATGTGGGGAGAAAAGTAAACAACGTGCTTGCATTTGTAAGTGTGAAAACACAAATATTTCTAATAAATAACTTTAATTCTATATGTATATTGTTTATGAGATCTATTTTAACAACCAATTTGAAAAGCTCATTAACTTGGAATAGTGTATCATGTTGATTTATAAATCATAAAATATAACTTATCAGGACAAAATATGTTTTGTACAGGTTAACAACTTGTTCCCGTCTATCAAATTTGTGTACGTGGCATGGAGTTACTACGTTTGTCTATTTATCTGTGAAAATACTCTAACGCCACCAGGAATAATGAAATCTCAGAATTACTTATTTATCTATTGATAACTATATTCATTTGGATTTAAATAACGGTTTATACATGCAACTGTGATTTAGTACATATTTTGAGCTTAGTGTATTTTACCTCGTCCATGCATGCCAGTCCAAGGCGTCCGCGTATACTCGTATTCTCGTCTGTCCGTAACTGTGCTACAACATTTTGCACTAATTTAGTTTGTCTGCACATAGTTTTAGTTTGAAATTCAATTCAGTTTCTTCCAACAAAAATATCGATGCAGAAAAAGAGTTATATGGAATATACAAACACATTTTTTCTGCATTGATAGCAGCTGGTTTGTAATCAAAAAAGTATAAATGGTACTTCCTCCGATTTCAAATGTTTGACACAGATTTGTCTCCATACGGATGTATGTGGACATATTTTACTATGTAGATATATCCAATTTTGACAAATTTGTGTCAACAATTTTCAATCGGAGAGGGTAGTATGCAAGCAGATGTATAAGAAAAAAACTGCTCGAAGTAGAAGTACTAATGAATTCAGCTCACCTTATATTCTGCATTGATAGCAGCTGGTTTGTAATCAAGACAAAAAAAACTCTGCAGGCATGACAAAAATGGATTTAGATCTGACATGCAGATACCCTCCAGAACCGAAAAATTATTGTCACGAAATTTGGACTTCTAAAATATCTGAATCTAGCTAGTGCGTGATTATTGCACACACACACTATATTCAATATTGGACATAAAAAATAATCTAATGGAGACATGCCTCGAAGCCTAATTATATCCCAGATACTCCGTGTGGCCCATACAAATTCCAGGGATTGCCTCGGAGGAAGAGTAGAGACGTGAATAGCTGACATCCGCTTGTCTCCTAATTTCCTTTTTGATGTTTCGATCTGATACGGACCACGCAGCCGATCACGCGCTAAAATCCTTGGCATCACCATGATGAAAAAATACACGCCGTATGTACCTGAGAACATGAAATACTTCATCTGATTGGATACGTGTGAGTGCTTGCGGCCGCTGTGGCGCACGATTCATCTACGCGCACAGGGCTGCGGGACGAACATGCGACTTCCAAGGAGCTAGGTTGTAAAACGGAATTGCGGCTGCCTGCCGGATCTGAATCTATCGCAAGGAGCTAGGTTTCTTTTGTTTTATTTGTTTGAGAGAATCGGCGAGAAAAGAAAAGGACGGCACGAATTATTGAGGGGCTATTTTTATTGCAATTGGGACGAATTAATCAGGCTGATAATGAGGGTTACCTTACTCGAACTCGTCACCACCAGGTCGTGTTGGAGGGTCGCGCGTGATGCGTCGGAGAGACGACATAAATCCGACGGCTTCCGATAGATTAGGTTCAGATCGAATGGATAAAAACGTCTTAATCTCTAGGATTAACGTGAGAGCTCGTATGGTGCCTCCAATTAGTAAATACTAGTTGAATTTGGCGTGCCGGCACGGCACGCCCTTGATGCTATTTTTTCGAAGGCATTTTTGTTTGGAATTTTCGAATTTGAATTTCGGCAATCTGGCATGTAATGTTAGCATTTTTTGCGTGTAGTTATGCTGCTATGTTTTCATATTTTTTTGGGTGAGTATGTCTGAATAGAAAATTATTGCGGAATTAATATATTTTTTTTTGGTGGATTTTGAAGGTATTTGAATGTTTTAAATATTTTTTTTAATTTGGTCACATTCAATAAGTAGCCAATTCAGCATTTAGTAGTGTTATAGAATTATCTAAATACCGTCAAACAATACGTCTGTAGTGTTATAAATTTTGTTAAGCATGCTTTATTTAGAATTTGATTTGTAGTTTCAATATACTTGTCTAGGATTTTTTTAACAGTTGTTTCCTAATATTTACATGTGTGGTACTTTTATGTTAATATTTTTGAATCATGATATAAATATTTAAGTAAGATGGCTTGTAGCAAAAAAAGATTATTCGGTCTGTCATATTGAATGATATTATTGATGTTAATTCTGTTGATTTTATTTGACTATAGAAGATTTTTTTTTGGAACATTTGTTTTTTTTTTGTTAACTAAAATGTGGGCTAAATCGAAATGTTGAAATATTTGTTTGTTTTCTTATGAACAGGTAACATTTTTTTGTATGCATTTCTGATATATCGTGTACAATATTCAAATATTTGAAGGTTTAAAATACTCGAACATGTTTGTATTTCGACGTTAATATTTAGTTGAATCCAGAACAATCTATTCAAATTTGATTCCACATTTGGGGAAAGCAAATGTTGGCTAACCTAATATGTTGAAATAATTTTTTTTTTTTTTTTGAGTACGTTGTGGTTATTTTTTGGTGAGCATTTTGGTTTTATTTTATGGAATATCGGAGTATTCGCTCAAATGTTAGATAAGTTGTAACTTTCAAACATTTTTTTATTTTTCTATTATAAAGTGGAAAAGTAATTGTAGTTTATAGACAAATGTTAATATTATTAAGTGGGGTGTGAAGCATTTGGAGCATTGAAAAAAAAACGACTATATTATCATTTGTTTAACGAATTGGAACTTTGCAGAAATAGTGCCTCTCTTTTTTTTTATCTTTTTTTTAACAAAACTCGGAATATTACATATTTCTTTTGTCTTCTGTAGATCATGGAAAAAAATCTTCGTTGATCTGGAATATTTCATATTTCTTTTATCTTGTACAAATCATGGGAAAAAATATTCGTTGAAATTAAATATGAAAAGGTCTTATATTCTATCATTTAGTAGATTCCATACGGAATGTTGTGATTTGAAATGCTAAAATTCTTTGTAATTTTGTCGTTCGGAGTAACTTCATTTTTTTAAGCAAATTTAAATGGCCAAGTGTGTTTGCAGTTCGATATAGATTTCTTTTGGTTAAACAAAATCCGGAATATGTCATATTACTTTTATCTTTTGTAGATCGTGGAAAAAATATTTGGTGAAATTTAATATAAACAGATCTCTTCGTAATTTTGTCGATCGGAAGAATGCAATTTGCGAGATATATTTTAGAGTGTCTTCAATTCCTCAGCAATTCGAAATTGGAAAGTGTGTTGCACTTGTGTGGTTCAAATGTGAAATTTATAATTAGGCCAATTATTAATAAATTTTGTAAGGGTGGGGGCAGCGGGAGAAGACGAAGAATTGAAAGGCAACTGGATTTTTTGAATTTAGACACAGATCTCTTCGTAATTTTGTCGATCGGAAGAATGCAATTTGCGAGATATATTTTAGAGTGTCTTCAATTCCTCAGCAATTCGAAATTGGAAAGTGTGTTGCACTTGTGTGGTTCAAATGTGAAATTTATAATTAGGCCAATTATTAATAAATTTTGTAAGGGTGGGGGCAGCGGGAGAAGACGAAGAATTGAAAGGCAACTGGATTTTTTGAATTTAGATTTCGAATTCTTGTCGAGTTGATATTGTATCGTCGTTGCAAATATTTAGCAAATTTGTAGCATAAATAGCGCGCAATTTTTTTTTCATGTGCATGTTGCTATATTTGTCACATTTGTAAATACCGGGTGTCAAAAAGTTAAATTTGAAAATGTCCAGGCCAGGAAAGGAGGGCCCGCCGTAGAATCCACTGACGTTGGAGTGGTAAATGCTATCAAAATCTACAACGGGGTACCACCAATGGCCTGTCGTAGAATCCACTGATGTTTGAGTGGAAAATGCTATTAAATTCAATCCATAATTTGAGGAAAATGAATTTTCAGTTCATGCAAACATTTAATGGATGAAGTATGTTTTAATTTTACGTTCATAGTTAGAGAGATTTCAGCAAGATTACTAATTTTAGATTATTAAATAATTTGGGAAGGCATAATAAGTTTTCATCTTGACTTGAAAATTTAATTGAATTGCATAATCAAATGGAGTACATTATGTAGATATATATTAATGTCTGTCCATAATTTGAAGGGAACTAATTTGAATTTTCCTCAAATATTTGCTAATTTGAAAGCCTGAAATACGTTTGCATTATGCTATAAGTAGTGCAAAAAATGGTTGGTGCCTTTTTCTTTTCTTTTTGATTGCATAGTATAGTTGAAGGAAATGTATTCTGCGAGCATTTATTTAATTTTGATTCATAATTAGATGGAGCGTACCTAGAATGTATTTAGGCAATTTGAATTGTTTAAATTTGTTTGTATTTTGGCATTAGGAAGTATCAAATTCTTTTGTCGAACATGCTGATATATTTCTGGGGTACATCAAATATTTTAGCAATTTGAAATGTTGGGTTTTTTTATTTTAATTAATATTAAAGTTAAGTATGTAGGTAGTGGTACTGTATATATATTTTTTTTGGATCCGTGCTAACAAATGGGGAAAGTCTGTCTATATTTCATCCAAATATTGACTATTTGTAATTGTTTAAATATGTCGTGTGTTTTGTCATACATTATTAGTGTTGTTTTTTACAAAGCATTTGTTATATACTTTAGATATTATCGAAATATTTAGCAAATTGAAGTATGTAAACATGTGTCAATGTTGCCATTAATCAAATATGGTTCCATTTTGCCGTATTTTTCGTATGAATTACCGTAATTAGAGAAAATATATTATGGTTGTGTCTAAATATTATGTTTCCATTTTGTTGTGAATATGTGATTTAGTTTCTTGGTTAGAGGAAAATATTGTCTATTTCTTTTGTTTAAACAAAACTCTGAATATTTCATATTTCTTTCATTTTTTGTAGACCATAAGAAAAGATTCGTTCAAATGAAATATAAACAGATTTTATATTCCATCATTAAGTAGACCCCATCTGCGTTTGTGTGATTTTTTTTTTAATTTTGAAATGGGTAAATAAGTTCGTATTTTGGCATTAATAAGTATTATTTATTTTGGTGAGCATGTAGATATATTCTATAGTACCTTTAATATTGTAGGAAGTCGTAATATGCAAATATAATTCTATCTTCCAAATAATATTTAATGTAAGTACATTGTTAGTAGTAATGCATTTTTTTTTTTTGAATTCGAGTCCACAATTCGGGAAAGTTCATTTATATTGCATCTAAATATTGACTATTTTGAATTCTGTAAATATGTTTTGTGTTTTGCCATAGATGGTTAGTGTTGGTTTTTATGAGCATTTGTTATATAGTTCAGAGAATATCCAAATATATGTAGGAAATGGAAGTATTTAAATACGATTTCTTTGTTGGCATGAAATTTTAAATGTAATTTAAAAAATGTATCTGAGTTAAGTAAAAATGGTGACCAACTTTAAAATTTTGAAATGGTACGGTAATTTCGAATAGTTGGCAAACTTTAATGTTTCATTATGTTTGTATGTTGGTCTAAATAATTAATTTAGATTCGCAATCAGAAGATGTGCACCGTATAAGCATATAGTAAAGTGAATATATAATTTGAAGAATTGCATCTGAATTTCATATTAAGAGGAGGTTAATTTAGTTTGCTGGCAATATTTTATTTAAAGTTCATAATGGGTGGAAATGCACATCTATTGAATTGGATTCCATAGCTAGAGTTTTTTTTTTAAATTAAGCTCCATATAATTGGAGCAAGTGTATATAGATTTTTGCTATTTTTTTTTACCAAATTTAGGTGTATAAATTTTATTTCATTTTGGCACAATTTGTTATCATTTATTTTTTGTGATGTTTGTGGTCAAATAGAGTTTTAGAATATGTGCAACCTAGATTGTATTCAAATTTGAATTATTTAAGTGTTTACCAAATGATTAGGTTTGAAAGTCGTATGAAATTTTGATATGTTCAAATTTGTAATTTTTGTTGGAGTGCTGAGATATGGTTGTTGTTCAGATTTTGAAAATTGTTCAAGTTGGGGTGTTTTCTAGGCTCGAATCATTTTTGGTTTGTGAAATGCCCTTGGTGGATTTGCGAGGCATAAATTCGGTCATATTTTGTAATTAGTCAGCATATTTTTTGTGTGATCGTTTTGATGAATTTTTTCAATTATTGCTGGTGGATATAGCTGCGTTTGGTTTGTAACAAAATATGTTGTTCTGGAAAATATTTTTAGAACAGCTATTTCTAAATATTTCCGTTCGTACTATTTTATTTTGGTATATTTATTCCTATCGTATGAAAGCCCATCATATAAATGGGTAATTATATGTTTAGAAGATTCAATTTTGAAATTTAGTAATATTTTAGAAATAGTCAGCATTTTATTTTGTTGTGACCGTTTTGATGATTTTTTTTTTGATTTTTCTGTGGAGGATATAGTTGAAGTTACTGCTTTGGCAGCATGTAGTAGTTCTGCAAAATTGTCTAAACACCGTAAGGCAGTATATATGAAGTTTTTAAAATTATTTATACCTAAGTATTTACATGTGTGGATTATTTATTTTGATATTTGTAAGCCTATCTAAATATGAGATATATTGTTTCTCTCGACTGCTATCGGTTTTCTAAAACAGTTGGACACATTTTTTTTAGATTAGCACAATTCAAAGTGAAAATCGCTGAAATTTTGCACGGTGCACTGAAATTTAGAAAATGTTTGCACATTGCCTAATTACACCTTGTCGAATAAAAAATTTGTTTAAATTTCAGTGGAATATACCATGGTATGGAACATTTTAAGTTTGGAAAATATACCTTATTAAAAATTTGTTTAAATTTCAGTGGGAAACACCGTGGTATGGAAGATCTAAGTTAAAAATTGTTTAGTTTTTGAATATAATGGAATTTGGTATGGAAAATTTAAGTTTCAAATTGTGTAGTTGTTTGAATGTAATGAAATTTGGTAGAATTTTAAATTTGTGAGAGACTTTAAGTTTAATTAAATGTTGGTCTTCAAAATACCGTCGTGTAGAAAACTCAAAATTGGAATTGTGCATGGCGCATTGAAATTTAGAAAATGTTTACATCTTGACTAATTAAACCTCGCCTAATCAAAAATTTGTTTAAATTTTAGCGAGAACATCGTGGTATGGGAAATTTCAACTTTGGAAAAAATGTGCAGCAAAATTTCTTTAGTTTTGGATATCGTGAAATTTGAGAGGATTTTGAACTTTAAATTTAATTAAATTGCGGAGTTTAAAACATCGTTATGTGGAAAACTCAAAATCGGAAATGTATACATTAAAATTTGGTTGGATTTCGATGTCCTGAAATTTAGAAAATGTTTGCATCTTGCCTAATCGCACCTTGCCTAATCGAATGTTTGTTTAAATTTCAGTTGGAACACCGTGTTATGGAATATTCAAGCTTGAAATTTTGTGTGCCACAATTTGTTCAGTTTTGGATAATTTGAGAGAACTTTGCATTTTTAAATTTAATCAAATTTTAGAGTTTAGAAAGAAGCAGGGAAAAAAAATACAGAGAGGTAAAAAAAAAGGGTCGAGGTCTGGCAGCAGCCAGGCCGGCCCAACAGCGGCCCAGCTGGCCGGCCCAGCCCAGCCGCGGCGTCACGCTGCGTCAGCGGCAGCTGGGTCCTGCCGCGGCGGGGCGGTGGTCGCCGGCGGCGCGTCGCCGCGCCCTGGGACACGCGCGCGGACGCGCTGGACGCGCGCGACCACGGGAGGCCCTGTAGCGGCGGCGCCGCCCCTTCTAGGTCGCCGGAACGGCGCCGGCGACGCGCGGAAGCGGCGGCGGCCAGCAGCACGGCGGCGTCGATCCCGGGGCGGCCGCGGCGTTCTGGCAGCTGATCCGCGGCGAGGAGATGTAGGCGGCGACGGCGGAGCGGCCCGAGGGCTCTGGTGCGTGCGGGGAGCGGCGGAGCAGAGGCGGACCACGACGGCGTCGACGGCGGCCTCCGCGCCGGTCGCGAGAGAGAGGGCGGCTGGGGGTGTTCTGCGGCCGTTTTACGAAAAACAACCCGGACTTTCGCGTAATTGCAAAGAGGTCCCTATCGCCGAATTTTCTGAGAAGCACATGGAATTTCAGCCCCCCCGCGTGCTTCTCTGCAAAAAGACCGGCGCGCTGGGTCGCTGACATGTGGGACCCACCGCGCACTGTTCAACACTGTAGAATTCTACAGTGTTGCTACAGTGCTCGGAGCGAGGAGAGAGCGCCGATCGTCCCAACTTTTATATAGTTAGTAATAAGATGGGCACATGCAAATCAGTAAGGTGACCAGCTATGATTACAGGAAACAAACACCGTTGTATATGCTTCTGAATCTTTGACAAATCTATCTATGATTAGCGTACAAACTGAAAACAGCGGGAACACTGGTAATTAAGCAAATGCATTGCAAACCCAACCACAGTTGCTAAGAGTCAAAAGATGCACAAACGCAACCACACTACTTTTTTTTTCTTTTTCTAAGTGTCATCCTGGCGTAGGGGCCATGCTAATCTTCTCTGTATCGTTCCAATTTTATCAGGGGCCATGCAAATTTTCTAATTTTATCGGACCGGAATCAAATAGTGAGCAGTACAAACACGATGTATTTAGGATTGCATTGCAGGAAACACGTACAGGGACTTACGATTTAAGTAGCCAAAAGATGCACAGGTTGAGGAAAATTTCATGATTGTAATCGATAAAAACTTGTCAGACCAATTAATATGCTATCATGCAAATTGTGGTGGAGCACCCGTATGACACCCTATTATTTTTGCCTGCACTACATGTTGCCCCTGTACTTATGAACAACTCATCTTTGTATTAGTTTTATAAAATGTTTTGCCATGTCACACACATGATTTGGTTGGGCCTTTACCTACTGATGTTCATTTTAATTGGTATATTTTGTGGGACTTTTAATCGATGCTCAACCATATGATTGTTGCAATTGCTATGCTTTATTTCATATCTTATACTCTCTTACACTTGTTTTGTGTTTTAGAGGATATTGGGGGAGTGATGATTCCATGTTTGTGAACTTTGTATTCAAATACAAAAAAATCCTAAACAGTACACAAACTTTGGGGAGCTCTTCTATTTTCTTTAGAACGCCCATTTGCTCAAGTCATAATATATTTTGGTCAATTGGTTCTTCGTATCTTTTTTGCTTGCTTTCTATTTGGAGAAGTTTAGAGGATTTTCCCTCTCATCCTTTTGCAATCTTTGATCCTCAATATAGTTTCATTTCGTCCAAATATTTATTGTTGGATATGTGAATTTGATTTCACTTATTTATGAGAAATGCACACTTTGGGGAGGAACTCTCACTATATTGGCTTTCTAAATTTTTCCGCCCATTTCAGCAATGGATGCCAATGAGGGAGAGATTTAGAGGGTTTAAGGGAAGTACGTCCCGAGGCCCACCAACAACTGAGATCCACAACTCATCCTTGCTGGAGCCCGGCTGCCTGCCCTAGACCTAAAGTGCATCTCAGATCGATCTACCTTCTTACAGTTGAATCATGAATATGCATGTAGCTAGCTAGTCACTATACAAGGCTAGCTTACTAGACCTAGATCTAGTATATATCTATTTATATGTAATGCCTGGAATGTTTATCACAAAGGTTGTTAATTTGTGCTTTAGCCAAAGAGAAAAGAACGGACAAAATAATCCACCTTCACAAATACATGCTACCAGACAGTCACCCGTGTCGAGACAAAAATCTGACGTGGTGACAATCATAAAATGAGCATAGGCCGTTCTCCTTCCCGCCCATCGTCCCACCCGCTCATTTCCCATCCAATTCTTGATTGCCTTCGTCCTCGCTATATCATTTCTCTTCCTCTTCTATTCATCGCACGACACATCGTTGGTTTCCTCGAAGGCACATGTCCAATGAAGCTTGGTGCTCCCTTCCCGGCATGCAGAAAACCGCATATCATTGGGGGTACTCTTTTTTCTCTCTAGTTCCTTCCGCCGCCCTCGTTTGAGAGTCGACTTCCCAGGTCCATCGCCGCCCCTCTCCTTTCTTCTTTCCGGCGGCGCTGCCGACCGGCGAGATGATGGGTTAGGTGTTGGCTTTGTCTGTACATAGTAGTAGTAGAACTAGCTGTAGGCTTAGTGCTGCTTGGCTCCATGCCGGTTTGGAGTCTCTCGCCGGGGCCTGCGGGCGGCGTCCGTGGTTGGCTGGTGCCTTCCCCCGTTGGTTTCCATGGTGGAGATTGGATGGTGGCGGCGGATCTGGCCGGATCTCCCCCAATAAGCTCGTGCTTCAGCCGGATCGGAAGCGGATTTCGCTTCTCCTCGCGTCCTTTTCCTGCTGCCATGGTGGAGGGGAAGGGAGATGGAGGAGTTGAGGAGTTCGTGGATGTATCTGGTGATTTTGCAGTTGTTCCATGTTTGTGAGCCTTTGCAGGTCATGAGGCTGGTTCCGGCCGGCGAGTTTGGCCTGACCGCCAGAGTGAATCGGGGTCGCCCCCGCCGACGTGCCCTTGGCCACCCTCAGATCCCGGCGTTCGCGTCGGGTGGCAAATGCGGCGATCTCAACGAGGATATTCCCTCTAAAGGTTTGCTCCGCGACTCAGCTGCTGCCTGCTGTCTCGTCTTCCCCGCCAATGAGACGAGTGCGTCCGTGCAAGCGGTGGAGGATTACGATCTGCGCAGAAGATCCCGAGGGCCTGGTTGTAGTTTCCAATTTGTTCAGGGTTCTTTCTGTAATTTGGGGATAGTTGTCCAAGTTCTGGATATGTCTTGTAATTTTGGGCTCCTTACTTAATATAATCCAGATATTGGGGTAAAAAAAAACCCGCATATCATTCCCTCATTATCCTACGAATATCGCTTCCTCTCTCAAAACCTAGACAAAAGTTCTAAGTTTTAACTTGAAACTACATATTTGCAGGACAACCTTAAATTTCCTTTCATGCATACACCGTTTAAAATAGTAACAAAAGGAGCTTTTGACCGTTGGATCAAGACGCGCACAGACTACACTTTTTTATTTGTGTGTGCTTTGTGCGTTATTTTACACTTGCATGTGTGCATCACCTCGTATGTGTTTCGATAACCTCAACCCCCCCCCCCCCCCCCCCCAATTCCTTTGCCCTAAGTTATTACAAGATAATTTTTTCTTTACGAAAAGAAAAAAAGATGCATAAGACCGAACAAAATTGTCAACCATTACAAATAAGTACCGGTTACATAAAGGTCACCCATGTTGGGACATAGTTCCCCTGAGAATTGGTTCCATTATTGATTTGGACATCCGCCACCGTACACCCTCCCACCTAGTGACCCAAACCCTCTTATTTCCTCACACATTCCCACTTGCTTTAATCCTCCCTATTGTCCTTGCTCTTCCTTGTCTTTTCTCGATAATGACACTTCACGGCTGCCGCTCAAAGGAGGGAGACATACCTAATTAAACATGCAACGCCCTTGTCGGCAAGGAAGAAACCACATGTTGTTAGTTAGGTATCCTCGCTCCTAGCCACGCGAAAGTTCTAGGTTTTGATTTCACATTACATTTGCGAGCACCCTTAGCTTTCAATTCTTGCTTACACCACTTCAAATAGTAACGGACGAGCTTTTGATAGTATGATCAACATGTATGGTCATTCCCATGTGTAACGTATGTTTTCTATACTTGCAGCGTTGCACGTGTTTTGATCATAATTTTACACTTACACGTGTGCACCCTACTTTCCTCATTTGCTTTCCCACCTCCTGCCATGGCTTTGGACCGTCAGATCAAGCCACATATGTGTGCGCACGGTATGCACATGCATTATCTGGTTTTTTATTCGGGTGTGCATTGTCCGTTTGTTTACACCTATATGTGCATTTACATGTTAGTCCTTGCAATCAACATCCAACCTTCATCATACACACTTCATACCCTAAGTATAATCTAGAGACAAATAATTCCTAATACAGTTGCTATAATTTCACTCTCTCGATACAAATTTACGGAAATTTCAAGCAACTGAAAAATAGCTAGCAAAACCAGGAATTATAAAAAAATCCATCAACATACAATCTTATCATACATGCATGGAGTTGCCACGAAGTAAATAAGAATACAAATTTAATTATACATCACATATCGATGGGTTTGACTTCATTGCTGGGAAAAAATTATATGCTCCGCTCATAGATATGCTTAGTTACACATATAATAATGTGGTTGAGCGAGCAATCTTCTCTTTTATATGTATTTAGGGGAGGAATTCTGAAGAGTCATTTGTAATTCTGGATAATACCGGAGATGGATGAGTATGTCCCCACACAAGCACAGTAACCCCTATGACGATGATGAATGAGCAGACTGCAACCTGTAAAATAGGTTTTTAGTTATGCCCTGCCTGTCTCAGTATAATCTCATCATATATACTCCCTCCATATCAAAATATAATTCATATTAGTTTTGTCCTAAGTCAAATTTTGTAAAGTTTGACAAAGTTTGTAGGAAAAAATATCAACATCTACAAAATCAAATAAATACAATATGGAAAAAAATTCCATGATGTATCTAATGATATTGATTTGGTATCATAGTGTTGATATTTTTTTTAAACTTGGTCAGAGTTTACAAAACTTGAATTAGGAAGAAACTAATGTGCACTATATTTTCACATGGAGGGTGTACATCTCTCCTAAATTTACGTTAATTTAATTAACATGTCATCAAAATATGACTTTATAACCTTCTCTGTTCTGCCTGCATATAAAATAATTATATACAAATGTAGCACTCGAAATATTTGCGTACCTGATGCCAAGCCACTTTTGTCTTAAGGATAGCCAAAAAGCAGGCACAAGGTAGAATGTAGGTCTGAAATCAAACAATATTTTAGCCTCTAACCAATCACTGACCAAGTACTCAACAGCTGATGTAATAATAAGGGAAAACTTACCACAAGCATGGCGAGTAAAGAACCAAGCAGAGCCATCACAAGTGCTGCAAAACATATATATAAAAAATAAAGGTCAGAGGATGACTGAATCTTGTGCTACTACTGTCCAATGTGTAGTCAATGATGTATTCGGACCAAAGAAAACGAACTAACCAAAGAAGGGAACCGAGAGAGCAACGATGAGGGTTGAGATCACCAGGGCTGATCTAAGGATGATTATGTTCGAGTACTTCTGCTGACTTCGCGGCAGCAACTCTTCCAAACTCATAGCCAGAGGGGTTATGTCTAACGCATATTTGGTTATTGGATTTGCCACCTGCAACAAGTCAGCATGACTGAGAATGAAGGCAACTCCTATCTAATATGCTCGGTGCAGAAAATGGGCCTCTGAAATAGTTTAGACGAGAGCAATTACCGTAGTCCAAACGGCAATCTTGGAAACCACCAGATCCTGTGGTAAGTTAAGTGTGAACTGAGACTCCGTGGATTCACCAAACATTTTGTATCCCATCACCGCAGCGGCAATAAACAAAACGGTAGAAAACCCAATGCTAAAAATAAGCACAAACCAAATCTGAGTGCTGAGTTTCTATACAAAAAAATTGGAATATGGAAGGATTGCAGTCCCAAGTTAGGAAATTACCAAGTGAACATAATGGAAGGAAACTGGTTGCGATTCTTGAGAGAAGAATAGATGTTTGGTAATACCCCATGCCCCGAGTAGCAATAACCGTACAATCCAATTGCAATAGGGATTCCTGGGAGGTTTAACGTAGACCCTTTGTTCTCAAAGCCGACATTATCAACAACCCCAATCCAGAATAGGCAGATGACTACAAGGATTGATGCAATGACACCTCCGGCTGCAAAGTACAAACAAAATACCATGGAGAGAAATGATGTGTGATACATATACATGGCCCAGGGTACAGCTGAACTACATGCAGAGCATACACACAAACCATTATTTTTCATATGTATGTTAATATTCTAAATAAACCTAGACCAAGCAGGATCATGATAGAAGCAACAAGTGAATATACAGAGACCTGAAATGTAGCTCAGACAGGTAAGGTCACGGAGCCAAGTGGTCGGCATGACAACAAGGGTGGTCAAGATTGCAAAGAATACATGTGAGTTCAGCGTCAAGCTCCCAATGGATATGTGCACATTGGGGAATAACTTTGATAAGTTGTCACTTTCCAATATCAAATACTCGATGCAACATGCCTGCAACAATAGATTAAGGATCAGCTATTGCGTTGCATATTCTCTTAAATGTAGTTACTCTTCTGAAAGCAATATCTTTTATGTTTTGGTTGCAACCCACCATACACTAAACTGAGCTAACTCATACCAAGGCACATGGGTAAGAGTTAGGATCTCGCATAATGATCCTAGTGTCTAAGTAACCGTGGTACTATTTTGGTTATTGTTTTTCGTATATATGCATATTAATATCAAATACAATATTATCAAAGCATATACCTTTCAAAAATATTATCGAAGTATGTGAACTAGGGTGGATGTGAGCTTTTATGCGTGCTTGATATGATCTGTGTTTAGTGGCCTTGCACATATCAGAGCATGTGCGTGTCTATGTGTTTTCTCTAGAATATGCAAGTGGTTGTTATGAATTGTTTCAGTACATTCCCTCGGCCTAGCAAGTAGCAATTCTGATTGAAATGGCTGGTTGGTAAATGAGTACTTACATATAGTTCCACGTACAGGATTATCTGTAGATAGTGAAGCCACACGCAAGGGAAAAAAACAAGTCAGCACAACAATATTCCTTGATTGAAATCTGACCAAACTGAAGAACAGGTTAATATGTGATCATCATCATGGAGGAGACTTTTACCGAGATGGCTATACGACCGGTGGTGCCAAAGGCAGCATGACCAATATCCGGGTATGTCTGGAGGTCCTCCGTGCTGTCTAGGCAACGGCGCAGGAGTACACCAGTGTACCATGCGAGGACAGCAAATACACCTAGCATCACCAGCCCGAGCCAGCCCCCTTGCTTAATCGCATACGGTGTTGATAGGATTCCAACACCACATAGAAGATTTATTCCTACATATTAAAAACAAAATGTTGCTATCCATGACTTATCCTTGTCTAAGTAACAAGAGAATTTTATTATCAACAGTTTCAATAAACATTATTGTAGGGATTTCAAAGCAGGCCTTCAAAATAGAAGTTCTACTGTTTATTTTCTTGTGACATATTATGGATCAACTGAAATAGTTTACACACAGTAAAGCTTCGTTAACTCCTTGGGTGAATAAGAAGATAAAAACTATGGTGCCAGATCTGTACTTAACTATTCCACAATTTTTTGGAAGGAAGTATTTCTGCATAAAATGGTTTGTCTTGAAGCAATAGTACATCTTGCAGATCTATTTACGATGTGACAACTGTCACATGGTTGTCCGTATTAGTACAGGGAAAAGCGAATAGACCGAACTCAATGATACATAATTGACCACTTGGTGTACTTGATGCTTTCTGCTTAAACTGCCAACACTTGGCTAATAAGAGCTTATCAAAACAATTGCTGAACTAACTATTGGATCGCATGCTCTAGCCAATGCTCCTAAAAGACCGATCTGTTAGGAGAGACTAGGCAATTGTATTTCAACACCCCCCCTCACGTCTAGGCCCGTTGGGCTGCTATTTTTTCTAGACGCACGCCTAGGCTCACGGGCCTAGTACGTGGATCTTTTTGAGGAGGCCGCAAATATTTATTTTAATACTGCGTTGGCTGGGACTTGAACCCGAGACCTTTTGGCTCTGATACCATATTGGATCGCATGCTCTAGCCAATGCTCCTAAAAGACCGATCTGTTAGGAGAGACTAGGCAATTGTATTTCAACACTAACTAATGGTTTGAGTCGAGCTTCGTTCGGGAGAGCGGAGGTTTGGTCTCGCTTCTGGCGCAGTGAGGTTGGCGCGAGGGTGGCAGGTCCGGCGTGCTGGGCAGGAGCGGACCGATCTGGGAGCGGGCAGTTCAGGTCTCGTCGCGGGGCGCCGCCGGGCGAATCTTCTACATGTGTGGAGCAGCTCCTCGTTCCAGGTTTGGTGGTGGGCTGGCCTCTTCTTCTCCGGCATCGTCGGCGGCGGCAGTCCGTGCGGTGGATCAGAGTCAAGGTTTCCAGGTTTTTTTTTGGGTCCTTGGTGTTGTTGTGCTGGGTGGCGTGTCACCTCTGCTGTGATCACGAAGTCATGTTTGTATTCCTACATTGAATATACGCGGTTTCTTTCAAAAAACTAATGGTTCTGTATACCTGATATTTAGACATCACAAGAATATTCCACAGTTCCAATAATTGAAGGCCCCTATTTCTCATGCTCCGCTCACAAAACTAACAAAACGGCTCAGGAAAACCATACACGCATGTAATTTATAGTTGGATCTATTGATTGATTTACTTTTATCGATCGATGAAGTGTAGCATTTCTTTTCATTTTCATGATGGAGAACATTCATCCTCAAAGTTCATAGTCCTGTACTAGGTGCTTACCATTCATTGCTCCCTGGGTGTAAGAACATTCTTGATAGGGAGAAACCTCATGACCAATCAGCAGTGGCTTTGGATCTTGTGGAATATGTTGCAGAGATGGTTTTCTCGATGGCAGAAGGTACTCAGAACTCTTTTGGATATCTTCGTGCTGCTGTTGCTTCTGTTCATCACTTGTTGTCGGGCATAGAAGTGGCTTGACAATATTAGAGTTGATTTCAGGGGTTTTGCCTTGAAAAGAGTGGTTGAGGAAAGAATTGGACAGTCTGCTTGGAGTCGGGGTCCCCAGAAAACTCAGGCTGGGCGATTGCACTCTACTAAGAATGTCGATTGATTGCCTGTCACTAGTAGAAAACAGGGTTTCCGTTTTCACCTTTGATCCTGGCCAAATTACAACCCGGGATCAAGGCACCATTGATCCCGGGTCGGGAGGGCGGGGCGCCCGTGGGCATTGCTCCCGGGTCGGGGGGGACCTTTGGTCCCGGTTCGTGACACGAACCGGGATCAAAGGGTCCTCACATGCGCGCACATGCTTTTCAGCGCTGGGCCCCTTTGGCAGGGGACCTTTGGTCCCGGTTCGTGTTACAAACCGGGATCAAAGGGTCTCCCTGCTATATATCATCTTCTTCCACCCCGAGCTAGCTCGAGTTCATCACCATTTCTCCTCCATTTTCCTCTCTCCCACTCAAATTAATCCCCATTTTTTTGCACCATTTGAGAGGATTGAAGGCACCCCATCTATTCAAAGGTTAGCAACATCGTTCTTTCCTTCGGCGTTGCAACTTTAGCTCATTTCGTTGCTAGTTTAGCTCATTTCAATTTTGTAATGCTAGCAAGGTGTTTGATGAAATGCCCAAGCTAGAGAGTTCATTTTTTATGTGCATTTTGAGCTCAAATTAATCTATTATTTGTGGATTTTAGTGTTGTCCCGTCCTCACCGCCGTCGATAGGCCGCGTCGTCCCGTCACCGGCACCACTTCGGTGAGCCTCTTTTTTATCTTTTATTTTTAAAACAGTTACTTGTATGATTTAAATGCATAGTTATTTCTTGTATAATTTCTTATGTTTTTCTATATGTATAGTGTCATGGTTTTGATATCCGTCCCCGTCGGCCCTCGTCCGGTGTATGATTCAGATGTGGTATATTTTTATAACTATTTGTTTCGTTTCGTGTTTATGACAATCATGCCGACCAACTTGACATAGATATATTTCTATTTAGGAGGTAGTTGAACCGGAAATTCCAGCCGACCCTATTGTCGAGTTTTTAGAAAAAGAAAACAACGATTTAAAAGCAAAATTGAAGATAAGTGAAGATCTTCGTCTCCAATGCCTAGAAGAGAAGATGGTATTGGAATTAAAGATTGCCGACATCGTTGATGCTCACGGGGTCAAGCTTGCCGACGTCGTCGCTGCTAACGAGAGGAAGATGGATGCAATGCGCGTCAAGCTTAAGAAGATTAGAAAATATGTCATTAGTCAAGAGGCTTGGTATCATTATGCTGTTGATTCAATAGTTATCTTAGTTGCGATTTTGATCGCATTTGTTGTTGGATTTAAATTCTTTAGATAGTTGTATGTTAGTTTCAATTAATGTATGTTTCATTAGAACAATGTATTACATTTGGGCACTACTCTACTTTGGTTCTAATGTGATGAAGTTTTATTAATTAATTTGGTCAGTATTATATATTCATGATGTAGTGTAATGGTTTTTGATATATTTATATAATGCAGATGAACCGGCAATGGATGTACAGTGACCGACGCAGTCTCAACTTTATCAATGGCATGCATAGTTTTCTCAAGGTGGCTGAGACAAACAAGCGGACGAATGGTTTTATATGTTGTCCATGCAGTGTCTGTAAGAATATGAGGGATCACCCTAACTCAAGGGAAATTCACGTCCACCTGTTGAAGCATGGTTTCATGCTTGGTTATTATTGTTGGACCAAGCACGGAGAAAGAGGGGTTATGATGGAAGAAAATGAAGAAGAAGAGGATAATGACACCTATCCTACGTTCACTGCAGACGGTGATACTCCAATGGGGGAAGACGAAGCTGAAGAAGAGCCCATTGTTGATGAGCCCGATGATGATTTTGGTCGGGCCATTCTTGATGCACAAATAAACAGCGGAAGTGAAAACGAGAGGTTGAAGTTGGAGAGCATGTTAAAGGATCACAAAAATTTGTTGTACCCAACTTGCGAAGATGGCCATAAAAAGCTTGGTACCACCCTGGAATTGCTACAACTAGTCGTCAACCCGTGCATCCGCACGGGCTTTTTTTTGTAATACTTAATATTAGAAAATAATGTAAGAGAACTTCTTATTCAAATATCAATTCTAAGTTTTGCATTTTAAATTGTATTTATCTAGATCCAAGTATATATACATACATGCTTTTATTTTAGTCTAGTATGTCTGAGCTATTTTCCAAAAAGCTTAAATATTAAATGCACGCGTATACCTCTAATATTTATAAACATTAAATCAAATCACCACGATCGATTCTCAAATAACTTAGATACCTACTACACTAATCTCATGACTTTTTTGAAGGAAACCCATAGAAAACTGTCAACCTTAGATCTTCTTAGATTATTGATTAGTTACATCTACAAATTTACAGCCAATGTTACAGCTGCAAGGAAAAGAGAGAAATAAAAAACCATAATACATGAGACTAATTACCCTGAAACTTTTCAGCGCATTCCCGTTGTTGTTTCTGCTGGTTGTGTGACCGTGTGGCCAAGAGGTTCAGTTCATCGGTGATTAGTTGGAAGGTTACTGGAGCCGTACCTGTAGCTGTCGCCTGATTGCAATTCAATCATTCTCACTCTCCAGATAATCTGCTAGCACGTGGCAAAGTATTATTAATTTATTAACTGTGCCCTAGATTTTTACAGCAAGCATGCAGAAGTTCCAGTTTTCTAGAGCTAATTGTTCAGGTTCTAGTATTTTAGTCACCTAGAGAAACTGCAATCAGAAATTTAAAATGCACATATTCCCCTCTGCAAAAATCAATACAGCCTCAATATACGTTAAGATCATGGTTTTTCAGCATGATGTAGTTAATCACAGTTAAAAGTTTTAACATGTCGAGACTGGCATGACCCATCATATGCTACGCTTGAAAAGAGAATATTAACCTACTTTTCAATTGTTGGTGCCTACCTAGTCAGCCATTTGGTTGGCTAAACATCTTCTCGCAACTGTACTACGTAATTTTCTAAGCTAGAAAAGTTGTGGGAGTTATGTGTGCACAAAAATATCTTGGGAAAACAACGTCATTTAAGATATTCTCAAAATGAAATATATAGCTAGAAATTTCAATCGTTTCAAAATCTTGTAACGACAATTTTCTAAATATGAATTACGTCCAACTATTGGGTGGAACCGTCATTCACAATGCAACAGTATTTTTTATCAGTTGTGTGTCGAATTTCTAAATGGAGGACTATCCCAACTTATTCAAGGTGCCAAAAACTCACAAAAACTTCTAATCATAGCACCTATGCTTTTCCTATATTAGGTAGAGCAAATACTATACACTAAATTTGATATAAACGCGCATAATTAATATTCAACATGTACATAGTTTGTCTTGATGATATTGTAAGCCGTAGATTTTCTCCGATTATATTTACCTAGATAGCAGAGATAATTTACCATGACTTCGAGAGGATCTTCAAGCATAAACATGTTAATATTATCCCCGGCACAATAATCATTTTTTTCACATCCGTTCCCAGAACTCTGCATGGCATAAGTAACATTGTGGCATGAATTAAATTCTTAAACCTGTACAAAAAGTGAAAAACAAAGAAAACATATACTGGAGTATTTACGGTAGAAACTTTCCTGGAATTTTCAGTTATTGCTCAGAGCAATACCGGAATTGTCATCAAGGAATCAAAGAAAACCTGCCAAGAAAAGAACCCGTGGAGAGCCTGCAGAATTTGACCAATTGCAGCTACACATTAGCAAGTCTGAGGAGAGGTTACAGTCAGTACCGTTTTTGGCCAATACATCAAGGAACACTTTACTATGGGAACCTGATGAGTGATTAATAACCTGAATGTCGCTGCCCCTTGCTCAACATCAGGTGAATCTACCTTGGCACGCGTCGCTGTTCACTGGACTCCACTGAGTCCATCTGATCGTCTGATATTTAAATATGCGTGGGATATAGTTAGGCAGGCTGAAACAATCAATCAACAGTGGTCGTTCAAATCACTGATCCGATCGGAAAAACAAAAGTGAATTGTTTTAATTACCTTCGCTTCTCGAGAATAACATCAGAGCCGAGTAATCCAACGTCCGGCTCCAGCGATGTTGCAGATATCAGGCATGGCGCAAATTCTGAGCACTTCCACGGCGGAGGCGCCTGATCTGCATGACCGCGAGAGATCATGCATGTGTAGGTTTGTGGCTTCTCCACGTTCCACCCAAACCAATTGGAGGCAAATATCCAGGAGGCGGGCGTGGCTACTGGATCGAAAACGCGACCTGACGATTAGAGGAGTCGCGTGGGTTTGAGACCGGCCTGCGCAACATGTTATCCTACGGCTGTAGATACACGCTCGGCTAATCGGATGGATAAATTTTACTAATCTCTAGGATTAACGTGGAGCCTCCTACGGTGCCTCCAATTAGTAAATATAAGATAAGATGGAAGACAGAGAGTGGTACTACTGACAAGTCATTTGAAAATTTGCTGAAAATATTTAAGAAGCTGCTTCCAAGGGATAACGAATTGCCCTCCAGCACGTATGAAGCCAAGAAGGTTGTCTGTCCTCTAGGATTAGAGGTGCAGAAGATACATGCATGCATAAATGACTGCATCCTCTATCGCGGTGAGTACGAGAATTTGAATGCATGCCCGATATGCGGTGCCTTGCGGTATAAGATAAGGCGAGATGACCCTGGTGAGGTTGAGGGCGAGCCGTGCCCCAGGAAGAGGATTCCTGCCAAGGTGATGTGGTATGCTCCGATAATACCACGGTTGAAACGTCTGTTCCAAAATAAAGAGCACGCAAAGTTGTTACGATGGCACAAAGAAGACCGAAAGAAAGACCTGATGCTGAGACACCCCGCTGATGGGTCGCAGTGGCGAAAAATCGACAGGGTGTTCCCGACGTTTTTAGATGACGCTAGAAACTTAAGATTTGGTCTAAGTACAGATGGCTTTAATCCTTTTGAGTAACAGAGCTCCAGTCATAGCACCTGGCCTGTGACTCTATGTATCTATAACCTTCCTCCTTGGTTGTAAATGAAGCGGAAGTTCATTATGATGCCAGTGCTCATCCAAGGTCCGAAGCAACCCGGCAACGACATTGATGTGTACCTGAGGCCATTGGTTGAAGAACTTTTAGAGTTGTGGCGTGATGAAGGGGTACGTGTGTGGGATGAGCACAAACAGGAGTCATTTGACCTACGAGCGTTGTTGTTTGTAACCATCAATGATTGGCCTGCTCTTAGTAACATTTCAGGACAGTCAAACAAGGGATACAATGCATGCACACACTGTTTAGATAAGACTGAAAGTATATATGTAGGTAACAAGAATGTGTACCCGGGTCATCGTCGATTTCTTCCACGTCAGCATCCCGTAAGAAAGGAAGGCAAGCATTTCAAAGGTGAGACAGATAACCGGCCGAAGCCTACATGTCCTGATGGTGATGTTATATATGACATGGTGAAGGATTTAGAAGTAATCTTTGGAAAAGGTCCTGGCAGTCTATCTGTTCCGAATGACGCTGACGGACACGTACCCATGTGGAAGAAGTGCTCTATATTTTGGGAGTTACCATATTGGAAAATCGTAGAGGTTCGCTCTGCAATCGACGTGATGCACGTGACGAAAAATCTTTGCGTGAACCTGCTAAGCTTCTTGGGGGTGTATGGGAAGAAGAAGAAAGATACACCGGATGCAAGACTGAACCATCAACATATGCACGAGAAGACGAAAGACGACCACCTTAATCCAGAGAAGTATAAAGGTCCTGCCAGCTACGCTCTTACCAGAGAAGAGAAGGATATCTTTTTTGAAGTCCTGAGCAGTATCAAGGTCCCGTCCGGCTTCTCGTCGAATATAAAGGGAATAATAAACATGCCAGAGAAAAAGTTCCAAAACCTAAAGTCTCATGACTGCCACGTGATTATGACACAATTACTGTCGGTTGCATTGAGGGGGCTTCTACCGGAAAATGTTCAAGTACCCATTGTGAAGCTATGTTCATTCCTCAATCCAATTTCTCAGAAGGTGATCAATCCATTAAATCTAGAAAGTTTACAGAAAGATGCTGTCCAATGTCTTGTCAGCTTCGAGTTGGTGTTCCCACCATCCTTCTTCAATATTATGACGCACCTCATAGTTCACCTAGTCGAAGAGATTCAAGTTCTCGGTCCTGTATTTCTACACAACATGTTCCCCTTTGAGAGGTTCATGGGAGTCTTAAAGAAATACGTTCATAACCGTGCTAGGCCTGAAGGAAGCATCTCCAAGGGTTATGGAACAGAGGAGGTCATTGAGTTTTGTGTTGACTTTATTCCTGACCTTAACCCGATCGGTGTCCATCAATCACGCCATGAGGGGAGACTGAGTGGAAAAGGAACGCTAGGAAAGAAAGCGTTCTGGTGTACCGACTGGGATTCTTTCAATCAAGCACACTACACAGTTCTACATAATTCGAGCTTGGTGGCTCCGTATATCGAGGAACACAAGAATACTTTACGCTCATTAATAGCTGATGAAGAATGCATTGAAAAAGAACACGTGAAGTCTTTCTGCGGGTGGTTGCATGCACGTCTCATTAATGACAACACTGTTGAAGAACAGCTATACTTGTTGGCCAGAGCACCATCTTCGACTATATTGACTTATCAAGGGTAGGAGATCAATGGGAACAGCTATACATTTTACACTTGTTGGCAAGTATCACGCATACATGTTTATTTAATCCAGTTACATAGCCCGGGTCCATTTTTATTTAACCATAATACATCGGCGGAGCCCAGTCCCAGACATCGCCCCTCGCATCCAACAGGCCGGACATTGTCGCCGAGATCTGAAAAAATGAGTGGGAAATTTGATCAAACACCTAGGTAGGGGAGGGAGAGGGCAGCACCCTAGGTAGGGGACGGAGGGCGGTGTGGAGCCTCCTTATATATAAGCAAAACTGACCAAAACACACGGTTTCCCCGTCATACAGCCCTACGGTTCCTCGTGAGTGACTGCATATCAAATGCACCGTAGGGCTGTATGACGGGAATCCGAATGCTTTGTATACTGCCAGGGAACATGCCAGCAGGTAGGCTAAATCCAACCATTGGATTCGGTGGCAAAGGTAGACGCTAGTTGTGTGCCGTTCGGCAAGACGTCTCTGATGTTCTACAACCGTCCGGCAAGACGTCACAGATGATCTGCAACCATTTGGAACGGTCGCAGGTCATCAGAGACGTCTTGCCGCTGGTTGCCCAAAGATGCCTCTCCGAGTGACGCTGGAATGTTTTGTGTGAGTGAGTAACCTGTCTGAGGAGGTGGGCTATATATAGGGTCACATGGCTTACGAAGTGGTCGTGATAGTGCTGATCCGACGGCTCAGAAGCACTCGAAAGAAACACACCGCTGATCCAACGGCTCACAAGCGCTGGAAGGAAGCACACGATCCGTGTGATTCTTTAGTCCCGGTTGGTGTTACCAACCGGGATTAGTTCTAAAAATCCAACGGCTCACAAGCCCTCAAAAGAAACACACCCCTGATCCAACGGCTCACAAGCGCTTGAAAGAAACACACGATCCGTGTGCTTCTTTAGTCCCGGCTGGTAACACCAACCGGGACTAAAGGCGTGCCCGGGAGGGGGGCTATATATTACCGCTGGCGGGCGCTCCTTGCTGTCTGCCAGCGGTAACCGTCGCTTTATAGCAACTAAATATAGCAACTAATAAGTACACATAAATATAGCAACTAAATATAGCAACTAACCAGCGTTTCTGAAACTTTTTGCAAATTTAAATTTGCTATGTATTAGTGATACTTTTTGCTAAGTGTAGATTTAAATTTGCTATGTATTAGTGATACTTTTTGCAAATTTCTAAGAATGTTTTAAAAATAAAGAGATAATTATTACATTTTTTACATAATTAAATAGATAGATATAAAATAAATAAGAAAATGTATGATTTTCATAAATATTGGAACATTTAAATTAAACATAAAAGAAAAAAGAAACTAGAAAACCAAACTAAAAAAACAATTCAAAGTAGAAAAACAAACTTAAAAAACAGGAAAAGAAAACAGAAAAAGAAACTGCAAAAAACAAAACAAGAAAAAAAGGTCGAAAAGGCCTTTGGTCGCGGTTGGTAACACCAACCGGGACCAAAGGCCTGCTGGGCTTCGCGCGTAATTTTTTGCGGCCCAGACAGACCTTTGGTCCCGATTGGTGTTACCAACCGCGACCAACGGGTCTTTGGTCCCGGTTCGTGGCTGGAACCGGGACCAAAGGTCCTTTTCGCGTGGATTTGAGCGGTTCCGCCCATTTTCTTCCTCATTCTTCCCTGACGCGCCGCCCTCGACCCCTGCCCCCAGGCTGCCGCGACGCCGCCCTCTCCCCTCCCTCTCCCCGGCCGCTGGTGAGATCGACGCCGCGCGCCCCCGGCCCGCCCTCTCCCCGCCGTTGTCGCCTCCGCCCGAAGCGCCCGGCCGCCACGCGCGCGCTCCCCGCCGGCCGCGCGCTCCCCACCGGCCGCCGTTGTCGCCTCTCCGTCGTCTCCCCGACCCCGCGCCTTCCCTCCGTCCGTGCCGCCGTGCCGCCGTGCCGCGCGGTGATCCTGGACGACCTCGGCCTCAGCTCCGGCCCCGATCGATCGAGGTGAGGAGCTCTCCCCGTAGTTAGTTTTTTTTGTTTAATTTACTGTAGTTTTGTAGATTACTGTAGTTTTGTTTAGTTTACTATAGTTTTATTGCAAATTTTGATATTTGCATAGTTTAAATTTATTAGATGCAATTTTTAGATGATTTTTTTAGTTTTGTGTTAGGTTAGAAATGTTAGAAATTTTTAGGAATTTGTTTACTGTGGAGAATTGTATGCAATGTTAGAAATTTGTGTTAGGTTAGAAATGTTAGAAATTTTTTGGTTAGGAAATGTTAGAAAGTTTTAGGTTAGGAAAAAAAGCAGAAAGTGTTAATTAGATAGTGTTATTAGGTAGTGTTATTAGCAAATTTAGTTGAGAGTGTTAGCAAATTTAGGTTAGTAAAGTGTTAGCAAATTTAGTTGAGAGTGTTAGTCTTATTGTTGTTATTTTGTAGATTAGCACTTTTTTTTTGACATGATTAGGTTACCAAATTTTAGTGTTGCTATTAAAATGCAAATTTAGGTTAATAGAGTGTTAGCAAATTTAGGTTGTAAAGTGTTAGCAAAATAATTTAGGGTTCCTGAATTTTAAATTGTAGTTCCTGAATTTAAATTTGCTAAGTAATTTAGGGTTAGAAATTTATTAGAAATGTTATTAGAAAAATTTGCTAAGATGCAAATTATGGATATTCATATTCTTTTTACAAAATTGATTGCAGGGACATTGAGCTATGGATCTAAATTGTCCGGACGCCGCCGGCAGAGACGAGGAGCGTGAAGAGCAAATGGATGCAAGAAGCCCGGAAGTCGCCGTTAGGGATATGGAGAAAGAAATAAGAATGCTTCAGATTATAGCAGGACGTGCAAGGGCGCCTGTCGGGCAAGAACATCTTGTAACTGAACAAAATCTTTTAAGTGATGAAGATTTCGCCTCCCAATTTCTGAACGAGTCCGGTCAGGGAGTTGAGGAAGAAGAAATTTGTAGAGAGGAGGAAGTTCCCTTAACAGACTCCGGCGAGGTATATTATGCCTCTGTTGATCGATGACAGTACATGTATTATTTGAGTTGTATTGCAGTTATTAACGAATCATTTTTTTCTTTTAGCCCTCCGGATCGAGCAAATCATCCGCATCTAAAGGGTCGAAAGGGTCAAAACTGCCGAAACGAGGCCCGTCGAAGCCGATGAAGGAGGGTCAGAAGATAATAATCGACATAGTTTCTGCTGGTGGCGAACCGTTGGAACCCTTAGAGTGCCGCCGTAAATTTATAAATCAATGCGGAGTTCTCGTTAGGGACATGGTACCGATCACATTTCAAGAATGGCATAAGCCGAAGGACGAGACCAAGGCAACTACTTATGTCGACGACAAAACAAAAGAGTTGCTTTGGGAGAAGATCTTGACAAAGGTCACCCTACCGCCAGATGTTGTAAAAGACGTGCCGTGGAAGAAGAAATTCGAGCAGTGGACTCTTAGCAAGATGGCCGATCAATTCCGGACCGCTAAGAAAAATTTGTGGAAAACTTATCTAAAGAAAAAGGAAGAAGATCCAGAATTCACTCCAGAATTCACTGGAGCACAAGTGAAGTTAAAAGACCAGTGGCCGACATTTGTGAAGCAAAGAGAATCGGAGGCCGTTGTGGCCCGATCGGAACAAAATAAGTTAAATGCTGCGAAGAAGATATATCACCACACTTTGGGGGCAGGTGGCTACAAGGCTGCCGTGCCTAAGTGGGAAGCCTTTGAAGCAAAACTGCTTGATAACGGGGTCATTCCACAGACAGCGGACTGGCCCGAAAGGTCCAAGTTTTGGTTGTTCGCGCATGGGGCTGGGTTGGACCCTGTGTCTGGAAGATTGTTCCTCAGGGAAAATGGACGGAAAAAATTAAGTACATAACCAAAGAACTTGTGAAAGCAATAGATCTAGTTCGAAAAGGACTGTACGTGGTCGACAGAGAGAAAGACGAGCTGTCACTCGCACTCGGGAATCCTGAAAAAGTTGGACGAGTACGAGGCTATGGACCCGGAGTTAATTGGGGACAAGGTTTTCCGGCAGACGCTCGTAATTATAGAAGCCGTGAGAGAAAGAAGAAGGAGGACAGAGACCGGTTATCGGCATTGGAACGCAAGGTGCAGCAGCTAGAAAGGGCATCTCAGCGGCAGCTAGAAAGTCCTGAAATCGAAGCCGCCCCATCTAATCAGCGGAAAAGCAGCGTGGGTTCCACGCATGTAGAACATTCTGAACTTGAAGCGCCGGCGGCTCACTACCCCGTGGATGGTATCACGGAGAAGACAGCATGTGAGCTACATATGTCGATGAAGAACATGTCCTTCAAGGTGGCGGTCGGCTATGCTTTACCAAATCAACCTGGAGAAAGTTACCATCTCGGCGGGATTCCACCTGGCTATGCTCGTGTCGGGGTGGATGACGTTGTGCCGTTTATATGCTGATCTGAATCTTGACATTCCTGGAGGTGACGACGAGAGGACACTGGGAGAAGCCAAGCGGCATATCATTCTCTGGAAGAAGGAAGACATCATGTTTCCAAACTTGCCGCCAAGGCCACCGACTCCTCCGTGTAGCAGTCCCCCACCTCAAGATCCGCCCTCCCCACCTCAAGATCCACCCTCCCCACCTCGTGACGATGGTGGGGAGGCCAGCGCGAGTCCATCGCCCGCGCGGTCGCAGCAAGAGACTGTGCGCACTGTTTCGCGGAAAGTGAAGGCCCCGTCGACATATACACAGAGGTGCGCTTTAAACTACCCGCCAGAAACTCGAGAGGAACGCGAGTTGCTAAAGCCTCTTCCAAAGAGGCCTTACGACTTGACTCGAGAGGAACTCGACGAGTCGGTGCGTGCCGATGTGAAAAAACAGTTGGGACCAAAACAGCGCCCGCAGAAGGAGGTAGTACCACCGAAAAAAGTTGACAAATTGATACAAAATCTATCGAGTGGACCGCCGCGCTCAAGGTGATGCCGGAAAAGGTAGTAGACCAAGAGACTTTTCGCATAGACGATCCGGACCCCACAGAGTATCAGTATGCATGGACATGGGTCTACGGGAGCACCCTGGTCAGACCTGAGCACGTCAACTCTCTGACAACACAAATGCGCCGCTTGCATACGTGGTACGAGAAAGCCGTAGAGGCCAAGCATGACGCTATCTGGCTTCAAGTCAGGAAAGAGCATTTCTTCAGGGAATATGCTATGTATGTTCAGTTTTCGGAAATTTTTCAATTATTCAACCAAGACGCCCTCGACAAATCCCTCGTCAGTTGCTATTGTTTGTAAGTGATTTAGTTTTGCGATTTAATTAAGTCTCTAGCTCAGCTCGTTCGTTGCCAATTATCTAAATATATTATTTTGTACGCTATTATGCAGAATGAAGATCAACGAATGCAAAGATGCCTGAAACTATGCTGTTGGGTTCATTGACCCATATTGGGTTCATTCAGTTGTTGTGCAGTACAATCCCGAAGTCACAGAGAAAAGCTTGCTCCGGTATTTAGTGAAACAAAATACCTGCGCAGAAATACTTTTTCCCTACAACTTCAAGTGAGTGTTACTGTACCTTCTACACATTCTATTTTTCTTTCATCCCGGTTTAGTGTAATCGATGAGTCATGGACATATAAACGCGTGCAGATTCCACTGGATTTTGCTAATCATTAGAGTTGACCAAGGAGTCGTTCAAGTCATGGACTCGTTAAGGAAAGATATGGAAGAGTGGGACGACCTGAGACAAATGCTTGACAGGTAACTTCAGTCATTATTGCTCTATATCGACCTCTTTCGTTCATTTTGTGATATCAAGTAATTAATAAACTCCTTTCAATATTTTCTTTTGCCGGGCAGGGTTTGGGAACGTTTTAAGTTGAAGTGTCCAGGGAAGTGAAAAAGCAACTGTATTTTTATGAAATCAAGGTAAGTAGTAGTACATATATATGTCTGCGCAACTCTTTAATTATAGTTTCAATACCATTATCGTGCTTGATTGTTATTTTGATGATATTCTTTTTTTGTAAAGTGGTGTCTGAGGCAGCCAGTCGGGACTAATTTATGCGCATATTACGTTTTCGAGTACATTCGATATTTTGTCAATGAGCGGGATAGAAAAATCAGAACAGAAAACGTACGTATACACTATTCGCATATTGTGTTGAGTTCCATTCATAATTTATTTTAGGATGATTTCAAACAGCTCACACATATATATTCTTATATTGATCTAGATGGAACGAGAGCGGGACCGACTCATACCATCGAAGCGCCTAAAAGCAATTCAAGAGGAATTGGCGGGATTTTTTAACAAGGAGGTCCTGAGGAAAGACGGAGAATTTTATCACCATGATACTTATTTGCCCGCCGTGTGAGAAACGTGATGTCGGTGTAGTCAAAACTTGTGGGCTATGTATGTATGAATCAAACGTGACCCCGGTGTATTGTATATATGCTTTATTATGTGTATGACTTTATGTGTATGACTACTTGTTGTCTGCGCAACGTGATCTTCGTAAAAAATAATTAATTGGAAAACAAAAATGGAAACCCTAAACCCTAAAAAATAAATTAGCAGGAAAACAAAAAGCAGAAACTCTTTGGTCCCGGTTGGTATTACCAACCGGGACCAAAGGGGTGCCCGCCATGCGCGCCCAGCGCAGCCCACGTGGAGGCCCTTCCATCCCGGGTCGTGGACACCCGGGACGAAAGGCCACCCCCCCTCTAGTCCCGACCCTTTAGTCGCGGGTGCAGAACCGGGACGAAAGCCCCTCTGGACCCGCGACTAAAGGCCTTTTTTCTACTAGTGTGTTAAAATACAAGAGAAAGAAAATATTGTTATTAAGATGAGATAAGCAGAGCAAACAATTTGTGGCTGCATTCTGTGATAAATTCAGTAAAGTCACGCCCTGGGTAAGGGTGCTCTCGCGACCGCACTGGTGGCCGGGTAAGCGAGCGCCGGCCGCCGCCTCGATCTCGCTGCTCCGGCCACCTCCGCCTTCGCCGCGACCAGATCCGGGCCCTCCTCCGCGCGCTCTCTCCTTTCCTCCTGCAAGGCCGACCCGACCAATGGTGGCCGCTTGGCTAGCGCTCGCCGCCGCCCTAGGTCCGTGCCGGTGGCCGCTTCGCCTCCCTTTCTTGCCGTCCAAGCTGCCATGGCCGGGGCGCCATCGACCAGCTGCAGCCCTTGCCGTCGTCGTTCCATGATGCTGCAGCTCTGGAGGCTGCCGGTTTTCTTCCTCTCCCACCGCCAGTTGCTGTTCGGGAGAAGCTTGATGCCGCAGTGCCGACGCTGCCGTTGTCTCCTCTGGCGTCGGGGGCATCGAACAGCGTTGTCGGAGGCGACATGTCCGTCCAGGAGGCCTCTCCCTTGCGCCCGGGCTGGGGGGACTGATGCGGGTGCTTCACGCGGGACGCGACTCCCGCCGTTTCCCGTGTGCTGCGCGTCCTCCCCGCGTGGAGATCCTTTGGGTGGTCGGCACACTGTCGCGCGCCACTCTCCGCGGTGTCTCGTCCTGCTTGCATCGCGCGGCCGTCTCCCCCGGCGTGGATGCGTGACCATTGCTTTCGGTGTCTTTCCAGAGGTCATCGTACTCGCGAGTGCAGGGACCCAATCCGATGCATGTGCTGCCTCCGGTTCGGCCATGTCGCTCGTTTTGTCCGTTCTACGACGCCTCAGCGAGCTGCTTCACCACCTCCCCCGCCGCATGCACCCACTTATGATGCTTGCTCAGCTGACATGCCTTTGCATCATGTCCCCGCGGAGGAGACCGCGCTGCTTCACGCTGAGATTTGTGCATGCATTGCGCGTATTGGGAGTGTTTTGACAAGAGCAGCAGAGGCCGCTCTCGGCAAGCTCCATGTTGTGCCGGTTGCGTCTTCAATGTTCGAGCTCCAGGTTGGTTCTACGCAGGCCCCTATGGAGGTTTCTCCCCTCGTGGTGCCTTGCCCATCGCCGCTGCTTCCGTTGCCGGATGCCTCTCGAAGTGAAGTCATCGCCTGCAGGAGCTATGTGGAGAGCCCACTTTGCCTCTTTCGATGGTGCTTGTGAGTGACATGGGCTCGCGCGTGACCATTGAGGAGGTGGTGTCTGTGGGTGACGAGGTTTCTGAGAAAGGTGTGTTGGCACCTAACTTTGATGTTCTTTTCTCAAAAGAGCTTTGTGGCTTGCTCGCTAGCCTTGAGGTGGCTAGCCCTGGATCTGGCAAGGCGATCGCTTACCTTCTGTCGGGGAAGGCAGTCAGGGGGAAATAAAGAAGGTGGACAAGTGTCTCAGAAGCAGAGGCAAGAAGTGTGGCGCCATGAGGAAGGCGTCCACAACTACTTAATGGTTGGAGCGCAGTCACTTGGATCGTCCTCATGGTTTGCCTTGTGACCATGGATTTGGTGGTGTCTGTTGTCTTCAGCCGATGTGTTCTCGTTGGGGTTTTCTTTCCGTTGTAGAGGTGAGTGGGTTTGTGCTTGTTGCGTGATGGGCATGGTTGTCGGGTCTTCCGTGCAGTCCTGGAGTTTTATGTTTTCGGAGTAGTCCTCATGTGGTCTATTTGTATCGGTTTTTGCCTGATTTTTCTGTTAATTAACTGGTCAACTCTCCTTAATTAATTGATTGGGACAAAGCTTTTGTCCCCGTTTCGAAGAAGAAAAATGAATCGACGCAAACACGCAACATGGTTCGGTTTTGTCTTTCTGATCTGCTCTCTTCTTCTTTTTTTCCGTTGGTCCCTCTTTTTGTATCAGACGATGGACGGCGCCGCTGGCTCTTTTTTTTGTGTGTTGCATGCAGATTACTCGCAAGTATGAGTACCTCTCCAAGCATGTTATTGAATCTAATTTGTTGCAAGTCTGGAAACAATCTGTTTGCGAAGGTTGGAGAAAAGTAAGAGGGGCCAGAATAATGAGTACCGAGCTGGGGCCAGAATCAGCTTGCCAATGCCAACCAGTGGACACTACCAGGTTCGGGACCAAAACTAAACCGGTCAAAACCCCAAAAATGAGCCCACAGAAAGGGCGAAATGGAAAATCATCTAGCTGGACACTCCCAACACAAATCCAACTTTCCCACATCCAGGGTCGTACAGATCCGCAGAGAAGGGAATGAATGAACAGGCGGCAAGTTGCTCTGCTCTCCTAAAGAAAACTGAGGTGTCTGCTGAAAGACTTGTTGCAGAACATGTTAGGTATTTAATCTTCTCATGTTAGTGGCTAAGTGCGTCCACAGTAGTCAGTAGAGTAATCTGCATGTAGTTTGGAGTGTATTAGAGGTGCCGTGACCAAGTATTGAGCGGTGGAATTAAATGGCATGAGAATAGGTCTTGGTGCATGTGTGTGGAGTAGTGGCTCGGTGTGCTTTGAACGTGCATCTAGAGAGATTCCAGGAGGTGGATTAGTGGAGTAAGGTGTGAGTCCTTATCTTGTAGTACTTGCTATCATGCGTTAGTGGAGAAAGTGCGTTAGTGGAGTTAAGTGCGTGAGGTGTGAGTCCTTATCTTGTACTTACAAGTATAAATACATCCACATTTGGACAAATAAAAGTCATCTAATTTAGAACGGAGGGAGTAGTTGCTATCATGTGTTAGTGGAGTCAAACATAGACCGGAGATTTTTTTTTGTTTCCGCTTTAGTGACCACATCCCCACGTTAGGAATCGTCAAGGTACAAATAATTTTCCATCATGCATATCTACTTCTTAAATTCAGTTCCGCACAGCAAAACTTCTCCTTGGTGAGGTGTGCGCGTGTGTGTATTTTGTGTCTTTCTCATGGCGTGTGTTGTTCTTGTGAGAGAAGAGACTGTGAGAGATGAGAGAAGAGGAGCTACCCATGGCAGCTCCAACAGAATAGTTCTAGTGGATGGAGAACACAAGGAGAGCGCGCGAGAGATATATATATACCTGTAGCTCTGGGGCCATTGGTTGGTGTAGGAGGAGGAGTCCGAGGAGGACCCATCGTCGCCGGCATCCTCCTCCTCGTCGCTCTCGATGATGAAGCGGCGGTCCTCCCCCGGCAGCAGGCTCTCTATATTACCCCACTCGCTCAGGATGGAGACTCGTCCTTGTGGCCAAAGGATAAATATTGCTGCACCGGCATGCAATGCAGGTCGAAGGTTGCTTTCAGCTGCAGTGCACATCCAAGGAAACATCATCTACTTAAACAGTAATTTCATTCGCAAAAAAGAAGAAAAAAAACTTAAAAAGTAATTTACCCCACTACCTACTACTACTTGACGACAGGAGCACTATGTAACATGCCATGGTTTTCTTCTCATGGCAAGGATCGGATCTGATAGCATCAGCCCCAGACAGAAACACGGACGGATATTCTCATCCCATGGTTTCTTTATTTCTCAGCTTTCAATTAATCTCTACCTAACCTATCCATCTTCTATCTTCTATCTATCTAATATTAAAAGCAGAACGTAGATGGAGAAAGTGACAATCGAGTGCTAATGGAAAAAGTGAGGGAATCTGAAGACCAGGAGCCTGTGCGTGTACACGTTTTTAAAGATGGTGCGTGTACACTTTTGGCAGAGTGAATGGATAATTCTTTAAAAAAAAATGTTCCTTGCTCCGTCTTCCTCTGGTTTTAAGCTGAGAGATCCTCTTTCATCATGATCCCTCTACTTTGTGGGTTCCACACCATTCTGTTGTAGGCATACAAGGTGAAAGGCATACAAGGAATATCAGGTTTATATGCCTCCTTTTTATTTGTTTGGTTACTTTTGAAGTTAGGTATGGTTTGTGGAAGTTACATCGTGATTGCTATCTCGTGGTGTCATGTGCATCACTCAGTTAGCAGTTACTCCTTTCTCTGGGTATTAACCCAAGGAGTTGAATCGAAAGTCCCGGATTGTGCTGGATTCTAATGTGTTGAATCATGTATTTCCTTAATTAGGTGACGATCACGCTCTCTATGTGAATCCCAGCACATGATGGTGACCTTTCAGCCAAGATCCTTTCCGTTGAACCCTGGTGTTAATGGTCAGACCCTGCATCAGGATGGCTAGATTTGAAGTTAGCCTTCAAGCTTGTTGACGAGGGGTTAACTCATCAAATCCCATGGTTAAGTACCTAGAGTTGAGATTACGAGTAAGAGAACGTGGTAGAGCTGGTAGTTTTGTCGGCTGACAAGCAAAAGCAGGGATTTTACCCAGGTTCAGGCCTCCGGAGAGTAACACCCTACTTCCTGCTTGTCTAGTATTGATCGTGTGAGATTATGCGGGCTACAATGGGGTCCTGGCGAGATATCGATCTTGCTAGGGTTTTGGTGATTCGAGTATTGCGTGTACAGGATCGGCGGCCCTCCCAGCCTTTATATAATAGGCTGGGTCTCGGGAGTTCGCAACCGACCCTGTTTACATGTAAGGAAAGTCTAAACCGACTATGACTATGTCTAATCTTGGAGGGTACTCCATCTTGTTGGGCCTTTCGTCATGGGATTCATGTAGAATCTTGATAGTTGGGTCTTAGTCGACACGTGCACCAGGTACCCTTATGGTAGGGTACCCGGGATGTATATCCTTGTCAGTAGCCCCCGAGTACTTGTCTGACTCGAAGAATCGGGCATGGACTCGTTCATAAGTGCACGTCATATTCTTTGTACTTGTGTTTATAATTGGAATTCCCGTATGAATAGCACACGTTGGCTATGTCGAGTATTTCATCGACTTTTGGTTTTTGCTTATGATAATCGAGGGATAATAGCTTAGTAGGCCCGGTGCACCCGACGGATCGGGACCGGTTAACTACACATTCGGGTAAAATCTTACTAGCTTTCAATCAAAATCGAGTCCCCGGACTCGAACTTGGAACAGACTGGTCAGACTCGACTAGGCCGCGGAGGTCTTACTGAATCGATCTGCAGTATAACTTTGAAATTACCCAACGCGTCCGTCGGGATTTTTCATCATCTCTGCTGACACGGAAAGTTTTAAGGATTAACGTTGCTGGAACGGTCCTCAGCCCAGCTCGAAAGTTCGGCGGGTCTTACCTTTGCACTATGCATGCAGCATCCGAACTATTTGCGGCGGACGCAACCCGGGAAATTTTCGAGTATGATTTTGCATCAAATTTTGCGTATGATCATAGTCGAGTCTTTTGTCGACTGATACTTTATCATTATTGTATCGGGTGCGCGACAACGCTCCCGATGGGAATAGCCCCCGAGATTGTGCTTTATTGCTTGCAATGGAGGATAATCTCAAATCTGTTTATCCCGTACATTGTCAGTCGAAGAATTTTTTGATGCGCTCCCGATGGGAGTAATATGATTCAGTCGAAGGAACTGTCGACTGCCTTCATGTCTTATGCTACTCAGTCGAAGGAACGGTCGGGTGACCAATTTTGTTTTGATTACAGGTCTTTTGCTTACCCTATTTGCTGACCTTTATACTTTGCAGGTTTTGTTCGTGACCTCAAAGCAGAACAGGCTCGCGTTGAGGAGCGTCTGGACAATGCGACCGACCACCCGACAACTGGTCGTCAGCATTTTTGGCTTGATAGGTCTCGAGCGCGCACACTTGCTACTCTGAAGGATCGTGCTTGGCGAAGCACTCAGCTGCTCGAGTTATGCAGTGCGGCTTTTATTCGCGTCAACCAGACCCTTTTTCCAACGGGACCACAACCACAAGGAATCCATGCCTTGCTCGATCTTTTCCGTCATGCAGGTCCTATCCGGGAGTTGCTTACCCAGAAGCTTGTGGATGGAGCTAACGCGGCGATGGCGTATGTGCGGAGTCGACGTCCCAACCTGGTGCTGCCGCCACCGGCGATTGGTGCGACTCTGTCCCAAGAAGATCTTGATGGCACCGTTGTTTCCGCAAGGATGCTGGTCGAGCGCAACCACGCTCAAATTTTTGGCCCTATTTTACCCATCTAGGACGAGCCTGAGGATTAGAGGTTTTTTTGTATAAACTTATATAGGGGGCAGACCCGAGTGTAGATTTGCCTCTTGTATACAATATGAATTGTTTATTTTCCGTTTCCGCAGGCCCCGAATCTATTGAGTGGGGTTTATGAAATGTTTCGGGTGTAACCTAATGATTGTACAGCCCCCGAGTGTTCGAGTGCGGCCGTGGAGTTTTTGCGCTTGCTGAAATTTATCCAATTTTGCTTTGAGTCTCAGCCCCCGAGCGTTCGAGTGGGGCTGCGAAGTTTTGCGTCCCTGTGTTTGGACCTTTGTGACCCAGCCCCCGAGTGTTCGGGTGCGGCTAAGGTGTTATTTTTTGTGGGAGCGAAAGCTCATGTTTTTTACAGCGCAGACCCCGAGTGCTCGGGTGTGGCTGAGGCACTTGTTAGTGAGTTATGCGATTAGTAAACAGAGAGAGATAGGAGAAACATTGATTATATTCCTTTTGAATGTTAAGCTGCAGGCCGCCTCATTAAAAACCTTTCAGCCCCCTTAGGTACCCTGGAAGGAAAAGAGCGCGTCTGAAACCTGAAGACATCCGACATATGTGCCTATTACATTGTGCGACTGAGCAAACTAAGCATAGAAACGGCACAGCTGCGCAACGTTCCAAGGATTGTGCGAGAGTTCGCCTGTCTTCGCGTGCTTCAGTCTGTATGCTTCACCACCAATGACCTCGGTGATGATGAAGGGTCCTTCCCATGGGGAGCGAGTTTATGCACCTTCTTTTGCTTCAATCGAAGTACCAGGTCGCCCACCTCAAAGGACCTGGTGCGCAGTCGACGGCTGTGGTAGTTGCGAAGGTCTTGCTGATAGATAGCTGTGCGTGCTAGCGCCGTGTCACGTGCTTCTTCGAGCAAGTCGACTGCATCTTCGAGTGCTTCATCCGCGTCTTCTTCGTTGTATGCTTCGACTCTTGGTGCATTGAATCTTACATCTGATGGCAGGATTGCCTCTGCACCGTAGACCATGAAGAATGGGGTGAACTGTGTTGAAGCGTTAGGAGTTGTGCGTAGGCTCCATAGCACAGACGGGAGTTCTTCGACCCAAGCACCCGCGTCTCTTTTGAGTGGCACCAGGAGGCGTTTCTTGATTTTGCTTGTCACGAGTCCATTGGCTTTTTCGACTTGGCCATTGGACTGCGGGTGTGCCACGGATGCATAGTTGAGCGTGATGTCTTGCTCTTTGCAGAAGGATCGGAACTCTTCAGCCGTGAAGTTTGTACCGTTATCAGTGATGATGCTGCTTGGTACACCAAAGCGGTATATGATGGATTTTATGAAATTGACTGTTGTAGTGGCAGTCGAACTTGTGATAGGGACTGCTTCAATCCACTTGGTGAACTTGTCGACCGCCACCAGAAGGTGAGTATGCCCTCCATGGGAGGATTTTCTGAGTGGCCCACCATATCGAGCCCCCACTGGGCGAAGGGCCAGGCCAATGGTATTGTCTTCAACGCCGATGCGGGTGCGTGCGGCTTTGTGGCGAATTTTTGACAGCCGATGCACCTTTTGACTATGTCCTCCGCGTCTTTGAGTGTGTGGGCCAGTAAAAGCCTGCGCGAAAGGCTTTGGCTACGAGTGATCGACTGCTGGCGTGATGCCCGCAGGTACCTGCATGAATATCACGAAGGATGGCCTGGCCATCTTCAAATGCTATGCATCGTTGGAACATACCTGATACGCTGCGTTTGTATAGTTCGCCGTTGATGACGGTGTATGCTTTAGATCTCGAGTGACGTGTCGTGACTCTGTTATGTCTTCAGGTACCTCGCCGCGGAGTATGTATGCGAGGAAAGGTTGAGTCCAAGTTGGCTCAATGAGGAGTACCTCGACTGGGGGTCCTCTGTGCTAGGTGCTTTGCTCTTGGCTGGTGGGCTGATGTAGGGATGTTCGTTTTTGCTTGATGGATTGTGCTCAATACGCTCGAGAAAGACACCGGTGGAACTGTGCTTTGGTCGCGCCAAGGTTGGCGCCTGTCTGCTTCTTCGTTGCTCTCGCGCCCTATGTGCCGCAACTCGCAGCCTTCGAAGCTGCCCTCCATTAGGTTGTACAGGTCACGGTAGGCGATCATGTTGTCTGCGATGGCATCGCAGGCCTTCATTGTTTGCTGCACACCAGGTTCGAGTCACCATAGATCATCAGTCGAGTGCACCCGAGGGCTTTGGCCATCCTCATGCCATGGATCAGGGCCTCGTACTCAGCTTCGTTATTGGATGGTAACTCGAATCCCATCTGCAGGACATAGCGAAGCTTGTCGCCTTTTGGTGATATGAGGATGACACCTGCGCCTGCGCCTTCGTTCTTCTTTGAGCCGTCGAAGTACATAGTCCATGAGTTGGACACATCTGGTGTTCCTGGCAACTGAGCTTCGATCCACTCGGTATGGAAGTCAGGTAAGACTTGTGCTTTGATGGCCTTCGGGTAATCATACTGATATCTCGTGGTCCTAGCTCGATGAGCCATTTTGTGACTCGCCCAGTTGCGTTGGGATTTGTGAGGATGTCCCCATCCCTGAGGTGCTGATTACTGTGATCGGGTGCTCTGCGAAGTAGTGCGTCAGCTTCCTTGAGGACATGAACACGGCGTAGGCCAGCTTTTGATAATGCGGGTACCGCTGCTTTGATATGGAGAGGACTTCACTCAAGTAGTAGACTGGGCGTTGTATGCTTTGGGCGTGTCCCTCTCCATGCGTTCGACCACCAACGGTACTTACTACCCTGTTAGTTGCGGAGACATACAGGTATAGTGGCTCACGTTCCCTTGGTGCGACGAGGATTGGAGGGCTTGTGAGGACTCTTGAGATCCGTGAAGGCTGCTTCGGCTTCTGGCGTCCACTCGAATTTGTCTGCTTTCTTCATCAGCCGATAGAACGGGAGTGCTTTTTCGCCTAGTTTGCTGATGAATCGGCTGAGTGCTGCCACTCGACCTGCTAATTTTTGTACGTCATGGAGCTTTGAAGGCCTTTGCATTGTCAAGATGGCCTGTATTTTCTCCGGGTCCGCCTCGATTCCACGAGCTGAGACTAGATATCCCAAGAGCTGCCCTGCTGGCACGCCGAACGTGCACTTCTTCGGGTTGAGCTTGATGTGGAAGCGTTTGAGGTTTGCGAACGTCTCTCGCAAGTCATCGAGTAGTGTGTTTTCCTCCCTTGTTGTTATGACGATGTCGTCTACGTAGACCTGGACGTTTCGCCCAATTTGCTTCTTGAGGCAGTCTTGCATCATGCGCTGGTAGGTTGCGCCTGCGTTCTTGAGCCCGAAAGGCATAGTTGTGTAGCAGTAGACCCCGAGTGGGGTTATGAACGCCGTTTTCTCTTCATCTTCTTCCTTCATCCTTATCTGGTGGTAACCTGAGTAAGCATCCAGGAAGGACAGGCGAGCGCACCCGGCGGTGGAGTCGACGATCTGGTCGATTCGAGGTAGTGGAAAGTGATCCTTTGGACAGCATTTATTGAGTGCTGTGAAATCTACGCACATCCGAAGGATATCTGTGTGCTTCTTCTCTACAAGTACGGGGTTAGCCACCCATTGTGATTTCTTGATTTCTCTGATGAAACCTGCTGCGAGTAGTCTGTCGACTTCAGCTTCGACTGCGGTTTTTTGGGCCGGATATGCGGCGCATTGTTTGCTTGACTGGCTTAGCATCTGGAAATAATTGGAGAGAGTGCTCGGCGAATTCCCTGGGAATACCTGGCATGTCGGCTGGACACCACGCAAATATATCCCAGTTCTCACGGAGGAATTCGACGAGCGCGCTTTCCTATGCGATAGGCAGACTCGAAGAGACATTGACTGTCTTGGTCGGATCGTCGGGTGCACCTGATGCGACCTTGTGTCATTGGTGGCATTGAATGCTCTGTCGACTGCCACCTTCTTGTGTCCGGCATAAGTGTTCGATCGTTGGAGACCGCTAGATCGGCGAGTGTTGCTTCCATGCCGAACATCTCAGAGATTTTGCTAAACTCTCGGTCGCAAGAATCGGACTTTTGGAAGTTTCCTTTGACTGTGATTACTCCTTTTGGTCCAGGCATTTTCAGCTGGAGGTATGCGTAGTGTGGGACTGCCATGAATCGAGCGAACGTCGGGCGTCCAAGTATGGCGTGGTATTGTGACTTCCAGTCGACACTTCGAACTCAATCGACTCTGTCCTGAAGTGGTTTTGTCCCCGAACGTAACGTCGAGTTGTATGGTGCCTTCTGGGCTTATTGCTTTGCCTGGGACGATACCGTGAAAGGTATTTGAGGATTTTGGCAGGTTTTCGACTGACCTGTTCATTTTGCGGAGCGTATCTGCGAAGATGATGTTTATGCCGCTGCCACCATCCATGAAGACCTTGGACATGGCGTAACCTCCAATTTGGCGTCGAGTACCAGAGCAGAGTGCCCTGGACGAACTACATGGTGGGTGGTCCTCCTGCTGAAGCTTATTGCAGTTTCGGATCCCTTCAAGAATTCAGTTACGGCAGGAGGTGACATGACCGCCATATTTACTTGTCGAGTGCGAAGTTTTTGCTCCCTGTTGGAAGGGCGACCTTTCTGTATCATGTACATCTGCCCTTGGGCGGAGGGTACTGAGGTCGTCCACCCGAGGTACGGGTTGTATGGCACCCGCGATATTTCCGCCTGCGGCAGGCTGTGGTGGTGGAGGTGGTGCCATCAGAACGGGCACATTGTTTGGCTGAGGCACAGGTGCAGGTGCGGGTGCGTGTGCGGCTGTTGCCTTTCTGAGTTGCACGTATTCAGATGCTAGTTGGTCGAATTCTCTGCAGTTTCTCATCGAGTGATTGGAGCGCAATTTTCCGTCTTCCCCTTGTACAGGTGGAATCTGCAATCAGCATCCATCTTGTCATCGAATGATCGCTCGTTTTGTGCGCCGGAGCGCGACTTGCGCCAATCTTTCTTCTTGTAATGTCGATGCGTTGGTTGCGGTCTCGACTGTCCCGGCGACTATCTCGACTATCCCATCGATCTTCTGACCGTCGTTGCGGGGTGTGGAGAATCCAGCCGCCATGAATTCGGGTCTGTCGTCGCGTAATGACGTTTTGAACGTTCGCCCTCCGTCGTCTCTGTACGAGTCCCTGTGGTTTCGACTGCCGCTATCATGATTGTCACGGGGTGAGGACCCGCGTGTGGTGCGCGCCATGTCTTCTCCGTCTGCCCACTCAGTCGCGATCTTTAGGAGGTTAGCCACAGAGGTTGGCTTTTGGCGACCAAGTGCTTCTTTGAAATCTCGCCTGGCGAGGCCCATGATGAAAGCATCCATGGCCATATCTTCTGAAATTACTCCAACTGAGTTGCGTATCTCAGTCCATCGTCGGATGTATGACCTCAACGTTTCGTCCGACGTTGAATGCAGGCTCTCAGTTCTTCGAACGTTTTTGGTCGCGCACATAGAGGCTCGAAGTTTTTGATGAAGTCTGCACGGAAGTGATCCCACGAGTCGTATGTTGATGGAGGTAGAGCCTTGAGACCAGTCGCGGGCTGTGCCTTCGAGCATGAGTCTTATGTACTGCATGCCGTAGTATTCGTGCCTCGTGGCATGAGACGGCGAGTCTGTAGTCTTCTAGCCATCCTGAAGGTTCCTGTCGACCCGTGTATTTGGGCTGTTCAGATGTGAGTTTGAACCCTTTGGGCATTCGTGTCTCGCGGACGCGTCGAGTGAAGCACAGAGCTCCGCATGGCTCATGCTCCTGATCAGAGTACGAGTCGCTACTGTAAGATCTGCGTGATCTACTTCTGGATCTACGCCGGCGGAGCCGCTCCTTTCCTTCGAGTGGTGTCTGCGACCACTACGATTATGCTCTTCACGACGCGGGTTTACTATGGCACGGTCTCGACTCCCTCCTGGAGTTTTTGTGATTTGGCGTATGGCCTTTGCCGCTAAGGCGAGTGATTTGATCTGTTGGCGATGTAGTTTTGCATTGGGGTCATCCGATGGAGGCTTGATTGCCTCTAGGTATGCTGCAGCAGTAAAAAGGGCACCCGCAGCTGTTTTGGGCACTGGTACTCTCTCTTCGTCAAACGTCATGAAAGAGTGGCCTAAGTTGCGGGTGAGCGCTTCCCTCTCATCTTCCGCGAGGCGTGACAGCCTTGATCTGGGTCTTGCGTCTGCTCGCTCGGTGGAGCTCAGGGAGAGCTGTCTTCTCCATGCACTCGACAAGCTAGCTTGCTTTTTACGTTCTTCGAGTGTTGCTCTGATCTGCTGCAGTCGATGTGATTCCTGCCAGTTGAAGTACTGGAAGGTCAACATCTCCTCTCGTGTTGCGTCCACTGGCATCATTGTGCACTCCTTGATGACTTTATCTGCTTTGGCTGCCATCTCAGCAGTAATTGTGAGAGTTGTGACTCCATCCGGCATAGTGGCTGTGCACGGGAATTCTGTAGGCCTGCGACTGACCGCAATATCAGATGATTCTGCGACAAAGGAAACGTAGACCTGCTGGGGTATCACCCGAGGGTATGCGTATGTATTTTGAGTCCCGTCATGGACTCGACGTCTTCATCGAGACTCATATCAGAGTCAGTATGTCAGTCAAACGGCCCGTCTGGGCGGAGCTCGTTGTTGATGTGTTCATCGCCTATGCTCATCTCGATGTCGGTGAAGTCGTTATGGATCTCGAAGTCGAGGTTGTTGTTGGTACAGATCTCGGAGTCAACGTGGTTGTCGATATGAGTTTCGGGCCCGTCGAAGTCGTCGAGGGAGATCCCGTAGTCGAGGGTGTCATCGAGTGGAACATCGAGCTCGAGATTGTTTTTGTGGTAACCTGATTCAGCTTCCTCACCTTGGAGTTCTTTTGTCAGGTACTCGTTGATCTCTTGAGTCGACATGGTAGTTGCAGATGAGCAGGCTTCGAGAATCGACGATTGTACGGACGCAGTTGATGGATCCGCAGGCGAAGGAGCCGCAATCGATGGAGCCTCGGGTGCGAAAGTTGCGAGTTGGCGTGGATCTGTCAAGTCCTGCGTACCAAGCTTGTTTACGAAAAAATAAACGAACCAATGGTTAAATCCAAACCTGACTCGAGACTAGCAAACGTCTCCCGGGCTTCTGGCGAATGCGGCTCGAAGTTCATCAGAGGATCCGATGTGCTTTTTGCAGGTGAAGCTGGCGTGCTTCCGTTTGTCGAGTGAGTCGGTGAGTTGCCGTGTGCCGTCCGAGTCGGCGAGTTCTGGTTTGTCGATGTAGCCGGCGAGCTGCCGTTTGCAGATGCGGTCGGCGAGTCGCCGTTGTCGGTGAATGACTCCTACGAAACAGGGGTAGTCAAGCTCACGAAGAGAGTTCGTGTAAGGGGCTGAACACGTTAGTCAATCAACCCTCAACCTGCACGGCGACGGTGCTCGTCGAGCATGAGGAGGGACATCACGGCAGAGATGGACACCAGCCCGTACCCAGGTTCACGGCCGTCGTGTGGAGGTAACACCGCTACTCCTGCTTGTCTGTATTGCGCTGCTTATGGAGGTTACAGTACAATGAGCTTGCCGAGGGCTCTCTTTTGGCAGTGGGGTGCTCAAGGAAGAGAAACAGTGGTCTTCGTCTTCCTTGCGCGTAAGTAGCTAGGCTAGGATGAGAGTGCGATCCCTTGCTACGGTGGAGCTCCGCCTCCTTTTATAGGCGCCCCGGGCCTCCTCCCCGCGCATATCAGTGGAGGGGCAACCACATGGCGACAAAGGGCGGAGCATGGTGCACCGCAGCCCGGCTGCCCATGGACGCGGTCCATGGGCACAAAAGCTGAGCCCGTTGGCAGGGAGACCACCGGCCATCCAGGACGGCCAGCTGGGGCTGCAGAGGAGCGTGGGGGCGCCCATGGTGACGTCGTCCTTGGCGCGTAGCGCCGGCCGGTCCCCTTATCACCAAAGGGGAAAGCCTTGTAGTCCGTTGCGCAGGGCACAGCTTTGTTGACCCCTTTATCACCAAAGAGGAAACTGTAGCTCCGTCGTCACCCCGCGCAGAGGCGCGGGTCATTCTGCGGCCGCTGCAGAGCCCATGTGCGCTCTGCAGAGGTTGCTTTGCAGCGAAGCAGTCCTCACAAGGGCTAGGGTGCCCTGTGGAGGATTTGGCGTTGACCTCTCCACAGGGGAGACCACCTTGAAGAGGGGGCAGCAGCGGACAAGGCCTCCATAGGCCTCTGCTGCCTCCAGTGTCCTCGCGAGGCGATTTTCCTCGTGAGTCTCTCCAAGCCGTAGGCTTGGGCCTTAGTGGAACTTGGCCAACGAGTGTCGAGGACCGTGGAGGACAGGCCCAGCACACCCTGGTTCCCACTGGGCCGACAGTAGCCCCCGGGCCCATGATGGGCACGACGCGGCTCGGCAGACGCAGGCGAATCGTCATGGGCCCAAAGTGTCCGGCCGGCCCGAGACACGTGGAGGGCAGTTACGGCGTCTCGGTTTCTCCGGAGGTGGTGGGCGACGTGGGGGGACCCACCACGTCTTGGTAACTGCCTTGAGGCGAGTTAAAGCCTGCCACACCGGCGCAGGCTGCAGTTACTTCCCATTTTCGCGCCCGTCTTCTTGCTCCTGCCTTCTGCTCTCCTCCGCTCCTGCGCTTTTCCTTCCTTCTCCGAGTCCTCTCACCGCCCTTCCTTCGTCAACCATGGGCCCCAAGAAGGGCAAGGCGGTGATGGCGGAGGACCCTGCTGGGGCGCAGCGGGAGGAAGAGTTCGCGCCGGCGCTCATTGGCACCCGCGTCTCGACGGCGGAGGCGCTGGAGAGGCTCAATCCAATGGCCACCTGGAAGAACAACGAGCACGGCGCCAGCGTCCTCAAGGCGGCGCGTTTTGGCAAGCTGGCGATGCGGTTGTATTCCATCTTCCTTCAGACCTTGTTCGCCGGCCTGGTGCCCCCATTCTCCCCCTTCCTTGAGGAGATTTTGTCCTTCTACCAGATTCAACTCCTGCATCTCCACCCAAACTCCGTCTTGATTCTCGCCATCTTCGCATACCTCTGCGAGGCGTATCTGGGGGTGATGCCTTCTGTGGCTTTCTTCCGGAGCTTCTACGCGCTCCGCAACACTGCGCCCGGCGAGCGGTCCGGTTGCGTGTCCTTTCGCATCGCGGACGGGATGGGCGGCGTCTACATCCCCATGTCGTGGGATGGCGACAAGCCCGTCACGAGGGTGACGAAGAAGGTGGACGACTTCCGCCAGCAGTGGTTCCTTGTGGACACCAAGGTGCGGAGTGCCTTCTACGACGTCCCTGAGGCGCCGCCGCTGAAGAACTCCAACTGGTCCAGCGAGGCCTTCTCGAGTCCGAAGATCGTTGACCTGGTCGCGTGCCTGAAGCTCGTCCGCGAGGCCGGCCTCACGGGGCAGATGGTCGCCGAGGACTTTGTGAGGCGCCGCATCGCTCCTCTCCAGAAGCATAAGAAGCCAATGTGGATGTACTCTGGTCCGGCGGATCCTATGCGTCTGCACCACGGCTCCCACACGCCTGACGTTGTCGCCTACATTATGGGCATTCTCTTCATCGCTCCCGCGGTCCCTGTTCCGGGTACTGAGCACCTGTTGCCCATCCATCAGCTCACCCCGAAGAAGCGCCTCGCGATCCTGGAGGCGATGCCGGAGTTCACGCCTCTAGGCCTAGAGGGAGAGGGGGTGAAGGAGGCCGTGGCGCCCGTGGTGGAGGAGGACTGGCTTGGGGAGTCTTCCGCTGCCTCTGACGCCGAGCCTGACGCTGCCCCTGGAGGGGCCAACCCCTCGCCAGGAGAGGCGAGCTCCTCGAAGCAAGCGGCTCCCGAGGAGGAAGTTCTAGAGATCTCGTCCAGCGAGGACGAGGATTTCACTGTGGCCCCTTCGCGCCGGGCCACGGAGGAGGAAGAAGACAGCGGCCCGGAGGCCGCGGCAGGGAGGTGTGAGCCCCGCACCAAGGCCATCCACGACAGGGCCGCCAAGAGACCGGCGGGCACTCCTCTCAAGAGGAAAGCCGAGGCGGCCCTTGATGAGCCTAGCGCCGGAGCTGCGTCATCTGGGCTGCGGCGCTCGGCCGGCATGGTGTGGGTTGACACCCGCGCCAAGGCATCTGGGTAAGAGATGGTTTCTTGATTTGCTCTTACTTGTTGGAAATTGCTGCCCCTCTCGAGGGTCTTATTTTGTTGCTCGACAGGGATTTGGTTCAGACGAAACGCCGCAGGCTCCGCAAGGCTGCGGACGTGCGGAGCGCCACTACGACCGTCGCTGAGGGGCCTGTGGCGCCCCCTGATGAAGAGGCTGTCAGGCCCGTGGTGACGGACACCACCGAGCCAGCAGCAGATGAGGCCGCAAGGCCCGTGGAGATGGCCCCCCTAGGTGAGGCGACCGCCTCGCCTCCTCCTGCGGAGAACCGCATAGAAGAGGAGAAGGAGGTGAGGGCGCCGTCGCCGCCATGCCCCGCCGCTTCTCTGGAGCAACAGGAGATAACCGCCGCGGAGACGGCGGGGAATAGCACACCGGCGCCGGGAGGCGCCGACATCAAGATGGAGGATCAGGTTCCTCCGCCGCCCCCTCCAAGCTCTGGACCTGACGGGGAGACAGCTTCTGCTGGGCCGCAGCAGGCGTGGTTGCGGTAGATCTTATGGCAGGTAAGCCACCTTCGCCAGCCCCCGAAGCCCGTGAGGAGTGCCGCTGGAAAGTGGCAGCGCTCAAGGTGGAGAGGACTCGCTCCAGAGCCCCCGTGCCAGAGCTGACCCTGGCCCAAGCACTGTGCTCCTTTCCCCTGAGGCTGGTGCAGGCGTGGAGACCGTCATGCCTCGCGCGGGCTCATGGGCCTTGGTCCTGATCGGCAGGAGCCGGAGCGACGCCCGCCGCCGCGATGCCTTCCGCCTGGCGAGGGGCGCGCTGGACGGGCTAGAGGCCCATCTCGCCCTTGAGGAGGCCGAGCTCGACAGGAAGTACGACGAGCTCGTGGCGGACTGGGCCCGCTTCTTCGAGGCTAGGGAGCGCTGCCGCCAGGACGACGAGGGCCTGCAGGCGCGGCGCGACGAAGCACTGCGCTTCGCAAAGGAGATCCGCGAGGATGCGGAGCGCGGAGCTCAAGAGGCCCTGGCGCCAATGCAGGCTGAGCGCAAAGCCGCGGCGGAGGATCGCGAGGCAGCTGCTGCGGAGCGCCGAGTCGCTGCCTCGGACCGCGCGGCCATCGAGACCTCGCTTGCCGATCAGCGCAAGGAGCTGGCCAGCCGCGAGGAGAAGATAATCGCCGATGCTGAGGTGGTGCGGAAGTCCATGGTGCAGCACCGTCTGTCTTTGGAGGCTCGCGAGCAGGCCATGGCGACGCGCGAGGCGGATGTGCTCAAACGCGAGGAGGTGGTGGAGCAGGCTGAGAGGGATCTGAACACAGAGCGCGAGGCCCTCGAGTCCCGCGAGAGCTGCTTGGCGGAGGCCATGGGCAAGCATGACAAGGAGGTGGCTCGGCACTTGGATCTTGTGGAGAAGGCCAACCAAAAACTCGCCCAGAGGAGGGAAGAAGCTGACCAGGACGCCGCCGCCAAGCTGAAAGAGCACCGTGCGGCCATTTCCCAGGAGTATGCAGGGAAATTCAAGAAGCAGGAGGAGCGCTTCAAGAAGAGGCACGGGGAAGATGACGCTCGCATCCGCCAGTTGGAGCACCTCAATGCCAACCTGAGATCCCAGGCGAAGCGCGCCAAGAATGGTCGTCTCCGCGCGGAATTGGCCCTCGAGCGTGTCGAGCACGACCTTGCCTCCCTGGCGGGGGACATGAAGGAGATCAATGCGCAGGTCGGACCTGTCGTGGAGCGCGCTGAGGAGGCCGAGGCCAGCGTGCAAGCGGCGCGTGTCTTGTCGCAGCAGCGGGAGCGCATGTTCCGGTCCTTGGTGACCCGTGGGAACGCTCTCGCGAGGAAGCTGGGAGGGGATCCTCCTGCTGTTCCCGTCCATGGGAACACCGACGCCGCCACATATCTTGCCTACTTCGACAGGCTCTTCACCACGCTTGAGGGCCCGGTGGCGGAACTCGACGATGTTGTCGACGAGGAGTGCCGCAAGCTCTTGGTGGTGGCGGTCGAGCGCGTCTTCGTCAACCTCCAGCGCCTTCATCCTGGCTTCGACTACGAGTCCGTGACCGAGCCTATGGAGGACGATCAAGCCGCGACGAGCCTCTCCAACTCACTGCGGGTTGAAATAAACGATTACGTCAACCGCTTCAAGCGGGTCACGGTGGAGCAGGCCCCTGAGGAGGAGGAAGACGTCGAAGAGGAAGACGCTGAGGAGGACGTGCTGCCAAGTCGCCTGCTTAGTCTGCTCCTGTCACAAGACGCGCCTGAGGCGCAATTATCTTTGTTTAAAGACTTGTTTCATTCTGTAATGGTTTGTAAAACACCTTAATGTGCTGCTATGTGTGTGCGCCCCTCGACGGGCCTTTTATCCCTATTCCATGTCTTTTTCGCTTTACGTCGCTAGGACCCATCTCTTTGCGCTATGACTCCGCCACTACGGTATGCCAGAGCAATGACTCAGCAAGGCCGGGGGTGTTTAAGGCTTAGAGAGGTAAGAGCTCTCGAGTCGCGGTTCTCGAGGGCCCCCTTTGACGCTTAAGCAGTCCATGAAATGCGAGGGAGAAAAACCGCTCGAGGGGCGATGGTTGCTCGTGAGAGAGGATACACAACTCCTGAGGCGTAAGCGCAGGACTTAGCTTAGCGAGGTTTGGCCTCGTGGAGGGTATCGGTTTCCCTGATGGTGCGCTCTCCTCTATGAGCCTGGGCGTGACTCCACGAGCCTTGGGGGGACTCTTGTTCCCTGTGTTGGTTAGAGAGGCGAGCCCAAAGCAACAAACATGATAGTAAAACTCATGCGCGCTTATAGGTCTCCTCATGGGTACCTCGCGAGGAGAGTAAGTACCAAAGGTCCTTAGGTGAGGTGGCAGGTTTGGGAGCAAGCCCTTGGGCCAGAGCTCTTTGGTGAGGTAACAGGCGTGAGAGCGTGCTCACGTGTTAGAGCTCGGATCCTTTGGGTTTTGCGGTGCTGCTGGGATGCTCCCGAGGCACAGTCACCGTACTCAGCCCCCGCTCGCGAGGTGCGCAAGGGGAAAATATGAGCGCGAATGAAAACACAATGATGGAAACTAAAACTCACCCCCAAAATATTACATAGCGGCGCCGTAGCGCAATGTTTCACTAGGAAACGAATTGGTTCGTTACACTTGGACTTGCCAAGATAAAGTTTCCATGTCGAGGCATGGGGACCACATTCAGTGGCTGAGACTCTTCACGGCCTGCGGCGGCACGTTATAGGAAGAGCTCAGAGGGCTGGCCCTCGAGAGAGAAGCTTTTGTGAAGCTTGGAGGTGAAGTTGTGCGCTTCCCTCTAGAGACAAAAAATGTCTGGTGTGACGATGATCACGGGTAGAACTTGCGTAGATGCGCGATGTTCCATGGGTTCTTGACCGGGATGCCGTCCTCCGTTTCGAGGCGTACCGCGCCAGGCCTGGCGATGTGGGCGACCCTGTAGGGGCCTTCCCACATGGGCGAGAGCTTGTGGAGACCTTCCCTGGAGAGGATTCTCCTGAGGACGAGGTCGCCTGTCTCGAGAGTGCGCGGACGTATGTGGCGGCTGTGGTAGCGTCGCAGGTCTTGCTGGTACTTTGCCGCCCTGAGGGCGGCACGGCGGCGCAGCCCGTCGAGGAACAGCAGGTCGTCGTTGTGGAGGTCTCTTGATTGTCCTCATTGAAGGCAAGGACCCTTGCGGATCCATGCTTGATCTCTGTGGGGAGGACTGCTTCAGCTCCATACACCAGGGCGAATGGCGTCTCACCAGTGGGCTTTGTGGGGTTCGTGCGGATGGACCAGAGCACGGAGGGGAGTTCGTCTATCCAGCCCTTGCCTAGCCCTTGAGGCGGTTGAAGCTTCTTGTCTTGAGGCCCTTGAGGACCTCAGCATTTGCTCGCTCGGCTTGACCGTTGCTCTGTGGGTGAGCTACCGAGGCGAAGCAGAGCTTGGTGCCGAGGCTCTCGCAGTAGGCCCTGAAGATGCCGCTGGTGAACTGTGAGCCATTGTCGGTGATGATGCGATTTGGCACACCAAAGCGGCAGACCAGGCCTCTGATGAATTTTACGGCTGCCCTGGCTGGTATGGTGCGCACCGCTTCAACCTCTGCCCATTTGGTGAACTTGTCGACAGCCACGAAGAGGAAGCGGTAGCCCCCTTGCGATCTCGGGAAGGGCCCAAGATGTCCAGCCCCCAGACCGCGAACGGCCAGGAGAGCGGGATGGTTTGGAGTCCCAGTGCAGGCTGATGGACTTGCTTGGCGTGGAACTGGCATGCATCGCAAGACTGGACGATGGTGGTGGCATCTTGAAGCACTTGGGGCCAGTAGAACCGCTCCTGAAGACCTTGCCGGCGAGGGTGCGTGCGCAGGAATGGTGGCCGCACTCTCCACTGTGTATGTCCTGAGCATGCGGCCTTCCTCAGGAGGCACGCACTTGAGGCAATTCCATTTGGGCGCTTGCGGTACAGGTCTCCCTCGAGGATGTAGTAGGATTGCTTGTCGAGCGACTCGTTCGCCTCCGCGTCTTCCTCGGGAAGGACTCCTTCAGCAAGTAGTCCTTGAGCTCGTCGACCCAGCCTGTCTCTTGATGCACCATGCCAGCATCAGACGCTCCCCTGAGGATGGACCGCAGTTGGGTGCCCACCTGCAGGAGGTGGTGGGAGTACTTCGTCTGTGCTTGTGCTGGTGCTTCTGGCTGCTTTATGGACGCCTTGGAGAGCCTCTTCAAAGACGCCTGCGGCTGGGCCTCCCTTCGTGATGCGCTTGGCGATGTCATCTGCCTCCTGGTTCTCCTTCGCGGGATGTGCATGAGCTCCATGCCCCTGAAGTGCTTCTCGAGCTTGCGGACCTCTTCAAGGTAGGCGGCCATGTGGTCGTCTTTAGGCGTGTAGCTCTTGTTGGAGAAGTTAACCAGGAGCTGGGAATCACCTTTATGAGTAAGTGCTTGAGCCGAGGGCATTGCAGCTCTGAGCCCGGCGAGGAGGCCTTCATATCGGCGATGTTGTTGGAGATCTTGTCTATTGTGAAGCACAGCTGGATGGCGTAGTAGAGCTTGTCACCTTTTGGTGAGGTCAGGACAACGCCAGCCCCACCATTGCGGCAGGCGAAAGCTCCATCGAAGTGCATGGTCCAGTGGCTTGGCATTGTATCTCCAGATGACGCGGTTTCTTCTTCACGAGGCTCTTCAGGAGTTGGGTCTGTCCACTCGGCGACGAAATCCGCCAGCGCTCTCCCTTTTATGACTCTTGTGGTGTCGAAGCGCAAGTTGAATGGTTGCAGCTCGATGTTCCATCCTGCGACGCGATCAGTGGCGTTGGGGTTGCGCAGGATTTGCTCCAGGGGAATGATGACCACCGTGATGGGGTGGCCCTGGAAGTAGTGGCGCAGCTTCCTGGAGGCGATGAGGAGCGCGAGGAGGAGCTTCTGCTGCATGGGTACGCTCGCGAGCATCTCGCAGTACAGTACTGACGAGTAGACAGGATGCTCGACGAGGGTCGTGATGGTGCGCAGCGTCGGCTCCCTCGAGAGGCTCCTCAGGCCCTTTGGCGAGGTTTTCCTGTGGAGGAGTCTCGGCAGGGGTGCCTGTGTAGGCTCGACTTGGCTGTGGGTCTGGCTCTGGGCCTGGAGAGACTTTTCCTTGTCGGGAGGTTCTGGACTTGGTGTGGCAGTGCTTTTCTTGGGGAGGACTGGCTCTTCTCTTTCCACCACCAGGACGGCGCTTGCGGTTTGTGGAGTGGCTGCTAGGTACAGCTTCAGATGCTCGCCTGTCCTGGGGGCTACCATGACTGGTGAGCTAGCCAAGTATTTCTTCAAGTCCTCAAATGCCTTGTCTGCCTCTGGAGTCCACTTGAAGGTGCCGGATTTCTTCATGATCTTGAAAAATGGCAGGCTCTCTCGCCGAACTTGGAGATGAAGCGGCCTAAGCTGGCCATGCACCCAGCTAGGCGCTGCATGTCCTTGAGGCGGCGAGGTGGCTGCATGTCTTCTATGCCTTGATCTTGTCAGGGTTTGCTTCTATGCCGCGGTGGGACACGAGGAACCCGAGGAGCTTGCCTGAAGGCACCCCGAAGACGCACTTGGCGGGGTTTAACTTGATGTTCACCTTGCGCAGGCTGGCGAAGGTTTCCTCGAGATCCTTCAAGAGAGTGTCTCCCTCGCGAGACTTGACCACGATGTCGTCGACATAAGCTTCTGCATTTCTTCCCATCTGAGCCCCCAAGGCGATCCTCATGAGCCTCTGGAAGGTGGCGCCGGCGTTCTTCAGGCCAAAGGGCATGCAAGTGTAGCAATACACACCACAAGGGGTGAGAAATGCTGTTTTCTCCTCGTCCTCCTTGGCCATTTTGATCTGGTGGTAGCCTGAGAAGGCATCCAGGAAACAGAGGAGATCACAGCCGGCGGTGGAGTCCACAATCTGGTCTATCCTTGGCATGGGGTATGGATCCTTGGGGCAGGCCTTGTTTACATCGTGTAGTCGATGCAGAGCCGGCCTCCTCCATTGGGTTTTGGGACAACCACGCCGTTGGAGAGCCAAGTGGGGTGGGCAACTTCTCGAATGATGTCTGCTGCTTTCAGCTTCTCTACTTCTTTGATGATGAACGCTTGCTTCTCGGGGGCTTGTTTCCGCGCTTTCTGCTTTACAGGGCGTGCGTTGGACACACGGCTAAGTGGTGCTCGATCACCTCCCTTGGTACACCGGACATTTCTGACGGAGTCCATGCGAACATGTCAGAATTTGCCCGAAGGAAGGCGACGAGCGCGCTTTCCTATTTGGGAGGCAAGCCAGCGCCTATGGTGACGCTAGCCCCCGAGCCCTCAGCCCCCGAGCCTGGTGCTCAGCGACACCTTCTTTGTAGATGCTTGCTCTTGAGTGAACAGCTGCTTCTTCTTCTTGGGCCTCTCGAGAGGCTCCATGTCCTCGTCAGCGGGGAATGCCATGGCAGCGGCCTTGTAGGCGATCTCGACAGCGCGCGTGGCGTCCTGTACGTGACCACGTGGTGATGGTGCCACCGCTGCCAGGGATCTTGACCATGTTGTAGGCGTGGTGCGTGACGGCCATGAACTTCGCGAGGGCGGGGTAGCCGAGGATGGCGTTGTAGGGCAGGCCAATGTGCGCGACGTCGAAGTCAATTAGCTCGGTGCGGTAGTTCTCCTGCGTGCCAAAGGTGACCGCGAGCCTCACTTGCCCCAGAGGCGAGATTGAGCCGCTGGTGACCCCTGAAGGGCCTGGAGGGCATAAGCCACTCGTAGGGCACTTGAAGCGTCTCGAAGGTCTCGACAGAGATGACGTTCAGGCCTGCACCCCCATCAATGAGCGTCTTGCCGACGGCGATGTTGTTGATGGTGGGGGTGCACACCAACGGGAGGGTGCCCACAGTCTTGGTCGACTTGGGGTGGTCTTGGCGTCGAAGGCGATGGTGTACTGGACCACTTGAGGGGCGGGACGTCTCGACCCCGGGAAGCGCTGCATTGAGCTCGCGAGCGAACTGCTTGAACTGGTTGTTGGACTTGGGCGCTGGGATCCGCCGAGGATGCATGCCATGGCACCCTTAGGGGCCTGGTAGCCCCAGGCTCTCGTCGGGAGTTGTTGTTTTCTCGGCGGCATTCGCCTGAGTCCCTGAGGCTTGGTAGCCCTTTGCGTCCACCTTGCGGTAACGGCCTCTGCCGCGGCCACCGCTGCCTTCTTCTCTCGCGCTTCTTGCTCAGCTGCTTGAGGTCGTAGCAGTTCTCTGTCGCGTGGCCGCGCCTGTTGTGGTAGATGCAGAAGGGCGGTTGTCCACCTTTTTCTCGCCAGCCTCGGAGAGTCCTCGCGAGCGTGCTTGGCGTCGGGTCAGCTGCCAGAAGCGGTAGGCTTGCGCTTTGTCTCGTCACGCTTCTTGGGTCTTGGATCCCTCGGAGGGTCGTCTGTCAGCCACCTTGAAAGAGGAGCCCTCTTCGCCTTGGCGCACTTGTCTGCGATGTCGAAGAGCTTCACACGGAGGAGAGGGTATCGTGGATGCCGAGCTTCTCGAGCATCCTGCGGTTGGTGACGCCCTCTCTGAAGGCAGCAATGACGTGCGAGTCCGGGATGTTCGGGATCTTGTTGCGGACTTGGCTGAAGCGCTGGATGTACTTGCGGAGGGTCTCGCCAGACTTCTGGCGTACAGCGCGCAGGTCGTTGTAGGTGAGGGCGCGCTCGTACGTGCCCTTGAAGTTCGCAACGAACTGCTGCAGAGCTCCTCCCAGAGTCATGGAGTCCTCGGGAGGTTCAGGAGCCACGACAAGGCGAGTCCTTGAGGGCGTGGGAGAACCAGTTGGCCATGACCTTGTCGTCTCCCCCCGCAGCTTGGATGGAGGTGGTGTAGAGCTGCAGGAACTCGATGGGGTTGTTCGTGCCGTCGTAGCCCTTGGGTAGGTCAGGCCTGAACTTCTGTGGCCAGACGACGCGACGCAGGTTGCGGGTGAAGGCCGCGCACCTGTGGCGTACGAGGCATGCGCCCTGAAGAGCTCGGCGGTTCTGCGCCCCGCTTGGCCGATTTCCTCGACGATGCGCTTCTGGAGGTCCTTCTGGCGCTCCATCCACCCGCGTCGGGGAGTCCGCTGCACGATTTGGCAATCGCGCGGCGAAGACGCGTGGGAGGCGCCTTGTGGCCGCAGCTGGAGGCGGCGGCGGAGGCGGCGGCGGAGGTGCGCCATGCGCGTGGTTCCCTGCCGCCGGAGTTGTGGTGCACCAGGGAGCGGGATGCCGCTGGGCTACGCGTGGCGCAGCTGCGATGCTGACGAGGTGCTCGAGGCGACCGAGCCAGTTGTCGTGCGCTTCGGCGGTGGGGCGGTAGCGGAAAGCTCCGCGGCCATGAGCAGCGCAGTGTTGGGACTGGGTGCTGGACGCCCCAGAGTGGAAGCACTGTGGCGCCGGGATGGATGCGAGGACTCAGCGTACTCGCCGTGCCCGTGGTCGACGTCTTCGTCGTAGTGGTCGTCGTGGTGGCGTCACCATCCTCGGGGTGCTCCACACGCGGCTCTGCGGTGTTGCGCCCGAAGCGCGGCTGGCGCGAGGACGGCCACGGGGTTGGTGGTGTTGGCAGCGGGCTCGGTGGTAGCCCTGCCTGACGCCCGCCGGGTGGCGCGAGCTGCGCGAGTGTCCGCCATGGTGCAGAGGTCGGTGAAGGTTGAAGACGCGCCTCAGCCCCCTACACTGGCGCGCCAATTGTCGGAGAATGACTCCCACGAAACAGCGGTAGTCAAGCTCACGAAGAGAGTTCGTGTAAGGTGCTGAACACGTTAGTCAATCAACCCTCAACCTACACGGCGACGGTGCTCGTCGAGCATGAGGAGGGACATCACGGCAGAGATGGACACCAGCCCGTACCCAGGTTCATGGCCCTCGTGTGGAGGTAACACCGCTACTCCTGCTTGTCTGTATTGCGCTGCTTATGGAGGTTACAGTACAATGAGCTTGCCGAGGGCTCTCTTTTGGCAGTGGGGTGCTCAAGGAAGAGAAACAGTGGTCTTCGTCTTCCTTGCGCGTAAGTAGCTAGGCTAGGATGAGAGTGCGATCCCTTGCTACGGTGGAGCTCCGCCTCCTTTTATAGGCGCCCCGGGCCTCCTCCCCGCGCATGGCAGTGGAGGGGCTACCACATGGCGACAAAGGGCGGAGCATGGTGCACCGCAGCCCGGCTGCCCATGGACGCGGTCCATGGGCACAAAAGCTGAGGCCGGTGGCAGGGAGACCACCGGCCATCCAGGACGGCCAGCTGGGGCTGCAGAGGAGCGTGGGGGCGCCCATGGTGACGTCGTCCTTGGCGCGTAGCGCCGGCCGGTCCCCTTATCACCAAAGGGGAAAGCCTTGTAGTCCGTTGCGCAGGGCACAGCTTTGTTGACCCCTTTATCACCAAAGAGGAAACTGTAGCTCCATCGTCACCCCGCGCAGAGGCGCGCGTCATTGTGCGGCCGCTGCAGAGCCCATGTGCGCTCTGCAGAGGTTGCTTTGCAGCGAAGCAATCCCCACAAGGGCTAGGGTGCCCTGTGGAGGATTTGGCGTTGACCTCTCCCAGGGGAGACCACCTTGAAGAGGGGGCAGCAGCGGACAAGGCCTCCATAGGCCTCTGCTGCCTCCAGTGTCCTCGCGAGGCGATTTTCCTCGTGAGTCTCTCCAAGCCGTAGGCTTGGGCCTTAGTGGAACTTGGCCAACGAGTGTCGAGGACCGTGGAGGACAGGCCCAGCACACCCTGGTTCCCACTGGGCCGACAGCCGTTTTCCGATGGAACCGAAGAAACCGTGAGTCCAGCACTATTCTTTCCCACAGACGGCGCCAATTAACGAGGGTTAACTCATCAAATCCCATGGTTAAGGACCTAGGGTTGAGATTACGAGGGAGAGAACGTGGTAGAGCTGGTAGTTTCGTCGGCTGACAAGCAAAAGCAGGGATTTTACCCAGGTTCAGGCCTCCGGAGAGTAACACCCTACTTCCTGCTTGTCTGGTATTGATCGTGTGAGATTATGCGGGCTACAATGGGGTCCTGGTGAGATATCAATCTTGCTAGGGTTTTGGTGGTTCGAGTATTGCGTGTACAGGATCGGCGGCCCTCCCAGCCTTTATATAATAGGCTGGGTCTCGTGAGTTCGCAACCGACCCTGTTTACATGTAAGGAAAGTCTAAACCGACTATGCCTATGTCTAATCTTGGAGGGTACTCCATCTTGTTGGGCCTTTCATCATGGGCTTCATGTAGGCTCTTGATAGTTGAGTCTTAGTCGACACGTGCACCAGGTACCCTTATGGTAGGGTACCCGGGATGTATATCCTTGTCACTTGTGGTTATTGTCGTGATTGAATTGCGCCAACTGAGGACTTCCCCTATCACCAGATATGATGGAGGTTCTGTCATATAACCCAAGGGAAGCAATATGAGTATTCTACCACTAAACTATGGCAGAAGTTCTTTCATGGAACCAGAGGGATCACGACAAGAATTCTCTTAGTAAGTCTCGCATCTGGACTCGTGACTCCGCCATAACACTCATTCGTAAAACCCCTTTAGCATGGTTATCATGGAAGAGTGTTAACCTGGGCATCCACAACGATCTCAGGATTCTCCTGAGCGTGTTCCTCCTCTTTAGTTGTTTTCCGACCCTCATCTGTCAGTTGGCAGCCAAGTTGTAAATGTGCAGTGGTTTCTTCCGATGCATGATAATCTTGTGGTCTGTCAGGCCATTCCACTTCGGGATGTCAGGAGAAACAAACTCCAGTACCTCGTCCATTTCTAGGACCAGGTCAAAGTGTGGTAATCATCAGATCAAGAGGCCTCATCAGTTTTTGTTCTGTTTATTTATATACATACCTTCATTTACTTCTTGATACGAAGGCACTTCAATCATACCAAGTTCAGTGATTGTCTAGGTTCACTAACATGGCATGTATGATCCATAGGTATAGGTTGTTCGATGTACCCAAAGTGTCACCAATGGGTTGCATCCTACACTTCAACACCAAGAGGTCGTGCTGAGTCTCATGGCCTTCTTGATGAAGTGATGCTCTTACACCTCGTTACTCACCTATTCTCCGAGTCGCTTGCTGCTCGAGAATGATGAGGCGTGAAAATTGTTGTAGCCATAAAATATTCTTAGCAATTCTTATTGCTTTGAAATCCAAGGACATCGATGTCACTTAGCGTGATTGGTTACCCGATCACTAAGCCAAGTTCGAATGTGTTGCCAAGTCCTTTTGATCAGACGCACATCTTCGGTCAGAGTTAGGTTTATGCCAAAGCTCCCAAGACCACATCGTTTTGCCTTGAAAAGCAAAACCCTCCTGAACTTAGTGACATACGGTGGTTCGTGATAGTCTAGGTGTCTTTATAGAAGTATCGCTAGGATGTCACCTGACCGTGATGTCGAGTTAGTGAGTAAGCTAGTTTGCTAAACCGCTCCAATCCCCAAAGAATCGTGCTGGATACCCTGAACTAATTGGTTGAGCATAGACAATAACTTGGAGAGAGTACACTTCATGTTCATTCTCAAAAGGATGTCTAGTTTATCGTGTTGAAGAGATATAGTATCTCCCACGTGGATTTACTATCTTCCCAACCTTTGGTTTGAGTTGGGCTATCGTCAAATCAAACTCAGTCCCCAGTACTATCTTGATGGTGTTTCTACTCGTGGTGCTTCGTCGGAGTACACTTCATGTCCTTCGATCTAACCAATACTTTTGCCTTGTTCATACTACATATGATTCCATCTTCTTGGAGTATCTGGATAAGTTTGTTGTTGAGCCAATCGATGACATTCTTATTTCCTCCATGTTTGGCGAGGTTCATATTGAACATTGGATACTAGTGTCTGAAACTTGTTTGAACCAACTTTGTGTCATCACAAGGTATGCGTTCTGGATGCTGGAAGTGACTTTCGCTAGTTCACGTGCATCTGCTGAAGGATGTCGCTGTGGATCTGAGCATAGTTTTCTTGTTTCCTCGGGAATCGTCTCAAGTCGGTCATGCATATGTGAGACATTCTTGGGATGGTAGGTTGATACCTCCATTGCATTGAATAGTTTCCCTATGCACACTAAGCCACTGACTGATTTTCTCAAGAATGAGAAGTTCTCGAACTTCACCGTCTTGTTTGGTGTTTCCCAACAAGGACTTAGTTGTGTTACATTGCAACAAGTACATATGGGCGCAACTGCCTTTTGGCTGTCACGACCACATCGGTCTCGCAATCTAGCTCATGTTTTGGAGCTTGACACTATAGTCCATCTCTTGAGAATCTAGCGACCTTACCTTGAAGGTAACCATTGCAAACTTTCTATTTGGACATGCTAAGTTTGAAGTATCATACACCTACCCAGATCTGAATCTCAAGAAAAATTCCACTCCGTGGCTAACCTCTAACAGGTCTATGACCAGTGCTCTCCCCCTTCTCTTTTGTTTGTACTTGAAGTTCTAATCAACTCACACGTTGTGTGAATTCGTCAGTCCCCTGAGGTCCCAGACTTTTAGTCAAGCTTTAACATGTGGCAAACGTCTTGTTATGCCAACCTTTGAAGCTTGAGAAAAGGGTTCTTCCTCCTTGCAGTACCTAGATCCTCTCATATACTCATCCTGGTGGTGAAGTGATATCATGATCTTAGTAAATCAATCAGAAGACCAAGATGATGTGACTTCCATGTCTTCCTACGAGTCACCCCCCATCCAAGACAATCATTTCTTTTTTATCTTCTGATTGACCCAAAGAGTGACCCTTCAGTGTCAAAAATAGTTCAACAACTTGGTTTTGCTGGTCTGTAGCTCTTCCGTGATGGAAGTTCTACTCAAACCGTCTAGTAGAGGTTTACCTTCTCATCTTTTGGAATCTGGTTTCAACATTTTTGCTCAGACACTTACGTCTTGTGCAAAGTTCATATTCTCAATCCTTCTGAGAAACAGTTATCTACCAACTTGAAACTTGCTCCAAAATCTTCAGTTATCTTGACGTGAGTAACTGTCAATTCAAGAGATGCTCGAAATCTCATTCCAAGATTTGACTAGGAGGAACTTGATCTTCGTGAAGATCAATCTTTCCAGAGTTGTTCCCTCTTACCTATGGGAAGTTGAATGATGACCTCGAAGTGAAGCCGATGAAGATCTTCATGATTGTCGTGTCGTGGATCACGGACACCGGGAGTACGAGGTAACCCCTTTGTAGATTCGGCAAAGGGGCGCTAGGAGGTTTCGATCGGCTTCGGGATGAAGAACACGCGAGTACAACACAGCAAGAAGGACACATCGATCTACGCAGGTTCAGGCTGCTCGAAAGCGTAACACCCTACTCTTGCATGCCTGAGTAGATGGTCACCATGATTGTGGCTACAGAGGTGGTTTTCAGGTCGACTGCCGGCTGTTGCTAGGAGGAAGAAGAAGAGCAGATCCTTCCCGGGGAGGATCACCTCTATCTTCCTTCTTCTCCTCTCTCTTTGCCGAGACTAGCTTGCCTTGCTCGATCTGATCCTTTCCCTCTCGGTGGCCTTGGCCCTCCCTTAAGCTTCTTTGGCAGTGGTGACATGTTGAATGTGATGAAGACCATTTTCTCCAACGGCAAGTTCAAGCATGTGAAGAGCGGAGGCATTGAGTTGAGCATCAACCACCTCTCTTCTTGTCAAGTTGTTCCGATCCACGGCCTTCAATCCCACTCGTATGATCCTCCAAAGCTCGATAGAGGCACTGTTGACATGAGATTTCATTGAGTGTTGCCAACTAGTAAAAGCCAATGCATTAAGCTTAGGTGGAGGAGCTAAGGTATTTATGCGAGGATGAGGGATAGGTGGGTCAGGACAGTACACACCAAGAGGAGAGACCTCATGGTACTTGGGCTTGCCACCTTCCGGCTTGGTTATGGATTAAGGAAATTTCTTAGGTTCGGTATCGGTTTCTTCAACCCCTTCCCTCTTCTTCGTTCCATCCCGGAATCACCCGTGTTGGAATGAAGAGGGTCCTCTATTAATGGGAGAGTGTCCGAAGGGGGCTTGGTACTAGCGAGTTTTGCGAGCATGTCGCGTATCTCACTAAATTGGGTATCCATGGACGATCTCAATGATGTTTCCATTGTTTTGAGATCGGCCATGGATGCCGGTGTACTTTGCCCTTCTGGGGGCATCTCACCATTAGTCATACTTCTCTTAGGCAGTTAAGCCCAACAAGAGAGCCGAGGCTCTGATACCAATTGAAAGGATCGTATGACACCTAGAGGGGGGTGAATAGGTGCTACTCCAATTTTAGTTATTTTTCAAATTAGGCTTGACATGAAAAGTAAATTCTCTAGATATGCAACTATGGTGAATTTATCTATATGACAAGATAGTAACTAAGCAAGATACACAAGGTAAAGACGGTAAACAAGGATAGATGTAACCGAAGTGAAAGCACGCGGAGACACAGATGTATTCCCGAGTTTCTCCTTTTTAGGTGAGTACGTCTCGTTGGAGGGGTGTGAGTCGACACAATGATTCAACAGCCACAAAGGCTTCACCTTCTTCTCCGATTAACCGCACCACAAAGGTTTGGTTCACCTTCAACTATCGGAAACCTTCAAGGCGGAGTCCGGAGCCTTTACAACAACAATCCGGGACCCAACCCACAACTGGATTGGGGGCTCCCGAACGGCTACAATCTGTCACAAGAATAACAAGTGAGTACAATACGGGGCTAGGTTTTCCCAATGGAAACCCTAGCAAATGGTCCCTCGATTGAATGAGGGGGAAATGTAAATCGGCTTGGTGAAGATGTAGATCCGGGCCTTCTCCTTCAATCCTCCAAAGATCAACGAGTTTGGGTGGAGGGATTGGAGATCAATTGATTGTTGAGCTTGCAATAATGGTGTTCTTCAATGTCGGGCGAGCTAGCTGGCTGGAGGTAGGTGGAGGGGTATTTATACCCCCTCCACAAAATGCAACCGTTACCGCAGTCTTCACACCGGAGACTCCGGTCAAAGTGACCGGATACTCCGGCCTGCACCGAAGACTCCGGGTAGATTTCGGCAAGTTTCGGCCTGGGTCCAGGGGCTGAACCACCTTGAGGCTTGGAGCAGGTCAGACCGGAGTCTTTTGGTCCAAAGACCGGAGACTCCGGCCTGGGGCGAAGACTCCGCCCTTCCTCCGGTAACTTTCCGGTAACACTCCGGACAGGGTCCAGGGAGTGAACCATCTTGAGACTCTTCGACTAAATCGCCTGAGTCCGGAGACTCCGGCCCAACAGACCAGAGACTCCGGCCTGGAAGTCTCCAGAAATTCGATAAAATCTTGTTTTCCTTTTGGTGTTGATGCACAATGTTTTATAGAGCTAAACCTGCATCACTTAACACTTATTAAAATATCGCTAGTGTTGTTAACTAACACACAAAACACAAGGGACCACGAAATGCTCTTTCACCGCGGGGGTGGCCGGGTGCACAAGGGTAAATCCCTTGTCGTCGTCGCCTGTGCGGGGGTAGGCGAGGATGCATGCAGGGGTGGTTGACGCGGCGGAAAGGTGAGGTTGAGTCGGATTAGGTAGCGATGTGAATCAGCAGTTGTATAGTAGTAGAAAGAAGGAAAAGGCGAGGTTGAGTCGGATTGAGCTGCGATGATGCACGTACGTACCGTTTGTAGGATTCAAAACACGCCTAACCAAAACGTACTCCCTCCGTTCTAATATATAAGACGTTTTAGCTCTTCAACATGTTGTCTGCATGCATATAAAAATGAGTGTACATACACACTAAAATATGTCTACATACATCTACATATATGTGAATGTGGACAAATACTTAAACATCTTATATTTAGGAGCGGAGGGAGTAGTACGTAAAATACTGCACCCAACAACCACCGTTGCCGCCGGCCGGCCGTATCGATCGATGACATGACATGCTACATCGATCCTCCGCCACCTATTTCCCAAGGCGAACACGTACGTACATAAAACCGGAACAAAACTCTCCCCAACCGTCATAGAACATGCAGTGGCGGATCTAGGTTCAAAATATTGGGGGTGCCAGAATTTGAATTAACAACAAAATTCAGTATCGTGGGTTCAATTTTTTTGAATAGTATATTTTGGTCTAAGTATCTTGAGAATTCAAACAATTAGTGTTAAATTATGCTTTAAACTATTAGGGAACAAGTGCTATCTAGATGGTGTAGACTATTTTGCATTTTTGGAGGGGGTGCCTCCCTGCACCCAATCGCTCGATTCAGATTGAAAATCAAACCATTCGGCCTTAAATTTACTTCCATGTTAACAATAAATGTTTGGTAATCTAGATACTCCCTCCTGTCCAAAGCCCAAATATGTTGCATCTAATTTTTGGATTTTGCTAATTCTCAATCGCCTGAAAATAAGATAAATCTCAGTCGATTAGATTTTCTTTTTAAGAACGTTCTCAGTCGATTAGATAACCGTTCAATTTGGGCATCACGATTTTTGCTCTGTATTGTGGTTCTGCTGTCTGTATGTACGCAAAAGGTTGAGACGTGGTTCCTGGGTGTACCAGGGCTATGTGTTTTGTCCGGCCCATTTGTGTGTTTATCTACCGATTTGGAATTTGTTTTTATGCGTGTCTGTTTTTCATCTTTCTTTACGTAGTTGTCCACTTATCCTCTGTGTGTGGGCATTTCTTCGTAGGAGGCATTTTGGAGAGTAGGCACCCCGGGTGTGCGAGCACGTAATCCCGCACGCGCTCCTACGGGCAACTGGGGGTGATCAACATGGACACGGTAGTTATAGCTGGCTGAAATCAGTGTAAATGGAAGCTGAAGATGACTAAGAATCTGGCTAGGAAACAGAACTCTAGGGAAGCTGGTTTGGATACTGATTAGGGTGAGGAGTTGGACGATACCACCTCTAGCCCGCTTAAGCCTCAGGCAGAGGCTGGGCTATTGGAGCTAATTCCAGCGCTAAGAAGCAACTGGTTATGGATAGAAATGTTCCCCTCCACCATCGTTTCTGTCGCAAAAAAGCGATAGCGGCCGTAGCATAAGAAGCCAAGGGTGGGAAGACACAACCATTGAAGCACCATCAGTGGCCTCTGTCGAGGAGGATCGCCAGTCGCAATAAATATCGCAAGTCTGATTTGTCGTGGACTTGACATGACCGCGACAATTAGAGTGATCCATTATTTTCTGCGGAGGCATGCCCCCTCTACTTTATGTGTAGTTGAGACACAAATGCAGAAGAGTAGAGTGGAAGGACTAGTGAAGACGCTAGGTTATGACATAGGTTTTGGAGTTAGCATCTTTGGGCGAAGTGGCGGTCTAGGAATTTATTGGAATGATGAAATAAAAATCGAGATTCTTCCCTATTCTCAGTACCATATAGATGATATTGTTTCGCCACTCTTCTTACCACCGACGAGGAATGGAAGACACCTTTGGCGGCGGCTGCGGGTACGATTGGGGAAAAAGCCTCTGCAGTCTAGTTCAAAATATATCTAAGTTTTCGTATACTAATACATGTGTACGTATACTAATACATGTGTACGGTTAAATTCACACCTGTCGACGTACACACGCGTGTTGCACCGCGTATTGTGTATATTGCTAGTAATTTCTGTATGGAAGCCGCAAATTAAGAACACAAGCTCAAATCCCATAGAGAGGGCTAGAGATCATGCATGATAACGGCAAAAGGGTATCCTTCCTTAGCTGTAACGAATCAATTTAATAAGCGGACGCGGAAATTAATTAACTATTTACGGTATATTTCTCGCTTGCTGCTATTTTGACGCAGTGATTTTCTTGGGCCGGTCTTCCTACCTTCCCTGGCTCCGCCATTAGCGCGACGTTCGGCCACCGCTATCTAGCTAGCTAAGCTTTCCGTGGAGAGGAGAGAGACGCGCCGGCGGCATGCTTCGTCTGGCGTCGATCGCGCTGGCGGTGATCATGGCCTTGCCGGCGGCGTCCGCGGCGGCGGTGGACGTGACGGCGACGGCGGCCTTCCAGGAGGTGTATACGCCGCTGTTCGGGTTCGACAACCTCCTCCGCTCCTCCGACGACCGCACCGTCAGCCTCCTCCTCGACCGCTCCACCGGTACGCACGATAATTTCTCGGCCGTTCATGGCGGCTTAATTTCCTTTATTAATTTATTCAATCGATCAATTAATTGATATACGCGTTTGTGGATGCAATTAATTGATCGGCAGGGTCTGGGTTCATCTCGTCGTCGATGTACCACCATGGCTTCTTCAGCGCCTCCATCAAGCTCCCGTCCGACTACACCGCCGGCGTGGTTGTGGCCTTCTACACCTCCAACGGCGACGTGTTCGAGAAGAGGCACGACGAGCTGGACTTCGAGTTCCTGGGCAACGTCCGTGGCAAGCAGTGGCGCGTGCAGACAAACGTGTACGGCAACGGCAGCGTGAGCATGGCCGGGAGGAGCGCTACGTGCTGCCCTTCGACCCCACCACCGAGTTCCACCGCTACTCCATCCTCTGGACCCACGACGCCGTCGCCTTCTACGTCGACGACGTCCCCGTCCGCCACGTCAGCCGCTCACGCGCCGGCGGCGACTTCCCGTCCAAGCCCATTGTCCCTCTACGCCACCGTCTGGGACGGCTCCAACTTGGCCACCTCGGGGGGGGGGGGGGGAGCTACCGCGTCAACTACCACTACGGGCCCTTCGTCGCCTCCTTCACCGACCTCGCCCTCGCCGGCTGCCGCGCCGACCAGATGCTGCCCGCCCAAGGGTGCGCTGAGGCGGTGGCAGCGTCGGACCCCGCCGTGATGACGCTCGCCAAGCTGCAGGCGATGCGGCGGTTCAGGGAGTGGAACATGGTCTACTCCTACTGCTACGACACCAGGCGGTACCCCGTGCCATTCGCGGAGTGCGACGTCGTCGAGTCGGAGAAGAGGAGGTTCAAGGACAGCGGACACCTCAGGCTTGCCCTCGGATGCCAGCGCGGGGGACGCCGACCTGCAAGGGTCGGGGGTGCCAACAAGGCCGAAATGTAGCATATATAGATCAGTCCTGATATTTCGGTTAGAGACAGAGTACTTGATTATTGGTTTGCTAAATCAAAGTCGATCATATGAGATCTCATCGTCTCTAAATTGGCGCCATATGCGCCTAGGCCATCTCCAAGCGAGGCCCTAATCACCCTATCAGTTCGATCACGGTTCGGCCAGAAAAACACGCTCCACGGTCTCTCTCTCGCGACTCTCCACAGGGAACGAGGAGGCGGTTCCCGTTCCAGTTCTTGTCGGCGAGTCCACCACTCCCCTTCCCCTCCGTTTGACGTCTTGGCGTTGCGAGGGGAGTCTCGTTTGTGGGTGTGTGTAGTTTTACTTATTTATGCGAAAGATTTAGGTGCCTGATAGTTGCGGTGAAGGCGGTATGAAAAAGTTTAGGCCTTTTATGTTGCTTGTATACATTTAAAATTTGCATCATCACTATTATTATGAATACTAGCTAAAATGCCCGTGCGTTGCTACAGATCACACGAATAAATTGATTTTAATCATCCATTCATTTGGAACAATATTTGGTAGATGAGTCATCAATCTACTTTATCATGACACCATTTTATGTTTGAATTCAAATAAATCTTTGCCATATATGTTTCTATAACCTCCAACGACAAATGAGAGAGCTGAATACCCGTGTGTTACGTGTTATTCAAAACAATAGTTCAAATTTAAAAATATGGTCAAACCTGATGGGTTATATGGGAACAAATATATACTCTCTGCCACAACATTCCTCGCCAGTTGTCATGTCTCATTAATGACCCTCTTGCAATAAGAAATCTCATGAATGACTCTCATTGATTGGGCACCTTTTTAAACTCTAGCAAATATATGAAACGTTTCGAATCGTCTAATATACACATTAAACGATTCTTCCGTACAATGAGAGATAGTGGTGTAAGAAATGCTTTTTCATAATGGAATATCCACGTAGTGCATTAATAGTTTTTATCTCTACTTATTCTTTCATGGCAACAAATATGATGTTCTTTCTGAACACAATATATGTAAAAAATGAATATATAGCTTACAAAAAAACTAAACACAGAGACCTTTTAAACTTTGAATTTCACTGTGCTATGCACATTAATTTACAGTGCGTTATTGCGGTACATATGTACAAATTTAACTTAATACAATATTTGTACGAACCAACACCCACGATCACTTGCTTAAACAGGAGCTTTCTTCTCTATCTTGCTTCCCCGCCGTTCCATCATGCAGCCTCCTATCTCGAAGGAATCCTTTAGTCGAGCAACTCCCGCCTCTCTATTTATGTGGCCTTCTCCTTCTACGTTAACATAATTATGTGTGAAGTCGTAGTAGATAACTAATTGAAAACAACACCCTACTCATGATAAAATGCAAGGGTTTCAGTATCTAAAATTAGGACAAAAGATAGGGAGCAGAAATCTGGCTACCGTCAGATGTTCCCTCCACAATGATAAGAAACAATACTCTAAATAGTAAATGTATAACAATGATCTTGTGGCAGAAATTGAGGCATGAAACCCAAGCTGGAAAATGAACTTTCAACTAAATAGTAAATGTATAACAATACTCTACATCGACAATCATTGGGAACTACCTTTGTTGATACCCACATGGACGCAGAGGAAGATATTCCGTTCAAGGATACCAAAAAGATAGTTATGGAAACAAAAATATGCAATGACATGTAAACGGAAGCAGGACTTGTCATATATATGAAACCAAGACAAAGGAAATGAGCTTGACCGCATGAAGAAAAAGTAGGTGCAACATTAGCCAAACAAAGAATGAATAAAATTCGGAAATACATATATGGTCGAAAATAGATATATACCCCAAGGGGAAAATTAAATATAAACTGCAGTAGACATCTCTTGAGTTAAAGAAGGACTATATATTATAGTATAGACGATAAGAATATTTTTTTTGAAGCGGCAAAAGCATTGCCTTTTTGATTGATATAGATGATAAGAATAAATAAGACAATAGAGATATCAATTCACAACAGGGTTGTTCTATGTATGGTCGGTGGGGTTGAGAGAAGAATACCTTAATACCGAAATTCAGAGTGACAACCATACCATTATACCAAGATGTTGCATTTCATACTCTCATATTAATAAGAAGACCATGACCTGAAATTATCAAAAAGAGCATTGGTATTTCAAAGCCATCATACACAGATCATCCAGGCCATCATAAATTCAAATTAGTGGCTTACATAGGAAATAAGGACCATAATAGGTCGACGGGAAAGAATTGCCTCACGCAACACAGCTAAACTCAAATAAGGCCTAAACGCAGCTTAGATGAATTATTAGCCATGATTTTCTGACTATGCCAAGATACACGGCAACAGTACAGATACGCACATTTGGACAATAAGCATTGTATACAGTAAGCAATATAAATACCCTTGTATTTTTATTTTGAATGTCAAATCCAAGGCCAATCTTAGTTATCGGAGGCACTATGAGGTGACTTGTATCCCTTTTATGCCCTGGAACGAAATAGAAATGAGCAAATTGGAATGAAATATAATTTATACAAAACCCATAGGTAAATAGTATGGGAAACCAAGCTTAATAAAGATAGCAGTTGTTCCTAGCAGAATTGTTTCCATGAAATAGGTTCGAATGATGTTCATCTTCCTCCTTGAGGTCACGATAAATTGTATTAATGCAATGCATACACATGGCTAATCAACTTATTCGTGGGGGCACAGTAAAAAATAGTTAAAGAAGATAATGCTCAAATCAAACAAACCCAAGTGGGTGTCATGGGCTGCAGAAACAGTGGAAATCGAGAACAAAGCAGCTAGGTAAGAACAGCTATAACGATCAGCAAGCTCACCTTCGTCGTCCTTCAGAGTTTCGGCACCAACAAGCTCATCCACGCTGCGAACCAAAATTAGAACATCCAAGCAAGACAAAAAGATCAGCAAACAATCCAATAGCAGCTTGCAGATTTCATCAAAATTCGTTCCAAGATATTGATCATTAAGGCAACAACCATTCGATTGGTATGAAATATGCCATCTGAATCAGAAACACCACAACATGATCAAGATGTCATCAGAATCATCTCTCCAATAATCCGTCTGATCCTAGAAATGGAAAAGAGCAGCTATAAAGATCGAGAAGACTCACGTACGTTGCGCGCACATCTTGGGGAGGCGCAGTTGCCGCTGAATTGGTCCCCCAAAGCCGCAGGTGCCGGCGTCCTTGTACCACAGTAGCCCGTCCAACCGGGCCGGTGGCGTCCGCACCCTTCCTGCGCTGAGACCGCCTGCCCCAGCAAGACCTGAAGTAGCCAATCACCTCCGCCATCACCCATTCATCCCACCCTCTCATCCGTGCAGCTCTTGATCCCGGCCACGGGCCTGAAGAATCAGGAACTCGCATCAATCCCGTGAATCATCAAGGGAGGTGGATCTGGGGAAGTCACTGGCGGCGCATGAGGTGGCCGAACGAGATAGGGAGCGGGGCCGGCGTGAGTCCTCGGGACGGTGTGCACCGGTTGGTCGTCGTCGGAGGGAGCCATGGGATGATGATGGCTGGTGTCCGGTTGGGTGCGGCCGTGCGGGGTGGAGCCGTGGAGGTGAGCCGGAGGTGGGCGGCGGCGCAGGCGCTAACCCTAGCCGCGTAGCGAGCAGGGAAGGACGAGTAGAGAGGGGGTGGGAATCAGGGTCGGCTGGGTTCCGCGGCTGCCATGGACTACGGGTTGATTTTCTATGTTTGAAGGGGCTAAAATGCAAAACATGTTGACGGGGCGCGGAACTAAGCGAATGGAAGTGCAGAAAATGGGAGACGTACCAACCTACGAACTCCCATTTAATATTAAAGATACGTAAAGTATGCCTACGGGAGTACAACATAAACCCTCCACACCCACCCTCCCCCCCCTTGCCGCCACTCCAAACGTTAAGGGTTGGCTCGGCGTATCCACACGTGTTTGGACACGCTCGTCACGTTGGACACGGGCATCACTTGGCCCACCCGACAATGTTGTAGGGAAACCCTATCCACCTTAGTCCCTTCTTGTACCTCTCCCTCCGGCCCGCACTAGCCACCGCTCTCAATCTAACCAACACTATCTGTCGTCATATCGGCATCTGAGATAGGAGACGAGGTCCTTCTAACGAGGGTGAACGTAGGGCAAGAAGGTGGACGTCGTCAAGGTCGGGATTTGTACACAGCAGTTTACCCAGCTTCAGGCTCCACGGCGGTGGCGGAGCCTACGTGCTGCTATAACTCACTATAAGGCAATAGCCGTGAACAGGTTACAATGAGTATCGAGAGTATCCAAATCGTCTGTTGGTTGCCCTAAAGGCGTCCCAAGGTCCAGCTTATATAGGCGGCTGGACCTAGGTTTACAAGGGACAAACGTGTCCGGCAAGACCACTGAGTCCTAAACCTATCCGGCAAGTCACCGCCTTCCGTCTAGATCCCGAAGGCGTCATGGGCTTCAGTCTTGGGCCTCCGTCTTGCCATCCTCTCGTTGCCTTCTTTTTGTAGCGAAGCTCTTGTCGTTATCTAACCAACCTCGTTGGTTTCATCTCGTTTGGAGTTTCCTTGCAAAAGTTATTGCATTTCAGGTTTGCAGTTTCACTGCTTTCAGGCCGGAGTCTCCGGTCTTCTGGACCGGAGTCTCCGGTCCATGGGTTTCCCTGTCAGAGTTTTTGGAGGTTCAGCTCCTGGCCTAGGCCGGAGTATCCCACCCTTGGGCCGGAGTCTCCGCCCTGGTCCAGAGTCTCCGGCCTCTGTGGCCAGAATCTCTGCCCGTGCTGCTCCGTGGCTGGTTGTGGTTCACCCCCTGGTGGGGGCCGGAGTTTCCGCCCCAGGCCGGAGTATCCGGTCACTTGGACCGGAGACTCCGGTGTCAAACTGGCTGCAACGGCTAGTTTTTCTGGGAGGGGTATAAATACCCTCCTTCTTCCTCCAGCCAAGCAGCTTTGCCAAGCAGGTTTTTCTCTCTCTGCCCCACCATTGTTAACCTTGGAAAGCTTGCCTCTCTCCCAATTCCTCCCACGATTCTTGCATATCTTTGAGGGATTTGAGAGAGGAGATCTAGATCTACATTTCCACCAATCAATCTCTCCTCTAAGTAAGGGGAACCCCTTTGGATCTAGATCTTGGAGTTCTTGGTGTTTCTCCCCATTGTTCTTCCTCTCTTATTCCCCATAAGCATTTGTTGCTTTGTTGGAATTTGAGAGTGAAGGACTTGAGCACTTCGTGTGCTCTTGCCATTGCTTTTGAGCATCGGTTTGTGCTCTCCACGAGGATTCGTGGAAGTGAAAGTTCGTGAGCTTGTTACTCTTGGGTCTTTGGACCCTAGACGCCTTTTGTGGCGAGTGGCGCCTTTTGTGGCGGTGCAAGGCATTTTGTGGCCGCTTGGGAGCTCCCGATCCTTTTGTGGGTTGTGCCTCAAGTTTGTTGTAAGGGACTCGATTTCCTCCCAAAAGGAAATCAATAGTGGAAGGTGAACCGAGCTTTTGTGCGAGGTTCATCGGAGAATAGGGTGAGGCCTTTTGTGGCATCTTGAGTTTGATACTCACACCCCTCCAACGAGACGTACTCCTAAAAAGGTGGAACTCGGGAATACATCGTCGTCTCCGCGTGCCTCGATTATTTCTATACCCAGCTCTTTACTTATGCAATTTACATTGTGATAGCCTTCGTGCTTGAAGTTATATATCTTGCTATCACTTTGTTGCTTGACTTGCTTAGCATAAGTTGTTGGTGCACATAGGTGAACCTAGTATATTTAGGTTGTTGGCTTGTTAATTTAAACACCTAGTTTTATTCCGCAATTAGCAAGCCTAAACCGGAAAAGTTTTTAAACGCCTATTCACCCCCCCTCTAGGCGACATCCTTGTCCTTTCAGGACCTCCTATCAGGAATCTTCCATGCGAAGTCTTGCTATTTTGACGGGTCACATCAAATGTTGACGGATGACGACATGTAGTCCACGACATTTTGAACTTGGGCGTGCGTCATGATTGTTTTCCCACTACGCACGGGAATCGAGGCGTCGGCCGCACGCACCGTTGCCACGACATGCGAATCGTGGGCACGTGGCAAAGATCGTGGTCTCAACCGTTTCTTGCACGAATCACGGAGCAGGGAGGATAAATACCCCAGATCTCCACGGGATGGATCTTACCCTAGCTCATTCGCAATTTCACCGCGGCCGCTTCCTCTCCAGAGCTCCCCTTCGCGCACAACTCCTGCGAGCCCACCTAGAGGGACGTAGAGTCCAACGCAGATGGCGAGCGTTACGAGCAGATGACAGCAGCAGCGACGGCTCCAGCGGCGGCGCCTACAGCCTCGGCGGGTTCTGGACCTGCGCGGCGGCCTCTTCCTTCCCCGCAACAACTTTGGGCGGGGCATCTTCATCTTCCCAGCTCCGGCTGCCCCAATAGCGGCTGCACCTCCTTCCTCCCCCTTGCCATCCATGCCGACAACGGGCATGGCACTCACGGCGAACCCGGTGCTTCCCGCCGGCGAGACCGCAGCCAAGGAGGAGGAGGTGGCGGACCTGGGCTCCCGCTACTGGTTGCCGTCATGCATGACGGCGGATTTCCTGGAAGAGCTCGAGGAAGGCGGCTTCCTACCGCCCTTGGCCGGTACCCGGCGATGAAGCCGTCCCCGCGCCCCAAGATAGTGAACGGGTTGTCCTGGCATCCCACTGCCTTCGCGGTATCAGCTTGCCGCTTTCCGCCTTTTTCCTCGCAGTACTCAGCTTCTATGGACTGCAGCCACACAACATAGCGCCCAATAGTATTTTAGTACTAGCTGGCTTCCAAGCGCTATGTGTGGGCTATTTAGGCGTATCTGCTTCCATAGAGCTTTTCCAGTATTGCTTCCTATGCCGCCGGCAAACCATAGCAGGCGGCCAATTGGCAACCTGCGGCAGCGTCGCCTTCAACTGCCGGCAGCCTGACTGGTATCCAAAGATTCTCTACATCGAGTCAGTGAAGAATTGGACCAGTACCTTCTTCTATTGCAAAGACATCCTGACACCCGGCAGCACGGTGGGGATTCCTCCATTTGTCAACGGTCCGCCAACCCACAAGGCCTGCTGGACGGCAAGAGTGTCACTTGACAGCTTGTCGAGTGTTCACCGCCTCGTCGTTTGACGGATCAAGTTCTTGACCAAGACGATGGAGGCTCCGCTACTTGACGGAGTTGACACCGTTCAGCCTGGGAATGGCGAGAAAACCGCCCCGAATCCGCTCCGCACCGGATGATTTAGATGACAATCTCCACCACACCCCAATCCATTAAATTAGGAAATTCACCCGCACCACACCGAATCCGCTCCGCACCGGATGATTTAGATGACTATCTCCACCACACCCAATCCAATAAATTAGGAAATTCACCCGCACCACACCGCACCATGCAGTTCTGGCCCCCGCACCCGCACCAGACCACATGGTCCATGCGGGTTGAACCCGCGGGTTCAGACCACGGGGTCGCCAGGCATCAGCTGAACGTGGAAAATCGATGCTGAAGAAAAGGGAATCGATGCTGGAGATCGTGTGTCCCCGAACGTCTGGTGCAGGTTCTAACCGCGGGTTCAGCCCATTGACGTATGTTTTTTCTGAGCCCAAACCGCACCGCCTCAGGCCAGAATCCTAGTGAGCCCGCACCGCTCCAACCCAATATACTATAGCCACCGTTTCAGCCCAAACCGCTTGCGGCCACACCAGAAACCGCACCAAATAATCCATTTCAACCCGCACCATTCCCAGGCTGAGACACCATCAGCTGCTGGTTGTCAAGGAAAATAATGCCGCTCCGCCATCGCCCACTAAAGATGTGCGAGTACAAGGCGGACGACGCCGGCAATAGCACTCTTACGAGAAGGTGTTGCTGTACCGGCTGAAGGAGCTCATCAAGCCCCAGCACTTGAAGGTGGCCGAAGGTGTCGCCATGTTCACCCATGACAACCCAGTCCCAAAGGTAAGCCAAAACTTCCCTTGTCCTCATTGGACTACTTCGTCGACTGGATGCTGGATTGACGTTGCCTTTTCCTTTTCAGCTGCAGACCTTGACGGACGACGACTTGGCTCCAAACTGGTACAATGTCGGTGCCAGCAAGTCGAAGAAACGCAAGGGTAGTGGCTCCATCAAGGACCAGGAGAAGAGGAAGAAGGCGGCCACCCCTGCTGATGCAGAGGATGAGACCTTGGGGGAGGGTGTCCCCCTGAAGCGGTAAGCAAGCTTTTGCTTTGCCTGACTTATCACTTGAGGTAATGCACTTGCTAACATGCCTGACTTTCTTTTTTACAGAAGCAAGCCTGCCATGCCCAAGCTTCGCACCCATTTGAAGGCAACTGCGGTAGGGTCAAGCCGCCAAGGCCTTCTCCAGTTGCCGCACCAGCTACACCTGCCGCCAACACTCTCGTGGTCTTCTGCCCGGGAACATATGTAGCAGACAACCCGAGGTCCTCTGGCACTGCGGAAACAACTGCAGAGAAGCCGGCGGGCAAGAAACCTGTTGCCGGCCCTGCTACTTCCAAAACGGCTGAAGCTTCGGCTAATGATGATGCTCGATTTATTGCCATGAAGCAGGAGGCGGCAGATGAGATGGGGGAGAGCCATGGCGTATCCTCCGCCAAGTCTGGTCCCGCTACAGCGATCCCCGCCATACCCTGAAGACCATGTGCGAAGGCACCAGCAACTGGTACTCGCACATGGAGAGCCTTTATGCCACGCTTCAGAACGACCTTGAGGTAATCCCTAGTCGTAGCCCCCGAGCACTTTGGCGGCTAAAAAGTTGTTTTAGCCGGCGGAGTGATCTTTTGACTGGATCTCAACTGGTTCTGTTGCGTGTGTAGGCGTCGCTTGCTTCCAACGCGGAGTTGTTCGAAGCTCAGGGCAAGAAGAATGTGGAGTGCCGCCAACTGCAGCAACGCATCGAGCTTAAGGAGCCCAAATTGCGAGCTTGGAAGAGGCTCGCAAAAAGGATGAAGGTGACAACTCTCGTTGCCTTCTTTTTGTCCGTCTTCTTTTTGCTTTCTGCCGACAAGTATTTTAGTCGGCTCTTTCCATACTGTAGAATTGCTAGACGCGGCGCAAGATATTCTCAAAAGCTCTACTGACTTGCAAGCCGTGATCAACGATGCTTCAGAGCTCGCCAAGGAGGTCATGGAGCTGAAGAAAACTCATGCCAAGGAGCTGGAAAAGCGAGACCTGGCCCATGCCACCGAGGTGAAAAAGTTGACGGGGTAGCTGAAGACGTTGGGCGACACCCTTGCGGAGGTGACAAAGAACTCCAACGCCCAACAAGAAAAACATGCCCAAGCCGTCCAACTTGCTGAGAAGACCCTCGCGGCCCACCTGGATGAGGTCAACGCCATCCATGATCACGTCCTTGGTAAAAAAATTCCGTTGTCTTTGCTTTATTTGTGAGCACTTCAGTCACTTGCCACAACATCTAACACTTATGTTTTTTGTAGTTCCGGCAAACCTGGGCGACGACATGGATACCTCGCCCCGCCTTGCACGCATCCTGAAGCTTGGCGAGATAGTCACGCATCTTGCCGGCGTGGGCAAGGCGTTCGCTGCCAAGTTCTTCCGGGCGCGGGCGGCGATCCAGTTAATGTCGAGGCGTTGCCGGAACTGTAGGAGAAAGCGACCGCGGCGTACGACAGTCAGCTGCGATCCGCTGCGCGTGGCGGGGCCAAGGTGGCACTGGCGTTAACGGCGGCATGGTACCCGGAGGCCAACATCTGTCAAGTCACCGAGTACATGCCGACAATGGACGAAGATGGCCAGCCCATTGTGCTCTCCAAGGTGCTGGATGCTGTCCAAGGCTACGCCACACGGGTTGCCAACATGGTGGACATCCGAAAGTTCTACAAGGAACACCCGAACCCTCATGTTACAGCAGCCGACCCCACCTTGGCGGATCCCGAAGCCGTGGCTGACGAGCGTAGCCCCCAGGATGGCGGAGCCAGCCCAAGGATGCCAGCGTCAGCCCCCAAGACCTCCAAGCAGCGTCAACTCCGTAGACGTCATCCCCTGCAGTAATAGCACAAGCAGACTGCATTAACTTGTAACGCGCAAAAAACTTGTTTTATCTTGGGATGTAATTATGTTTTGCCAACTTTAATGCTACACTTGGCGGTAGGCTTACTTAAGTGGCCCGCCTTTATATGTATCTCGTTTATATGTTTGGCTGTTTCATATGTTGGCAGAACCTCATCACAGTTACTTTGGCTGAGACAACCAGGTGCAATACCAATTAGTTTAGACTCAGAGACCAAAGCCGGCATGTTGGTGCCAACGACATACTACTAGGCGACCCACACACAAACAGACAGATATCCATACTAGGCGGTGCAAAGGTTGTTTGCTTAGGTTTAGCCGGCACACGGCAAATGTCAAAAAAGTCGGACCAGTAGCACGGAGCAAAATTTTGTCGGTAACTTTTGACATTAACAAATATATGATTGCGAGAAAAGACAAAAGATGGCATGGTCTCAGAGCTGAATGAGCAAACCACATACTTTTATTGCATAATCATACAGTACTTATTACAATTGAAACATTGCTAAGTGTAGAAAGGACGTAGCTGCTCAATGTTCCAAGGCTGTTTGGTTTCGTCCTACTGGTTGTCGACTTTCCTTTTGCGCTTGCGACCTCGTTTCTTCCTGTAGCCGTCTCGTGCGTCCACCAAGTAATAGGATCCATTGAGCAACACCTTACTGACCACAAAGGTCCTTCCCATGGCGGGGATAGCTTATGCAAGCCTTTCCTGTCTTGGATTAGGCGGAGGATCAGGTCACCAACTCTAAAACTACGTTGCGGCACTCTTCGACTGTGATAACGCCTCAAACTTCGTTGATAGATGGTGGATCGAGCGAGGGCAACATCGCGTTCTTCGTCAAGTAGGTCAAGGCCATCCTGTCTTGCATCTTCTGCGTCTTCTTGGACGTAGGCTTGAACTCTGGGAGAATCGTACATCATGTCGGACGGCAACACTGCTTCTGCGCCATAGACTAAGAAGAAAGGAGTGAACTTGGTTGATCTATTGGGGTTGTTTGTAAACTCCAAAGGACAGACTGCAATTCATCCACCCAAGCCCCAGCCGCCCTGTGCAATGGTACTTCGAGACGTGGTTTGACGCCTTGTAGGACCAAATCGTTTGTACGCTCTACTTGACCGTTTGCCTGCTGGTGCGCTACTGAGGCAAGATCTAGGCGGATGCCGTGCTTATAGCAGTACTCCTCGACCTCGCCTTGCGACAAGTTAGTGCCGCTGTCGGTGATAATGCTGTGAGGCACCCCGAACCGAGAGATTATTCCCCACAGGAAATTTGCGGCTGTGGCACCGTCTAGCTTTTTGATGGGCTTAGCTTAAACCCACTTGGTGAACTTGTCTACAACCACAAGTAAATGTGTGTAGCCACCAGGAGCCGTCTTAAACGGACCAACCATGTCCAAGCCCCAGACTGCGAAAGGCCATGTGATGGGTATTGTTTTAAGCTCCTGAGCCGGCATGTGTGGTTGTCTGGCATATAGTTGGCAGCCCCGACATCTTTTGACGATGTCCTCTACATCTTGCTTGGCTGTCAACCAGTAAAAACCTTGTCGGAAAGCTTTGGAAACAAGGAGCGTGAAGAAGCGTGATGTCCACAAACTCCGGCATGTATCTCGTCCAACAGGTCTCTGTCTTCCTCAGGCAAAATGCAACATTGGTAGACACCAGTGGTGCTACGCTTGTACAAGTCGCCTTTGATTATGGTGAATGCCTTGGCTCTTCTTATGATTTGCCTTTTAAAAACCTCATCATCTGGCAACTCTTGACTGATCAAGAAGTTAAGATATGGTGTCGTCCAATCCGGCTTTACCAGGTAGATGGCATAGCTGGCGTCTTCAACTGGTTCTGCCGACTCTGTGTCGAGGAGGTCTGCTCCTTTTATTGACGGCTTGTGTAGGTGTTGCAGGAAAACATCTTTTGGTACTTTTTTGTGCTCAGACCCCAATCTGGCAAGTGTGTCTGCCGCCTCGTTTTGAGCCATTGGGATGTGGCGGACCTCGTAGCCTAGGAAGCATTTAGCGAATTCGTCAATGGTAGCGCGATATGCCGCCATTGTCTTGCTTTTGCATCCCAAGTTCCACGTGTCTGCTGTGCCACCAAGTCTGAGTCTCCATAACAGAGGACGCGCTGGATGCCTAGTTCCTTGGTGATGTGTGAACCGTGAAGGAGTGCTTCGTATTCGGCAACATTGTTAGTTGCTTTGAAGTGGATTTGTAGGACTCCTTGCGGGTTTATTAACACAATGCCAGCCCCCGAGCCCTGTAGCATCTTTGATCCGTCAAAGTGCATGATCCAATATGCTTCTTCTGGGAGAGGTACTTCGTCCATGGCTTCTGTCCAATCTGCTACGAAATCTGCCAAGGCTTGAGACTTAATGGCATTTCTAGGTTTATACGTGATGTAGAAGCCGGCGAGTTCAATGCCCCACTTGGCAACTCGGCCTGTGGCATCCGTATTATTGATTATATCTCCCAGAGGTGCCTTGCTCACCACCGTGATTGAATGTTCCTGGAAGTAATGCCTTAGTTTTCTGGCGGCATAGAAAACACCATAAACCAGCTTCTGGTAATGCGGATAACGCTGTTTGGAGACGGAAAATACTTCACTGATGAAGTAGACCGGACGCTGTTCTGGGATCTCTGATTTTTCCATCTAGCGTTCCACAACCAGGACTAAGCTGACAACCAAGTTGGTTGCCGCGATGTATAGCAGCATTGGTGAAAGAGCATAATTTAGTCCCTTGTGTTTTGTGTGTTAGTTAACAACACTAGTGAACATTTGACAAGATGTTAAGTGATGCAGGTCTTAGTGGTTTGTATTACGTGTGCATCAACACCAATCAGAAGGAAGAATGTTTGTTTCCATTCTGTTTTGACCGGAGATATCCGGAGCAAGGCCGGAAATTCCGGTGTGGAGGCCGGATTTATCCGGGGCGCATGAAATCGACTAAGTCGTTAGCAAGTTTTGGTACTGGTGTTCCTCAGCTGCTGGCCTGAAATTCAGCCGGAGATTTCCGGCCATCCCGGATATATCCGGTGCGTAGCCCGGAAATATCCGCCCCAAGCCGGAAATATCCGGCACTTAACCCGGAAATATCCGGGCCCCTGAAGACTGCAACGGACAGATTTTCTGGAGGGGTCCACCTACCTCCAGCCAAGGAGCTCGCCCAGATTTCAACTCCACCATTATTGCAAGCTCAAGATTCGCTAGATCTCCCAATCCCTCCACCCAATCTCGTTGATCTTTGGAGGATTGAAGGAGAAGCCCCGATCTAAATCTTCACCAACTGGATTTACATTTCCACATCATTCTCTTGAGGGCCCCTTTACTAGGATTTCCATTAGGAAAACCTAGCTCATTGTTGTTCTTACTTGATTGTCTTTGTGACAGATTGTACCTGTTCGGGAGCCCCCAAGCCCTTTGTGGGTAGAGCCCCGAATCGTTGTTGTAAAGGCTCCGGAATCCGCCTTGAAGGTTTCCGATAGTGGAAGGTGAACCAAACCTTTATGGTGCGGTTCATCGGAGAATAGGGTGAGCCTTTGTGGCGTTGAGATCGACCTTTGTGGTGCCTCACAACTCTCCAACGAGACGTACTCCCCTAAAAAGGAGGAACTCGGGATTACATCCGTGTCTCCACGTGCTCTCACTTTCGGTTACCTCTATCCTTGTTTATTGTCTTACTTATTGTATCTTGCTTAGTTGCTAGTTTGTCATATAGGTAAATTCACCATAGTTGCATATCTAGAGAATTTACCTTTTGTTTCAAGCCTAAATGGAAAAAGTATTAAAATTGGAGTAACACCTATTCACCCCCCCCCCTCTAGGTGTCATACGATCCTTTTCAATTGGTATCAGAGCCTTGGCTCTCTTGTTGGGCTTAACCACCTAAGAGAAGTATGACAAGTGATGATGATTCTTCGAAGGACCAAGCCACTCCGGCATCCATGGCCGATCTCAAATTGATGGAAACATCTTTGAATTCGTCCATAGATACCAAATTTGCCGAGATGCGTGACTTGCTCATGAAACTCTCAAGTGGCAAGGCTCCTTCGGAGACCATCCCACTAGAGGACTCCGCTAACTCCGATGACGGTGATACCGAGGAGGAAAAAGAGAAAAGGAAAGGGGTTGAACAAACCGATCCTATTAAACCCTCCTCTTCCAACACCAAGCCCGTAGGCGGGAAGCCCGAGTACCATGAGGTCTCTCATTTGTACTCTCCCGACCCACCTATCCCTCATCCTCGCATAAACCCTTTAGGTCCTCCACCTAAGCTTAATGCTTTAGCTTTTACTATTGGCAACACTCAATGAGATCTCATGTCAACAGTGCCTCTATCGAGCTTTGGAGGATCATGCAAGCGGGATTCAAGGCCGTGGATCCAAACAACTTGACAAGGAGAGAGGTGGTTGATGCTCAACTCAATGCCACCGCTCTACACATGCTTGAACTTGCCGTTGGTGAAAAGGATATTCATCACATTCAACATCTCACCACCGTCAAAGAAGCTTGGGATTGTCTCTCCGAGGCATTCCTTGGAAATGAGAGCATGAAGAGGAATAGATTTGATGCTTTGAACAATGAAGCCAAAGGCTTCTACATGCTTGAGAGTGAAACTCATGAAGAGATGTATGGAAGACTCAAGATCCTTGCCCAAGCCTTTTATAATGTTGGGGCAAAGTATGCGGATGATGCTTGGGTCAAAAGGAAGTATGTGAATGCTCTCATGCCCTTCGAGCCCGTTGACTTGAAGGCCATACAAGGAAGACACAACTACCTTGAAATGACCTCTAATGAAGTTATGCAAGAGATGCAAGCTTCCAAGGTTGCCACCAAGAATGCTCTAGACAACCGAGCTAGGGCCATGGGAATGAAACAAGGTCCTTCTCTTGCTTTGAAGGCCAAGGTTGTAAGCCTTGATGATAGTGTGGAAGTTGAAGCTTGCCCAAGCAACATTCTTCCCGATGATCTCGAACGTGTCTACCATGATCACGTAGCTCTTGCCACAAGAACATTTTGGCGTGACCCGGCCAAGGCAAAGGCTCAAATTGACTTGAAGAACAATCCAAGTGGCAAGAAGGAGTTTGCTATCAAGACGAAGACTTGTTACAATTGTCATGACAAGCATCACTTCATCAAAGATTGTCCTTATGAGAATAGAGAGCAACACGGGGAAGGCTAGTCCCCAAGGGCCAATCCAACATGATACAAAAGAAGCCTTTTGTCAAGAAGAAGCCATTCTTCAAGAAAGCACCAAGAATTGTGTTGATGACTCAAGAAGAGTATCCTTCCGATGATTCCGAAGAAGAAGAACCCACTCGTGAGGTGGCCGCGTTGGCCATTGTATCAACTTCATCTCCTTCTCTCTTTGAATCCCCCAATGAGAACATCTCCATCAACACCGTTCGTTGCCTCATGGCCCATGTCACCGTGGTATCATCTTCTACTCCCAAGACTATGCATGAAATGAATGATAACATGACTCTTGTGATTAAGAAAGAACTTGTTGCTTTCGATACCTTTTTGGCTAACTTGCAAGGTGAAGATAAGAAACATGTTGAGGCTCTCATGAGCCAACTTGGTGCCGCCGAAGACCTTCTAGAGGTCAAGGGCAAAATTGAGAGAGAGGACTCTCTTACCATAGCCTCCTTGAAGGCTTCTCTTGAAGAAGAGAGTGAATATAGAACTACTCTTGAGGAAAGACTTGAGTCTCTTGATGATAAAAATGATGAAATAATTGCTAAAATCATTAAGGATAGAGATCATGTCTTTGCTAAATATAAAGTGGTAAAAAGGAGAAAGCCGAGTTTGTGGTTGCTAATGCTAGACTCCTTGAAGATATGGAGAAACTTGACAAGGCTCACAAGGCCTTGGAAAGTAATCATTCTCTTCTAGTCAAGTCTCATGAGCAACTTCAAACTCAACTTTCTAAATCTAACTCACCTAGCACTTCTACTCCTTCATGTGATCATGCAAATGTTATTGAGGAAAATGCTAGGTTGAAGGTTGAGCTTGCCAAGGCCACTAGTGCCAAGACCTCAATTCCCAAAGGTAAAGAAAAGGTTGTTGCTCATGTTGTTGAGCAAAAGCAACACAAAGGGAAGGAGGGTCTTGGTTATGTAGCCAAGGCAAAGAAGAAGAAGAGCAACAACAAGCCAAGCCCGCACAAACCAAGACTCCCATTGCGAGTGGAATGCCACTAGGGGCAAGACCACTCGTAGTGACTTTGCGGGAGAAGCTAACCCTCACTACATTTTATATGTTGATTATTATGGTGATGTTTATGCTAAATATGTTGGACCGTATGATGGTTTGTTGCTCATGCTATTTGGGTCCCAAAGACTCTTGTTGCTAACCAAAGAGGACCCATTGCAAATGGGTACCTAAAACCAAGCAATGATTTCTTGTAGGACTATGCTTCTGGTGGATCTAAATGGGTGGTTGATAGTGGATGCACTAGTCATATGACCGGAAGCAAGGAGATCATGACGGAGTTGGGACCAAATATAAATCACTCATCCGTCACATATGGTGATAAATCAAAAGCGGAGGTAAAGGGCCTCGGCAAGGTGGTAGTTGCAAAGGATATCACCCTTGTAAATGTCATGCTTGTCGAGTCCCTCGGTTACAATCTTATGTCCGTTCGTGCACTTAATAAGATGAACTTTGATGTCCATTTTACTATTGATATGGTGGTACTCTTGAGGAGCAAGACTCTAAAGGTCATGTTCGTTGGGTATGTTGAAAATGAGTTGTTTGTGGTGGACTTTTCGGGGTCAACCAACACTCAAGCAATATGCCTATTCGGAAAGGCCGACGTGGGGTGGTTGTGGCATCGCCGCTTGTCCCATGTCAACATGAGAACTTTGCAAAGTCTTCACAAGGGTGGCCACATTCTTGGACTAAAAGACAATGTTTCTTTTTCTAGCGATCGTCTTTGTAGGGCTTGTGTTGAAGGAAAGATGCATGATTCTCCCCATCCAAGCAAGACCATCATTTCATCAAAGAGGATTTTGGAACTTCTTCATGTTGATCTCTTTGGTGCTGTGCCACAACCTAGTCTTGGTGGGAAGAAATATTGCTTGGTGATTGTGGATGACTATTCTAGATTTACTTGGGTTTATTTCTTCAAGTCGAACGATGAGACTCAACAAGCCGTCATCGACTTCTCCAATGAAGTTCAACGTCAACACAATGTTCCCATATTGGCCATTAGAAGTGACAATGGCTCCGAGTTCAAGAACTACACCTTAAATGAGTTTCTTAGTGAAGAGGGGATTCGTCATCAATATTCCGCTGCATATACCCCTCAACTAAATGGTGTAGCCGAAAGGAAGAACCGGACTCTCATGGATATGGCAAGGTCTATGTTGGCGAAGTTTAAGTCTCCACTCTTCTTGTGGGCCGAAGCTATCTCTACGGCGTGTCATTCATCAAACCGGTTATTCTTTCGCAAAGGCAAGAAGTTTACACCTTATGAGATGCTGATACCCGATGACGTAGTTACCTGCGTCAAAAGAATATGGGTTAGGTTGAGACTCCAAGTGCAGAGTGTATAGTATAGGAAAGACTGTTTTCCCCACGAGGGATGACTCGAGGGTTTATATCGAACTCTCGGGGAACCAGTAGTGAAAGATTTATCTTCTTATCCTTCTCTTGAAAACCTACAAAACAAAGTAAATTGTTTTGTGCCCTCAACCTCACCAAGTTGTTGTCAAGCACAAGGTGTGAGTATGATATGAAAAGATAATAAATGCAAAACAATAAATAAATATGCAATGATGATAAATAAATATGCAAGAATGGTGGAAACAACGATGGATGATATTTTTGGGTTTTGTATTGTGAATGCAAGATATAAAAGTCTTTTTGTATTTTCGGATTTTTAAATGGCAGAAAATGGAAAATGCTTAAAAGTTGTTGGAAAGGTGTTTCTTATGATTAAAAATGGACCGGGGTTCATGGTTTCACAAATGCACTCTCTATTTAATAAAGTGGTAGATAATGGAACACTAGAATTGACATATTAGATTGCAACAAAAAGGTTTCATGACAAGTTACTAATTATATGGGCATCACGTCCTAACACAGAGATCTTTTGTTTATTAATCTCTCTTATACTCCACTGAGATGGGAATTAAATCGAGTCATCCCAGTATTAAGATAAATCGGAGTATAGCATTAAGTTCTATGACATGAAGTTAAAATAAGAACATGCTAGATCTAGTCATGGAGAAGTGGCAAGGTCACCCCCACATCTCCGGTAGCAAGGTATTTTTCTTTATCCTAGTGAGGCAACAAAGTAAGGTAAAGTACCCAAGTGGATCGCGGAACTTCTGTCACTTTCACCGCACTAGCCACCCCCCGTTACTCCATCTAATGCACACGTTCCCCCTCACACGCTCTCATACACAAGTTGTAACACCCAGATATCAACGCTACCTGGCAGTGCTACACATACTATAAAACTTCCACAGACCAAGGGTAAAATATAAATTTCGCCAGAGTCTCCTTTGTTTAAAGTGACATCCACGACAAGAGATAAGTGTACACCTCCAATTTTATACAAATACACAAGTACCAGGTTGAACAAGACCAAGATATAATCAAAATCCAAGACGTCTCTTAACAACACAGTGTGTAGACACAAGAATAATCCTAACGTCACATGACAGAGTGTCAAGAGAACCTTGAGTCTTAGCCAGATTAAACTAATCTATGTAAGGAATGTTGTAATGTGTGATGCTAGTGTGTCGAAACATGTAGAGGTGCTACTCCCAATCCCATGCATGTCATCCTCAATAGTACCTAAAAACATAGAAGCCACAAGGGTGAGTACAAAGTACTCAACAAGTACATGAAGAAATAATAAGCAATGCATAAAACATGACACCAACAATTAGGTCAAGACGAAGGCACGGAGATGAAACGGACGGCATCGGAGCAACGAGGGGGGAGAGAGGTGCTCTCACGCGGCCAGGGAATCTGGCCGCGTGGGACCCCCCAAAATCCTCCTCGGACTTCCTTTCCTGCGCTTACTTGGCTCCTACGCTTTGTTCCTTCCAAAAAATGATCCCCACAAAATATAAGGTCATTTGGACGTCGTTTGGGTCCTTGAAACATCAAAATATAGAAAATAGGGTTTTCTGCCAGTGCAGGGTTAATTGCAGAAAAATAGGGAAACTGTGAAATATCCCCAAAATCAATATAAAACAATGATATAACCCTTATATGATGCAAATATGATTGAAATATAAGTAATACAATGCAAAGTTCATATATGGATTTTACATGCATCAAAATCCCCAAGCTTAACCTATACTCATCCTCGAGTATGAAGGTGATAAAACTAACATGGACTTTGCTTTTTAATACTATCAATGGATATCAAAGATGATTACTATTGGTACATAGAGTCAAATGATTCATTCTCAAAGGAGTAGCAATATACAAGATAGATTATGAAGTGATATCAAATATTCAATGTAAGGATGTTCAATGATAATTCACAAAGTGTAACATAGAAGAAAGTACTATGGACCAAATGTATGCATAATGAAAAATAAAAACATCCTATAATGGTCATAGAGTATTCTTGTAAATATGAATATAAAAGGTGGACACTTTGGAAAGATAGATAAATAAGTAGAGGTAAAACATGAATAAGTTTCATCTAGCTTCCAAATGCTTCTACTTAAGTTAATGTTTGCAATGTGGTATTCATTGGTGTGGAGCTCTCATTACCCCTATCATAGCATCTTGAATGGTTAAGTTGAAAGTGAAAGCAAATATGAGTAGTGTGCCTGACAAAGTATGGGTTGAATGCCTCATGCCCCGTGAATACAAGTACCTCTCCAACTGGCTACTCAACTCGGGCCACATAGCAAGTTCAAGTTAAAGTCATCGCAAGTAATAATAGCGTCATCAAGAGCGTCAACTGGGGTACCTCTTGTCCCAGGACATGGAACAAGCCCATGTCAAAATGACAAGACAGACAAACAAAATGAACAATCTCAACACATTTTTATTGACCATTGGTATAGCTTTTATTGTGAGGTGCATCACTGAAGGTTCACTATAGCATGTAAGTAAATTTCCACCATGTATCTCACATGGCTTGGGTTAGCGGGCCAGGCGTCTCTCTAGCCATTTATACTCACTCCTCAAACTTACCAAGTTTCCACAATTATTTCACACAATGTTATGCATCCATAAACAAAAGTACATAATATCAACTAAATATAATTAAGAGCACGATGAAAGCTTGCCATGTGACAGCACATATGAGCTAACTCCCAACCAAGACTCTTGTCAAGCACACAACTTCATAATTTTAATCACAATGGTTCATGTTTTTTAAGTGCAATAAAAGTAAAGTGTGCATCAAGTTCGTGAGAGCTTTTTAACCAACTTTTCCCATAACAACCAATAACATAAGCATTTTAATTTGGAACCATAGATAATACAATATAACATGATAAAAATACTCGGAATAGCGTAAAGCTAATAGGTAGATATGGTGGACTCACTGGAAAAACTTTGGTTGAAGGTGTTGGAAAACAAGTTTTTACTTGTTGGAATTTTTGGGCTAGCAAGAGGGAGAAAGTTGACCATCTAAATACATGCATAAGTGTCCATAGAACTAATCAATCCATGTTAAACAAGGTAAAGTAACATTCAGCATCAAAACATGAATAAAAGATAGCTCTTGATAAAACACTTGCAAATTAATACTCATTAAAAAGCACATGAATCATGCAACTATATGTATCTTTTTGAATCAACTCAAACATCCCTTTCCCAATCTTTTTAATAGCATCCAACTTAATTCAACCCAAATTTCCAGTAGCTCTCTCATAACATAAATGAAAAGTGGTGGTCTCACAAATAAAAACCAAACCAAAATAACCAAAAATAAAAGACGCTCCAAGTTTATGCGATAAAGCGCATTGATCGAAAAACAGAAGTTAGACGTGTGCAAACCGAGAGTGTGTTGGTCCAATGGGGTTGTCTTCACATCCCCAAGCTTATGGTCTTCACCATCCTTGGATAGCTCTTGGTGCATCTCCTCTAATCCCTGTGAAAAAACTTCAAAACACCGTTTCTCCCATCGCTTTTCTGTGGGGTGACATTAGTAGGCACAAAACAATTGAATTGCTTGCTGCTTGAAATCCTTAAACAAAAGTGTGAAACATGTCCAGAAAGTATATAATGTTGTATTCCTTCTCATAAACTCAATTGGATAAAAAAGATTCAACTTAAAAGTTCAAAGAATGCATAAAACAAAATGGGACGGAATCTGTCCAGAAAAACAGCAGTAGCAAAACGCATTTTTCACCCCACTTAAATATGTTGAAAAAATCTGAAAACATTCACGCTTACAGAGAATGAAAAGTTGCAACTACAGTTAAAATTTCAGCTCATTCGGAGTTACAGAATAGAAATTAAAAATCATACCGTGCACAGATTCGTGCTGGAATAAAATCTCCGAATACAAATAGCAACTTTTTCAAACCAAAACGGGTAAAACTTGGCACTTTATTAACAATTCCAGAAACAAAACTAAAAACTAAGTCTCTTGTTACAGCAAGAGGACATAAAGAAAATCAAAATAAAAACAACCGGGTTGCCTCCCGTAAAGCGCTTTCTTTATAGCCATGTAGCTAGGCTTCTTACTTGATATTTATGATGGACGAAGCTCATGAGGGAGCTTGAACTTTGATGTGTCCCTCTTCCTTGGGATGTGTTCCATGCACTTCTTGTGTGGAAACTGAAACTTCACATTCCCTTCTTTTGAATCAATGATAGCACCTGTGGTACGAAGAAAAGGTCTTCCAAGAATAATTGGACTAGAGGTTTTATTCCCCATATCCATAATTAGAAAATCAACAGGTACAAATGTCATATGCAACTCTATCATAACATCACTTAATTTTCCTAAAGCATGTTTAATGGAATCATCAGCAAGTGCAAGTTCAATAGAGCATTTTTTAAGATTCTTTAATTCAAGAACTTCATATAATTCTTTAGACAAAACAGAGACACTAGATCCTAGATCTAATATAGCATGGTGTGTCTCTTTTTAATGGTTACTAGTACTTTGGGAATCCATATATCCCCAAGCTTAGGTGGTATCATAGCTTCTTGGTTGTACCTAGCAATCTTTTCTTTTAAAACATGATTAGCAATATAAGAACCAAAACCTGCTTGGTTAACATTAATGGAAGGATCACTTGCAATTTTTTGTAAGATAGATATTAATTCATGCAAGCTACAATTATCTTAGTCAAGTAATGGTTCCTTGACTTCACTAAGCATTTTAACTTCCTCAACTTTTCTTTCATTTCTCTTTCTTAATAATGCACCCAAAGCTATTTTGAGATCGTTCTCTTCTTTAACAGATTCTTCAAAATTCCTTTCCAAAAGTTCTAGCATTGAAAATATTTTGTCATTAAATTTCTTAGTTGCTCCCTTTTTAGACTTGGCATTGTTTGCTATCGTTTCCATTCTTGAAGCAATTTTAGAAAGAGTGTCATTAGTTTTCTTCATCCTAGTTTTTGAGTAAAGGATGAAAGAACGTATTTCATTTTTAGTAGGATACTCTTCCACATAGGTTTGTAGATCTAATATTGACCTATCGATAGAAACTTTTAGTTGTTTGATCCTAGTTTCATCTTTTGTTTCTATAGAACTCCCAAATAAATTTTCCATTAAATTATTAGCATGTGAGGGATTACCCGAAGCAAATCTTCCATTAGTCAATGAGTCTAGAAAACATTTTGACCAACCATCTAGACCATTATAAAAGTTTCTTATCAAAGTAGCCGGGGTATGCTCGTTGACACCATTTTTATTAATATCCTTCATTCTATACCAAGCATCCATTAATGACTCTTCATAATATTGACCAAAATTGTTCATTTCAACACTAGAATCCATTTTGGTAAAGTTTTTATGTGTTTTTAATTTTTTATGCAAAACTGAAAATAAAATATGCAAACCGAAATATGCAAGACAATAACAAAACAAAATAAAATGATTTGAAGGTAAAGATGGATAAGATGATGCTCACGTAGGTGCAACCTCCCCATGCTTAGGTGTTTGCACAAGTTGGTGATGAAGTTAAGTTTGTTGTGAGATACTCTTCTACTAGTCCTTAGGCAACGGAACCAGAAAGTGTGATGCGTGGCTTGAAAGTAGTTAGACAAATCTTTACAGCAATGATTCCCCGACAACGGCGCCAGAAAACGTCTTGATACCCAATGACGTAGTTACCTGCGTCAAAAGAATATGGGTTAGGTTGAGACTCCAAGTGCAGAGTGTATAGTATAGGAAAGACTGTTTTCCCCACGAGGGATGACTCGAGGGTTTATATCGAACTCTCGGGGAACCAGTAGTGAAAGATTTGTCAAGTTATTTCCTCACAAGTTCTTCTACGAGTGTCCCACGGTGGGGATACCTGGGTCACGCCAACAGCCTTATGACGAAGGTCCAAAGAAAGCCCAAGGAGGACGACGTGCGGCCCAAGATAGTCGACGTTAGGTCAAGTTATTCTCATCGTCTTGTAAGCGCCATCGGCACCATTCACCCGAGACCTAGCCGATGATATAAAGGCTAGGAGGGTCCTTCGTCTAGGGCAAGCAAGCAAGCTCATAGCCGCCACCGCAAACCCTAGCGAGATCGCCATCTCGCCATTGTAGCCACTGTTCGCCATCAATAACCAGACAAGCAGGAAGTAGGGTGTTATCCTCCGGGAGCCTGAACCTGGGTAAACGCCTCGCTTGTCAGCCGTCGTGATCACCAGCGCTCATCTCTCTCCCCTTCAATCAACCCGGGGTACTCGACCCAGGGATTTGCCGAGCCCTAAACTCGTCAATTGGCGCCGTCTGTGGGAAAGAACGAGCGCTGGAATCATGGTCGCACCGGCCCCATCGACTTTGAAGACCGACGTCTGCATCACCGGGGAGTCCATCCGCTTCGGCTCCTTCGAGTTCACCACCCATTCGCCGGCCCACCGTTCGGTGTACGCCGATCTGCATAGAGGTATGTGCATCACCTTCGGTACCATGCACTTCTTCGTGGACAGCTGTGGAGTACTCGGATCCCCGGCGATCGCACCACCCGCGGCGGTCTCACTCGCATCTGCCGCGACTGCATCAACCACGCCGCCACCTGCCGCGGAGATCGCGTCCACTGCGACTGTGGTGACCACGCCTTCGAGTGCTGAGAAGATCGCATCTGCCGCGACTCCCTCGGCCACGCCTTCACCCGCCACCGCGAAGATCGCATCTACTGCGACTGCGACAACCACGTCTTCGACTGCTGAGAAGATGGCATCTGCCGTGACAACCTCAGCCACATCCCCACCCGCCACGGAGATCGCATCTGCTGCGACTGCGGGGGCCGCGTCTTCGACTGCCAAGACGACCGCATCCGCATCGACTACACCAACCACCCCTGCTGCGACAGAGGTCGCACCCAGCACGGCCACGCCACCCGTGCCTCCCGCTGTCAAGGAGATCGCATCGGCGACGACTGCATCGACAACCTCGTCGACCACCGCGCGGATCGAGTCTACTTCGACTACCTCGATCGCGCCGCGGACAAGGCCAAGATCTACGCCAACATCGACTGCGCCGACCGCGCCTGTGCGCCACAAGATCGCCCACAAGCCAAACGCGCCTGCATCGACAACAACGACATCACTCCCCGCATCCGCGGCGGAGATCGCGAAGCTCCAGAGAAGGAGCCTCGGCAGCAACCGTGGTACCCACCACGTTGCAGCCATTTTCAGCTCCGAGCACGGCTCGGACGAAGGGAGCAGCAATGGCAGCAGCCAACCCGCTCCCCAGACATGGCCCCAGCAAGTCTTCATGATCGGCCCGAGTACGCGAGACAACGGAGAAGAACCCGCATACCCACTGGAGGTGGTTATGTCAGACGGGGTGACGCGACTCACCATCACCCGCGAGATGGCAATCAGGGCACTCAAGCACGTCGAGGAGGGCACTTACCCTGCACCCGACGCACCCCGTGAGGACCTCATGGCGGTCCAGTACCTGCTGCGGAAGGAAGGCGAACGACTCCGCGCAGAGAAGGCCGAGCTACTCCGACGCAAGGAGGAGGCCGACGCATCAAGCGCCAGGAGGGCCGCTTACTCATTCACGGCCTCAACAGAGGTCGTACAAGGAAGGCGCCACAGAGCCCGCGTGCCCCTGATGACGGAGGCCGACCGCGCTAGGGTCACCCGCAACCTCGAGTCATCGTACATGACCGAGGACTCGGACGGGATACCAGACCCAAAAACACCCGGGGCTGCACTCATGGCAGTCGAAACCTATCTGCGACTGACGCAGCCACCTGAGGGCGACTCGCGCGCCCTCCTTCACAAGCAACAAATCATGTCTATCAAGGCAGTCGAAGAGGCTCTGATGGACAAGGCGCCGGCAGAAAGGGCGCGAGAAGATCGGGGCCGCCGCGACCGCGAAGCTGCAGCACCCGCGGTCCCGGCGGCAAGACAACTGCGACAACCGCAGCCAGGCGAGGACCTCCGCAACGTCCTCACACAGAGAACGGTGGATCGCAGCCGCACCCAGCGGACGACCAGCACGCCGCACACTGACGACCGCGACGACGACGACTTCGAGCCATGCGGCGCCGCGTGCTTCAGCTTCAACATCCGCGACACCAAAATGCCAAAGGGCTTCAAGCTCACGGCAGAAACACCCAAGTACGACGGGAAGCAAGACCCGAGGCTGTGGCTCGAAGATTACCTCATAGCCTGCAGCTGCCAGGGCGGTACTTCGACTACAGCCATGCAGTACATCCATCTGATGCTCACCGGATCTGCACGCGGATGGCTAAACACTCAACCCAAGAACGCCTTCAGGACGTGGGGCGAGTTCTCAGACGCCTTCATTAAGAGCTTCCTGGGGACGTACTCGAGACCAACAACTTACGTTGAGCTCCAGGCATGCAAGCAAGGAAGAGACGAGCCACTTCGGTCGTACATCCAGCGCTGGACCCTGCTCCGCAACACCACGGAACCCGTCTCAGAAGACCGGGTGATGGATGCCTTCATGCACGGCGTCTCTCGCCGCGACCTCCGCGAGGAGTTTGGTAGGCTCCAGCCGAAAAACATGATTGAAGTCATGAAGATCGCCAATCAGTGGGCAGACGGAGAGGACTCGGTCCGCGATAGCTCACGCTACTCCCCGAGAGATGAAGCTGGACCAAGCACCTAGCGTGAAGAGCGTCGCAAGAAGAAGCCGAGGTACACCGGCAACGACACAATCGAGCTAGTAGCGGCGGGATTCGAAACCCCCCGTGATGATGAACCTCGCGACAACAGTCGCCAGTACAGCCAGAGGCATACAGTCGCAGCGGCGACGACCAAAGTCGCCAATACAGCCAAGGCCAATACAACCGAAGCGGCGGCAGCAACTACCGCAGCGACGGAGGTCGCAAGCGCGAGTGGCAGAAGCGCACGTTGAGCCCAGCGGATGAGTTGGAACAACCCTGCAGGCACCACATGTTCAGGAACACGGAAACGGGTAAGTGGGGGTCCAACCACCTGCTGAATGACTGCAGAAAGGCGCGCAAGATATATGAGGCCATGCAGAAGATAGTCGCGCCAGCACCCGCAGCATAGCCATCCGCGCAGCTACTTCTCCAGGCACCACCCGCAAACGCACCTGCAGCCGCTAATCCAGCACACGCGGCGGGAGCCTTTCCTCTGCAGCAGCAGCAGCCGCCGCAAGACGCCCCTGACGCATATCCAGCGGCACGCGGACAGCTCAACATGATACAGAAGGGCGACCCTCAAACAGGCCCAGAAGATCATCACCCGCCAAGTCTTTCAGGTTGTAACCAGTCCACCTGCAGTACCCGACTACCTGAGAGGGTCAGAGACACCCATCACGTTCTCCAGAGCAGATCACCCACCTGCAGTACCACGACCAGGGCACGCCGCCCTGGTAGTCGAAGCTCTGATCGGGGATTACACCTGAAAAAGGTGTTCATGGACGGAGGCAGCGGCATTAACATCATCTTTGCCGAGACCCTCAGAAGATAAACAGAGCAACAACAAACCTGACGCCATCAGAGAACACCTTCCATGGCATAGTACCAGGGCAAGCAGTCACGCCCATGGGAACGATCACACTCGACGTCATCTTCGGTACACCCGAACACTTCAAGAGGGAGGCGATCGACTTCGAGGTAGTCGACTGGAAGTCGCAGTACCACGCGATACTCGGGCGCCCAACCTTCGCCAGATTCATGGCGGTACCTCACTACGCCTACCTCATGCTCAAGATGCCTGGACCCAAGGGCGTCATCACGGTGCACGGCGACTTCGACCGCTCCAACAGCTGCGACCGCGAGTTCAGCAAGATCTCCGAGTTCTTCGGAATGGAAGAGCACTTCGAGGCGATGGCAGTCGACAACGACAAAACCATCTTCCCGCCACGCAAGAAGCCTGCCAAGGACGCCGCCTTCAACACGACTGACGACACGACAACTCATCAGGTCCACCCGACGGACGCCAGCAAGACAGTCAAAGTGTCGTCGAGCCTGCCTATCGCATAGGAAAGCGCGCTCGTCGAGTTTCTACGTGAGAACTGGGAGATCTTCGCCTGGCAACCTTCTGACATGCCAGGCATACCCAGGAACCTCGCCGAGCACTCTTTACGCGTCCACAAGGACGCCAGACCCGTCAAGCAGACCATGCGACGCTTCTCAGGACCCAAGAAAGATGCAATAAGCAAGGAGATCGATCGACTGCTCCATGCCAATTCATCCGAGAGATCAAGGACTCGGACTGGGTAGCGAACCCGGTCCTGGTGGAGAAGAAGAAGACGAAGAAACTCCGCATGTGCGTCGACTTCACCGCCCTCAACAAATGCTGCCCCAAGGACCATTTCCCGCTCCCGCGGATAGATCAGATCATCGACTCGACTGCAGGCTGCGCACGCCTATCCTTCCTGGACGCCTACTCAGGGTACCAGCAGATCAGGATGAACGTCGACGATGAAGAGAAGACTGCATTCATCACACCCCACGGTGTTCTGCTACCAGATGATGCCCTTCGGGTTGAAGAACGCTGGAGCCACATACCAGCGCACAATGCAAGCCTGCTGAAGGGCTAATCGGAAGATCGTCCAAGTCTACGTCGACGACATAGTCGTCACCACTCGAACGGAGGACACTCTCATCGCCGACCTCCGCAAGGTCTTCGCCGCACTCAACGAGTATCAGATCAAGCTGAACCCGGACAAGTGTGTCTTCGGCGTGCCAGCCGGAGAACTGCTCGGGTACCTCGTCTCTGCAAGAGGAATCGAAGCCAACCCTGAGAAGGTGCAAAACATACTCGCAATGCCAGCACCGACCAAGCTTCATGAGGTGCAACGCCTAGCCGGCCGAGTCGCAGCTCTCAGCCGGTTCATTAGTAAGTTGGGAGAAAAGGCCCTGCCTTTCTACCAACTGATGAAAAAGACAGACAAGTTCGAGTGGACAGAAGAAGCGCAAGACGCGTTCGACCAACTCAAGAAAACCCTCACGACTCCCCAGTACTGGTGGCGCCACTGGAGAACGAGCCGCTATACCTCTACGTGTCAGCCACGAACAGGGTGGTCAGCACGGTACTCGTAGTCGAACGAGAAGAAGAAGGACACAGTCACCCTGTTCAGCGGCCCGTCTACTACCTCAGTGAGGTGCTCACCTTGTCCAAGCAGCGGTACCCGCACTACCAGAAGCTAGCGTACGGAGTCTTCATGACATCAAGGAAGGTCGTCCACTACTTCTCCGAGCACCCATCACAGTAGTAAGCTCCTCCGGGCTCTCCGACATCCTCACCAACCAAGCCGCGACAGGACGAGTCGCCAAGTGGGTTGTGAGCTAGGACCCTGGGGGCTGAAGTACGCGCACCCGAAGGCAATCAAGGCCCAGTACTCCAGAATTCACCACAGAGTGGATAGAGGCCCAGCTGCCAGACGTACCCGACTTGTCCAACGCATGGACAATGTACTTCGACGGCTCCAAGAAATTCAGATCAGCGGGGGCGGAGTCGTCCTCATCTCACCCAAAGGCGACAAGCTGAAGTACGTGCTGCAGATGAACTTCCCAACACCCTCCAACAACGAGGCAGAGTATGAAGCCCTAATCCACGGCATGCGGATGGCCAAGAACTGCGGCGCCACTCACCTCATGATCTACGGAGACTCTACCTCGTCGTGCAGCAAACCATGAAGCAATGTGACGCCATCGCCGACAACATGATCGCCTACAGGGACCTGTACAACCAGCTGGAAGGCACCTTCGACGGCTGCGAGCTGCGGCACATCGGCCGCGAGAGCAACGAGGAAGCCGACGCCCTCGCCAACCTGGGCTCAGACAAAGCGCCGGTGCCACCCGGAGTCTTCCTCGAGTGCATCACGCAACGCTCCATCAAGCTCCGGCCCGCGCCGGGATCCTCTACATCGACCAAGCACCGCCGACCCGCCCAGCACGGAGAAGGAGCCTATGGAGGTAATGCTGATCGAGCCCACATGGACTAACCCATACCTGGCTTACATACTGCATCAGAGGCTACCAACAAACAGTCGAAGCCAAGCGCATCGCCGCTCCAAGGGCTTCACCGTCATCAACGGAGAACTTACAAGCGAAGCATCTCAGGCGTCCTCCAAAGGTGCATCGACCCAGTCGACGGTCAAGCCATCTTACTCGACATCCACGCAGGCATCTGCGGGCACCACGCCAGCAGTCGAGCCTTAGTGGCCAAAGCCCTACGAGCAGGGTTCTACTGGCCCACAGCAATGCAAGACGCAGAAGAACTCGTGAGGAAATGCATCGGCTGCCAGGAGTTCGCCAACAAGCCGCACGCGCCGGCATCTGCACTGAAGACCATACCACTCGCCTGGCCCTTCGCTCAATGGGGGCTCGACATGGTGGGTCCACTCAAGAAGTCCTCTCCGGGAGGACACACTCATCTCTTGGTAGCAGTCGACAAGTTCACGAAGTGGGTCGAAGCCGTGCCTATCACAAGTTCGACTGCCTCCTCGGCAGTTAACTTCATCAGGTCGATCATCTTCAGGTTCGGAGTGCCGCACAGCATCATCACCGACAACGGCACAACTTCACAGCCGAAGAATTCAAGGACTTCTGCTCCGACCAAGGCATCAAGCTCAACTACGCATCTGTCTCGCACCCGCAGTCCAATGGACAGGTCGAAAAGGCCAATGGCTTAGTCTGCAAGGGCATCAAGAAGCGCCTGCGAGTACCATTGAGGCGCGCTGCAGGCGCCTGGGTGAAGAGCTGCCGTCTGTGCTATGGAGTCTGCGCACTACCCAAACAGGTCCACCAAGTACACACCATTCTTCATGGTGTACGGCGCAGAAGCAGTCATGCCAAGCGACATCAAGTTCGACGCACCTCGAGTGGTGGCCTACGATGAATCGACGCGCAGAAGAGGCACTCGAGGATGACATGGACACCCTGGACGAAGCACGCGACATCGCCCTCACCCGCACAGCCGTGTACCAACAAGATCTCCGCAACTACCACGGCGGCGACTGCGGCCCAGAGCATTCGTCCCTGGCGACCTCGTCCTCCGCCTCAAACAGAAGAAGGTGCACAAACTTGCCTCCCCATGGGAGGGTCCATACATCGTGACAGAAGCAATTGGCGGCGGAGCTTACCGCCTGAAGGACTCGAAGACGGGGACAGTCTGCAGCAACCCGTGGAACGTCGCGCAACTGCGCCGCTTCTACGCCTAGTCGACTCCCCCATTGTAACAACGCATCCATGTCAAAAGGCAGCAGGTTCCAGACGCACTCTTTCCCTTACCAGGGTACCTGAGGGGACTGGAAGGGTTTTAATGAGGCGGCCTGCTCGCTGAAATCAATAAAGTGATTCGTGGAACAAGCTCTCCCTCGTTTTTTACTTTTTTAGTCAAAAAGCAACATAAACCTAGGCCGCCACCCGAAGCATTCGGGGGCTGCGCCATACAGGTTCAACTCGAAAGCCAAGGCCGCCACCCGAAGCACTCGGGGGCTGCGCCATACAGGTCTAACTCGAAAGCCTCGGCCGCCACCCGACGCACTCGTGGGCTGCGCCGCACAGGTCTAAGTCAAAACCTAGGTCGCCACCCGAAGCACTCGGGGGCTGCGCCGTACAGGTCTAACTCGAAAGCCTCGGCCGCCACCCGACGCACTCGGGGGCTGCGCCGCACAGGTCTAAGTCAAAACCTAGGTCGCCACCCGAAGCACTCGGGGGCTGCGCCATACAGGTCTAACTCGAAAGCCTCGGCCGCCACCCGACGCACTCAGGGGCTGCGCCGCACAGGTTTAAGTCAAAACCTAGGCCGCACCCGACGCACTCGGGGGCTGCGCCACGCGGGTCTAACTCGAAAAACCCTAGGCCGCCACCCGACGCACTCGGGGGCTGCGCCGCACAGGTCTAACTCGAATAACCTCGGCCGCACCCGACGTACTCGGGGGCTGCGTCGCTCAGGTCTGACTCGACACATCTCGGCCGCACTCGATCCGCTCGGGGGCTGCGCCATACAGATTTACAGAAGTCCACAAGATACAATTTACTCACTCGGGGGCTACCCCCACCTCGGAATACATACACTCATATTTCCACTTGGAAAATTGCTTTTACAAGCTAACGCTATACAGCAGCAATCTACTACTCTTATTCTACAGGCTCGCCCTTGGGCGCATCGAGTGGCCCTACAAGGTGCTCACTGGAGCTCAGGACCTGTTGAATCATCTGACGCGCAGCCGGAAGGGTCTCGGCGTAGTCCTTTTCTCCAGGCAAGCCATCAAGTACCTTGTGCAATGGAAGATGAGGCCGGTGCATTCGAACGTACGCCAACGCCGCGTTCTCCCGGCAACAAGTTGAGCGTGCATGACCTCCTTCAACGCACCGCCTTCGCGGAACCTCTCCAGCAGCGCAGCCAGTCCATTAGGCTGCTCGTTGTGTGGAAAGTACACCCTGTTGATCTGCCAGAGGGTCTTTCTGCAACCTTCAAGGAGCATGGCAGCCCGCCAAGTGCGATCCAGCATTCGCGCCAGAACGCTGCCTTTGGATTTGTTCGACCAAAACAGACGCGCTTCGGGTGAGTCGCCGGCGGCCTCTTTTTCCACCCGCTCGTCCACTCGAATCTGCTCGGCTTTCCAGTCAGGATTCACATCTGCATCAAGACCAGCAATTAGCACTTTGAAAGAATGAAGAAGCCGAAGCAAATCGCTAGAAGGCCAACCTTGCAGCTGTCGACTGATCAATTCTATCTCGCCAAGAAGAAATGCCTCACGCTGGGAGAACGGCAAAACAGGCCGTGACTTTAAGCGCGCCAACTCCAACTCGGCAACCTTCAGCTTCGACTCGAGCTCAACAACCTTGTTCCTCATGAAGGTGATCACTCGTTGGTCATTCACGCTTCGCACAGGAGCTGGAGGATCTTGACGGCGACGTCGAGTAGGCGCAGCGAAGAAGTGTCCTCCTCATCACCCGCACCAGTCGTTCCAGCGACCTCAGGAGCTTCGCCCATTTCAGACTGCCAAGTTCGACAGCGTCAAGCACGGAAAAGAACGTACATTCTAGCATGGATATGAAAGAAGACACAAATTCACATTCCAACTTCAGCATACTCGCGGCCAGAAGACCCGCAAACTACATAGTTCATTACAGCCAGGACCAAAAGCAGAAGAATTTTAAAAGAAGTCTACATCACAGACTCCGACTGAGAACGGCTCTTCCTAGCAGCCAACTCTGCAGCCTTGGCGATCTTCTTCTCGAAGGTGGCGATCAATTTCGCAGCCAGCTGACTCGCCCGCGCCTTCACACCGCCAAGGGACGCGGTTTTGCCATCAGGCCTTCGAGGGAAGTCGCTGACCACCTTCTCAAAATCACCTACGACTTGGTGACCAAGCAGTAGCTGGAAAGTGAGCTCTGAGCCGCGTACCGTCTGTGCACGCGTGTAGTCCGCCATGGTGGTCGCGTTGCCTTCAAACGGAGCCGCCAACGCGTCAACGGCGGTCGGCGGTGTCTGGCTGGGGAAGATGCTCTGGTGCACAGTCGCCAAGGCACCTGTCGACTTCTGCAGCGCCGCCGAGGCATACGCGCAGACGCGGTCGATGAAGCCAACAGCGTCCGTCAAGCCGACATTAGCACTGGAAGTTCCTTCTGGAGGAGCACCTCCGCAAGTATCTGTTCCAGCAGAAACCCACACCCGTAAGACTTCCGCAGTCGACAAATTCAGCAAAGTAGGCAATGAGCCGAATACTTACTCCCAATGACATCGGCGAGTGCGAGCAGGCGGTCGACTTGGGTCTTCTCCAGATCAACCCGGGTTCGCTCACGCTCTTGGGCTTCACCCAGCGATTTCTCCAGTTCTGCGACCCGCTTCGCCATGCTCTCCCTCTCGCCTGTGGATCACCGGAGCAAAGTCAGTGACAAAATTCAGTCGAATCACATCTCAAACACAAGGGTCCACACTTACCTTTCGCCTGCTCCAGAGCAATGCGGAGCTGATTCCTCTCCTGCTCCATGCGAACAAAGGTGGCGGCTCCCTCCATCTGCTGGCGATAATATGGCTACAGGAACAACAAGACATCAATCTGCGCCCGACTATTCTAGTCACGCACATCTTCGGGGGCTACTCCCATCGGGAGCGCTGTTCGCGCACCCGATACAGATTTTACAGACTAAGTTAAGGGACACTTACATGATCAAGCAGCCCAGCATCCGCCGGAGTCGCATCGGCAGTTCTCTCTGGCATGGAGGAGGTTGACGCCTTCAAGGCCACAGCGTCACCCGCCTGCGGCTCTTCTTCAGTCGTCTTCGCAGTCTGCTCGAATTCAGGAGCAGACGTGTGTTCCATCTCTGGAGGCGAAGAACCAACAGCGCCAGTATGGTCGCTGTGACACGATAACTCACATCAAGGACTCGCAAATTCAAGTAGCACACTCGACAAAACAAAGCGAGGGTTGCAAGACTAACCTGGTGACATCATCTTCGCTGCCCAGGGAGACAGAGGGCATCCTCGCGAATGCCGTTGGCGGTGCAGAGTTGAGGGGAGGCACGACTAAAAGCTCAGCCTGGCCACTCGTGTGCCTAGCACCCGAAGACGACCCGCTCGTCTCCTCTTTGTCCTCAACAGCTGCATCCTTCAAGGGCGACGACGCCGAACCGGAGTCGCCACTCTTTCGCCTCTGTCGCTTCTGCAGCGGCTCTTCATCTTCATCGTCCTCCCCTACCTCTTCACTCGGAGAGTTGGCGGAGGGGAGTTCTTCGTCATCATCCTCGTCCTCTTCCAGGAAATCTGCCTCGGTGTGAGGTCCGTTCTCCATCAGCGGAGGAAGGCTGACATAGCTCGCGTGACCCTGTCAGCAAATGAAGCATTCGAGTCAGGCCAAAACAATTCGACTGCAGAAAATGACGAGCAAAGTATGCAAAGCTTACCTCAGGTACAGGATTGTTGGGGCCATACGGCTCGACCGGGCACTTGACGTTGCACGGGTCAGCGGCTCGGAGTCGAGTGATGCTCCTCACCTTCGACTCGACTTCGTCGTCATCGAGCTCATTGCCGCCTTCGCGCGCCCACATTGGTTGGACGCGAGCGCTCAGTGGCTGCACCCGCAGCCTGTAGAAGGTGGCAATAAGGTGCACTCCACCTGACTCGCGCCCAAGGGTCTTCCGCAGGCCACGAAGGAGCGTCTGCAAGGGCTTGGTCGCTTCCCTGTCTTCCTTCGACAGCGGGTGCGTCCACGCATTCGTCTTCCGCAACTCGCGATCAGCAACGAAGTCCGGAAGCCCTTCCTGGTCGCACCGGACGTAGAACCATTTCTTCCGCCAGCCCTGGACGGAGTCGGATTTCTTCATCTGAAAGTAGGTGGTGTCGCCACGCACCTGGATGCCGAACCCGCCGACGGGATACACCTGCTTGCTCTTCCCGACGTTCTTCCTCACGAGGAACAGCGACTTCCACAGCCGCCAGTTGGGTGCGATCCCCAGGAAGCACTCGCAGAGCACGATAAAGCTTGCGATGCTCAAGACGCTATTGGGAGTCAGATCGTGGATCTGAATCCCATAAGCATACAGGAGACCACGAACAAAATCGTGGAGGGGGAACCCGAAACCCGCGGAAGGAAACGCGTTCCCCCTCGCGAGGAGAGGGGAAAACCTCTTTCCCAGGTGCGCGCACCGTCGCCTGGTCCGCCGGCAGCAGCAGTCCCTGCGCGCGGAGGTCCTCGAGCTCGGCCTTCTTCACCGACGATTTGGCCCAATCGCCATCGACCTTCTTCATGCTCGCCTCGGCGGCGGCGACGGCGCCCTCAGCGGTCTTCGTCCTCTTCATCGCGAACGCTCGTGGAGGGGGTGGAGACAAGAACTTCGCAGAAGCGCAACAATGGCGGAGAAAGCTGCGGAGACGATGGCGGAAAGGGGATGGAATGGACTGTTCACCGCCGCGGTGAAAAGTATATACCGCGCGGTCAGTTCATCCAGGCCGTCCTTCCCGAAACCGTAATCCACAACAAGATCTGGCCGTCCACGTGTCGCGCGGAGAGAGCAACCGTCGCAGCCCACTACGCACGGGAAACAAGGCATCATCATCACGCCGCGAAATTTTCGCGCCCAACGGTCATAAATGGGCGGCAACCGCTGTTTCCAGTCTATCCTGACAGTGGGACCGCACTGTCATGTCCCATCGGACGTCAGCGCTGACGTCAATTGCGAAGGCGTACTAAGTAAGCCAACAGGCTGAAGGAGCACTCGAACAATTCATTCGAGTGCAAAGAAGATTCAGTAAGCTCATAGAGCCGAACAAACTCACGCAGTAAGCCAAACTGGCTGAACACACAGTAAGTCAAGCAAAGCCAGTTGCGACTCCACATTTCGAGTCCCCTTTTCACTCCCATCGGGAGCGGGCTTTTCGACTGAAGAAAAATTGAGTTTAACCTCAATTGCAAGCAATTCAGCTTAATCTCGGGGGCTACTCCCATCGGGAGCGCTGTTCGCGCTCCCGAGTGACTCAGAACAATAGCAGTCGAAAACTCACCGACTAAAGCTGCACTCGCAGTATTTTGCCTCGCAGTCGAAAGTTCGACTGAGGAATCCTCCGTAAGCCCTGAACGGCCGGAGTCAACTGATTTTATTCGTTCCTCTCAGGAACCCGACGGCGTGCCCAGGAGGAAGGAGTCCTCTACCCGACTCTACGATTCGACTGAGCACTCGGGGGCTACTGTCGTGGGGTCACTCTGCGAGTGTCCCACGGTGGGGATACCTGGGTCACGCCAACAGCCTTATGACGAAGGTCCAAAGAAAGCCCAAGGAGGACGACGTGCGGCCCAAGATAGTCGACGTTAGGTCAAGTTATTCTCATCGTCTTGTAAGCGCCATCGGCACCGTTCACCCGAGACCTAGCCGATGATATAAAGGCTAGGAGGGTCCTTCGTCTAGGGCAAGCAAGCAAGCTCATAGCCGCCACCGCAAACCCTAGCGAGATCGCCATCTCGCCATTGTAGCCACTGTTCGCCATCAATAACCAGACAAGCAGGAAGTAGGGTGTTATCCTCCGGGAGCCTGAACCTGGGTAAACGCCTTGCTTGTCAGCCGTCGTGATCACCAGCGCTCATCTCTCTCCCCTTCAATCAACCCGGGGTACTCGACCCAGGGATTTGCCGAGCCCTAAACTCGTCAAGTAGTGAAAGATTTATCTTCTTATCCTTCTCTTGAAAACCTACAAAACAAAGTAAATTGTTTTGTGCCCTCAACCTCACCAAGTTGTTGTCAAGCACAAGGTGTGAGTATGATATGAAAAGATAATAAATGCAAAACAATAAATAAATATGCAATGATGATAAATAAATATGCAAGGATGGTGGAAACAACGATGGATGATATTTTTGGGTTTTGTATTGTGAATGCAAGATATAAAAGTGTTTTTCTATTTTCGGATTTTTAAATGGCAAAAAATGGAAAATGCTTAAAAGTTGTTGGAAAGGTGTTTCTTATGATTAAAAATTGACCGGGGTTCATGGTTTCACAAATGCACTCTCTCTTTAATAAAGTGGTAGATAATGGAACACTAGAATTGACATATTAGATTGCGACAAAAAGGTTTCATGACAAGTTACTAATTATATGGGCATCACGTCCTAACATAAAGATCTTTTGTTTATTAATCTCTCTTATACTCCACTGAGATGGGAATTAAATCGAGTCATCCCAGTATTAAGATAAATCAGCGTATAGCATTAAGTTCTATGACATGAAGTTAAAATAAGAACATGCTAGATCTAGTCATGGAGAAGTGGCAAGGTCACCCCCACATCTCCGGTAGCAAGGTATTTTTCTTTATCCCTAGTGAGGCAACAAAGTAAGGTAAAGTACCCAAGTGGATCGCGGAACTTCTGTCACTTTCACCGCACTAGCCATGCCCCGTTACTCCATCTAATGCACACGTTCCCCTCACACGCTCTTTTTTTTAAGGGCATTACCGTAGGGGAGAACCCCTACGGTGTAGATTTTCTTTTTTCTAATGATAAAGCATCAGGGCTGTCACTAAAACAGTGACCCCCTATACAGAAGCGAGCCAAAATTCAGGGAGGGTCGAAAGTGAAAAGAAGATACATGATGAAGAGAAAAGGACCTAGTCTAATCTAGCAGGGGAGTAGCTAGGCTCTCCATTTACTGTAAGCCAAAGCAATCTGAACCTCCAACCAACAAGGGAAGCAAACTGGTCTCTGAAGCTGCAAACAGTCCTGGCTTTCGGAAGTTCCCAATCACGTAGGTCACCATCTTCACAAAACATAGTCATCTCAGGTGAAACACGACAGGACCCAACCAATCAAAGGCTGAACAACAGAATTCTTCACTCTGTATTGATGAAGAAGAATATCACTTTGGAATCTGATCCTCCACCTAGCTTCCGAAGGGTTTTGTTGTTTGAAAATTAAGTCGTTTCTTTCTTTCCAAATATTCCAGAAAGCGCTGGCTATGATCTCCACAAAACATGGACCTGTGAAATGTTGTTTTGCTCTGTTAATTCTCTGAGAAATCTGCAGAGTGCAATCCCACTGAATGTGAATCTTATCCCAGCACCTCCTAGCAAAGGGACATTGAAAAAATAAGTGATCACGATCCTCAATGACTTGTCCCTGACATAGCACACAATTCGGGCCCCCCTCAAACTACCAGTGTTTTCGTTGCATCAAGTCCTTGGTGTTTAGCCGATCCATAAACAAGAGCCAAAGGAACACCTTCAGTTTTGGTAGCGCCTTGGACTTCCAAATCTGAATGATGGACTGGTCAACTGGAAATGCTCCAAACGTGAAGTTATAAAAACTCGCCGAGGTGAAAGATGCGTTCCCCCAAGGGAAGATTCTGGAGTCGGGTTCACTAGGATCTATATTGATTCCTTGCAGAATCTCTCTGACCTCCAAGAGTTCTTCATGAGCTTCAACAGAGAGTGGCAGAGCGAACATAGAAAGAGATCAGAACAGTTGGCAAAGTTCATGACGGTAGTGTCTTCGTTCAGTGAATAGGAAAACAGTCTTGAGAACTTGTCACTAAGCAAACCATCATTGTGCCAAAAGTCTTTCCAGAACAGAACAGAATCACCGCTTCCAATGTTGCAAGCTCCAATACTTCTGTAACTTTCCATGTAGCTGCACACATCACGCCACCAGAACGATCCACGCTGAGATTGAGCTTGCGGGGCTTCTCCCGGAGTATACAACGTCCACACTAATTTAACCCAGGGTATGTCTTTTTTACAGAAAAACTTGTGCAGTTGCTTCATGAGAAGGGCTTTGTTTTGAATTTCGAAGTTCATGATCCCTAACCCTCCATCACGCTTGGGTCTGCACACTAGGGCCAAGCAGCCAACGAATTGGCAGTATCAACATCCTCTCCTTTAGCCCACAACCAGTGTCTACGCGAACGATCTGCAATCTTGATGACCGACTTATGAATTTTGAGAGAGGAGAGGTAGTGGTTAGGGAAAGAGGAGAGAATCAAGTTAACCAGCTCTAATGTTCCTCCATAATCCAGGAACCGGGCACTAGCATTTAGTCTCCTTTCAAGCTGATCCGTAATGGGAGCAAGATCATGAACTGTCGGTCTTGTGGTTCCAAGTGGCAGTCCTAAGTAATTAAAGGGCAGAGATCCTGTTGCACATCCAAAAGTGTTTGCAAGGTGAAGAAGACGCTGTGCATCAATATTGATCGGCATTAAATAGGATTTGTCATAGTTGACCTTAAGACCAGTAGCAGCAGAGAAGGTTGAGAACAGATTCTTCAGGGCCAGAAGCTGAATAGGGCACGCTTGAAGAATAAGTAATGTATCATCTGCGTATTGCACTATCGGAAAGTCCGTGTCAGGAACAGGCAGAGGAGGTAGTAAAACACCAGAGCTTGCGAGATGATTGACCATGGTCTGCAGGAGATCAGCCCCTGCCACAAACAGAGTAGGAGAAAAGGGGTCGCCTTGACGGACTCCTCGCCTACAGGAATTTTTTTTTCCGGGAACTCCGTTCAAAAGAACCGAGGGGAACCCAGTATCAAATATTGCTTTTACCCAGCCAATCCAACGAGAAGGAAATCTCCAGGCCTGTAGAATCTTTATTATCGCCTCATGCTCGATGGTGTCAAAAGCCTTGGCAAAATCTAGCTTCATAATTACCACTTCTCTGCGAGATTGTTTACACTGATGAATGTATTCATACCCCCATGCGACACAGTCCTGGATGGTTCTGCTTTTCAAAAAACCGTATTGGTTGACATGGACAAGCTTCAAAATTTGATGCTGAATTCTATTAGCCAGCAGCTTTGTCAAGATTTTCATCGAGATATTTAGTAAGGAGATTGGACGATAATCACTAGCATTCTCAGGAGCATTGACTTTTGGAATAAGGGTGATGAAAGCGTCGTTTATGCTCTGAAGATTAACAGATCCTTGCCAAAATTCATCACATAGCCTGTAAAAGTCAAAACAGATAATGGGCCAACACGTTTTGATGAAGAGCCCCAAAAATCCATCCGGTCCAAGGGACTTATCCGGAGGGAGAGCAGCGAACACTTTATCAATTTCTTCCACAGAAAAAGGATCAGCTAGGAACTCAAGATCAGTTGTCGGTTGCAAGTAATTATGAAAATCGAAACTGCTATCAATTGGAGAAGAGCACCCGAGTCTATCCTTGTAAGCTTGCCAAAGAATCCCTGCTTTCTCGTGATGCTCTACTGCCGCAGAGCCATCATCACGAGTGAGTGAAGCAATTGTGTTCTTTCTATATCTGATGGTTGCCATGGAGTGAAAATATTTTGTATTCTCATTTCCAAATTTCGCCCAACGTGCTGTGCAACGTTTCTTCCAGTACTCTCTTTTACAATTCAGAAGATGCTGCAGCCGATCCTTTACTATGTTTCTGAAATTCCATTCACTTATGTGTAGAGGTCTCTGGTCCTCAAATTCATCTAGCATGAAGATAATAGAATTACAGTTTTCTGCCAACTTTGAGATTACAGAGATACTAGTGCTCCAATTTTTCAATGCTTTCCTTAAAAGTTTGAACTTGGAAGATATGCATTTGGCACTATCACCATGGCAGTGGATATCCCAAATTCTGCGGACCACATCCATAAAACCAGGCATAGAGACCCAATGGTTTTCAAAACGGAAGACTTGGGCTTTGGGGATACATGTTCCAACAGCAACTACACATGGCACGTGATCTGATGTGGATCTTGCAAGAGGGTTGACAACAGTGTTGGGATAGGTTAGGGTCCAGGTTGGCGAGGTGAAGAACCAGTCAGGGTCTAGGTTGGCTGGGTAAACCCTCACACGCTCTCATACACAAGTCTGATCAAAACAAGTAAACAAGAACGGGGTACATAATATGCATCTACTTTCATAACTGAAACGAAACTATTGCAATCTCAAACATATATTAACTCATAAAAAGATCCACCAGAAAGGTATTACATATATGACCGTAATCATGTTCAGCAGCTCATACGGTGCTAATTAGTGAAGTTCAAAGAGAGGAGAGATACATAAGTTACTTCCACAAACCCATAGTCCAGGGGTGGACTACTCCTTCTTCATCATGGAGACGGTGGAGAAGTCGTTGGAGAGGATGGAGACCACGTCGGCAGCACCCCGCCAGAGTTTTGCGCTAGCCACCGCTCTCAATCTAACCTAGCCACCGCTCTCAATCTAACCAACACTATCTGTCGTCATATCGGCATCTGAGATAGGAGACGAGGTCCTTCTAACCGAGGGTGAACGTAGGGCAAGAAGGTGGACGTCGTCAAGGTCGGGATTTGTACACAGCAGTTTACCCAGCTTCAGGCTCCACGGTGGTGGCGGAGCCCTACGTGCTGCTATAACTCACTATAAGGCAATAGCCGTGAACATGTTACAATGAGTATCGAGAGTATCCAAATCGTCTGTTGGTTGCCCTAAAGGCGTCCCAAGGTCCAGCTTATATAGGCGGCTGGACCTAGGTTTACAAGGGACAAACGTGTCCGGCAAGACCACTGAGTCCTAAACCTATCCGGCAAGTCACCGCCTTCCATCTAGATCCCGAAGGCGTCATGGGCTTCAGTCTTGGGCCTCCGTCTTGCCATCCTCTCGTTGCCTACTTTTTGTAGCGAAGCTCTTGTCGTTATCTAACCAACCTCGTTGGTTTCATCTCATTTGGAGTTTCCTTGCAAAAGTTATTGCATTTCAGGTTTTGCAGTTTCACTGCTTTCAGGCCGGAGTCTCCGGTCTTCTGGACCGGAGTCTCCGGTCCATGGGTTTCCCTGTCAGAGTTTTTGGAGGTTCAGCTCCTGGCCTAGGCCGGAGTTTCCGGCCCTTGGGCCGGAGTCTCCGCCCCTGGTCCGGAGTCTCCGGCCTCTGTGGCCGGAATCTCTGCCCGTGCTGCTCCGTGGCTGGTTGTGGTTCACCCCCTGGTGGGGGCCGGAGTATCCGGCCCAGGGGGCCGGAGTATCCGGTCACTTGGACCGGAGACTCCGGTGTCAAACTGGCTGCAACGGCTAGTTTTTCTGGGAGGGGAAATACCCCTCCTTCTTCCTCCAGCCAAGCAGCTTTGCCAAGCAGGTTTTTCTCTCTCTTCCCCACCATTGTTGACCTTGGAAAGCTTGCCTCTCTCCCAATTCCATGCGCTAGTCTATGGACTGCAGCCACACAACATAGCGCCCAATAGTATTTTAGTACTAGCTGGCTTCCAAGCGCTATGTGAGGGCTATTTAGGCATATCTGCTTCCATAGAGCTTTTCCAGTATTGCTTCTTGTGCCGCCGGCAAACCGTAGCAGGCGGCCAACTGGCAACCTGCGGCAGCGTCGCCTTCAACTGCCGGCAGCCTGACTGGTATCCAAATATTCTCTACATCGAGTCAGTGAAGAATTGGACCAGTACCTTCTTCTATTGCAAAGACATCCTGACACCCGGCAGCACGGTGGGGATTCCTCCATTTGTCAACGGTCCGCCAACCCACAAGGCCTGCTGGACGGCAAGAGTGTCACTTGACAGCTTGTCGAGTGTTCACCGCCTCGTCGTTTGACGGATCGAGTTCTTGACCAAGACGATGGAGGCTCCGCTACTTGACGGAGTTGACACCGTCATCTGCTGGTTGTCAAGGAAAATAAAGCCGCTCCGCCATCGCCCACTAAAGATGTGCGAGTACAAGGCGGACGACGCCGGCAATAGCACTCTTACCGAGAAGGTGCTGCTGTACCGGCTGAAGGAGCTCATCAAGCCCCAGCACTTGAAGGTGGCCGAAGGTGTCGCCATGTTCACCCATGACAACCCAGTCATAAAGGTAAGCCAAAACTTCCCTTGTCCTCATTGGACTACTTCGTCGACTGGATGCTGGATTGACGTTGCCTTTTCCTTTTCAGCTGCAGACCTTGACGGACGACGACTTGGCTCCAAACTGGTACGATGTCGGTGCCAGCAAGTCGAAGAAACGCAAGGGTAGTGGCTCCATCAAGGACCAGGAGAAGAGGAAGAAGGCGGCCACCCCTGCTGATGCAGAGGATGAGACCTTGGGGAGGGTGTCCCCCTGAAGCGGTAAGCAAGCTTTTGCTTTGCCTGACTTATCACTTGACGTAATGCACTTGCTAACATGCCTTACTTTCTTTTTTACAGAAGCAAGCCTGCCATGCCCAAGCTTCGCACCCATTTGAAGGCAACTGCCGGTAGGGTCAAGCCGCCAAGGCCTTCTCCAGTTCCCGCACCAGCTACACCTGCCGCCAACACTCCCGTGGTCTTCTGCCCGGGAACATATGTAGCAGACAAGCCGAGGTCCTCTGGCGCTGCGGAAACAAATGCAGAGAAGCCGGCGGGCAAGAAACCTGTTGCCGGCCCTGCTACTTCCAAAACGGCTGAAGCTTCGGCTAATGATGTCGCTCGATTTATTGCCATGAAGCAGGAGGTGGCAGATGAGATGGGGGAGAGCCATGGCGTATCCTCCGCCAAGTCTGGTCCCCGCTACAGCGATCCCCGCCATACCCTGAAGACCATGCACGAAGGCACCAGCAACTGGTACTCGCACATGGAGAGCCTTTATGCCACGCTTCAGAACGACCTTGAGGTAATCCCTAGTCGTAGCCCCCGAGCACTTTGGCGGCTAAAAAGTTGTTTTAGCCGGCGGAGTGATCTTTTGACTGGATCTCAACTGGTTCTGTTGCGTGTGTATGCGTCGCTTGCTTCCAACGCGGAGTTGTTCGAAGCTCAGGGCAAGAAGAATGTGGAGTGCCGCCAACTGCAGCAACGCATCGAGCTTAAGGAGCCCAAATTGCGAGCTTGGAAGAGGCTCGCAAAAAGGATGAAGGTGACAACTCTCGTTGCCTTCTTTTTGTAGCGAAGCTCTTGTCGCTATCTAACCAACCTCGTTGGTTTCATCTCGTTTGGACTTTCCTTGCAAAAGTTATTGCATTTCAGGTTTTGCAGTTTCACTGCTTTCAGGCCGGAGTCTCCGGTCTTCTGGACCGGAGTCTCCTGTCGATGGGTTTCCCTGTCGGAGTTTTTGGAGGTTCAGCTCCTGGCCTAGGCCGGAGTATCCGGCCCTTGGGCCGGAGTCTCCGCCCCTGGTCCGGAGTCTCCGGCCTCTGTGGCCGGAATCTCTGCCCGTGCTGCTCCGTGGCTGGTTGTGGTTCACCCCCTGGTGGGGGCCAGAGTATCCGGCCCAGGGGGCCGGAGTTTCTGCCCCAGGCCGGAGTATCCGGTCACTTGGACCGGAGACTCCGGTGTCAAACTGGCTGCAACAGCTAGTTTTTCCGGGAGGGGTATAAATACCCCTCCTTCTTCCTCCAGCCAAGCAGCTTTGCCAAGCAGGTTTTTCTCTCTCTCCCCCACCATTGTTGACCTTGGAAAGCTTGCCTCTCTCCCAATTACTCCCACGATTCTTGCATATGTTTGAGGGATTTGAGAAAGGAGATCTAGATCTACATTTCCACCAATCAATCTCTCCTCTAAGTGAGGGGAACCCCTTTGGATCTATATCTTGGAGTTCTTGGTGTTTCTCCTCCATTGTTCTTCCTCTCTTATTCCCCCATAAGCATTTGTTCCTTTGTTGGAATTTGACAGTGAAGGACTTGAGCACTTCGTGTGCTCTTGCCATTGCTTTTGTGCATCGGTTTGTGCTCTCCACGAGGATTCGTGGAAGTGAAAGTTCGTGAGCTTGTTACTCTTGGATCTTTGGACCCTAGACGCCTTTTGTGGCGAGTGGCGCCTTTTGTGGCGGTGCAAGGCCTTCTGTGGCCGCTTGGGAGCTCCCGATCCTTTTGTGGGTTGTGCCTCAAGTTTGTTGTAAGGGACTCGATTTCCTCCCAAAAGGAAATCAATAGTGGAAGGTGAACCGAGCTTTTGTGCGAGGTTCATCGGAGAATAGGGTGAGGCCTTTTGTGGCATCTTGAGTTTGATACTCACACCCCTCCAACGAGACGTACTCCCCTAAAAAGGAGGAACTCGGGAATACATCGTCGTCTCCGCGTGCCTCGGTTATTTCTATACCCGAGCTCTTTACTTATGCAATTTACATTGTGATAGCCTTCGTGCTTGAAGTTATATATCTTGCTATCACTTTGTTGCTTGACTTGCTTAGCATAAGTTGTTGGTGCACATAGGTGAACCTAGTATATTTAGGTTGTTGGCTTGTTAATTTAAACACCTAGTTTTATTCTGCAATTAGCAAGCCTAAACCGGAAAAGTTTTTAAACGCCTATTCACCCCCCCTCTAGGCGACATCCTTGTCCTTTCAGGACCTCCTATCAGGAATCTTCCATGCGAAGTCTTGCTATTTTGACGGGTCACGTCAAATGTTGACGGATGACGACATGCAATCCACGACATTTTGAACTTGGGCGTGCGTCATGATTGTTTTCCCACTACGCACGGGAATCGAGGCGTCGGCCGCACGCACCGTTGCCACGACACGCGAATCGTGGGCACGTGGCAGAGATCGTGGTCTCAACCGTTTCTTGCACGAATCACGGAGCAGGGAGGATAAATACCCCAGATCTCCACGGGATGGATCTTACCCTAGCTCATTCGCAATTTCACCGCGGCCGCTTCCTCTCCCCAGAGCTCCCCTTCGCGCACAACTCCGGCGAGCCCACCTAGAGGGACGTAGAGTCCAACGTAGATGGCGAGCGTTAACGAGCAGATGACAGCAGCAGCGACGGCTCCAGCGGCGGCGCCTACAGCCTCGGCGGGTTCTGGACCTGCGCCGGCGGCCTCTTCCTTCCCCGCCGCAACTATGGGCGGGGCGTCTTCATCTTCCCTAGCTCCGGCTGCACCGATAGCGGCTGCACCTCCTTCCTCCCCCTTGCCATCCATGCCGACAACGGGCATGCCACTCACGGCGAACCCGGTGCTTCCCGCCGGCGAGACCGCAGCCAAGGAGGAGGAGGTGGCGGACCTGGGCTCCCGCTACTGGTTGCCGTCATGCATGACGGCGGATTTCCTGGAAGAGCTCGAGGAAGGCGGCTTCCTACCGCCCTTGGCGGGTACCCGGCGATGAAGCCGTCCCCGCGCCCCAAGATAGTGAACGGGTTGTCCTGGCGTCCCACTGCCTTCGCGGTATGAGCTTGCCGCTTTCCGCCTTTTTCCTCGCAGTACTCAGCTTCTATGGACTGCAGCCACACAACATAGCGCCCAATAGTATTTTAGTACTAGCTGGCTTCCAAGCGCTATGTGAGGGCTATTTAGGCATATCTGCTTCCATAGAGCTTTTTTCCAGTATTGCTTCCTGTGCCGCCGGCAAACCATAGCAGGCGGCCAACTGGCAACCTGTGGCAGCGTCGCCTTCAACTGCCGGCAGCAGGACTGGTATCCAAAGATTCTCTACATCGAGTCAGTGAAGAATTGGACCAGTACCTTCTTCTATTGCAAAGACATCCTGACACCCGGCAGCACGGTGGGGATTCCTCCATTTGTCAACGGTCCGCCAACCCACAAGGCCTGCTGGACGGCAAGAGTGTCACTTGACAGCTTGTCGAGTGTTCACCGCCTCGTTGTTTGACGGATCGAGTTCTTGACCAAGACGATGGAGGCTCCGCTACTTGACGGAGTTGACACCGTCATCTGCTGGTTGTCAAGGAAAATAATGCCGCTCCGCCATCGCCCACTAAAGATGTGCGAGTACAAGGCGGACGACGCCGGCAATAGCACTCTTACCGAGAAGGTGCTGCTGTACCGGCTGAAGGAGCTCATCAAGCCCCAGCACTTGAAGGTGGCCGAAGGTGTAGCCATGTTTACCCATGACAACCCAGTCCCAAAGGTAAGCCAAAACTTCCCTTGTCCTCATTGGACTACTTCGTCGACTGGATGCTGGATTAACGTTGCCTTTTCCTTTTCAGCCGAAGACCTTGACGGACGACGACTTGGCTCCAAACTGGTATGATGTCGGTGCCAGCAAGTCGAAGAAACGCAAGGGTAGTGGCTCCATCAAGGACCAGGAGAAGAGGAAGAAGGCGGCCACCCCTGCTGATGCAGAGGATGAGACCTTGGGGGAGGGTGTCCCCCTGAAGCGGTAAGCAAGCTTTTGCTTTGCCTGACTTATCACTTGACGTAATGCACTTGCTAACATGCCTTACTTTCTTTTTTACAGAAGCAAGCCTGCCATGCCCAAGCTTCGCACCCATTTGAAGGCAACTGCCGGTAGGGTCAAGCCGCCAAGGCCTTCTCCAGTTGCCGCACCAGCTACACCTGCCGCCAACACTCCCGTGGTCTTCTGCCCGGGAACATATGTAGCAGACAACCCGAGGTCCTCTGGCGCTGCGGAAACAACTGCAGAGAAGCCGGCGGGCAAGAAACCTGTTGCCGGCCCTGCTACTTACAAAACGGCTGAAGCTTCGGCTAATGATGTCGCTCGATTTATTGCCATGAAGCAGGAGGCGGCAGATGAGATGGGGGAGAGCCATGGCGTATCCTCCGCCAAGTCTGGTCCCCGCTACAGCGATCCCCGCCATACCCTGAAGACCATGCGCGAAGGCACCAGCAACTGGTACTTGCACATGGAGAGCCTTTATGCCACGCTTCAGAACGACCTTGAGGTAATCCCTAGTCGTAGCCCCCGAGCACTTTGGCGGCTAAAAAGTTGTTTTAGCCGGCGGAGTGATCTTTTGACTGGATCTCAACTGGTTCTGTTGCGTGTGTAGGCGTCGCTTGCTTCCAACGCGGAGTTGTTCGAAGCTCAGGGCAAGAAGAATGCGGAGTGCCGCCAACTGCAGCAACGCATCGAGCTTAAGGAGCCCAAATTGCGAGCTTGGAAGAGGCTCGCAAAAAGGATGAAGGTGACAACTCTCATTGCCTTCTTTTTGTAGCGAAGCTCTTGTCGTTATCTAACCAACCTCGTTGGTTTCATCTCGTTTGGAGTTTCCTTGCAAAAGTTATTGCATTTCAGGTTTTGCAGTTTCACTGCTTTCAAGCCGGAGTCTCCGGTCTTCTGGACCGGAGTCTTCCGTCCATGGGTTTCCCTGTCCGAGTTTTTGGAGGTTCAGCTCCTGGCCTAGTCCGGAGTATCCGGCCCTTGGGCCGGAGTCTCCGCCCCTGGTCCGGAGTCTCCGGCCTCTGTGGCCGGAATCTCTGCCAGTGCTGCTCCGTGGCTGGTTGTGGTTCACCCCGTGGTGGGGGCCGGAGTATCCGGCCCAGGGGGCCGGAGTTTCCGCCCCAGGCCGGAGTATCCGGTCACTTGGACCGGAGACTCCGGTGTCAAACTGGCTGCAACGGCTAGTTTTTCTAGGAGGGGTATAAATACCCCTCCTTCTTCCTCCAGCCAAGCAGCTTTGCCAAGCAGGTTTTTCTCTCTCTCCCCCACCATTGTTGACCTTGGAAAGCTTGCCTCTCTCCCAATTCCTGCCACGATTCTTGCATATCTTTGAGGGATTTGAGAGAGGAGATCTAGATCTACATTTCCACCAATCAATCTCTCCTCTATGTGAGGGGAACCATTTTGGATCTATATCTTGGAGTTCTTGGTGTTTCTCCTCCATTGTTCTTCCTCTCTTATTCCCCCATAAGCATTTGTTCCTTTGTTGGAATTTGACAGTGAAGGACTTGAGCACTTCGTGTGCTCTTGCCATTGCTTTTGTGCATCGGTTTGTGCTCTCCACGAGGATTCGTGGACGTGAAAGTTCATGAGCTTGTTACTCTTGGGTCTTTGGACCCTAGACGCCTTTTGTGGCGAGTGGCGCCTTTTGTGGCGGTGCAAGGCCTTTTGTGGCCGCTTGGGAGCTCCCGATCCTTTTGTGGGTTGTGCCTCAAGTTTGTTGTAAGGGACTCGATTTCCTCCCAAAAGGAAATCAATAGTGGAAGGTGAACCGAGCTTTTGTGCGAGGTTCATCGGAGAATAGGGTGAGGCCTTTTGTGGCATCTTGAGTTTGATACTCACACCCCTCCAACGAGACGTACTCCCCTAAAAAGGAGGAACTCGGGAATACATCGTCGTCTCCGCGTGCCTCGGTTATTTCAATACCTGAGCTCTTTACTTATGCAATTTACATTGTGATAGCCTTCGTGCTTGAAGTTATATATCTTGCTATCACTTTGTTGCTTGACTTGCTTAGCATAAGTTGTTGGTGCACATAGGTGAACCCAGTATATTTAGGTTGTTGGCTTGTTAATTTAAACACCTAGTTATATTCCGCAATTAGCAAGCCTAAACCGGAAAAGTTTTTAAACGCCTATTCACCCCCCCCCTCTAGGCGACATCCTTGTCCTTTCAGGACCTCCTATCAGGAATCTTCCATGCGAAGTCTTGCTATTTTGACGGGTCACGTCAAATGTTGATGGATGATGACATGCAGTCCACGACATTTTGAACTTGGGCGTGCGTCATGATTGTTTTCCCACTACGCACGGGAATCGAGGCGTCGGCCGCACGCACCGTTGCCATGAGATGCGAATCGTGGGCACGTGGCAGAGATCGTGGTCTCAACCGTTTCTTGCACGAATCACGGAGCAGGGAGGATAAATACCCCAGATCTCCACGGGATGGATCTTACCCTAGCTCATTCGCAATTTCACCGCGGCCGCTTCCTCTCCCCAGAGCTCCCCTTCGCGCACAACTCCGGCAAGCCCACCTAGAGGGACGTAGAGTCCAACGCAGATGGCGAGCGTTAACGAGCAGATGACAGCAGCAGCGACGGCTCCAGCGGCCGCGCCTACAGCCTCGGCGGGTTCTGGACCTGCGCCGGTGGCCTCTTCCTTCCCCGCCGCAACTATGGGCGGGGCGTCTTCATCTTCCCCAGCTCCGGCTGCCCCGATAGCGGCTGCACCTCCTTCCTCCCCCTTGCCATCCATGCCGACAACGGGCATGGCACTCACGGCGAACCCGGTGCTTCCCGCCGGCGAGACCGCAGCCAAGGAGGAGGAGGTGGCGGCCCTGGGCTCCCGCTACTGGTTGCCGTCATGCATGACGGCGGATTTCCTGGAAGAGCTCGAGGAAGGCGGCTTCCTACCGCCCTTGGCGGGTACCCAGCGATGAAGCCGTCCCCGCGCCCCAAGATAGTGAACGGGTTGTCCTGGCGTCCCACTGCCTTCGCGGTATGAGCTTGCCGCTTTCCGCCATTTTCCTCGCAGTACTCAGCTTCTATGGACTGCAGCCACACAACATAGCGCCCAATAGTATTTTAGTACTAGCTGGCTTCCAAGCGCTATGTGAGGGCTATTTAGGCATATCTGCTTCCATAGAGCTTTTCCAGTATTGCATCCTGTGCCGCCGGCAAACCATAGCAGGCGGCCAACTGGCAACCTGCGGCAGCGTTGCCTTCAACTGCCGGCAGCCTGACTGTTATCCAAAGATTCTCTACATCGAGTCAGTGAAGAATTGGACCAGTACCTTCTTCTATTGCAAAGACATCCTGACACCCGGCAGCACGGTGGGGATTCCTCCATTTGTCAACGGTCCGCCAACCCACAAGGCCTGCTGGACGGCAAGAGTGTCACTTGACAGCTTGTCGAGTGTTCACCGCCTCGTCGTTTGACGGATCAAGTTCTTGACCAAGACGATGGAGGCTCCACTACTTGACGGAGTTGACACCGTCATCTGCTGGGTGTCAAGGAAAATAATGCCGCTCCGCCATCGCCCACTAAAGATGTGCGAGTACAAGGCGGACGACGCCGGCAATAGCACTCTTACCGAGAAGGTGCTGCTGTACCGGCTGAAGGAGCTCATCAAGCCCAAGCACTTGAAGGTGGCCGAAGGTGTAGCCATGTTCACCCATGACAACCCAGTCCCAAAGGTAAGCCAAAACTTCCATTGTCCTCATTGGACTACTTCGTCGACTGGATGCTGGATTGACGTTGCCTTTTCCTTTTCAGCTGCAGACCTTGACGGACGACGACTTGCCTCCAAACTGGTACGATGTCGGTGCCAGCAAGTCGAAGAAATGCAAGGGTAGTGGCTCCATCAAGGACCAGGAGAAGAGGAAGAAGGCGGCCACCCCTGCTGATGCAGAGGATGAGACCTTGGGGGAGGGTGTCCCCCTGAAGCGGTAAGCAAGCTTTTGCTTTGCCAGACTTATCACTTGACGTAATGCCTTACTTTCTTTTTTACAGAAGCAAGCCTGCCATGCGCAAGCTTCGCACCCATTTGAAGGCAACTGCCGGTAGGGTCAAGCCGCCAAGGCCTTCTCCAGTTGCCGCACCAGCTACACCTGCCGCCAACACTCCCGTGGTCTTCTGCCCGGGAACATATGTAGCAGACAACCCGAGGTCCTCTGGCGCTGCGGAAACAACTGCAGAGAACCTGGCGGGCAAGAAACCTGTTGCCGGCCCTGCTACTTCCAAAACGGCTGAAGCTTCGGCTAATGATGTCGCTCGATTTATTGCCATGAAGCAGGAGGCGGCAGATGAGATGGGGGAGAGCCATGTCGTATCCTCCGCCAAGTCTGGTCCCCGCTACAGCGATCCCCGCCATACCCTGAAGACCATGCGCGAAGGCACCAGCAACTGGTACTCGCACATGGAGAGCCTTTATGCCACGCTTCAGAACGACCTTGAGGTAATCTCTAGTCGTAGCCCCCGAGCACTTTGGCGGCTAAAAAGTTGTTTTAGCCGGCGGAGTGAACTTTTGACTGGATCTCAACTGGTTCTGTTGCGTGTGTAGGCGTCGCTTGCTTCCAACGCGGAGTTGTTCGAATCTCAGGGCAAGAAGAATGTGGAGTGCCGCCAACTGCAGCAACGCATCGAGCTTAAGGAGCCCAAATTGCGAGCTTGGAAGAGGCTCGCAAAAAGGATGAAGGTGACAACTCTCGTTGCCTTCTTTTTGTAGCGAAGCTCTTGTCGTTATCTAACCAACCTCGTTGGTTTCATCTCGTTTGGAGTTTCCTTGCAAAAGTTATTGCATTTCAGGTTTTGCAGTTTCACTGCTTTCAGACCGGAGTCTCCGGTCCATGGGTTTCCCTGTCGGAGTCTTTGGAGGTTCAGCTCCTGGCCTAGGCCCGAGTATCCGGCCCTTGGGCCGGAGACTCCGCCCCTGGTCCGGAGTCTCCGGCCTCTGTGGCCGGAATCTCTGCCCGTGCTGCTCCGTGGCTGGTTGTGGTTCACCCCCTGGTGGGGGCCGGAGTATCCGGCCCAGGGGGTCGGAGTTTCCGCCCAGGCCGGAGTATCCGGTCACTTGGACCGGAGACTCCGGTGTCAAACTGGCTGCAACGGCTAGTTTTTCTGGGAGGGGTATAAATACCCCTCCTTCTTCCTCCAGCCAAGCAGCTTTGCCAAGCAGGTTTTTCTCTCTCTCCCCCACCATTGTTGACCTTGGAAAGCTTGCCTCTCTCCCAATTCCTCCCACTATTCTTGCATATCTTTGAGGGATTTGAGAGAGGAGATCAAGATCTACATTTCCACCAATAAATCTCTCCTCTAAGTGAGGGGAACCCCTTTGGATCTAGATCTTGGAGTTCTTGGTGTTTCTCCTCCATTGTTCTTCCTCTCTTATTCCCCCATAAGCATTTGTTGCTTTGTTGGAATTTGAGAGTGAAGGACTTGAGCACTTGTGTGCTCTTGCCATTGCTTTTGTGCATCGGTTTGTGCTCTCCACGAGGATTCGTGGAAGTGAAAGTTCGTGAGCTTGTTACTCTTGGGTCTTTGGACCCTAGACGCCTTTTGTGGCGAGTGGCGCCTTTTGTGGCGGTGCAAGGCCTTTTGTGGCCGCTTGGGAGCTCCTGATCCTTTTGTGGGTTGTGCCTCAAGTTTGTTGTAAGGGACTCGATTTCCTCCCAAAAGGAAATCAATAGTGGAAGGTGAACCGAGCTTTTGTGCGAGGTTCATCGGAGAATAGGGTGAGGCCTTTTGTGGCATCTTGAGTTTGATACTCACACCCCTCCAACGAGACGTACTCCTCTAAAAAGGAGGAACTCGGGAATACATCGTCGTCTCTGCGTGCCTCGGTTATTTCTATATCCGAGCTCTTTACTTATGCAATTTACATTGTGATAGCCTTCGTGCTTGAAGTTATATATCTTGCTATCACTTTGTTGCTTGACTTGCTTAGCATAAGTTGTTGGTGCACATAGGTGAACCTTGTATATTTAGGTTGTTGGCTTGTTAATTTAAACACCTAGTTTTATTCCGCAATTAGCAAGCCTAAACCGGAAAAGTTTTTAAACGCCTATTTACCCCCCTCTAGGCGACATCCTTGTCCTTTCAGGACCTCCTATCAGGAATCTTCCATGCGAAGTCTTGCTATTTTGACGGGTCACGTCAAATGTTGACGGATGACGACATGCAGTCCATGACATTTTGAACTTGGGCGTGCGTCATGATTGTTTTCCCACTACGCACGGGAATCGAGGCGTCGGCCGCACGCACCGTTGCCACGACATGCGAATCGTGGGCACGTGGCAGAGAACGTGGTCTCAACCGTTTCTTGCACGAATCACGGAGCAGGGAGGATAAATACCCCAGATCTCCACAGGATGGATCTTACCCTAGCTCATTCGCAATTTCACCGCGGCCGCTTTCTCTCCCCAGAGCTCCCCTTCGCACACAACTCCGGCGAGCCCACCTAGAGGGACGTAGAGTCCAACGCAGATGGCGAGCGTTAACGAGCAGATGACAGCAGCAGCGACGGCTCCAGCGGCGGCGCCTACAGCCTCGGCGGGTTCTGGACCTGCGCCAGCGGCCTCTTCCTTCCCCGCCGCAACTATGGGCGGGGCGTCTTCATCTTCCCCAGCTCCGGCTGCCCCGATAGAGGCTGCACCTCCTTCCTCCCCCTTGCCATCCATGCCGACAACGGGCATGGCACTCACGGCGAACCCGGTGCTTCCTGCCGGCGAGACCGCAGCCAAGGAGGAGGAGGTGGCGCACCTGGGCTCCCGCTACTGGTTGCCGTCATGCATGATGGCGGATTTCCTGGAAGAGCTCGAGGAAGGCGGCTTCCTACCGCCCTTGGCGGGTACCCGGCGATGAAGCCGTCCCCGCGCCCCAAGATAGTGAACGGGTTGTCCTAGCGTCCCACTGCCTTCGCGGTATGAGCTTGCCGCTTTCCGCCTTTTTCCTCGCAGTACTCAGCTTCTATGGACTGCAGCCACACAACATAGCGCCCAATAGTATTTTAGTACTAGCTGGCTTCCAAGCGCTATGTGAGGGCTATTTAGGCATATCTGCTTCCATAGAGCTTTTCCAGTATTGCTTCCTGTGCCGCCGGCAAACCATAGCAGGCGGCCAACTGGCAACCTGTGGCAGCGTCGCCTTCAACTGCCGGCAGCAGGACTGGTATCCAAAGATTCTCTACATCGAGTCAGTGAAGAATTGGACCAGTACCTTCTTCTATTGCAAAGACATCCTGACACCCGGCAGCACGGTGGGTATTCCTCCATTTGTCAACGGTCCGCCAACCCACAAGGCCTGCTGGACGGCAAGAGTGTCACTTGACAGCTTGTCGAGTGTTCACCGCCTCGTCGTTTGACGGATCGAGTTCTCGACCAAGACGATGGAGGCTCCGCTACTTGACGGAGTTGACACCGTCATCTGCTGGTTGTCAAGGAAAATAATGCCGCTCCGCCATCGCCCACTAAAGATGTGCGAGTACAAGGCGGACGACGCCGGCAATAGCACTCTTACCGAGAAGGTGCTGCTGTACCGGCTGAAGGAGCTCATCAAGCCCCAGCACTTGAAGGTGGCCGAAGGTGTCGCCATGTTCACCCATGACAACCCAGTCCCAAAGGTAAGCCAAAACTTCCCTTGTCCTCATAGGACTACTTTGTCGACTGGATGCTGGATTGACGTTGCCTTTTCCTTTTCAGCTGCAGACCTTGACGGACGACGACTTGGCTCCAAACTGGTACGATGTCGGTGCCAGCAAGTCGAAGAAACGCAAGGGTAGTGGCTCCATCAAGGACCAGGAGAAGAGGAAGAAGGCGGCCACCCCTGCTGATGCAGAGGATGAGACCTTGGGGGAGGGTGTCCCCCTGAAGCGGTAAGCAAGCTTTTGCTTTGCCTGACTTATCACTTGACGTAATGCACTTGCTAGCATGCCTTACTTTCTTTTTTACAGAAGCAAGCCTGCCATGCCCAAGCTTCGCACCCATTTGAAGGCAACTGCCGGTAGGGTCAAGCCGCCAAGGCCTTCTCCAGTTGCCGCACCAGCTACACCTGCTGTCGTGGGATTGTCACGCAGATGTCATGAAGATGACTTCGTAGAGTTGGGGATTAAGCGATCGAGCGTCTCCGAGCTAAAGATCGCAGGCACGAGGAAGACGATGTTTTTTACCCAGGTTCGGCCCCTCGATGCGAGGTAAAGACCTACATCCTGCCTATCCTTGATTGGTATTGATATGAATATGATGTTACAAGGGTTTGGCGATCGAGGTGTCGAGTCGCCTATCTCTAGATGAGAGGTTTTAGCTTGGAGTTCTAGGTCCTTGGAGTCCACCTTATAAAGACGGTGGCTCGCAAGGTTACAAGAAAACTTCTCTCCTAAGGAAAGTATGAGCCGGAGTCCTACTTGGAGACTAATCATATGTCTTGTCTTCCAAGTCAAGTTATCTTCGAGCTTCTGGATCCTTCCTCATGATCTTGCTGCGACTCTTCGTGTTGGCCCATCTCCGTGCAAGCCCGTTGATTATAAGCCGCATTACACTTGTGGGCCGCGGGTTAATCTATTTATCATAACCCCGACATTAGCCCCCAAGCTTCCGGGTGATTCGTTGAATCAGCCGGAAGATTCTGTCTTGATGATGATCTTGCGGGCTTGCGATTGTAGAGCTTGGTGACTCGCTGATGTTGAGTCGCAAGTGTTGCGACTTCTTGAGCCGCTGATGTAGAAGCGATGAGTCGCTAGCTTTGCGGCTTATTTGGCTGCTGATGTAGTATCACCAGCCTTTGAGGCCAGAGACGTCTTGTTGAACTTGGCGACTTGTGATGAGTTGCAATCGTCGCGGCTTATTAAGCTGCTATGCTGCCAGCACTTCTGTCTTGGTTGCATTGAAACTGCAGAATCGCGGTGAGTTTTCCGCGAAGCACTTGGTGAAAACCACCTTTTCCTGTTGGGTATAAGACTGAGCTGAAATCATAAGGATAATAACTTATGAGTAACTAGATATATCAAATGTGTATAAGGTGCTGAGTCATAGACATCGAAGCATAAAAGACCATAAGCATAAATAAGCTGGTCAATCATTAGAATAATAATATGTCATGTTATCATGACGAGCCATCTGAACGCATGTTGAAACATGGCGGCTCAAGGGCATATAGCCACAACCTGTATTTAAAGATTCCCGAGTCGCTTATTTGACTCGCAAATGGTATATATATTCTCATGTGCTGCAAAAAATGAAATCTGCATATAATCATGGTATATAATAAAGACCGCCAGATATGGTGGATGTGTAGCCCCCGAGGGCCGGGTTGTATGCATGGTCATGCTGCTCGGGACTCAAAAATATCTCAAGTTAGACAAAAACTTAATTGTCCTAGCCCCCAGGCATTAAGCAGACATGCTTTCATTATCCTGCTTGATGGCATATCATTGCAATTTGATCCTGCAACAGATTGACAAATATTTTTGCCACAAGATAATAATGATATAAATTCCACTTTGATGTGGCTGAAAATAAATAAATAATGGTGGCTTCATCAGCCGATATCAGGAGATAATTATCTCAATCATAAAAAAATCTGGCCATGCCAATTCAAACTCGTATGGCCGAGTTATAGGTTCCTGAAATTCAAAGGGCAAAGCCCCGAGGAAGCAATGATAATAACTTGATGATAATATGTTAGCCGTGACGGCCGGTAATAATTATGATAAAAAGTTAGTACTCCGCATAATAGCATAGGGTACCCTGCATGATAGCATAGTATAATCTGCATGATAGCAAATGATATGTCTCATGATGCAGATGATATGTTGCATGATGCGAATGATATGTTGCATGATGCAAAATGATATGTCGCATGATAGCGAATTGTATTTTGCATGATAGCAAATGGTTGCATGATAGCAAATTGTTGCGTGATAGCAACTGGTAAGATGCATGATAGCATATTGTACAATGCATGATAGCATGTACTTGACTCAGTATTTCCCAAATCTAATGTGTGTTCAGGGTCGCTTGGCAGCCATGATAGGCGATCGCACTTCGATTGACGCCACACGCGGGTACTTTAGTCCTTCTGAATTATCTCTATTACCGTTAAGTAGGTCTTCGCGCGGCTCAGTATTTTCCAGGTAAACATGCGTGTTCAGGGTCACTTGGCAGCCATGATAGACTATTGCACTTTGATTGACACCGCACCCCAGTACTTTGGTCGCATAATGCAAAGATACTGCTGACTTAAGGCGAGAATAACCAGGATTATTGCGTTTAACGGCTGCAAAAGCCGTGACGAGCTCTAATTAGCTTTGATGCATTTAACGGCTGCAAAAGCCGTGACGAGCTCTCATTAGCTTTGATGCATTTAACGGCTGCAAAAGCCGTGACGAGCTCTCATTAGCTTTGATGATAACCAGATCTGATTAGCTGTAGATGTGGTACAACGAGTCACCTGTTTTAACTCAAATATTGATAAGCTAATGATTCATTAATGACTCATAAACTGATGTAATGATGAGTTGTTTGCGACTCATAAAATGATATGGGGGTAAATCGCTATGCGACTCATAAATTGGTATGACAACAAGTCGATGATGATAATGATAAATCATGAACTTATATAACGATCAGTCATAAATTGATATAATGATAAGTCATAGAATGACAAATGAATCGCCAAATATCAATACTTGAGCATGTAGTGGTGATCTTGATATTCAATGCAAGCTGTAAATAGCTAGACTTTGCAATGCGAGTTATAAAGAACTCTAATCTGACGAATATATTGGGAAGTAGATGCAATTAAATCTACAAAAGCTGATATGAATTTAAAGTCTACGACATGATATAATATGAGTCGCAAAGACATTTAATAAAAAGGCATAATAACCTAGAAATGCAGCCCCGAGACAAACTCGAAGAGAACTTAATTTTACTGATAAAAGTAAAAGGCTGCGAAAGTTGAGCATAATAGCAACTTATCTTTTTTATTCTCGCGTCGTTGATGATGCAGTATAAGTCGCGAACAATGATAAATGGCCATCGGCAAAGTCGCAGGGATGAGGTCGTGAGTCGCCGTCTTCTCCAAATTTAGTCCAGTTGCGCGTGGGCGCAGATAATGATGACGGGTTAGCCGCTATGGAGAGGTGAAATCAACAAATTAGCTGATACTGCAAATTAGATGATGGCTATAAACATACGCAAATCAACTGATTTGTGAGGAAATAACAGCCACGAGATTAACTCAAAAGGTGCTAAATTTATTGTATTGACTGAACAAAAATATGAAGCGAAAGCGACTTAGCTGTTTTTAGTATCGATAACGAGGAGTAAGCCGCGGACCATCGCCGGAGTTGGTTGATCTGAAGTCGCGTTGGACCGGGCACACTTCTGCACCTAAGGTCGTTGAATTAGTTTGAGTCGCCAACTCGCCATGCTGTGATGCGCGGCTAAGCTTTGGAGAGTCGTTGCTTCGTGAACCGTCTATTTTTCTCCTCTTTTTTTTTTTCTTTGGCTGAATAAATCATGTGTGTACTAGCAGCACCCGGCTTGGCTCCCCTCTCTTTCTATTCCTTTTTGCACGTGAGGATGTTTATACGTGATCTGTATCCTGGGAACTTGGAGCGCCTCGGCTGCTGCACTGGTCTTGTATATCTTGATCATGCTGATGGTGTCAGAGTCCTCCACGGCAAAGACGGTCGCGGCTCATGCGATGATGACTATGGTGGGTCTGTTGTCTTATCTCTGACGTAATGTCGAACCATCTCGCTAGGCGTATATTTATGATCTGATGAACATGTAGGTGCGAGCTACCGACTCGATGCCCCTGCTCTTTTGTCCTTTTCTTTTGAGGCCCATGAAACGCATCAGCGACTCAAATTGCTATCCTTTTCTCTTTCCATGCATTTGCACATGCGTGTCAACTGGATCTTGATCATGGGTATCTTGACTCTTGATTCTTGGAAAGTACGGCTGCCGCTGCCATGCTTGGACTCCTCATTGAGTTTGATTCGGACTAGAACTATGTCTTGCCGATTTGATGCTTTCCTTTTTTGGATTCGCGAACTCGCATGAACACAAAACTTGCTGTGGTGCTTCAGTCGCCGACGGAGATCTAACCGTTGGAATTTCCTCAAACTTCTTGGAGGGCTTCGGAATTGTATTCCGCAGGTCTCCACCGGAGGGATCTTCGAATTGATGTCCGAGTCGACCTCGATAATTATTTTCCCGAAGTCGCGCGGAGTTCCGTCAGCTTTCGACAGGGCTTCAGTGTTTGAGTCGCCCACGGAGATCTAACCGTTGGTATCCGATGCGCTTTGGACAGCTGCTAGGAAACTCGATTTCGCATCTTTCCACCGAAGGGATCGTCGAGATGAGTTTCGAGCCGCCGTCGGTGATGTCCGCAACACGGACGTTGTTGCTGTCCTGCAGTCCTGATGTAGATCTTGATACCACTGAGTCGCTTGAATCAGCGCGGCGATAAAGTCGCCGATGTTATTGAAGTCGCCGAGCTTGAATTGACGATGAGATCCTCTGTCCCTGACACAGATCCAGCGCGGAACGTGACGCTCTTGACCGCAGGCCCCACGGTGGGCGCCAACTGTCGTGGGATTGTCACGCAGATGTCATGAAGATGACTTCGTAGAGTTGGCGATTAAGCGATCGAGCGTCTCCGAGCTAAAGATCGCAGGCACGAGGAAGACGATGTTGTTTACCCAGGTTCGGCCCCTCGATGCGAGGTAAAGACCTACATCCTGCCTATCCTAGATTGGTATTGATATGAATATGATGTTACAAGGGTTTGGCGATCGAGGTGTCGAGTCGCCTATCTCTAGATGAGAGGTTTTAGCTTGGAGTTCTAGGTCCTTGGAGTCCACCTTATAAAGACGGTGGCTCGCAAGGTTATAAGGAAACTTCTCTCCTAAGGAAAGTATGAGCCGGAGTCCTACTTGGAGACTAATCATATGTCTTGTCTTCCAAGTCAAGTTATCTTCGAGCTTCTGGATCCTTCCTCATGATCTTGCTGCGACTCTTCGTGTTGGCCCATCTCCGTGCAAGCCCGTTGATTATAAGCCGCATTACACTTGTGGGCCGCGGGTTAATCTATTTATCATAACCCCGACACCTGCCGCCAACACTCCCGTGGTCTTCTGCCCGGGAACATATGTAGCAGACAACCCGAGGTCCTCTGGCGCTGCGGAAACAACTGCAGAGAAGCCGGCGGGCAAGAAACCTGTTGCCGGCCCTGCTACTTCCAAAATGGCTGAAGCTTCACTACAAGAAATATGTCAACTTGTGACCTTCTGACAGTGACCCTGAAAAAATTGGTCACTGATCTATGACCATTTCGGAACAATTGGTCACAAGCTGTTTGGGAGGGTCCAAACCCTCAAACACAACGACCATTTTTGTTAAAAAGGTCATTGTTTCCTTATATGAAATGGTCATCAGCAGAAAACAATGTTTTATTTCTCCATATTTAGCCAATTAGGACCATTTTAAATTGGTCATAGCCTTATAAAATATGACACACACATATGACTTGGTGCCACCTCATCAAATTTTCTTATGTGTCATGCTTAGTTGTCTCAATTTCGCATATGTGTCATGCTTAGTTGTCATCCGCTTATGTGTCGTGCGGATGGTTTGAACCAGAGTCAACTGACTAGTGGGACCCACCCTGCTGATGAGTGGGACCTGCCAGGTGACTCATGAGACCCACGTATCAGGATAGGAACCACGCTCAGCTGACCAGTGGGACCGGCCAGGTGAGACTCGCCTGTGGGGCCCACCATGCTGACCAGTGGGACCCACGTATCAGGACATGACACCCATAGAGCGCACGTGAATAATAATCACAAAAATGTTCGTTTCGAGACTCGAACCTGGGATCTCACCTAGGTCCCATGAGCACGGCGCACACAACCAACAGGCCACCATGTCTACGTTGAAAAATATTGGCGCACAATCCATTTATCCCTTGTGCTTGCGTCCCTGGGCTTGGGCCTTGGTGGGCGAGGCCACCTCCTTCCTTTTTTTCTGCTTTTTTACCTGTGCCGAGTACGCCGGCCAGCCTGATTCGGTTGCTAGGCTGGGGTGGGCCGGCTCGATTTGGCCGATTCACATTTTTTTTGTTCTTTTCCTTTATTCTTTTTTCTGCTTTTTTTTAAAAAATTTTGGTTTTGAACTTCAATTTCAACCAAATTAATTTCGAAAAAGTTATAAAGATTGCAAGGATCGTGTTGGAAATGCAAAAAAAATGACTACTTGTGTAGCTAAAAATTATTTTCTTATTTTTGAAATTAAAAAAATTATTTTCTCAATGAATAAAAAAGAAAACTATCAAACACATTTAGTTCAAATTTGACCCGCTTCCAACTGAATCGGCACAAATTTCTCTTTTCAAGGAGACATGGATGGAAAGATTTTGATACACAACTATTTGGTTATTTGTACATAACATATGGTATAATATTTTTTTTAAATCTTGTGGTCTAGTTTGCAACATATATTTGGTAAGTCCTTCCCAAAAAACCTCATTTTTGAATCTGAGAAGATGAAAAATGATTTTTTTATTCTAAGAAAATGAAAACATGCTTATGGTAACTAGAACACATATAGTGACACTATGCGAAGGTTTTCCATTTATTTTATATTTTTTTGAATTTCTTATGCCGTTTTAAAATACGGTCGAAACGCTAGACACGACCGTTCATAGCTATCGGTGGAATTTTGCACGGGTATCGTTGGATATCTAAATAAATGACCACTTGTGTACCTAAAAATGATTTTATAAAAAAATAAAGAAAAAACTATGAAGCACCTATAGTTCAAATTTGACATGCTTCCAGCTGAATTGGTAGAAATTTGTCTTTTAAGGAGACATTGATGGAAACCTTTCGACACACAACCATTTCTTTATTTGTACATAAAATGTGATATAGTATTTTTTTTAAAATCTTGTGGTATAATTTTGCAACATATATTTGTGCATGATTTTTTGTTCAAAGAAAATGAAATCTTTCTTCGGCAACATTGTTCGGCATTCCAAAATGCATACTTGTGCATGAGATGATTTTTTGTTCAAAGAAAATGAAATCTTTCTTCGGCAACATTGTTCGGCATTCCAAGATGCATACTGGTGCATGCGATGAGATCTTTCTAACAAACTATGACATGATTTTGGCCATAACATTCGTCATTTGGCCTCAAAGTCACGAATCTTTGTACATGATAGCTCATTTATGTGAACTCTTTTTAAAAATAATTGTCGTATTTGAAGCTTATTATTTTCTATGGTATCTAGTTCACACATAGTGACACTACGCGAAGGTTTTCCATTTATTATATATTTTTTGAATTTCTTATGTCGTTTTCAAAATACGGTCAAAACGGCGGACACGACCGTTCATAGCTATCGGTGGAATTTTGCACGGCTATCGTTGAATCCCTAAAGAAATGACCAGTTGTACCTAAAAATGATTTTATAAAAAAAAAAGAAAACTATGAAGCACATATAGTTCAAATTTGACCCGCTTCCAACTGAATCGGCAGAAATTTATCTTTTTAAGGAGACATCGATGGAGACTTTTTGACACATAACTATTTCGTTAAGTGTACATAAAATGTGGTATAGTATTTTTTAAAAATCTTGTGGTATAATTTTGCAACATATATTTTGTAGGTCCTTCACAAAAAACACCATTTTTGACATTCGGAAAATGAAAAATGATATTTTTGTTCAAAATAAATAAAAATATTTCTTCGGCGACATTATTCGCCATTCCAAAATGCAAACTTGTGCATGATACGACCTATTTCTAACAAACTATGACATCAATTTAGCCATAACATTCGTCATTTGCCCTAAAAGGCTCGAATCTTCGTACATGATATCTCATTTATGAGAACACTTTTTTAAAAATAATTGTCATATTTCAAGATTGTTATTTTATATGGTATATAGTTCACATATAGTGACACTACGCGAAGGTTTTCCATTTATTTTATATTTTTTTGATTTTCCTATGTCATTTTCAAAATACGGTCAAAACGGCGGACACAACCGTTCATAGCTATCAGCGCAATTTTGCACGGCTATCATTGGATCCCTAAAAAATGACCTAAAAATGATTTTATAATATAATAAATAGAAAACTATCAAGCACATATAGTTGAAATTTTCTGCCGAATTTAACCCGCTTCCAGCTGAATCGGCAGAAAATTGCCTTTTTAAGGAGACATCGATGGAAACCTTTTGACACATAACCATTTAGTTATTTGTACATAAAATGTGATATAGTATTTTTAAAAATCTTGTGGTATAATTTTGCAACATATATTTTGTAGGTCCTTCACAAAAAACACCATTTTTGACATTTGGAAAATGAAAAATGATTTTTTTGTTCAAAGAAAATGAAATATTTCTTTGGCAACATTGTTCGACATTCCAAGATGCATACGGTGCATGATATGAGATCTTTCTAACAAACTATGACATGAATTTAGCTATAACATTCGTCATTTGCCCTAAAATGATAGCTCTATGTGAACATTTAAAAACAAAATTGTCGTTTTTCAAGCTTGTTTTTTCTGTGGTAACTAGGTCACATATAGTGACGCTATGCCAAGGTTTTCAATTTGTTTTATATTTTTTGAATTTCTTATGCCGTTTTCAAAAATACGGTCAAAACGACGGACACGACTAGTCATAGCTATCAGTGGAATTTTGCACGGTTATCATTGGATCTCTAAAAAAATGTCCACTTGTGTACATAAAAATTATATTTTCAAAAATTATGAGCAAATTAGGAGACACCTGTAGTTCAAATTTTGGAAATTTAAGTGCGAGAAAACTGGCCAATCAGACGCCGGAGCCGTCTCCAAGCGGATCACTCCGGACTGGATCTAGCCGTCCATCACCCATCCATCAACGGTGGAGCTCCTCCCGAGAAACCCTAACGCCGGAGCAGTGCACTACTTGTCTCTGCCACCCGCCCACCACCTTAGCATTCGTTTCCCTTTCCTTCTCTCCCTCTCCCCCAATCCAGTCCACCGCCGCCCCCTTCTCCCCCAACCCCGGCGCCTGCTCCCTTATGCTGGCCCCTCCTCTCCTCCGCCCCGGCGCGCGTGCCTGCTTCGATGCGTGGCGCTACGTCGAGCTAGCCGGACCGCGGCGCGCGCGTGGCCTGCCTAGGGTTTGCGGTGGCGGCGCTGCACGTTGGCCGCGGGTGTCTAGCCACCAGGAAGGCGACGGCGCCGATGCGAGCCTCGGAGGCCATCGTCGACCTCGCGCTGCAGGTCGGGATCGGCGTCTTCTCGAGTGCGCCCCACGGCAGGCTGCCCGTGGACGCGCCGGATCTGAAGGCCGGCCGTGCTGCTGTCGGCGTCTTCCAACGATCCCGTGCAGCGCACATGCACTTGTGTAGATCAAGTCCAACCGTGGCCAGAGGAGTGGACAAATCGGAGCAGCACCATCTTCCCGCTGCAGTACTGCTTCGTCAACATCAAGGTATCTCCGTTAAGCTCCCTCTCCCCAAGATGCAATCCAACTTTGACAAGATGTATGCATGAGAGTGTCTTTTGCCAAGTTATTTAATCACTAGTACTACTAGTTGATCTCTTCCTTAGCGGTGATTTTTGTTGCTATGCATCTAGTTGATCTCAATCTGCTACCTAAATGCGTGAGATCTTCTCAATAGGCACCCATCTGGCTGCTAATTATTTATAGACTACTACTCGTCTTTGACTTATCAGTGCCAGCATGTACTATGTACACACACAATTTGTTTTCGGTCATTGTTCATATGTATTCTTCCCTAAAGTTCATTACAGCTGCTGCTATTGTGCTCCAGGTTACATACATAACATTGAACTCTGATGTTGGATTACGTATAGAGTAAACTACTGCGCTTTAGATTCACCATCAGCGACAACAACAACAACAACAACAAAGCCTTTTTTTTCCCAAACAAGTTGGGGTAGGCTAGAGTTGAAACCCATAAGATCTCGAAACTAGGTCATGGTTCTAGCACATGGATAGCTAACTTCCACGCAGCCCTATACATGGCTAGTTCTTTGGTGATATTCCAATCATTCAGATCTCTCTTAACCGACTCCTCCCATGTCAAGTTTGGCCTACCACGACCCCTCTTAACATTCTCATCCCGCTTTATCCGTCCGGTATGCAATGGCGCTTCCGGAGGCCTACGTTCTATATGACCAAACCATCTTAGACGGTGTTGGATAACCTTCTCTTCAATTGGTGCTACCCCAACTCTCTCACGTATATCATCATTCCTAACCCGGTCATTTCTTGTGTGGCCACATATCCACCTCAACATGCGCATCTCCGCTACACCTAACTGTTGGATATGTCGTCTCTTGGTCGGCCAACATTCTGCGCCATACAACATCGCAGGTCGAATCGCCGTCCTATAGAACTTGCCTTTTAGCTTTTGTGGCACTTTTCTATCACAGAGGACGCCAGAAGCTTGGCGCCACTTCATCCAACCAGCTTTGATTCGATGACTCACATCTTCATCGATATCACCATCCTTCTGGAGCATAGACCCCAAATATCGGAAGGTGTCTTTCTCAGGTACCACCTGTCCATCAAGCCTAACCTCTTCCTCCTCGTGCCTAGTAGTACTGAAACTGCACCTCATGTACTCAGTTTTGGTTCTACTAAGCCTAAAACCTTTCGATTCTAGAGTCCGCCTCCACAGCTCTAACTTTCTATTAACCCCGCCCGACTATCATCAATTAGCACCACATCATCCGCAAAGAGCATACGCCATGGGATATCTCCTTGTATATCCCCTGTGACCTCATCCATCACCAAAGTAAAGAGATAAGGGCTCAAAGCTGACCCCTGGTGCAGTCCTATTTTAATTGGAAAGTCATCAGTGTCGCCATCACTTGTTCGAACACTTGTCACAACATTATCATACATATCCTTAATGAGGGTAATGTACTTTGTTGGGACTTTGTGTTTCTCCAAGGCCCACCACATGACATTCCGTGGTATCTTATCATACGCCTTCTCCAAGTCAATGAACACCATATGAAGATCCTTCTTCTTCTCCCTGTATCTCTCCATAAGTTGTCGTACCAAGAAGATGGCTTCCATGGTAGACCTCCCAGGCATGAAACCAAATTGATTTTTGGTCACGCTTGTCAATCTTCTTAAACGGTGCTCAATGACTCTCTCCCATAGCTTCATTGTATGGCTCATCAACTTGATTCCACGGTAATTAGTGCAACTTTGAACATCCCCCTTGTTCTTCAAGATTGGCACTAATGTACTCCGCCTCCATTCTTCGGGCATCTTGTTTGACCGAAAAATGAGGTTGAAAAGTTTAGTTAGCCATACTATCGCTATGTCTCCAAGGCCTCTCCACACCTCGATGGGGATACCATCCGGGCCCATTGCCTTGCCTCCTTTCATCCTCTTCAAAGTCTCCCTAACCTCAGCCTCCTGGATACGCCGCACAAAGCATCGGCTGGTATCATCGGAGGAATCGTCTAGCTCAATGGTAGAGCTCTCATTCTCTCCATTGAACAGGTCGTCGAAGTACTCTCGCCATCTACGCTTGATCTCTTCGTCCTTCACGAGGAGTTGATCCGCTCCGTCCTTTATGCATTTGACTTGGTTGACATCCCTCGTCTTCGCCATCTTATAGATGTCTCTTTCGCCTTCCTTCGTGTTTAGACGCTGGTAGAGGTCCTCATACGCCCGACCCCTTGCCTCGCTCACCGCTCGCTTTGCGGCCTTCTTTGCCCCCTTGTATATCTCCATGTTGGTTGCGCTCCTGTCCAGGTATAGGCGTCTGAAACAGTCCTTCTTCTCCTTAATAGCCTTCTGGACCTCAACGTTCCACCACCAGGTATCCTTAGCATCCCTTCTACTTCCCCTGGTCACCCCCAACTCCTCTGAAGCAATCTTCCGAATGCAAGTCGCCATCCTCATCCACATACTGTTTGCATCGCCTCCTTCCTCCCAAGGGCCCTCCTTAAAAACCCTCTCCTTAAAAGCTTGAGCTGCCTCTCCCTTTAACTTCCACCATCAGCGCCTTGTAAGAAATTTAAATAACATTACATGGAGGTTTGCACTATGCTATTGATCTTCAGCTATTTGTCTGTACATTTCTATGCCACTAGACAGATGTTGCTACTTATTGTTTCCCTGCTGTTCCTTGTATCCAGTAAGTGGTTGTGTACTGACTGAATTTAATTACCTGCTTTCGAGGACAAAGGCTCCCGCCGTTGGTTGGTTGTGCTGCTTCGAGGAGTGGTGCCCGCCTGCACCACCCATCGCCTGATCGGCCACATCACCAGCCATCAAGTACGATAGTGAGGTTATCTCACTCTCTCCAATACCTGCAGCTGCTTTGCTATGTATCTGCCATACCTGTGTGTTTTCTTGCCAAACGAGAGGAATACATGCTTAAAGATGCTAAAAATCTTGCTAGGAAAATTTTGTGTAACTCTTGAGGCCACAACACAAGAGAGAAATCTGCATATGTTCTTTCATCTAGTCCACAGTTGCCTATAGCAAGCACTTGTTGTACGTGATGATGCCATTCCATCAGCTACCAGTGTCAATGCAATGACCGTGCATCTCTTTATTTACCTCTACTTGTCATTTCAGTTGTCATCAAAAGTATGAAATTTCACTTATCATAATTAACAAGGCGTTCTTCCCTGCAAATATTACCTCTATTTGTCATGTCACCAAAGCAATTGTGGGGACCCCGGACTAGCTGTCCGAAATACCCGATTATGCTTACCACAACGATCCCATGATCAGTCTGTCGTTACACATAATCTGAACTGAATACCACAGTTTACACCCATACAATACCGGTTTTAAAGTCTTACAAGCAGGGCCATACGGCCTAATTATACATAAGTGCCTTCAAGGGCCAAGCATCTTTATTCAGCGGAAACTACGGTAGTAGAGCCAGTCCATCCTAACAACACCCGACAGGCAGCTGACTTGTGAAGATCCTAGTTCGCATAGACGTCGCCAAACTCTTCTTTAACGTAGGGCTCCTCGAGATCTGGCTAAGACAATAGCCAGGGACGAAACCAATATGAGTACATTTGATTGTACTCGCAAACTACCCCAACTTGAGTAAGCACTAGTTTCTTAAAACTTTTACTTAATTTTAAAACATCTCTAATATTCTACTGAAAAGGATAAGGAGAAGTTTATAACTATTCTTTAAGAAATCGCCCCTTTTAGTTACTTCTCCAAACTTCTCCTTTTCCGACCATGCCTCAAACATGGTGCCAAGCCACAAAATAGCCTCGTACCAACTCATTGGTACAGGTAAGAAACAATATCTTCACTTCCCACACTTTCCAAAACTTCACTCAAAACTTGCACATGGCCTTAGTAGTTCTTCCCAACTGTCCATATCCGAGGACTCGGCTATTCGAATAGTTTTACCCTCTGCAGAGGTAGTACGCTTTTCCCACACCCATCCGGTCACTCATCGTGTCAGCCACGTCCCGCCATACCAGGGGTATGCGAAGTTGAGTTCCCGGCCATAGCCTGTCCTTTGCTCATGCTAGTATAGGACCCTGCCGCTACGACACTTTCCATCGACACTTAAGTCCAGTACGTCGGAGACTAAGTGTGAGGACTCGTAGTTCTGCCCGGCGAATTTTAATGGCCCTACAAATCCTCTATCTCTAACTCATATCAGCCCTTAGGCGTTCTTCTCTTTAGAGGACCCGGGTCAGGGGGTAGGTCCTCAGACCATCCCCTCATGGAACAAGGTTATCCTCGTTATTGAGGCATCCAGTACTAACCCGAGCAAATTGTATGACTACGCCCTTGCCCATATGTGGGTAAATGTGGTCGCACAGATTTTCGGCTGGGGATGTAAGTACAAGGACACAATGTGCACTTTTCCAAAAACAACACCATTCTTTACTTCTCAATCTTAATACCGACCTTTCGGCATTTCACCTTCAATCAAGTACTTTCAAAGGAGTTTTGGATAAACATTGTTTTCCCATCCTATAGTTTTAAATAACTATCTAATGCTTCTATATAGGGTGGCAAAATAGTTTTCATGTTTTGAAAAGGGGTTTTTTCCAAAATCATCGATACTTTTGAATAACCCTTGAGACTAAAGTAGAGGTATATAAATGCAAGCTCAGTGAAGTAGCTTGCCTTGTTCAACAAAGTAGTACTGGTCCGGATCTTCGAGTTCAACGAAACCTCCTTCCTCGATGAAACCGTCAGCGGTATCGTCTAAACGTTAAGCAAGCAAACCAACAATCACTACTCTAACTCAAAACATCACCACAACAATACAATCACAAATACTATAAATATCTACTGCATACACCAAACAACACAAGGTGGTTTCAATTTAATTGAATTAAACTTTATTTAATTCTTTTTAAACTAAGGCAGAAACTAGTTGTACACCAAACAATTCACCATTTATTCTATGTTGGTCAAAAAAATTTAAACTAAATTTCTATGGATAGCTACTGATGTGTAGAAGACCACCCAATTGGATTGAGGTCATTTGGAGTTATCAAACTCCCTACACATTTGTTTTAGCTCAGAAGGTTTTTAATCAAGTTTTTAGCTACCAAACAAATTAGGTGGCTCCAACATTTAAATCCTTTTAGGGATAACTAACCTTGGTTGAATGTGACCTAACAAAATTGGTTTTAGCTTAATTGGACCTACTATTAATTCACACTAATTGGTTTAGTGCAGAAGGGTTTACTGAAGTTCACCATAGTCTAAGGATTTTACACTGCTAAATTAATTCTACCAAAATTTGGGGAGCTAAAGGATCCTAATACAAAGCTACCAAAATTGGTTTCAAGTTATTTGGACTAATATAACTCTAGAAACAAATGGTTTGGTGTTTTAAACCTTGTGGAGCATTTTTATTAATACACTTTTATTATTTATTTAAATGAGATGAGACCACTTTGGTGAGTTAAATAATTTTATAAGCTTTTCAGAACATTTGAGTTTGATTTATTTGGATTCATAGAACTCGAGTTATTGAATTTCAAAGTAGTGTCCAGTACTGAATTCATAGAGGATTTAAATTCGAATTTACTGGATAAAGATGAGATCCCTGACGGGTGGGGTCCACTCGTCAGCGACTCAGTGGAAAACGACTCGCGCGCTGGTTTAAGTTTAAAATGCTGACGGGTGGGGTCCACCAGTCAGCGTCTACTTAACCGAAACGGTACGCAGCCGTTGATTTCTAATCCAACGGCGCCTGGAGCTCGTGATCGACGACGACCACAAATGGGCGGCGCCGCGGCTCCGGCGACGGCGAGGTTCACGATTCGCTCACCTGGGAGCTCGGGTGGTGGCGGCGATGACGGGGATCGACGGCGGAGGGAGTGGGGAGGCGCCGGGGTGAGTAGTTCGTGCTGGGACAGCTTCAATCGGCGGCGGCGTGTTCGGCTCCTCCTCCGCGGCCGTGGTCCAAGTCCGGCGAGTCCTCCGCGGCGCTGCTGAGCATGAAACACGGGCAAAATGCGGCGGGTGAGCTAGGGCGTAATGTTGAAGCTAGTTAGGGGCAGAGAAGAGAGGGGGAGAGAGCAGCACGGCTCGGCCGTGATCGACGCCCACCTTCTTCTCCGGCGGAACCTCGAGGAACTTTGGGGCAGCAGAGGCTTGGAAGCAGTGGCTCCGCCCTCCTGGCGGTGCACTGGGTGTGTGGGGGAGTGCGAGTGAGGTGTGTGAGGGAGTGTGGAGGCACGGGTGCGGTGGCCTTTTATCGGCGAGGTTCGGCTCGCCGTGGACGCAGTGCAGGGAGGGGTCTGGGGAGTGGGAGAGCTCGCCATTGGAGCAAAGCCGGTGCAGGTACGGCGTGGTGCGGTGGCAAACGGGGAGAGGATGCGGCGGTGTTGCTCGCTGACCTCGGCAGGGGTGGCGTAGCGCAGCGCGCTCTGGCCGGGGCACAGCGAGGCACACGCAAGGGGGAGAGGGTGCTCTGCAGCGCTTGGGTCACCTCGAGCAGACGCAGAGGGGAGAGAGGGACGCGTTAAGCAGAGCGTGGCGTCGCGTCGTGGTCTCCTCTGCCTCCTCCACAGGGCGATCATGGGCGGCAGTGCGTGGCGTCGCGTCGCGGACGGTGAGCACGCCAGCGGTCTCTGCGGCGCTCGAGTCGCGTCGATCAGAGGCAGAGGGAAGAGGGTGGTGTGGCGGGCACGGCGCGGCGTCGCCTCTGCGTCGCGTCTGTGCTCACCACAGGGACGACCCGTGCGGCAGTGCGCCATGGGCGGCATCGGCGTGGCGCACGCGGCACTCAAGCCCCGGGTCAACTGGCTCGTTTCCATCGCGTTTCTTCACGTGTGTGAGGTGAGAGGAGGGAGTGGGAGCTACTGGAGTGCTTGATTGCACTGAATCGAGCTCCAATTTTGGGTTGGATTTTCGGTTCAGAGTTGAACATGGTGGTGATCACCATGTGCTCGACCAAATTCCCGAACCAAACCAAAATTTGAATTTCTAAAATTTCTTTTTATAGTTTGTTTCCAAATATTTTTCCAAGGTTTGTGGTACCACTGGATTATTTACTTTGGAAGTGTAGCTTGGTGATCTTGATGATTTTCCAAAGTTAAAGAAACATTTGGAAATTTGAAAATAGAATTTAGAATAAAATTTAAAATAGAAAGAGAGGGAAAAGGAGTAAGGATGAAATGAGAGAGATCAAAACCTCTCCACTGAATTTTTGTTTGGAAGAAAATTTTGAATCCTCATTTGAAGATTTAGTGTGACACTTGTCACATTATTTTTATTGTTTCTAACATTTGATTATTTCTTTTCTTTTTTCTTTTCTTCAAGTTTTTATTTATAGCAAGCAACACTTCAAACAACCAAGTTCAAACAACACACATAAAATAACAAAAGTTTTTGTTGGCCCACAATTTTTGGCTAATAAAGCAGGGTTACAAATTTGGGATGTTATAGCAATGTAATTTCACTTCACTCATCATAATACAAGGCTGCACTTAAACCATGTTACTCTTATGTTCTCTTATTAGTTTTTGAGTTATATTTTGACACCAGTAATAGTATGTAATATTGAACATGTAATAGCTTGTTGCTGTGATGATTTTAACAATTGAAGATGGAACTAGAATCATGTCTTGAAGATTCACCGAAACAATAATTGGCAGTCAATGTTGGTCTGTTTAGTCCAGTGTAGGATGTTGGTTTATTAGGTGATTTGCTCTGAGTCTGTACTATTTGGCTTGAGAGCTTGCAGATCTGGATGGTGGTGGCTGACTGACAAACTGACCAGGGGCGGCGGTGGTCGTGGTGTTTCTTTTGGACGCAGGTGAAAACAACCTCGCTGGAATGACTACCCTGGTGATTACGATGATGAAGCATGCCATGCGGAGTGCTACTAGGCCAAGCGCTTCCACAAGGCGCAGTGTTACATCATTGAGCCCCTCACCACCTCGCTCATGATGCACGGCAGCAACAACGGGAAGGAGATCATCCGATCCGCATCATGAAGCACACCATGGAGATCATCCACCCCCTCACCGACGCCAACCCCATCCAGATCATCGTCGACGCCATCATTAATTGGTATGAGCCTATCGGTTGTTTTCTCCCTCGAGGTAGCTAGTATTAGATGATGTCAATTGAATGGATGAGAGTATTGCACTGTTTGCTTGCTGCTGTACCATGCTACCTATAGGTTATTGGTACCGTTTATCCCGGCCATGAGCTTGAATGGTGTAGTAGTACAATATCATAAGATTAATTTATGTACACCAGCTGCCCAGAAATTGACCTGCTCTGTTTTTATTTCGTTCCTAACTGTTCTGTTTATAACCTGTAGATGTCGTCCTTGTTCGATGTGCGGACTGCTGGAACAAGCTCCAGGATGATGAAGCTTAAACAAGCTGGAAACCTTATCCACCATTTTTTGCTATTTTTTGTATTAGAAAAGTGGATATTGTGTATTATTGTAATGTACCAAGTTTGTTTGTATTCTTAAATATTCTGCATTTATTGCTTCTATTTGAATGGAAATATTGGATATTGACTGCAAATTATGCATATATACAGAACTGATGAGTGAGTCCTAATTAAAAAGGCCATGGCAGAGGCCCGAACTTTTCTGTAAAATGGTTGTAGCCTAAAAAACCTGTACTCTAAAATCTGTGAGGCCCAACAACAAACGCACTTTGAAAGGCCATGTCCCATAATATAAAAAGGCATAATTGTCGGGCTTGGCCCATGTAGCTGACCAGAAATGTGAGAGTTTTTTTTTTCAACGGGCTGAATTGTTAGGCTTGGCCCATGTAGAAGGCTGAACTGGACTGATTCTGATCTACGACCATTTCAATTGGTCACAATTTTGCCACGTCAGTTCTGCCACGTAGGATCTGACGTGGACTGGCTAGATTGCTTGTGACCAAAAATATTGGTCACAAAACTTATGACCTTTTAATTTGGTCATAACAATCTATGACCAATCTCAAAAAAAGGTCACGTTATGTCATTAGTGTCGCTCATCTTTTGACCAAATTGTTTTGGTCACAAAAAGGTCATAAATGAACAAACGTGAACATTTTTGTGACCAATATTGAGGGTCACAAGATAGCATATTTCTTGTAGTGCTTCGGCTAATGATGTCGCTCGATTTATTGCCATGAAGCAGGAGGCGGCAGATGAGATGGGGGAGAGCCATGGCGTATCCTCCACCAAGTCTGGTCCCCGCTACAGCGATCCCCGCCATACCCTGAAGACCATGCGCGAAGGCACCAGCAACTGGTACTCGCACATGGAGAGCCTTTATGCCACGCTTCAGAACGACCTTGAGGTAACCGCTAGTCGTAGCCCCCGAGCACTTTGGCGGCTAAAAAGTTGTTTTAGCCGGCGGAGTGATCTTTTGACTGGATCTCAACTGGTTCTATTGCGTGTGTAGGCGTCGCTTGCTTCCAACGCGGAGTTGTTCGAAGCTCAGGGCTAGAAGAATGTGGAGTGCCGCCAACTGCAGCAACGCATCGAGCTTAAGGAGCCCAAATTGCGAGCTTGGAAGAGGATCGCAAAAAGGATGCAGGTGACAACTCTTGTTGCCTTCTTTTTGTAGCGAAGCTCTTGTCGTTATCTAACCAACCTCATTGGTTTCATCTCGTTTGGAGTTTCCTTGCAAAAGTTATTGCATTTCAGGTTTTGCAGTTTCACTGCTTTCAGGCCGGAGTCTCCGGTCTTCTGGACCGGAGTCTCCGGTCCATGGGTTTACCTGTCGGAGTTTTTGGAGGTTCAGCTCCTGGCCTAGGCCGGAGTCTCCGCCCCTGGTCCGGAGTCTCCGGCCTCTGTGGCCGGAATCTCTGCCCGTGCTGCTCCGTGGCTGGTTGTGGTTCACCCCCTGGTGGGGGCCAGAGTATCCGGCCCAGGGGGGCGGAGTTTCTGCCCCAGGCCGGAGTATCCGGTCACTTGGACCGGAGAATCCGGTGTCAAACTGGCTGCAACGGCTAGTTTTTCTGGGAGGGGTATAAATACCCCTCCTTCTTCCTCCAGCCAAGCAGCTTTGCCAAGCAGGTTTTTCTCTATCTCCCCCACCATTGTTGACCTTCGAAAGCTTGCCTCTCTCCCAATTCCTCCCACGATTCTTGCATATCTTTGAGGGATTTGAGAGAGGAGATCTAGATCTACATTTCCACCAATCAATCTCTCCTCTAAGTGAGGGGAACCCCTTTGGATCTAGATCTTGGAGTTCTTGGTGTTTCTCCTCCATTGTTCTTCCTCTCTTATTCCCCCATAAGCATTTGTTGCTTTGTTGGAATTTGAGAGTGAAGGACTTGAGCACTTCGTGTGCTCTTGCCATTGCTTTTGTGCATCGGTTTGTGCTCTCCACGAGGATTCGTGGAAGTGAAAGTTCGTGAGCTTGTTACTCTTGGGTCTTTGGACCCTAGACGCCTTTTGTGGCGAGTGGCGCCTTTTGTGGCGGTGCAAGGCCTTTTGTGGCCGCTTGGGAGCTCCCGATCCTTTTGTGGGTTGTGCCTCAAGTTTGTTGTATGGGACTCGATTTCCTCCCAAAAGGAAATCAATAGTGGAAGGTGAACCGAGCTTTTGTGCGAGGTTCATCGGAGAATAGGGTGAGACCTTTTGTGGCATCTTGAGTTTGATACTCACACCCCTCCAACGAGACGTACTCCCCTAAAAAGGAGGAACTCGGGAATACATCGTCGTCTCCGCGTGCCTCGGTTATTTCTATACCCGAGCTCTTTACTTATGCAATTTACATTGTGATAGGCTTCGTGCTTGAAGTTATATATCTTGCTATCACTTTGTTCATTGACTTGCTTAGCATAAGTTATTGGTGCACATAGGTGAACCTAGTATATTTAGGTTGTTGGCTTGTTAATTTAAACACCTAGTTTTATTCCGCAATTAGCAAGCCTAAACCGGAAAAGTTTTTAAACGCCTATTCACCCCCCCCCCTCTAGGCGACATTGTTGTCCTTTCAGGACCTCCTATCAGGAATCTTCCATGCGAAGTCTTGCTATTTTGACGGGTCACGTCAAATGTTGACGGATGGCGACATGCAGTCCACGACATTTTGAACTTGGGCGTGCGTCATGATTGTTTTCCCACGACGCACGGGAATCGAGGCGTCGGCCGCACGCACCGTTGCCACGACATGCGAATCGTGGGCACGTGGCAGAGAACGTGGTCTCAACCGTTTCTTGCACGAATCACGGAGCAGGGAGGATAAATACCCTAGATCTCCACGGGATGGATCTTACCCTAGGTCATTCGCAATTTCACCGCGGCCGCTTCCTCTCCCCAGAGCTCCCCTTCGCGCACAACTCCGGCGAGCCCACCTAGAGGGACGTAGAGTCCAACGCAGATGGCGAGCGTTAACGAGCAGATGACAGCAGCAGCGACGGCTCCAGCGGCGGCGCCTCCAGCCTCGGCGGGTTCTGGACCTGCGCCGGCGGCCTCTTCCTTCCCCGCCGCAACTATGGGCGGGGTGTCTTCATCTTCCCCAGCTCCGGCTGCCCCGACAGCGGCTGCACCTCCTTCCTCCCCCTTGCCATCCATGCCGACAATGGGCATGGCACTCACGGCGAACCCGGTGCTTCCCGCCGGCGAGACCGCAGCCAAGGAGGAGGAGGAGGTGGCGGACCTAGGCTCCCGCTACTGGTCATGCATGACGGCGGATTTCCTGGAAGAGCTCGAGGAAGGCGGCTTCCTACCGCCCTTGGCGGGTACCCGGCGATGAAGCCGTCCCCGCGCCCGAAGATAGTGAACGGGTTGTCCTGGCGTCCCACTGCCTTCGCGGTATGAGCTTGCCGCTTTCCGCCTTTTTCCTCGCAGTACTCAGCTTCTATGGACTGCAGCCACACAACATAGCGCCCAATAGTATTTTAGTACTAGATGGCTTCCAAGCGCTATGTGAGGGCTATTTAGGCATATCTGCTTCCATAGAGCTTTTCCAGTATTGCTTCCTGTGCCGCCGGCAAACCATAGCAGGCGGCCAACTGGCAACCTGCGGCAGCGTCGCCTTCAACTGCCGGCAGCCTGACTGGTATCCAAAGATTCTCTACATCGAGTCAGTGAAGAATTGGACCAGTACCTTCTTCTATTGCAAAGACATCCTGACACCCGGCAACACGGTGGGGATTCCTCCATTTGTCAACGGTCCGCCAACCCACAAGGCCTGCTAGACGGCAAGAGTGTCACTTGACAGCTTGCCGAGTGTTCACCGCCTCGTCGTTTGACGGATCGAGTTCTTGACCAAGACGATGGAGGCTCCGCTACTTGACGGAGTTGACACCGTCATCTGCTGGTTGTCAAGGAAAATAATGCCGCTCCGCCATCGCCCACTAAAGATGTGCGAGTACAAGGCGGACGACGCCGGCAATAGCACTCTTACCGAGAAGGTGCTGCTGTACCGGCTGAAGGAGCTCATCAAGCCCCAGCACTTGAAGGTGGCCGAAGGTGTCGCCATGTTCACCCATGACAACCTAGTCCCAAAGGTAAGCCAAAACTTCCCTTGTCCTCATTGGACTACTTCGTCGACTGGATGCTGGATTGACGTTGCCTTTTCCTTTTCAGCTGTAGACCTTGACGGACGACGAGTTGGCTCCAAACTGGTACGATGTCGGTGCCAGCAAGTCGAAGAAACGCAAGGGTAGTGGCTCCATCAAGGACCAGGAGAAGAGGAAGAAGGCGGCCACCCCTGCTGATGCTGAGGATGAGACCTTGGGGGAGGGTGTCCCCCTGAAGCGGTAAGCAAGCTTTTGCTTTGCCTGACTTATCACTTGACGTAATGCACTTGCTAACATGCCTTACTTTCTTTTTTACAGAAGCAAGCCTGCCATGCCCAAGCTTCGCACCCATTTGAAGGCAACTGCCGGTAGGGTCAAGCCGCCAAGGCCTTCTCCAGTTGCTGCACCAGCTACACCTGCCGCCAACACTCCCGTGGTCTTCTGCCCGGGAACATATGTAGCAGACAACCCGAGGTCCTCTGGTGCTACGGAAACAACTGCAGAGAAGCCGGCGGGCAAGAAACCTGTTGCCGGCCCTGCTACTTCCAAAACGGCTGAAGCTTCGGCTAATGATGTCGCTCGATTTATTGCCATGAAGCAAGAGGCGGCAGATGAGATGGGGGAGAGCCATGGCGTATCCTCCGCCAAATCTGGTCCCCGCTACAGCGATCCCCGCCATACCCTGAAGACCATGCGCGAAGGCACCAGCAACTGGTACTCGCACATGGAGAGCCTTTATGCCACGCTTCAGAACGACCTTGAGGTAATCCCTAGTCGTAGCCCCCGAGCACTTTGGCGGCTAAAAAGTTGTTTTAGCCGGCGAAGTGATCTTTTGACTGGATCTCAACTGGTTCTGTTGCGTGTGTAGGCGTCGCTAGCTTCCAACGCGGAGTTGTTCGAAGCTCAGGGCAAGAAGAATGTGGAGTGCCGCCAACTGCAGCAACGCATCGAGCTTAAGGAGCCCAAATTGCGAGCTTGTAAGAGGCTCGCAAAAAGGATGAAGGTGACAACTCTCGTTGCCTTCTTTTTGTCCGTCTTCTTTTTGCTTTCTGCCGACAAGTACTTTAGTCGGCTCTTTCCATACTGTAGAATTGCTAGACGCGGCGCAAGATATTCTCAAAAGCTCTACTGACTTGCAAGCCGTGATCAACGAAGCTGCAGATCTCGCCAAGGAGGTCATGGAGCTAAAGAAAACTCATGCCAAGGAGCTGGAAAAGCGAGACCTGGCCCATGCCACCGAGGTGAACAAGTTGACGGGGTAGCTGAAGACGTTGGGCGACACCCTTGCGGAGGTGACAAAGAACTCCAACGCCCAACAAGAAAAACATGCCCAAGCCGTCCAACTTGCTGAGAAGACCCTCGCGGCCCACCTGGATGAGGTCAACGCCATCCATGATCACGTCCTTGGTAAAAAAATCCGTTGTCTTTGCTTTATTTGTGAGCACTTGAGTTACTTGCCACAACATCTAACACTTGTATGTTTTTTGTAGTTCCGGCAAACCTGGGCGACGACATGGATACCTCGCCCCGCCTTGCACGCATCCTGAAGCTTGGCGAGATAGTCACGCATCTTGCCGGCGTGGGCAAGGCGTTCGCTGCCAAGTTCTTCCGGGCGCGGGCGGCGATCCAGTTAATGTCGAGGCGTTGCCGGAACTGCTGGAGAAAGCGACCGCAGCGTACGACGGTCAGCTGCGATCCGCTGCGCGTGGCGGGGCCATGGTGGCACTGGCGTTAACGGCGGCATGGTACCCGGAGGCCAACATCCGTCAAGTCACCGAGTACATGCCGACAACGGACGAAGATGGCCAACCCATTGTGCTCTCCAAGGTGCTGGATGCTGTCCAAGGCTACGCCACACGGGTTGCCAACATGGTGGACATCCGAAAGTTCTACAAGGAACACCCGAACACTCATGTTACAGCAGCCGACCCCACCTTGGCGGATCCCGAAGCCGTGGCTGACGAGCGTAGCCCCCAGGATGGCGGAGCCAGCCCCAAGGATGCCAGCGTCAGCCCCCAAGACCTCCAAGCAGCGTCAACTCCATAGACGTCATCCCCTGCAGTAATAGCACAAGCAGACTGCATTCACTTGTAACGCGCAAAAAAACTTGTTTTATCTTGGGATGTAATTATGTTGGGCCAACTTTAATGCTACACTTGGCGGTAGGCTTACTTAAGTGGCCCGCCTTAATATGTATCTCGTTTATATGTTTGGCTGTTTCATATGTTGGCGGAACCTCATCACAGTTACTTTGGCTGAGACAACCAGGTGCAATACCAATTAGTTTAGACTCAGAGACCAAAGCCGGCATGTTGGTGCCAACGACATACTACTAGGCGACCCACACACAAACAGACAGATATCCATACTAGGCGGTGCAAAGGTTGTTTGCTTAGGTTTAGCCGGCACACGGCAAATGTCAAAAAAGTCGGACCAGTAGCACGGAGCAAAATTTTGTTGGTAACTTTTGACATTAACAAATATATGATTGCGAGAAAAGACAAAAGATGGCATGGTCTCAGAGCTGAATGAGCAAACCACATACTTTTATTGCATAATCATACAGTACTTATTACAATTGAAACATTGCTAAGTGTAGAAAGGACGTAGCTGCTCAATGTTCCAAGGCCGTTTGGTTTCGTCATACTGGTTGTCGACTTTCCTTTTGCGCTTGCGACCTCGTTTCTTCTTGTAGCCGTCTCGTGCGTCCACCAAGTAATAGGATCCATTGAGCAACACCTTACTGACCACAAAAGGTCCTTCCCATGGCGGGGATAGCTTATGCAAGCCTTTCCTGTCTTGGATTAGGCGGAGGATCAGGTCACCAACTCTAAAACTACGTTGCCGCACTCTTCGACTGTGATAACGCCTCAAACTTTGTTGATAGATGGTGGATCGAGCGAGGGCAACATTGCGTTCTTCGTCAAGTAGGTCAAGGCCATCTTGTCTTGCGTCTTCTGCGTCTTCTTGGACGTAGGCTTGAACTCTGGGAGAATCGTACATCATGTCGGACGGCAAAACTGCTTCTGCGCCATAGACTAAGAAGAAAGGAGTGAACTTGGTTGATCTATTTGGGGTTGTTTGTAAACTCCAAAGGATAGACTGCAATTCATCCACCCAATCCCCAGCCGCCCTGTGCAATGGTACTTCGAGACGTGGTTTGATGCCTTGTAGGACCAAATCGTTTGTACGCTCTACTTGACCGTTTGCCTGCGGGTGCGCTACTGAGGCAAGATCTAGGCGGATGCCGTGCTTATAGCAGTACTCCTCGACCTCGCCTTGCGACAAGTTAGTGCCGTTGTCGGTGATAATGCTGTGAGGCACCCCGAACCGAGAGATTATTCCCCACAGGAAATTTGCGGCTGTGGCACCGTCTAGCTTTTTGATGGGCTTAGCTTAAACCCACTTGGTGAACTTGTCTACAGCCACAAGTAAATGTGTGTAGCCACCAGGAGCCGTCTTGATGGGGGATGATAACCCGGTAGGCCCATGAAGAGGGAAGCATGACCCGCCAGGCAGGAGGCCCGGCCAGGCCAGCTAACCATCAGCATGGGCCGGGTTATGTTGCTAGGCCAGAGGCTTTGGCGGTAACCCGGTTCGGGAAGGGAAGTTTCTAGAAGACCAGAGGCGGTTCGGGACTTGGAGGACACGAAGGCTAGAAGAGCTAGAGTAGAACTCCGAGTCTGGGTAGAGCCCGGGTTCGTATTGTAATTTCCAGGAGACCCGGTCATCTATATAAGCCGGTCCCTGATCCCTAGTTGGAGAGGACCTTTACGAGACAAGTTTAGGTGAGAGAATCATCGAGAGAAACACCTCAACCTTGTAACCTTGATCGAGATCCGGCTCTGTTGTCGTAGCCGGGTTATCGAGATCGAGATCAATAATAAGATAGCAGGAAGTAGGTCTTTATCTCCAATGGAGAGGCCGAACCTGGGTAAATCCTTTGTCCCTGCAATGCTAAACAATCTCCCAGACGCCAGTGTCGCCTTGCCCATCAACTCAAGCTACCCCAAAGTAGCATCTGCCGTGTTATCTACCCCACGACAGTTGGCGCCGTCTGTGGGAAACGCGTCCAAAGGTGTCACCATCATGGGAGAAGCAAGGCAAGGAGTAGAGAACTATGTTTTCGGCGAGATCACCCTCAACTCGCAAGGAGAGCCCATCGTTGATGATTTTGGCTGGGGGCCGGAATCAGATCTACTTGAAACAGGTGATGTTATTCCAATTGGCAAGTTTAACGTTTTTGTTGGTATGATTGCAACTAGATCTGCTAGTGATGGAGACTATGAATCTGTGTCAGGAGCTGCCACAATTGTTCAATCTGATGGAGAAGAGTCAGTTGGTACGGCTGAAGATGAGCTGCCCCTGGACGTGCATGAGGAAAGATCGGGAAACCCGGCTCCAATCCCGGGTGATGTGGTGGACTATGCAGATTCAGAATCGATCCTGCCCTTGTTCGAAGGCCGGTTCGGATATGGAGTAGAAGAAGAGGACGAAGAGGAGCAAGAGTCCGTTCCAAGCCCGGTTAGGAGGGTGGCGGTTTACACCGCTCCTTCAATCAACGCGGGGGCATCACCGTCAACGGTCGTGCCACCAGCTTTTACTCCGGGTCAACAGCAGCAACAATTGCCACCAGTGTTGGAGTTGGCGGGTCAAAGGGTTGATGGAGACCCGGCTTCGGTGTCAGAGGAAAGTGAAAACACGGCGCGTTACAGGAATAGCTTCGGTTTTCTCAATAACCGAGCTCAGGGTGAGGAAAGAAACAATGCAACTGGGGCCCAGGCCATGTTTAACAATGGCCTGGTCCTAGATCCAACAGCACTTACGAGGATTATTACTCCAGAAAACGCGGCAGCAAGAGCTATAGAATTGGATACAGCACGCCGGGCCTTGGAGCAGGTGCGCAGAGACACAATGGCAGAAAAAGAAGATATGGAGATTAGGCGAAAGCAATTAGAGGATGAGGAAAATCGTCTCAATGAGATGACCAGGGCGCACCGGAGGAGGCACCAGAGCCGGCTGGCCCCTGGAGAAAACGCCATAAATCCAGCAGTATTGTTTAGGACCCCAGAAGATCAACCAGTTGGTGTAACCCAGGTGGCTCCAGTTGTTAGAGCAAATATAGAACCAGACAGAGGAACAGGAGAGCTGAGTTGCAGCAGCGGCGCCGGGTCTTCTCGCTGGGGGAGCCAGGGGAAATCCGGGTCTGCCGCCCAGGACACCAAGGTTTCACACGCCGGCGGGTCACTATTCCAATCCAGCAGATAACGTATATGCCGCAACTTTGGCACTGATCGTATTCCATTAGGAGACTCGCCAGCAGAGGTTGAAGCTCGGCGTGCCATTGACATGTTACGCACTGCGGTTGCTCAGCAAGTTCAGTATTCAAAAGAGAAAAGCGCGCTTCATTCTACAACATATCGTAGCAAGAGTCGCCACGGGGGAAACCCGCCATTGGCCGGGTTTGCCGCGGCACAGCAGCAAAACCCGCCCCAGCAGAACCAGAACCAGAATAATCAGCAGTATCAACCCGCCCCTGCAATTTCTGTGGCTCAGCAGATAGTCAATAGATCGCGAGCGCAAGAAGTGCAGCTAATGCAAACCCGGCAGTACCTGCCGCTGGAGCACCACAAGGAGGACCGGGTCCCGTGCCAGCAGCATCTGCAAGCTCGCCGGGTAACATTAATCTTTTAGCAAGTTCTTCCACTTTGGCGGGCCCAAGTGTCTTTCAGATGCCATTAGAGCAGAGCCTTTCCCTGAGAAGTTCAAGGAGCCAAGCAAGATTGCCAATTATGAGCCGAGCACAGACCCGGCGAGTTGGTTGAGCAGCTATGAGATGGCGATGTGTATACGCAATGCCACAGAGAACGTTTGTGCAAAGTATATGTATTTGATGATGAGTGATGGTGCAGCAAAGTTGTGGTTCAAGAATCTGCCAGAGAAATCTATCAATTCTTGGGATGAGTTGAAAACAATTTTCATCAAGCACTTTCAGGGCACGTGCAAGCGTTATTTTCCATTGAAGATCTTGATCGTTGCGTACAGAGGAAGGGCGAGTCAGCTCGTCACTGGATGGGCCGGGTCACGGAGATCCTGCACTCTTCATCAGGTATCGAGCCCAAGGATGCAATTTCATCGATGGAGAAAACTTGCAAGTACGCTCCCTTGGTCCAGAAGCTGGGCGCATGAAGGAGGACACCGGGTTAAGCCCGTTACTATGGCAGAGTTGATGGATGCGTGCAACAGACACGCAGCCACGGACAAAACCCAGGATGATAGTGAGGAAGAAAAAGGGAAAGGTGCTGCGAACAATGGAGGAAAGAACAATGGCCCGGGAAACAATAACAACAGCAATCAGAACCAGCACAAGCGTGGGCATCAGGAAGGAAACTCAGAGCTAGTTGCAAATGCAAATGCCGGGTTTCAGAGGCAAAGGATGGATGGGAATTATCAGGAAAACAGAGGTTATCAGGAAAACAGAGGTTATCAGGGAAATAATGGGAATTACGGTGGTGGAAATAGTTATCAAGGAACACGCCCAATGAGCACTGAAGAGGCCTTCAGGATGCCGTGTCCTCGTCATAGCAAGAACGGCAGACCCGCCAATCATTCATTGGCCCAGTGTGTAGATTTGAACAGGTGGAAAAACAATGAATTCAGAGAGCTTGCAAGGAGCAAACAGGAGTGGAGGACCCGGCCCGAGTGCTAACCCGGCTGCGGGGCCTCTAACTGGAGCAAACGCGGTACCAACTGGAAATACAGGACCCGGCCAAAATACAGGTAATCAGGGTGGATTCTCGAACCAGCCAAGGCAACTTGGCCAATATCATATATACACAGTGGCACGACCAAGAGAGAAAGAAAGATAGTCAAAAGGGCAGTTAATTCAGTGGCTGTAGGGGTACCAAGGTATTTGAGATGGTCAGAGCATACTATTACTTGGAGCAGAGCAGATCACCCGGATGTGGTGGAACACCCGGGTCTGCTTGCGTTAGTTGTGGCTCCTCAAGTTCATGGCTTTGAGTTAAAGAAGGTTTTGATGGACGGTGGCAGTAGCATTAATATCTTGTATTGGGAAACATTTATGCGTATGGGTCTGAAGGAGTCACAGTTGCAGAAAACATCAACAATATTTCATGGTATAGTTCCTGGGAAGTCAGCTACACCAGGGGAAAATTTCATTAGAGGTTGCTTTTGGCGAGTCTATCCATAACTTCAGATCAGAGTGGCTCACTTTTGAGGTGGTGAAATTTCCAAGTCCTTATCATGCGTTGTTTGGAAGGCCGGCTTTTGCCAAGTTCATGGCAAGGCCGTGTTATGTGTACTTGCAGTTGAAGATACCGGGTCCCAAGGGGATCATTACTATTCATGGTAACAGAGAAATTGCAGCAGAATGTGACGAGGGAGATGCAGCCCTGGCAGAGCGAACTTGTGCTAGAGAGGAGTTGAAAGCTTACAGGTCTAATCTTGACCCGCAGGACAACAAGCGCTCAAAAAACCAACAACAGAAGATGACAGGGCAAAGTTTAAAGCAGCAAAGGATACTAAGATGGTGGATTTTGTGCCTGGGGATTCCTCCAAGCAGTTCGCCATAGGGACCAGCCTAACTGATAAATAGGAAAGCGCGCTCATCGAGTTCATCCGTGAGAATCGGGATGTTTTTGCGTGGACACCTAGTGACATGCCAGGCATTCCGACTGAACTCGCTGAGCACCGTTTACATGTTGATCCAAAGGCAAGGCCGGTGAAACAAGGTTTGAGAAAAATGAACGCAGAGAGAAGAAAAGCTATAGGAGAGGAGATAGCCCGGTTATTGGAAGCCGGCTTTATCATGGAGGTTTTCCACCCAGAGTGGTTGGCTAACCCGGTTTTGGTCCTGAAGAAAAATAATGAGTGGAGGATGTGTATTGATTTTACAAGTCTCAACAAGCATTGTCCAAAAGACCCGTTCGCACTGCCGCGCATCGACCAAATTGTTGACGCAGTGGCAGGCAGCGAGCTCTTGTGTTTTCTGGACGCATATTCAGGTTATCATCAGATCAAGCTTAACAGGCAGGATTGGGAAAAGACATCGTTCATCACCCCCTTTGGTGCTTTTTGCTACAAGACCATGACTTTTGGGTTGAAGAACGCAGGAGCAACTTATCAGAGGTGCATTCAAAATTGTTTTCATGATCAGATTGGGCGCAATGTGCATGCTTATGTGGATGATGTGGTGATCAAGTCAGAAAAAGCCGGGTCATTTATCAGTGACCTTACAGAAACATTCAAAAATTTGAGGAAGTACAAGATGAAGCTCAATCCTACAAAGTGCGTGTTTGGAGTTCCAGCAGGAAAATTGCTCGGTTTCATTGTGTCAGAGCGTGGAATTGAGGCAAACCCGGAAAAAATCAGAGCCATCCAGAGTTTGAAAAAACCTGAGGAATTGGCAGATGTTCAGAAGTTGACAGGATGTGTGGCTGCGCTAAGCCGGTTTATATCCCGGCTCGGAGAAAAAGCAATACCTTTGTACAAGTTACTCAAAAAAAGACAATTTTGTGTGGAATCAGGAAGCAGACGAGGCATTTGAAGCTCTGAAGAAACAATTATCAGAAGCGCCAGTTCTGGCGGCCCCGGGTCCCAAGGAACCCATGCTTTTATACGTCGCTGCCGGGCCTCAAGCTGTGAGTGCTGTGGTAGTGGTCGAGCGTAAGGAGGAAGGCAAGGAAAACCCGGTTCAGAGGCCGGTCTATTATGTTAGTGAGGTGTTATCAGAAGCAAAGCAGCGCTATCCACATTGGCAGAAACTAGTGTTTGGTGTTTTCATGGCAAGTAGAAAGTTGAAACCATATTTTCAGGAGCATCCAATCACAGTGGTGAGTTCAATACCCTTAGCAGATATTATCAGGAATTCAGAAGCTACAGGAAGAATTGCCAAGTGGGCAATAGAGATGGGGCCTTACCACATTGACTATGTGCCCCGTACAGCTATCAAATCTCAGGCATTGGCTGATTTTCTTAATGATTGGACACAGTTGAGTGCACCACCCCTTGCGCCGGGTCTCAAGCCTTGGGTTATGCATTTTGACGGATCTATGCAAGCACAAGGTTCAGGAGCTGGAGTTGTGTTAACTTCTCCCAAGGGTGATAAGTTGAGCTACGTTTTGCAGATTCATTTGATTGTTCTTACAATGTGGCAGAATATGAGGCCTTGCTACATGGTTTGCGTATGGCAAAGGAGATGAGCATCAAGCATATTAATTGTTATGGGGATTCAGATCTTGTGGCACAGCAAGTTTCAGGAACATGGGATAGAAAAGATGCGACAATGGCGGCTTACAGGAGAGAGGTGGACAGGGTAGCCGGGTTTTTCTCAGGCTATCAGGTGGATCATATTGACCGCAGGAAAAATGATGCTGCAGATGCTTTGTCAAGACTCGGCTCACGCAGAGAGCCGGTTCCACCTAATGTTTTCTTGGACGAGCTATGGACTCCATCAGTCAAGCCTCAGGGCGTAGAGGAACTGGCGGGTCAGGAAGACCCGGATTCGCAATTGGTAGCAGCAACTCATGAAATTCCAGAGTGGACAGAACCTTATTTGGCGTATCTTTTGCGTGGAGAGCTGCCAGAGCAGGAAGTTATATCCCGGCAAATTGTGCGCCGGGCTAAGGCCTACGTAGTTATTGATGGCGAGTTATATAAAAGAAGTGTTTCTGGAGTATTTCAGAGATGTGTGTCTTGAAAGGAGGGCCGGCAAATTTTGAAAGAGAATGTGGTACCTTGGCAATGGTGGCCCGGGTTCTCTTCTGGGTAGGAGCTGCAGTAGCTTGGGGACCCGGCGCTACGTCAGAAGCCGGGTCAGTGGTTCCTGGAATAAAGTTTGCCAGGTTATCAGTAGAATTGTCCTTGATGGGGACTTCGCTGTTAATCAACTGGAGGAAGAGCCGGCCTACGGAGTCTAGCTCACCTTCTTCTTCTTCTTCTTCTTCTTCTTCTTCTTCGTCGTCTTCACTTTCTGTGTCCTCTCCGTTAGGAGAGGATGTAGGGGTAAAATCCATGCTCCACCATTTGGAGTCCTGAGAAAAAGCAGTTATAGTAAATAACAGTCTATGGATGAGTTACGGGGTTAAAGTAAACAAAATGGATTGAGTATTGGCATTACCGTGGGGGTTTGTTCTTGGCACTAAACGGGGCGAGCCCGTTCAGTGCAATGGCATCTTTCTTTTCGCCGAGCAATCTCTTGGCATTCTTCACAAGCTGATCATCAGTGAGCGTCATCTCAGAGTAATGCAAGTTGTCTGTAGTTTCACCAGTGTACTGGCAAATTAGCTGGGTCCTGATGCTGAGTGGCTGGATAAACCAACCGATCCAGCACTTGACCAGATCTGTGCCCTTGAGGCCATGGGCGAGTAAAGCTCTGGCCCGGCGAAGAATGGGCTCGAGCTTGACCCGCTCGGCGTCATCGGCATAACTGTTCATTTTGGCATCATAAGTTAAGCCCGAGTTCCGGAAAGCCGGGTAACGGGCATCGTCAGATTCTGGTGAAGTGTCTTGGCAGTAAAAATATGTGTTTTGCCACCCCTTGGGATGGCTGGCTAGAAGGAGAGCCGGGAAATCGCATTCCCTCCTGACGTGGCTTTGATGAAGCGAGGGCCACGGCATATGCCACGGAGTGGCTTTTACGGGTTCGGCTTGGCGCGAGCGACGGCGCTCCGGCGGGATTGTGTTCGGGCACGGCAAACACACGATGTACCCAGGTTCACGGCTCTCGTGAGGAGATAAAACCGCTACATCCTGCCTCTGATTCTGTATATATGGTGGCGTATATCGATTACATCTTGCTCCTTGAGCTGTTCTTGATCTTTGCTAGAGAAAAGCTAGAGCTACTTGCTTGCTTGCTTGGGATGGAAAGCATCCAGTACGTGGTGTCCAAGAGCTCCTAGCTAGCTTGCTTTGCCTTGTACGTGAGTGAGTGAGTGAGTGAGTGGAGTGGAGAAAATGGATCGGGCCCTTGCTAGCTCTTCCTGGTGCTTCTTATAGAAGTGAAGCCCAGGAGACAAGGATAAGGCCAACGGGGGACAAGGGAGCAAGGGGCCCCGGCTGCCCAACTTCACTATTCGGGGGACAAGGGAACAAGCGGACAAGGCGCACTATGCCGCAGTGTTCCCTCTCGCTATTCATCAGCAGTACCGGGTGTCTTCTTGTCTGCGCGGAGAGCTGCCAGCCGGACTCGGGCCGCCAGCCGGAGTCGGGCGGGTGAGCTGTAGTCGAGCGGCCGCACCCGGGCCGCCAGCCGGAGTCGGGCAGCCGGACTGCTTCTTCTGTTCTCTTGTCGAGTCACGGACTTTGGTAACCCAGGGTTTATCCCCACGTCACCTTCGGCGCTGGATTGCAACTCCCCCATATGGAAGTACTTGATCCTTGCAAGAGGGGTTGCAGTAGAAGAACTCGAGGAACAGCTCGAGGCTTGGAGCCATTTGTAAGTAATCTTCACAGAACACCACATAGTTACTGATGTTCAGTATGGAGTTGGGCGCGATGTCTTGAGGCCTAAGGTCGTAGTACTTCAAGACCCGGCGAAAAAATAGGGAACCCGGGGGGCGAAGGCCGCGCTGAACGTGGTCGAGGAAACCACCACTTCACCTTCCTTGGGGCTGGGGCGGATTTCTTCTCCAGCAGCGCGCCATTGGATTTCATCCTTTGGAGGGAGCTCGCCGCAGTTTGCATATTCCTGAAGCATCAAGGTCGTCACCGTGGATTTGGTCCAGTTGACCTGAGTAGCAGTGGGGGCGGCGGAGCCAGATGCACCGGCGTGGGCGTTGTGAGGCTTCTTTGCGAGCTTCTTTGCCGCACGGGGAGCTCCGGCCTTGGCTTTGTCCTTCACCATGGCTGAGAAGCTTCGGGGTTCTCTGAGCACAATAATGGAGGTGTGAAACCCTAGTTCTAGATGTAGATGCGTGGAGAGGGAAATGCAAAGCAAATCTGGATGAGATTTAAGTTGGAATCAAGTGCGGAGCACGGATAGGTGGAGTAATCGTACCTGTGGATCTTCTTGCAGGAGATGGGGAGGCTCGATTTGAGATTGGATCCGCGGTTGCTACAGTGCGCGCGCGAGGAAGAAGATGAACTGGATGGGGAAAAATGACCGTGGTGTCTTTTGGTCTCCTATTTATAGGCGCAGTGAAAACCCTAGGGGTGTTGTGGTAAAAAGTGAAGAGATAAGGATCTTTGACTAAAAGTCAACGACAAACGGAATGAGATAATTATGGAGTATTAAATGATAAGATCGTGATTAAGATGGATAAGGATGGAGTTATAGTTGGGTGATAGTTTTCGCTAAGTGTTGAAAGTGAAACCCGAGCGTCGGAACCCGGCAAGGGATAACCGGGTTACGGCGTGAACCGCCAAAGAAACTGGTCAAGCAAAGGAGAAAAGAGGCATGTTCTAAATGTTAAAATTGTTATCTGTTATCTTGTGTTTCAGGTGATTAACCCGGCTGGCCAGGATATTAGCTCTGCTGAAAGAAGCAATATTCAAGAATAAGAAGCCGAGCATGCCAACCTGGCAACCAGGTTAATCTGGGGGCTACTGATGGGGGATGATAACCCGGTAGGCCCATGAAGAGGGAAGCATGACCCGCCAGGCAGGAGGCCCGGCCAGGCCAGCTAACCATCAGCATGGGCCAGGTTATGTTGCTAGGCCCGAGGCTTTGGCGGTAACCCGGTTCAGGAAGGGAAGTTTCTAGAAGACCAGAGGCGGTTCGGGACTTGGAGGACACGAAGGCTAGAAGAGCTAGAGTAGAACTCCGAGTCTGGGTAGAGCCCGGGTTCGTATTGTAAAGTGCCAGGAGACCCGGTCATCTATATAAGCCGGTCCCTGAGCCCTAGTTGGGGAGGACCTTTACGAGACAAGTTTAGGAGAGAGAATCATCGAGAGAAACACCTCAACCTTGTAACCTAGATCGAGATCCGGCTCTGTTGTCGTAGCCGGGTTATCGAGATCGAGATCAATAATAAGATAGCAGGAAGTAGGTCTTTATCTCCAATGGAGAGGCCGAACCTGGGTAAATCCTTTGTCCCTGCAATGCTAAACAATCTCCCAGACGCCAGTGTCGCCTTGCCCATCAACTCAAGCTACCCCAAAGTAGCATCTGCCGTGTTATCTACCCCACGACACGTCTTAAAAGGACCAACCATGTCCAAGCCCCAGACTGCGAAAGGCCATGTGATGGGTATTGTTTTAAGCTCCTAAGCCGGCATGTGTGGTTGTCTGGCATATAGTTGGCAGCCCCGGCATCTTTTAACGATGTCCTCTACATCTTGCTTGGCTGTCAACCAGTAAAAACCTTGTCGGAAAGCTTTGGAAACAAGGGAGCGTGAAGAAGCGTGATGTCCACAAACTCTGGCATGTGTCTCGTCCAACAGATCTCTGTCTTCCTCAGGCGAAATGCAACATTGGTAGACACGAGTGGTGCTACGCTTGTACAAGTCGCCTTTGATTATGGTGAATGCCTTGGCTCTTCTTATGATTTGCCTTTTAAAAACCTCATCATCTGGCAACTCTTGACTGATCAAGAAGTCCAGATATGGTGTCGTCCAATCCGGCTTTACCAGGTAGATGGCATAGCTGGCGTCTTCAACTGGTTCTGCCGACTCTGTGTCGAGGAGGTCTGCTCCTTTTATTGACGGCTTGTGTAGGTGTTCCAGGAATACATCTTTTGGTACTTTTTTGTGCTCAGACCCCAATCTGGCAAGTGTGTCTGCCGCCTCGTTTTGAGCCCTTGGGATGTGGCGGACCTCGTAGCCTAGGAAGCATTTAGCGAATTCGTCAAAGGTAGCGCGATATGCCGCCATTGTCTTGCCTTTTGCATCCCAAGTTCCACGTGTCTGCTGTGCCACCAAGTCTGAGTCTCCATAACAGAGGACGCGCTGGACGCCTAGTTCCTTGGCGATGTATGAACCGTGAAGGAGTGCTTCGTATTCGGCAACATTGTTAGTTGCTTTGAAGTGGATTTGTAGCACATAACTAAGCTTGTATCCTTGCGGGTTTATTAACACAATGCCAGCCCCCGAGCCCTGTAGCATCTTTGATCCATCAAAGTGCATGATCCAATATGCTTCTTCAGGGAGAGGTACTTCGTCCATGGCTTCTGTCCAATCTGCTACGAAATCTGCCAAGGCTTGAGACTTAATGGCATTTCTAGGTTTATACGTGATGTAGAAGGCGGCGAGTTCAATGCCCCACTTGGCAACTCGGCCTGTGGCATCCGTATTATTGATTATATCTCCCAGAGGTGCCTTGCTCACCACCGTGATTGAATGTTCCTGGAAGTAATGCCTTAGTTTTCTGGCGGCGTAGAAAACACCATAAACCAGCTTCTGGTAATGCGGATAACGCTGTTTGGAGACGGAAAATACTTCACTCATGAAGTAGACCGGACGCTGTTCTGGGATCTCTGATTTTTCCATCTTGCGTTCCACAACCAGGACTAAGCTGACAACCAAGTTGGTTGCCGCGATGTATAGCAGCATTGGTGAAAGAGCATAATTTAGTCCCTTGTGTTTTGTGTGTTAGTTAATAACACTAGTGAACATTTGACAAGATGTTAAGTGATGCAGGTCTTAGTGGTTTGTATTACGAGTGCATCAACACCAATCAGAAGGAAGAATGTTTGTTTCCATTCTGTTTTGACCGGAGATATCCGGAGCAAGGACGGAAATTCCGGGACCGGCAATTCCGGTGTGGAGGCCGGATTTATCCGGGGCACATGAAATCGACTAAGTCGTTAGCAAGTTTTGGTACTGGTGTTCCTCAGCTGCTGGCCAGAAATTCAGCCGGAGATTTCCGGCCATCCCGGATATATGCGGTGCGTAGCCCGGAAATATCCGCCCCAAGCCGGAAATATCCGGCACTTAACCCGGAAATATCCGGGCCCCTGAAAACTGCAACGGACAGATTTTCTGGAGGGGTATTTATACCCCTCCACCTACCTCCAGCCAAGGAGCTCGCCCAGATTTCAACTCCACCATTATTGCAAGCTCAAGATTCGCTAGATCTCCCAATCCCTCCACCCAATCTCGTTGATCTTTGGAGGATTGAAGGAGAAGGCCCCGATCTACATCTTCACCAACTGGATTTACATTTCCACCTCATTCTCTTGAGGGCCCCTTTGCTAGGATTTCCATTAGGAAAACCTAGCTCATTGTTGTTCTTACTTGATTGTCTTTGTGACAGATTGTAGCTGTTAGGGAGCCCCCAAGCCCTATGTGGGTAGAGCCCCGAATCGTTGTTGTAAAGGCTCCGGAATCCGCCTTGAAGGTTTCCGATAGTGGAAGGTGAACCAAACCTTTGTGGTGCGGTTCATCGGAGAATAGGGTGAGCCTTTGTGGCGTTGAGATCGACCTTTGTGGTGCCTCACAACTCTCCAACGAGACGTACTCCCCTAAAAAGGAGGAACTCGGGATTATATCCGTGTCTCCACGTGCTCTCACTTTCGGTTACCTCTATCCTTGTTTATTGTCTTACTTATTGTATCTTGCTTAGTTGCTAGTTTGTCATATAGGTAAATTCACCATAGTTGCATATCTAGAGAATTTACCTTTTGTTTCAAGCCTAAATGGAAAAAGTATTAAAATTGGAGTAACACCTATTCACCCCCCCCCCCTCTAGGTGTCATACGATCCTTTTCAATTGGTATCAGAGCCTTGGCTCTCTTGTTGGGCTTAACCACCTAAGAGAAGTATGACAAGTGATGATGATTCTTCGAAGGACCAAGCCACTCCGGCATCCATGGCCGATCTCAAATTGATGGAAACATCTTTGAATTCGTCCATAGATACCAAATTTACCGAGATGCGTGACTTGCTCATGAAACTCGCAAGTGGCAAGGCTCCTTCGGAGACCATCCCACTAGAGGACTCCGCTAACTCCGATGACGGTGATACCGAGGAGGAAAAAGAGAAAAGGAAAGGGGTTGAACAAACCGATCCTATTAAACCCTCCTCTTCCAACACCAAGCCCGTAGGCGGGAAGCCCGAGTACCATGAGGTCTCTCATTTGTACTCTCCCGACCCACCTATCCCTCATCCTCGCATAAACCCTTTAGGTCCTCCACCTAAGCTTGATGCTTTAGCTTTTACTAGTTGGCAACACTCAATGAGATCTCATGTCAACAGTGCCTCTATCGAGCTTTGGAGGATCATGCAAGCGGGATTCAAGGCCTTGGATCCAAACAACTTGACAAGGAGAGAGGTGGTTGATGCTCAACTCAATGCCACCGCTCTACACATGCTTGAACTTGCCGTTGGTGAAAAGGATATTCATCACATTCAACATCTCACCACCGTCAAAGAAGCTTGGGATTGTCTCTCCGGGGCATTCCTTGGAAATGAGAGCATGAAGAGGAATAGATTTGATGCTTTGAACAATGAAGCCAAAGGCTTCTACATGCTTGAGAGTAAAACTCATGAAGAGATGTATGGAAGACTCAAGATCCTTGCCCAAGCCTTTTATAATGTTGGGGCAAAGTATGCGGATGATGCTTGGGTCAAAAGGAAGTATGTGAATGCTCTCATGCCCTTCGAGCCCGTTGACTTGAAGGCCATACAAGGAAGACACAACTACCTTGAAATGACCTCTAATGAAGTTATGCAAGAGATGCAAGCTTCCAAGGTTGCCACCAAGAATGCTCTAGACAACCGAGCTAGGGCCATGGGAATGAAACAAGGTCCTTCTCTTGCTTTGAAGGCCAAGGTTGTAAGCCTCGATGATAGTGTGGAAGTTGAAGCTTGCCCAAGCAACATTCTTCCCGATGATCTCGAACGTGTCTACCATGATCACGTAGCTCTTGCCACAAGAACATTTTGGCGAGACCCGGCCAAGGCAAAGGGCTCAAATTGACTTGAAGAACAATCCAAGTGGCAAGAAGGAGTTTGCTATCAAGACGAAGACTTGTTACAATTGTCATGACAAGCATCACTTCATCAAAGATTGTCCTTATGAGAATAGAGAGCAACACAGGGGAAGGCTAGTCCCCAAGGGCCAATCCAACATGATACAAAAGAAGCCTTTTGTCAAGAAGAAGCCATTCTTCAAGAAAGCACCAAGAATTGTGTTGATGACTCAAGAAGAGTATCCTTCCGATGATTCCGAAGAAGAAGAAGAACCCACTCGTGAGGTGGCCGCATTGGCCATTGTATCAACTTCATCTCCTTCTCTCTTTGAATCCCCCAATGAGAACATCTCCATCAACACCGTCCGTTGCCTCATGGCCCATGTCACCGAGGTATCATCTTCTACTCCCAAGACTATGCATGAAATGAATGATAACATGACTCTTGTGATTAAGAAAGAACTTGTTGCTTTCGATACCTTTTTGGCTAACTTGCGAGGTGAAGATAAGAAACATGTTGAGGCTCTCATGAGCCAACTTGGTGCCGCCGAAGACCTTCTAGAGGTCAAGGGCAAAATTGAGAGAGAGGACTCTCTTACCATAGCCTCCTTGAAGGCTTCTCTTGAAGAAGAGAGTGAATATAGAACTACTCATGAGGAAAGACTTGAGTCTCTTGATGATCAAAATGATGAAATAATTGCTAAAATCATTAAGGATAGAGATCATGTCTTTGCTAAATATAAAGTGGTCAAAAAGGAGAAAGCCTAGTTTGTGGTTGCTAATGCTAGACTCCTTGAAGATATGGAGAAACTTGACAAGGCTCACAAGGCCTTGGAAAGTAATCATTCTCTTCTAGTAAAGTCTCATGAGCAACTTCAAACTCAACTTTCTAAATCTAACTCACCTAGCACTTCTACTCCTTCATGTGATCATGCAAATGTTATTGAGGAAAATGCTAGGTTGAAGGTTGAGCTTGCCAAGGCCACTAGTGCCAAGACCTCAATTCCCAAAGGTAAAGAAAAGGTTGTTGCTCATGTTGTTGAGCAAAAGCAACACAAAGGGAAGGAGGGTCTTGGTTATGTAGCCAAGGCAAAGAAGAAGAAGAGCAACAACAAGGCCAAGCCCGCACAAACCAAGACTCCCATTGCGAGTGAGAATGCCACTAGGGGCAAGACCACTCGTAGTGACTTTGCGGGAGAAGCTAACCCTCACTACATTTTATATGTTGATTATTATGGTGATGTTTATGCTAAATATGTTGCACCGTATGATGGTTTTGTTGCTCATGCTATTTGGGTCCCAAAGACTCTTATTGCTAACCAAAGAGGACCCATTGCAAAATGGGTACCTAAAACCAAGCAATGATTTCTTGTAGGACTATGCTTCCGGTGGATCTAAATGGGTGGTTGATAGTGGATGCACTAGTCATACGACCGGAAGCAAGGAGATCATGACGGAGTTGGGACCAAATATAAATCACTCATCCGTCACATATGGTGATAAATCAAAAGCGGAGGTAAAGGGCCTCGGCAAGGTGGTAGTTGCAAAGGATACCACCCTTGTAAATGTCATGCTTGTCGAGACCCTCGGTTACAATCTTATGTCCGTTCGTGCACTTAATAAGATGAACTTTGATGTTCATTTTACTATTGATATGGTGGTACTCTTGAGGAGCAAGACTCTAAAGGTCATGTTCGTTGGGTATGTTGAAAATGAGTTGTTTGTGGTGGACTTTTCGGGGTCAACCAACACTCAAGCAATATGCCTATTCGGAAAGGCCGACGTGGGGTGGTTGTGTCATCGCCGCTTGTCCCATGTCAACATGAGAACTTTGCAAAGTCTTCACAAGGGTGGCCACATTCTTGGACTAAAAGACAATGTTTCTTTTTCTAGCGATCGTCTTTGTAGGGCTTGTATTGAAGGAAAGATGCATGATTCTCCCCATCCAAGCAAGACCATCATTTCATCAAAGAGGACTTTGGAACTTCTTCATGTTGATCTCTTTGGTGCTGTGCCACAACCTAGTCTTGGTGGGAAGAAATATTGCTTGGTGATTGTTGATGACTATTCTAGATTTACTTGGGTTTATTTCTTCAAGTCGAAGGATGAGACTCAACAAGCCGTCATCGACTTCTCCAATGAAGTTCAACGTCAACACAATGTTCCCATATTGGCCATTAGAAGTGACAATGGCTCCGAGTTCAAGAACTACACCTTAAATGAGTTTCTTAGTGAAGAGGGGATTCGTCATCAATATTCCGCTGCATATACCCCTCAACTAAATGGTGTAGCCGAAAGGAAGAACCGGACTCTCATGGATATGGCAAGATCTATGTTGGCGGAGTTTAAGTCTCCACTCTTCTTGTGGGCCGAAGCTATCTCCACGGCGTGTCATTCATCAAACCGGTTATTCTTTCGCAAAGGCAAGAAGTTTACACCTTATGAGATGCTGACACCCGATGACGTAGTTACCTGCGTCAAAAGAATATGGGTTAGGTTGAGACTCCAAGTGCAGAGTGTATAGTATAGGAAAGACTGTTTTCCCCACGAGGGATGACTCGAGGGTTTATATCGAACTCTCGGGGAACCAGTAGTGAAAGATTTATCTTCTTATCCTTCTCTTGAAAACCTACAAAACAAAGTAAATTGTTTTGTGCCCTCAACCTCACAAAGTTGTTGTCAAGCATAAGGTGTGAGTATGATATGAAAAGATAATAAATGCAAAACAATAAATAAATATGCAATGATGATAAATAAATATGCAAGGATGGTGGAAACAACGATGGATGATATTTTTGGGTTTTGTATTGTGAATGCAAGATATAAAAGTGTTTTTGTATTTTCGGATTTTTAAATGGCAGAAAATGGAAAATGCTTAAAAGTTGTTGGAAAGGTGTTTCTTATGATTAAAAATGGACCGGGGTTCATGGTTTCACAAATGCACTCTCTCTTTAATAAAGTGGTAGATAATGGAACACTAGAATTGACATATTAGATTGCAACAAAAAGGTTTCATGACAAGTTACTAATTATATGGGCATCACGTCCTAACATAGAGATCTTTTGTTTATTAATCTCTCTTATACTCCACTGAGATGGGAATTAAATCGAGTGATCCCATTATTAAGATAAATCAGAGTATAGCATTAAGTTCTATGACATGAAGTTAAAATAAGAACATGCTAGATGTAGTCATGGAGAAATGGCAAGGTCACCCCCACATCTCCGGTAGCAAGGTATTTTTCTTTATCCCTAGTGAGGCAACAAAGTAAGGTAAAGTACCCAAGTGGATCGCGGAACTTCTGTCACTTTCACCGCACTAGCCACCCCCCATTACTCCATCGAATTCACACGTTCCCCCTCACACGCTCTCATACACAAGTCTGATCAAAACAAGTAAACAAGAACGGGGTACATAATATGCATCTACTTTCATAACTGAAACGAAACTATTGCAATCTCAAACATATATTAACTCATAAAAAGATCCACCACAAAGGTATTACATAGATGACCGTAATCATGTTCAGCAGCTCATACGGTGCTAATTAGTGAAGCTCAAAGAGAGGAGAGATACATAAGTTACTTCCACAAACCCATAGTCCAGGGGTGGACTACTCCTTCTTCATCATGGAGACGGTGGAGAAGTCGTTGGAGAGGATGGAGACCACGCCGGCAGCGCCCCGCCGGAGTTTTCCCCCTCCAATCTGCAGCTCCAGGTCTCTGTTTCGTGGTTTTGTGTTTCTGCGGCGCTCTCTTTCGCAAGCCGTCGGGGGACTATTTTTATAGTCGTTTTTAGGTCAAGACGAAGGCACGGAGATGAAACGGACGGCATCGGATCAACGAGGGGGGAGAGAGGTGCTCTCACGCGGCCAGAGAATCTGGCCGCGTGGGACCCCCAAAATCCTCCTCGGACTTCCTTTGCTGCGCTTCCTTGGCTCCTACGCTTTGTTCCTTCCAAAAAAAATGATCCCCGCAAAATATTAGGTCATTTGGACGTCGTTTGGGTCCTTGAAACATCAAAATATAGAAAATAGGGTTTTCTACCAGTGCAGGGTTAATTCCAGAAAAATAGGGAAACTGTGAAATATCCCCAAAATCAATATAAAACAATGATATAACCCTTATATGATGCAAATATGATTGAAATATAAGTAATGCAATGCAAAGTTCATGTATGCATTTTACATACATCAACATCCCCAAGCTTAACCTATACTCGTCCTCGAGTATGAAGGTGATAAAACTAACATGGACTTTGCTTTTTAATACTATCAATGGATATCAAAGATGATTACTATTGGTACATAGAGTCAAATGATTTATTCTCAAAGGAGTAGCAATATACAAGATAGATTATGAAGTGATATCAAATATTCAATGTAAGGATGTTCAATGATAATTCACAAAGTGTAACATAGAAGAAAGTACTATGGGCCAAATGTATGCATAATGAAAAATAAAAACATCCTATAATGGTCATAGAGTATTCTTGTAAATCTGAATATAAAAGGTGGACACTTTGAAAAGATAGATAAATAACTAGAGGTAAAACATGAATAAGTTTCATCTAGCTTCCAAATGCTTCTACTTAAGTTAATGTTTGCAATGTGGTATTCATTGGTGTGGAGCTCCCATTACCCCTATCATAGCATCTTGAATGGTTAAGTTGAAAGTGAAAGCAAATATGAGTAGTGTGCCTGACAAAGTATGGGTTGAATGCCTCATGCCCCATGAATACAAGTACCTCTCCAACTGTGTCGGGGGGCTGCCCCCGGGTAGGGCAAAGATGATGTGTTATGAACAGTTAAGGTCTAACCGGATCAAGGTTAGCCGGGTCACTTGGGCCAGATCTCAAGGGGATTCGGTTAGTTCTACTTCAAGCCAGAGTAAGAGGAAGGACCAAAGGGGATCCGGTGAGGTTTAACCGGATCCAAGGAGAAGAGCCGGCAAAGTTATCCGGATCGGTCAGGATGGATCCGGGTAGGGCGACTCGGATGTTGCACAGGGGCCAAGTAATGTCAGTAAAGTCACGGGCACTGCAATGTTACTGACCGGGGCTCAGGAGCCAGCAAGGTACAACCACAGGTTTTCCGGGTCACAAGCCCCTAGGCGCTGACTCGGCCAATTCGGGAAAGGGGCAGTGGCTAGGCTACTGTGGTCTACACTGCCTTAAGCTCAAAGAGGAAAGATAAGCCTGTGGTGGACAGAGGGTGAGCTGGGCTGAGTGACAGTGGCCAGTGTTTGTCCTGTTCTCCTTGTCCATGCCATTGTCCTCTGCGGCCAGGGGCAAAAGGGTAATTCGGTTACTGTATATATGCACACCACCTTCTCCTGTGAGAGGATCGACCATTGTGAGCATCATTTCCCCCCCAAGCTTCATCTTCTACCTGGAGCTCTCTCCATTGTTCATCATACAGCTCAAGGAGCGCTCTGTACTTGTAAACACTTGAGATATAAGAGAGTAGGCTAGAGCTGCAGTAGGGGTGTTACCTCCACAAGAGGGCCCCGAAGCAGGGTACATCGTGGTGTTCTTTGCTGTTCTTGGTTTGCTTTGTTCTTGTTGGTTCTGCGAGTTCTTGTTTGATCTTCATGCGTGCTTCATAGCGCGCAAACCCTCCCCGGTTCCCCCAACGCCCAAGCGAGCCCACACTTAAGCCATCCCATGGCATCTGCCGTGACACCACCACGACAGTTGGCGCCCACCGTGGGGCAAGCATTGGCGTTGGCTGGGGTTTCCATCCGGACGGGCTCCGTCACTGGTGCCGGCGAGCGGGTCCTCTCCGGGCTCGTGTGCAAGCTCGGCGAGTTCAACTTCATCAGCGACAACGCGGGGTGCTTCTCCAACAAGCCCTTCCCCGCGAATGGCTTCCTCATGACGCTGGGCAGCTTCGTCACCTACGTCGCCACCGAGCCAGTTCGCGAGTACCCGGCGCAGGTGCTCGTGGCTGCGGATCCTCCCTCTTTCCGCGCAGCTCGCGGAGGGCGTAGCGCTCGCCCTGGGAGCAGCGTGGAGGTCATGGTGGCTGCCGCAAACGCTGCTGCAGGCAAAGGAGGTGCCAGCACGAGCGTGCCAGAGGAGCTGGCCACGCCAGTCGATCCGGCTGACAAGCCGACCGGACAGCTAAGTTCCCTAAGGAGAAACCCGATCCGGTTGGTCCCCTTGGCATGTCAAGCAGGGATGCTTCCTTAGAGGGTATCTTGGAAAAGCTAGCTCGGCCAGTGGCTCCTGGAGCAAATGTTGATCTTACTGTAGCTCAGCTAGAGGCAGAGCGCCTGAGGTTGCAAAAAGAGGCTCGGTTAGTGATAGAGTCTAGGCAAGAGTTTGATAGAGACCTGAGAGAATACAATGCTGCCAATGGTATCACAGATGGCTTTACTCCTGTAGTGCACCGCTCGCGCAAGAAAGCCGAGTTGCGTAACAGAGGCAAGGACCTCAACGACGAGTTGGCTAGAGCTGCAGGTTCGAGCTCAAGTAAAGCCACTAGTCATAGGTCCGGAACAGGCAAGCCGGTTTATAGCTCCCCGGCTAAGAATCTTAGGGCTGCAGCAGCAGCACGAGCCGAATTAAGTAACCTGACCGGGGATGCTTGGCGCAAGCAGCGGAGAGAGTGAATGAGCTAGTGGATGTGTGCAACAGGCAGAATGAGCCTACCGGAAAGCTAATCCGGATGCTGGTGGTTCCCGGTAGTGTGTCGGTTAGGGCTGCTAGCCAGAAGTCTAAGGGCCAGCGTCATCTCCGCATGTTGTTGACCGAGCCCAAAGTGTGAACTCGGGTAAGAGCAAGCAGCTGCAAACTTATGCGTATATGCGCAAGCAGCTAGCAGCCAAGGAAAGGCGGACAAGCAGAAACAGTGGTGGTCAAGGCAATCCGGGTACTGGAAGGGGAAATTCGGCTGGCCGAGGTCAACCACCTCGCCACCCGGACAGCAAATGATGGCACAGGTGCAGCAGCAAAGTGGTGGCCAGGTGGGCTACCGCTATGACGATGGCAATTCGGCTATGGCGCGAGCCGGATACCAGACGTATGACAATGCACTGGCGTCGAGACTGGGGCCTCGGATGTTGGATCCGGATGATCAGCGTCTCAAGTTGGACAGAATCTACCAGTCCGAGAAGCTGGAAGAGCAAGGCCCACCGGGTCCACCATGCTTTGGACCTCGGATAATGAATGAGCCAAGTGTGCCGTTGTTCCAGCTCGGCCGCAACACGAAGCCGTATAATGGCAGCACCAAGCCACAGGATTGGCTGACGGACTATGTATCATCAGTGCACATTGCGGGGGCAATCGCCGATGGGCGGTCCGGTATCTCCCGCATATGTTAGAAGGTCCAGCCCGGATCTGGTTGAATAACTTGCCGCCGGGTAGTATCAATTGTTGGATGGATTTGGAACAGGCGTTTAACAGCAACTTCTCCAGCACCTACAAGAGGCCAAACCGACCTCAGCTCCTGGCTGCGTGCAAGCAGGAAGAGAGGGAGACAGACCGAGAGTATTTGACTCGGTGGAGCAACATGCGCAATTCTTGCGAAGGTGTAGTGGAGGAGCAGGCCATTTCATGGTTTGCACAGGGATGCAGGCATGGTACCCACTTTGGCAGAAACTCCAAAGAGATATGCCGAAAACCCTGGCAGATATGATCCGGATAGCAGACACGTATGCGCTGGGTGATCCAACACAGCCCGCATTGGATGCAGTGGGAGCAAACAGGAGGCAACCGTTAATAACCGAGTTGGACCATTAAGGCCCAGTGACCGACATGAATTCGGTTACAAGAGAAGAGATCCGGATTACAGATACGGTTCTGATCAAGTTGCTGCGGTAAACATGGATCAACCCGGTGGAGGAGATGCGCAGAGGCAGAAAACTGATGGTCCGCTTGGAGGCCGAATCAAGGTGCTTGGCCGAAGAAAGTGTGGGAGGGACCAAGTCCACCTCTGACTTTTGAGTCCAGATTAGATGGGCCTTGCTGTTATCACACCACTGATCCGCGCAAACCGGCTAATCATTCGACCCGGAACTGTAGTTGGCATCACCGCATTCAGGCGGAAGGTCAAAGAGGACCACCTCAAGAGGTGCTCCTAGACCGAATTTCAGGCCAAACATGCCGCTAACCGGAGCCAATGCGACCCCGGTCAACGCTGGAACTCCAAGGCCAGCAGCAACGAAGCCGGTTAACCTGGTGAACATGGGAGGCAGTGACAATGATGGCCCAAGTAGGCAAGGTGGATACCCTGGGAATGATTACAAGGAAGCACATCAGAGTTATGTGGTTTTCGTGACCGAGCCAACTGACAAGAAAAGTCAGTTGAGACGAGCAAAGGAGGTGAATGCCGTGATGCCAGCAGTTCCAAAGTACTTGAACTGGTCTGAGCAGGAGATCACTTGGAGCAGGGCGGATAACCCAATCATGCCAAGCCCAGGAACTATGCACTGGTGGTGGATCCAACTTGGTTGGACCCAAGCTGAACGTGAAATTTAGCCGAGTCTTGGTCGACAATGGCAGTGCCATAAACATCATGTATCGGGACACAATGGTCAAGTTGGGTATTTCGCCGAATCAGTTGCAACAGAGCAGTGTACTTTCCATGGCATAGTACCCGGGGTGTCTTGTTCCCCCATGGGTAAGATCTGGGTAGATGTGTTGTTTGGTACCAGGGACAATCACAGACTTGAGAGTCTCGAGTTCGAGGTGGTGGATTTGGAAAGCCCATACCATGCTCTGCTTGGCAGGCCAGCATTAGCCAAGTTCATGATATCTACTCATGTGGCCTACCTCAAGATGAAAATGCCTGGCCCGAATGGTGTTATCACCGTTGCGGGAGACTACAAGAAGGCCATACAGTGTGCTACAGTTGGTTCCAACTTAGCCGAATCACTGGTGATACAAGCTGAAAAGAGCAAGATGCACGAGGTGGTGGCAATGGCGAAGTCGGCTCAGTTAGGCGTGCTGGCCATGACCAACCCGGATGGCGGCGCAACCTTTGAAGTGCCCAAGGAGACAAAGAAGATCCCCATTGACCCGGAGAACCCGGAGCGCATGGCCATCATTGGAGCCGGTTTGGGCGAGAAATAGGAAAGCGCGCTCTGCCACTTCCTCCGTGAGAATCGGGATATCTTTGCATGGTCGGCTAAGGACCTGCCTGGTGTTCCGAGGGAGTTGGCAGAGCACTCTTTGTTTGTCAGGCCAGAAGTAAACCGGTTAAGCAACCGACTCGGCGTCTCTCAGAGATAGAAGAAAAGTGGTGCTCGATGAGCTGGCTAAGCTACTGCAGCCGGATTTATTATGGAGGTGTTGCATCCAGACTGGATATCCAATCCGGTTCTGGTGAGAAGAAGAAGGACGAACCAGCTGTGGTCAAGGTGTGGCGCATGTGCATCGACTTCACCAATCTGAACAAGGCGTGCCGAAGGATCCATTTCCTTTACCTCGGATTGATCAAGTGATCGATTCCACTGCTGGGTGTGAGTTGTTGTCTTTTATTGATGCGTACTCTGGTTTTCACCAGATACCACTGAACCCTAAAGATCAAATAAAGACTGCTTTTATTACCCCGTATGGGGCGTATTGCTATCGTGTCATGTGTTTCGGTTTGAGAAATGCCGGTGCAACTTATCAGAGATGTATGCAAAAGCTTGCACTCTCAAATGGGTAAAAATGTGCAGGTGTATGTCGATGACATTGTCATCAAAACAAAAGAGAAACGTACTCTCCTCGAGGATCTCGAGGAAACATTTGTGAACTTGAGAAAATATCGGTTAAAATTGAATCCGGATAAGTGCACCTTTGGTGTCCCGGCTGGAAAGTTGCTTGGCTTCCTTGTATCAAGCCGAGGCATTGAAGTTAACCCGGCTAAGATCCGAGCCATAGAAAACATGAAATTGCCTAAGTGTCTAAAAGATGTGCAAAAATTCACCGGGTGCTTAGCCTCATTGAGCCGGTTTGTGAGTCGGTTAGGAGAGAAAGCCTTGCCCTTATATCAATTGATGAAAAAGAGCACCGGGTTCACATGGACCCCACAGGCAGATTCGGCTTTCAATGAGTTGAAAAAGATGTTGTCCACTGCTCCAGTTTTGGCATCACCTTTGCCGAAGTGAACCGATGTTGCTTTACATTGCGGCCACTAACCGGGTCGTAAGTGTGGTTATTGTGGTAGAAAGAGAAGAAGAGGGCAAATCCGTGCAGAGGCCGGTGTACTATTTGAGTGAGGTGATCTCAACTTCGAAGCAAAATTATCCTCACTACCAAAAGATGACATATGGTGTGTACCTGGCGGTCAAGAAGTTGAAACATTACTTCCAAGAGCACCCGATTACAGTGGTGTGTGAAGCTCCAATTGCGGAGATCATTGGGTGCAAAGATGCAACTGGCCGAGTTGCCAAATGGGCGATAGAAGTGTCTCCTTACACACCGCATTATGAGAGAAGAGATGCTATCAAGTCTCAGGCTTTGCCGGATTTCCTTTGTGACTGGGCTGAGATGCAATATGAGCCACCTAAACCGGATTACAATTACTGGAGGTTGCACTTTGACGGTTCCAAATGCAAAATCGGGCTAGGTGCTGGGTGGTGCTCACATCACCAAAACAGGATCAATTGCGATATGTATTGCAGATTCATTTCTCAGCGTCAAACAATGTAGCCGAGTATGAGGCACTGATCCATGGGCTTAATGTGGCTCGGGACATCGGCGTTCGCCGATTGAATGTTTCGGTGATTCGGATTTGGTCGTGCAGCAATCTTCTGGAAATTGGGATGCTCTTGATGCCAATATGGCACTGTATCGGTTTCATGTTCAGAAAATTTCGGGATTTTTTGAAGGCTGTGAATACAAGCATATACCTCGGCTGGAAAACCAAGCTGCAGATGTTCTGTCAAAACTCGGGTCGTCTAGGGAGGCAATCCCACCCGGAATATCCTTGAATCATCTAAGGGTCCCTTCAATCAAACCTTCGCCTGATTCCGAGTCGATTTTTATTCCCAAGCAAGAATCCGAAGCTATTCCTATGAATGTTGATGTTGAGTATATCGAGGAAGACCCGGGGACTGCATGCCCGGACTCGGGGACTGCTCACACAGATTCGGAAAATGCTAACCGAGTCTTGGGAAAGAGGAGCAGAGATGAAGATGATGCTAACCGGATTGTGGGGAATGGACAGAAGCTGATAGAAGAAATAATGGCGGCCAAACCTGTGGAAGAAAATGAGCACTTGTTCCCTTTGCATCCAGTACCAGAGTGGGCTGAAGAGATCATGAAGTTCATCGAGGAAGGAAGCTTGCCAAGCGATGAACCAAGGCTAGGCGTGTCCAGAGGAGATCCAAGGCTTATACCATCATCAACAAGGAGTTATACAAAAGAAGTGTAACCGAGGTGTTGCAGCGCTGCGTGGAGCCAGCAGAGGGCAAGGAGATGCTCCTAGAGATACACCAAGGTGAATGTGGACATCATTGCAGTACAAGAGCCCTGGTGGCTAAAGTGTTCCGGCATGGATTTTATTGGCCCACTGCTCATGCAGATGCGGAGGACATAGTCCGCAGATGTGAAGGATGCCAGAGATTTGCTAAGCAAACACACTTACCCGCATCGGCACTGAAGACAATTCCTATTACTTGGCCATTTGCGTGTGGTGTTTGGATATGGTGGGAGATTTCAAGCCGGCTAGGGGCAACATGACACATATGCTGGTGATGGTGGATAAGTTCACCAAGTGGATAGAGGTGAAACCAATACGGAAAGTGGATGGCCGTTCGGCTGTAACTTCTTGAAAGAAATCATTTTGAGATACGGATACCCTCATAGCATCATCTCGGATAACGGCACAAACTTTGCTGTCGGAGAGTTTGCCCGATTCTGCATGAATAAGGGGATCCGGTTAGACATAGCCTCAGTGGCACATCCAGAGTCCAATGGACAAGTGGAAAGATCAAATGCTCTAGTGTTAGCCGGCATCAAGGCTCGTCTCATTGAACCATTGTTGAAAACTCCGGGTGCTGGATAGATGAAATCCCATCAGTTCTATGGGGTCTAAGGACTACACCGAATCGGTCAACAGGCTATACGCCATTCTTTCTGGTTTATGGGGCAGAAGCTGTCCTACCCACTGACATAGAATATGATGCACCAAGGGTGGCAATGTACACTGAAACCGAGGCAAAGAGGCCCGGGAAGATGCAGTGGATCTGCTAGAGGAAGCAAGAGAGTTGGCCCTGTCTCGGACAGCAATATACCAGCAAAATCTCAGGCGTTATCATAGCCGAAAATCAGTCCTCGAGTGTTTCATGAGGGTGATCTAGTGCTGAGGCTGGTGCAGCGCAGCAAAGGCCGACACAAATTGTCACCTCCATGGGAGGGACCATTCATTGTGAGCAGGGCTATGCACAATGACTCGTACTATCTTATAGATGCACAGGAACCAAGGGAGGATGGCTTGGACAGACCCGGACAGGAAACCAAGCGACCTTGGAATGTAGCTCTGCTTCGACCCTTTACTCTTAAAGGGCGCAATGTATGTATTTCAATTTATCATGAATGAAATCGCAGTAATCCGAGTCTGGACTCGGGGACTGCTTCGTCCTTATGCATGTGTTGTTTATTACTGTTTTGTTTTTGCCGTTCGTGTGCCGAATCGCTTTGAACCTTGTTCTAAGTTTCAAGTAATGTATGTTGTGTTGTTGATCTCGTGACTCGACTGACAAACACCAAAATGGTAGTCAAGAGCAGAGATGAGGAATATGGGAAACATGAAAATGGACTCGGGGACTCGGTCCAAAACCGATTCGGCACATGTCGTTTACTAACCCCTGTTATTTATTTTTTCGTTTATGTTGAATGATTCTAAACCACAACTCGCATGTTTCAAGTATTGTATGCTATGATTCCTATCTTGTGACTCGACTGTCAAAACACCCAAAGAGGTAGACAAGAGCAAAGATTTGGCAAAAGTAGTAAACAAGAAAACAGACTCGGGGACTCGGTTTAAGATGATCCAACATAAACCTTGTCCGGATCGCGTTAAGCATGATAAGCATAGTCTCGAAAGAACTTAAAATAGTCTATTACATCTGCTCCCGGCATACCGGGGATTTAATGTTTTTGTTAAGTACTTCAGGGTGCAGCGGACTCGGTCGCGGCAGACTCGGTCATAGGAGTTTCGGTTGCGGGAACTTCTGTGGTAGGAGCCTCGGTTAGCGAGCTTCGGGGGCACGGGCTTCAGCTACGGGTGCTTCGGTTGAAGTGGACGCGGTTACGGGAGGTTCTGTTGCTGGAGCAGACTCAGAAGATGGTGGCACTTCGGAAGTAATCTTGACTGGAGAGCTTGAAGGATGGTCGGAGTCGGAGGCTGGTACCTTGCTGGATTCTTCTTCTTCATCAGGCTCGCCCTCAGAGTCGGCATATTCTTCAGCGGAGGCATCGTCCGATTCCTCTTCTTCAGTCTCTTCCCCATCGGAATAGACCGGAGCGTCCAGATCAAGATGCTTGGTGCGTGCAAATTCGGCCATGAAGTTGGCGGCTTCTTCACGGATCTTGATCCGGTCGGGATCTGAAGCCCATGAAGAACCCTCGCGAAATGAGCGCACTTTGGCAAGATCAATTAGCTCATACCAGGACATGATGAATAGCAAAGCTGCGTCAGCACCAGCGCGGGCGGACGAAGATCTCCACTGCTGTAACCGGGTCATTGCTTGATCCAAGTCTCTGATCAGCTCTTCCGCAGGCACAACTTGCCGCGCTTCTGGAAACAAGATTAGGTGAGCCTTGAGACTTGCATTAAGCAGATCAATATGGGAATCCTTCAAAGGAGCAATCCGAGCCTTAAGTGCTGTGATATGATCTTCGATGTCCCATGTCTCTGGTAAGGGAGCACCGGTTAATTTAGTTCTCTCAGCTCGGGCGTCTCTCACAGCTTTGGCGGCTTGAAGCCGGATGCTGGTAAACTCTCCTACAAACAAATAAGCTAATACCGAGTTAAGCGAGAAGGAACACAAAAATGTATGTCGGATAAGAGCAGAAGGAAAAGAAGAGATTCGGCAAAACTTACGATCCATGTCATCATTGAGGCTACCAAGTGCAGCAAGCCATTTCGCACTGGATGCTTTGTGAGCACTCATTTCTTCTTTCGCCGCTTTGACTTCGGCTTCAGATTCGGCAACGGCCGTTTGAATTTGCTTATCCAGTTCGGCCCGCTTCTGTAGCCCGGCCTTGAGAGTATCTCGCTCCTGCTGAATCGTGTCTTTTTCCTTCCGCAGCGCATCCCGCTCTTCTTTGACCTTGTTCTTCACCTTTTCAACCCGGTCAAGCTCTCGCTGGAGCCGAGTCACCTCTGACTTTTCCTCCTCTAAAGCGCGCTTTTGCTTTTCTTCTTTTTTGTCCATTTCAAGACAGAGCCCATCGAAGGAAGTTTGGAGCTTCTGATGCTGATGGGCGAGCTTCTTAAAGAGCTTGCTGCGAGCGGTCATGGTTTCCTGAAAGAAAACATGCAAATGGCGTCAAAAGAATCTCGGGGACTGGCCCGAGATTAACCGAATCAATTTGAAAAGAGACTCGGGGACTGGGAGTCCCACAATTGCTTCGGCTAAGGCAAGTTTCATGATCAAATTTTTTAAGATTCAAGCCGAATGACTTTCTTACTCAGGGAGTATCAGTCGTTCGACCCGAATCTCGGGGACTGGGAATAGTGTAGTTTGATCATGATAAAGTAAAAGCAAGATTCGGTGAAGTTACCTCGAAGACCTTGTTAGCTTCAGTAACCGAGTTCTGCACGGAGTGTAAAGATTGGAACATCCGGCTAGGCCCAGCCGGATGTGGCGCTGAAGTAGAGAAGTCTTTGGCGAGGTCAATGTCATTCCAAGCTTCAATGAATTGCTTGGCAGTCTCGAGCTTATCGCTGTTCGGAGTGGGGGTTTTCGACAGAGCCTGGCCGAATCGAATCACTGATGGAGTACCAGAAGTGTTCTTGCTAGCAACCACCTGCTTGTCCGAGGCGGCAGGAGTTGTGCCAGAAGCAATTTGAGTCGGCTGGGGTGGAGATGATGCACCCGGGGTCTGTCTCTGCTGTTGCGGTTTCTGTTGCTTCTCGGAAGTTTGTTGTTGCTGTTGCTGCTTCTGCTTTTTCTTCTTCTGCTGTTCTTGGTTCAGCAGGGCTTGCGCTGCGGGAGTAGGGCGAGGATCCGGCTTAGGCAAGGACGTAGCCGATGTCTTGGCCTTTTCCTTCTCCAGCTCCTTCAGAGGGCGTGGCCAACTTGAATCTCGGATGGGAGCCGAGGTTTCCTCACTCTCCAAGTCAATAACCGGCTCTGAAATGGGAGTCGGCTGAGGAATATTGGCAGTTGTGACACGCGTTGGTGAGATGGCAGTTCTGTCAGGAGACTGGGTTTCCATGGCAGTATCCAATGGAGGAATGGGAGAAGAGATAGATGAATGAGTCTGCGCGGTGATGAGGACATCACTGCATGAAGCAAAGCAAACAGTTAACTCGGATAGATATGACTCGGTTAACAGAGGAAGAAAGCAAATGAAGTTAAGTCAGTATTACCCCTTGGTGGTAGGCATCGGCTTGACGCGATTCGACTTGGAGCCAGACTTCTTGATTCTCTTGGCTTTAGGGGAATCAGATCCGGGCGCGTCAGTGCGTTTCCGAGATGTCCCTTCAGCGTCTTGTTTGGCTGGAACATAAGGTGGTGACCATGAAATCGGATTGGCGTCGATGGGATCTAAGATCCTGCAATCATCATCTTCCTCGTCGGAAATGTTGTGAATAGTTGATTGCTTACCCTTGCGGACTGGCTTGGCGCGCGGGATAGGCAAATAATCATCCGTATCCGGATCTTCTTCGCCCTCGCGCGGCGGGCTGAGATCCGGTCCCCATTCTTTGGTGGAGAGATCTCCATCTTCGATAAGTTGGCGATCAAACAGCTACAGAAAAGTCAATGCAAATCCGGATTAGTCCGATGCCATTTTGATAAAATATGGTTCGATTCGGAGAATGGTGAACTAACCTGTGGTGGAAGGCGTTCTCGGTAAGACGGCTTTACGCCCCACCGCCATTTATCCGACATCTCTGTGGCGGCAATGGCGTTTACCCGTCGCCTGATGGAAACTTTGCTAAGGTCATGCCTGCTGATCCGGGTAGGATCTAGCAGACCACCCATGTGGCAAATCTTGTGTTCACGTCTTTGGAGAGGGCTGACCCGGCGACCGATGAAGGTCCGGAGCAGATCATCCGAGATCAGGCCCTTCTCCAGAAAACCCTCCAGAGTACTGTGTACTGTCTGAAGTTCGGCGATAGTCTCAGCCGGATTGTATCCGAAGTTCAATTCGGCTGTGGGTGGCTCGATCTTGAACTCGGGCAGATTGAGGGCATCATGGCCTTCAGCACTCTTCACATAGAAGAAAGTCCTTTGCCACTTCTTGACAGTGTCTAGGCCGGTGACACGGGGAAGATGGATCCCTGCCTTGGCGTGATGCTAACCGGACCGCAAGCAGTCATCAGCTTCGGCTTAGTGCCTGGAATAGTATGTTTGCGGAGGTGGAAATACTTTGCCCATATGTCGACAGTCGGCCAGAGACCGAGATAGCCCTCGCAAAAGGAAGTAAAGGCCGATAGGGAAACGAAGGAATTAGCCGGGAGGTGATGAGGTTGTAGGCCAAAGAAATCCAGGAATGCCCGGAAGAAATCACTTGCCGGCAATCCGAATCCGCGCTCGAAGTGCGCTAGGAACACCACTCGTTCACCAGGTTCGGTAACCGGTGCGAGTTCCTTCCCCGGTTTGCGGCATATAACTTGAGAAGTTATACGCCGGGTGCTTAATAGCCATTCCAGATCGTCCTTTGTAACGTCGGAACCCTCCCAACTGCCCGGGGGTAGCTTCGGCATATCCGAATCAGTCCTGCAAAAAGTCGGATATGGTCGAGTCAAAATGAATCGGATAGTGATGTAACCGAATCAGATCTAAAAGTGATTCGGCTGAGCTTATCCCGGATGAAGTTAACCGGATTCAGCGGGAAAGGTGATTCGATTGGCAACTACAAACACTTTCTGCAAGAATCTAGGGTTACTCAAGATCTACCGCAGCAGTAAATAAGAAAGGAAATCAAGTGAAAAATGTGGTGGAACTGCTCAAACGGAGGCAAGCCTAACTAGGGCAATCTAGTGCAAAACTTGGAAAGGAGATCCAGGGAATGCACTAAGGCTTAGCTATGAACCACTATGCGAATAGATCTACAAGAAGCAAATGCGAGTTTCCCGTGGGATATGAACTCCTCGAGTTCGCCATGGCCAGAGAAAAAGAAACTCACGATGGTGACGTGACGGGGAAGAAGCTCGATGAAGAAACGGAGGTGCACGGCGCGGTGCGCAGTTCCGGCAAGTCTTCTCCGGCGCGGCGAGGTCGCAAAGGCGAGATTGCGGCGGCGGCAGTGGCCAGATGGAGGTTTTCGGAGTGGGGAACGAGCGGAGAAGAAGAGAAAACCCCCAGCGCCCCTATTTATAGCGCTGGCTGGTAACTGGCGCACTACTGCGCAGTTCTCGGGGCGTCGCAGGTTGAGTGCGCCCTGGAACTCTGTGGTCGCAGCTGTGGCCGTGTATTTCAGACACATGTTGGGCCACAGAATCGGAAGCAGTCGTGCGGATTGGGTGTGCCGGTCAACGAAGAAACCGAGGAGACACGGTCGTTTGGTCAAATGCACTCAAGTACCCGGAGAATCCGGATAACGTGCTGTCAGTAACATGTCAGATCAGAGACCCGGATTATGGGGCTTTACGAAGAGATTCACTGCCAAGTGTCCCGGGAAATCCTGAGACAGGATTGTGTAATATGTGATTCGGTTAGTGATGTTCGTTTTTAACCTGCTACGGCTCTTCAGCCGAGGCTGTAGAACCGCACCAGCTTCGGGGACTACTGTCGGGGGGCTGCCCCCGGGTAGGGCAAAGATGATGTGTTATGAACAGTTAAGGTCTAACCGGATCAAGGTTAGCCGGGTCACTTGGGCCAGATCTCAAGGGGATTCGGTTAGTTGTACTTCAAGCCAGAGTAAGAGGAAGGACCAAAGGGGATCCGGTGAGGTTTAACCGGATCCAAGGAGGAAGAGCCGGCAAAGTTATCCGGATCAGTCAGGATGGATCCGGGTAGGGCGACTCGGATGTTGCACAGGGGCCAAGTAATGTCAGTAAAGGTCACGGGCACTGCAATGTTACTGACCGGGGCTCAGGAGCCAGCGAGGTACAGCCACAGGTTTTCCGGGTCACAAGCCCCTAGGCGCTGACTCGGCCAATTCGGGAAAGGGGCAGTGGCTAGGCTACTGTGGTCTACACTGCCTTAAGCTCAAAGAGGAAAGATAAGCCTGTGGTGGACAGAGGGTGAGCTGGGCTGAGTGACAGTGGCCAGTGTTTGTCCTGTTCTCCTTGTCCATGCCATTGTCCTCTGCGGCCAGGGGCAAAAGGGTAATTCGGTTACTGTATATATGCACCACCACCTTCTCCTGTGAGAGGATCGACCATTGTGAGCATCATTTCCCCCCCAAGCTTCATCTTCTACCTGGAGCTCTCTCCATTGTTCATCATACAGCTCAAGGAGCACTCTGTACTTGTAAACACTTGAGATATAAGAGAGTAGGCTAGAGCTGCAGTAGGGGTGTTACCTCCACAAGAGGGCCCCGAAGCAGGGTACATCGTGGTGTTCTTTGCTGTTCTTGGTTTGCTCTGTTCTTGTTGGTTCTTGCGAGTTCTTGTTTGATCTTCATGCGTGCTTCGTAGCGCGCAAACCCTCCCCGGTTCCCCCAACGCCCAAGCGAGCCCACACTTAAGCCATCCCCATGGCATCTGCCGTGACACCACCACGACAGTTGGCGCCCACCGTGGGGCAAGCATTGGCGTTGGCTGGGGTTTCCATCCGGACGGGCTCCGTCACTGGTGCCGGCGAGCGGGTCCTCTCCGGGCTCGTGTGCAAGCTCGGCGAGTTCAACTTCATCAGCGACAACGCGGGGTGCTTCTCCAACAAGCCCTTCCCCGCGAATGGCTTCCTCATGACGCTGGGCAGCTTCGTCACCTACGTCGCCACCGAGCCAGTTCGCGAGTACCCGGCGCAGGTGCTCGTGGCTGCGGATCCTCCCTCTTTCCGCGCAGCTCGCGGAGGGCGTAGCGCTCGCCCCGGGAGCAGCGTGGAGGTCATGGTGGCTGCCGCAAACGCTGCTGCAGGCAAAGGAGGTGCCAGCACGAGCGTGCCAGAGGAGCTGGCCACGCCAGTCGATCCGGCTGACAAGCCGACCCGGACAGCTAAGTTCCCTAAGGAGAAACCCGATCCGGTTGGTCCCCTTGGCATGTCAAGCAGGGATGCTTCCTTAGAGGGTATCTTGGAAAAGCTAGCTCGGCCAGTGGCTCCTGGAGCAAATGTAGATCTTACTGTAGCTCAGCTAGAGGCAGAGCGCCTGAGGTTGCAAAAAGAGGCTCGGTTAGTGATAGAGTCTAGGCAAGAGTTTGATAGAGACCTGAGAGAATACAATGCTGCCAATGGTATCACAGATGGCTTTACTCCTGTAGTGCACCGCTCGCGCAAGAAAGCCGAGTTGCGTAACAGAGGCAAGGACCTCAACGACGAGTTGGCTAGAGCTGCAGGTTCGAGCTCAAGTAAAGCCACTAGTCATAGGTCCGGAACAGGCAAGCCGGTTTATAGCTCCCCGGCTAAGAATCTTAGGGCTGCAGCAGCAGCACGAGCCGAATTAAGTAACCTGACCGGGGATGCTTGGCGCAAGCAGCGGAGAGAGTGAATGAGCTAGTGGATGTGTGCAACAGGCAGAATGAGGCCTACCGGAAAGCTAATCCGGATGCTGGTGGTTCCCGGTAGTGTCGGTTAGGGCTGCTAGCCAGAAGTCTAAGGGCAAGCGTCATCTCCGCATGTTGTAGTTGACCGAGCCCAAAGTGTGAACTCGGGTAAGAGCAAGCAGCTGCAAACTTATGATGCGGTATATGCGCAAGCAGCTTGCAGCTCAAGGAAAAGGCGGACAAAGCAGAAACAGTGGTGGTCAAGGCAATCCGGGTACTGGAAGGGGAAATTCGGCTGGCCGAGGTCAACCACCTCACCATCCCGGACAGCAAATGATGGCACAGGTGCAGCAGCAAAGTGGTGGCCAGGTGGGCTACCGCTATGACGATGGCAATTCGGCTATGGCGCGAGCCGGATACCAGACGTATGACAATGCACTGGCGTCGAGACTGGGGCCTCGGATGTTGGATCCGGATGATCAGCGTCTCAAGTTGGACAGAATCTACCAGTCCGAGAAGCTGGAAGAGCAAGGCCCACCGGGTCCACCATGCTTTGGACCTCGGATAATGAATGAGCCAAGTGTGCCGTTGTTCCAGCTCGGCCGCAACACGAAGCCGTATAATGGCAGCACCAAGCCACAGGATTGGCTGACGGACTATGTATCATCAGTGCACATTGCGGGGGGCAATCGCCGATGGGCGGTCCGGTATCTCCCGCATATGTTAGAAGGTCCAGCCCGGATCTGGTTGAATAACTTGCCGCCGGGTAGTATCAATTGTTGGATGGATTTGGAACAGGCGTTTAACAGCAACTTCTCCAGCACCTACAAGAGGCCAAACCGACCTCAGCTCCTGGCTGCGTGCAAGCAGGAAGAGAGGGAGACAGACCGAGAGTATTTGACTCGGTGGAGCAACATGCGCAATTCTTGCGAAGGTGTAGTGGAGGAGCAGGCCATTTCATGGTTTGCGCAGGGATGCAGGCATGGTACCCACTTTGGCAGAAACTCCAAAGAGATATGCCAAAACCCTGGCAGATATGATCCGGATAGCAGACACGTATGCGCTGGGTGATCCAACACAGCCCGCATTGGATGCAGTGGGAGCAAACAGGAGGCAACCGGTTAATAACCGAGTTGGACCATTAAGGCCCAGTGACCGACATGAATTCGGTTACAAGAGAGAGATCCGGATTACAGATACGGTTCTGATCAAGTTGCTGCGGTAAACATGGATCAACCCGGTGGAGGAGATGCGCAGAGGCAGAAAACTGATGGTCCGGCTTGGAGGCCGAATCAAGGTGCTTGGCCGAAGAAAGTGTGGGAGGGACCAAGTCCACCTCTGACTTTTGAGTCCAGATTAGATGGGCCTTGCTGTTATCACACCACTGATCCGCGCAAACCGGCTAATCATTCGACCCGGAACTGTAGTTGGCATCACCGCATTCAGGCGGAAGGTCAAAGAGGACCACCTCAAGAGGTGCTCCTAGACCGAATTTCAGGCCAAACATGCCGCTAACCGGAGCCAATGCACCCCGGTCAACGCTGGAACTCCGGCCAGCAGCAACGAAGCCGGTTAACCTGGTGAACATGGGAGGCAATGACAATGATGTTGGCCCAAGTAGGCAAGGTGGATACCCTGGGAATGATTACAAGGAAGCACATCAGAGTTATGTGGTTTTCGTGACCGAGCCAACTGACAAGAAAAGTCAGTTGAGACGAGCAAAGGAGGTGAATGCCGTGATGCCAGCAGTTCCAAAGTACTTGAACTGGTCTGAGCAGGAATCACTGGAGCAGGGCGGATAACCCGAATCATGCCAAGCCAGGGAACTATGCTGTCGTGGATCCACTTGGTTGGACCCAAGCTGAATGTGAAATTTAGCCGAGTCTTGGTCGACAATGGCAGTGCCATAAACATCATGTATCGGGACACAATGGTCAAGTTGGGTATTTCGCCGAATCAGTTGCAACAGAGCAGTGTACTTTCCATGGCATAGTACCCGGGGTCTTGTTCCCCCATGGGTAAGATCTGGGTGGATGTGTTGTTGGTACCAGGGACAATCACAGACTTGAGAGTCTCGAGTTCGAGGTGGTGGATTTGGAAAGCCCATACCATGCTCTGCTTGGCAGGCCAGCATTAGCCAAGTTCATGATATCTACTCATGTGGCCTACCTCAAGATGAAAATGCCTGGCCCGAATGGTGTTATCACCGTTGCGGGAGACTACAAGAAGGCCATACAGTGTGCTACAGTTGGTTCCAACTTAGCCGAATCACTGGTGATACAAGCTGAAAAGAGCAAGATGCACGAGGTGGTGGCAATGGCGAAGTCGGCTCAGTTAGGCGTGCTGGCCATGACCAACCCGGATGGCGGCGCAACCTTTGAAGTGCCCAAGGAGACAAAGAAGATCCCCATTGACCCGGAGAACCCGAGCGCATGGCCATCATTGGAGCCGGTTTGGGCGAGAAATAGGAAAGCGCGCTCTGCCATTCCTCCGTGAGAATCGGGATATCTTTGCATGGTCGGCTAAGGACCTGCCTGGTGTTCCGAGGGAGTTGGCAGAGCACTCTTTGTTTGTCAGGCCAGAAGTAAAGCCGGTTAAGCAACCGACTCGGCGTCTCTCGAGATAGAAGAAAAGTGGTGCTCGATGACTGGCTAAGCTACTTGCAGCCGGATTCATTATGGAGGTGTTGCATCCAGACTGGATATCCAATCCGGTTCTGGTGAGAAGAAGAAGACGAACCGCTGTGGTCAAGGTGTGGCGTATGTGCATCGACTTCACCAATCTGAACAAGGCGTGCCCGAAGGATCCATTTCCTTTACCTCGGATTGATCAAGTGATCGATTCCACTGCTGGGTGTGAGTTGTTGTCTTTCATTGATGCGTACTCTGGTTTTCACCAGATACCATGAACCCTAAAGATCAAATAAAGACTGCTTTATTACCCCGTATGGGGCGTATTGCTATCGTGTCATGTTTTGGTTTGAGAAATGCTGGTGCAACTTATCAGAGATGTATGCAAAAGCTTGCATCTCAAATGGGTAAAAATGTGCAGGTGTATGTGATGACATTGTCATCAAAACAAAGAGAAACGTACTCCCTCGAGGATCTCGAGGAAACATTTGTGAACTTGAGAAAATATCGGTTAAAATTGAATCCGGATAAAGTGCACCTTTGGTGTCCCGGCTGGAAAGTTGCTTGGCTTCCTTGTATCAAGCCGAGGCATTGAATTAACCGGCTAAGATCCGAGCCATAGAAAACATGCAGCGCAGCAAAGGCCGACACAAATTGTCACCTCCATGGGAGGGACCATTCATTGTGAGCAGGCTATGCACAATGACTCGTACTATCTTATAGATGCACAGGAACCAAGAAAGGATGGCCTGGACAGACCCGGACAGGAAACCAAGCGACCTTGGAATGTAGCTCTGCTTCGACCCTTTTACTCTTAAAGGGCGCAATGTATGTATTTCAATTTATCATGAATGAAATCGCAGTAATCCGAGTCTGGACTCGGGGACTGTTTCGTCCTTATGCATGTGTTGTTTACCACTGTTTTGTTTTTGCCGTTCGTGTGCCGAATCGCTTTGAACCTTGTTCTAAGTTTCAAGTAATGTGTGTTGTGTTGTTGATCTCGTGACTCGACTGACAAACACCAAAATGGTAGTCAAGAGCAGAGATGGGAATATGGGAAACATGAAAATGGACTCGGGGACTCGGTCCAAAACCGATTCGGCACATGTCGTTTACTAACCCCTGTTATTTACTTTTTAGTTTATGTTAGATGATTCTAAACCACAACTCGTATGTTTCAAGTATTGTATGCTATGATTCCTATCTTGTGACTCGACTGTCAAAACACCCAAAGAGGTAGACAAGAGCAAAGATTTGGCAAGAGTAGTAAACAAGAAAACAGACTCGGGGACTCGGTTTAAAATGATCCAACATAAACCTTGTCCGGATCGCGTTAAGCATGATAAGCATAGTCTCGAAAGAACTTAAAATAGTCTATTACATCTGCTCCCGGCATACCGGGGATTTAATGTCTTTGTTAAGTACTTCAGGGTGCAGCGGACTCGGTCGCGGCAGACTCGGTCATAGGAGTTTCGGTTGCGGGAACTTCTGGGGTAGGAGCCTCGGTTAGCAGAGCTTCGGGGGCACAGGCTTCAGCTACGGGTGCTTCGGTTGAAGTGGACGCGGTTACGGGAGGTTCTGTTGCTGGAGCAGACTCAGAAGATGGTGGCACTTCGGAAGTAATCTTGACTGGAGAGCTTGAAGGATGGGCGGAGTCGGAGGCTGGTACCTTGCTGGATTCTTCTTCTTCATCAGGCTCGCCCTCAGAGTCGGCATATTCTTCAGCGGAGGCATCGTCCGATTCCTCTTCTTCAGTCTCTTCCCATCGAATAGACCGGAGCTCCAGATCAAGATGCTTGGTGCGTGCAAATTCGGCCATGAAGTTGGCGGCTTCTTCACGGATCTTGATCCGGGTAGGGTCTGTAGCCACGGAGAACCCTCGCGAAATGAGCGCACTTTGGCAAGATCAATTAGCTCATACCAGGACATGATGAATAGCAAAGCTGCGTCAGCACCAGCGCGGGCGGACGAAGACCTCCACTGCTGTAACCGGGTCATTGCTTGATCCAGGTCTCTGATCAGCTCCTCCGCAGGCACAACTTGCCGCGCTTCAGGAAACAAGATTCGGTGAGCCTTGAGACTTGCATTGAGCAGACCAATATGGGAATCCTTCAAAGGAGCAATCCGAGCCTTAAGTGCTGTAATATGATCTTCGATGTCCCATGTCTCTGGTAGGGAGCCTCGGTTAATTTAGCTCTCTCAGCTCGGGCGTTTCTCACAGCCTTGGCGGCTTGAAGCCGGATGCTGGTAAACTCTCCTACAAACAAATAAGCTAATACTGAGTTCAGCGAGAAGGAACACAAATATGTATTGGTTAAGAGCAGAAAGAAAAGAGGAGATTCGGTGAACTTACGATCCATGTCATCATTGAGGCTAGCAAGTGCAGCAAGCCATTTCGCACTGGATGCTTTGTGAGCACTCAGTTCTTCTTTCGCCGCTTTGACTTCGGCTTCAGATTCGGCAAGGTTCGTTTGAATTTGCTTGTCCAGTTTGGCCCGCTGTAGCCCGGCCTTGAAAGTATCCCGCTCCTTCTGAATCGTGTCTTTTTCCTTCAGCGTATCCCGCTCTCCTTTAACCTTGTTCTTCACTTTTTCAACCCGGTCAAGCTCTCGCTGGAGCCGAGTCACCTCTGATTTTTCCTCCTCTAAAGCGCGCTTGTGCTCTTCTTCTTTCTTGTCCATTTCAAGACAGAGCCCATCGAAGGAAGTTTGGAGCTTCTGATGCTGATGGGCGAGCTGCTTAAAGAGCTTGCCGCGAGCGGTCATGGTTTCCTGAAAGAAAACAGGCAAATGGCGTCAAAAGAATCTCGGGGACTGGCCCGAGATTAACCGAATCAGTTGGAAAAGAGACTCGGGGACTGGAAGTCCCACATTGTTCGGCTAAGGCATTCATGATAATTTTTTAAGATTCAAGCCGAATGACTTTCTTACTCGGGGAGTATCAGTCGTTCGACCCGAATCTCGGGGACTGGGAATAGTGTAGTTTGATCATGTTAAATAAAAGCAAGATTCGGGGAAGTTTACCTCAAACACCGGTTAGCTTCAGTGACCGGTCTGTACAGAGTGTAAAGATTGAAACATCCGACTAGGCCCAGCCGGATGTGGCGCTGAAGTAGAAAGTCTTTGGCGAGGTCAGTCATTCCAAGCTTCAATGAATTGCTTGGCGGACTCGAGCTTATCGCTGCTCGGAGGGGGGATTCGACAGAGCCTGGCCGAATCGAATCACTGATGGAGTACCAGAAGTGTTCTTGCTAGCAACCACCTGCTTGTCCGAGGCGGCAGGAGTTGTGCCAGAGGCAATTTGAGTCGGCTGGGTGGAGTGATGCACCCGGGTCTGTCTGCTGTTGCGGTTTCTGTTGCTTCTCGGAAGTTTGTTGTTGCTGTTGCTGCTTCTGCTTTTTCTTCTTCTGCTGTTCTTGTTCAGCAGGGTTTGCGCTGCGGGAGTAGGGCGAGGATCCGGCTTAGGCAAGGACGTAGCCGATGTCTTGGCCTTTTCCTTCTCCAGCTCCTTGAGAGGGCGTGGCCAACTTGAATCTCGGATTGGAGCCGAGGTTTCCTCACTCTCCAAGTCAATAACCGGCTCTGAAATGGGAGTCGGCTGAGGAATATTGGCAGTTGTGACACGCATTGGTGAGGTGGCAGTTCGATCAGGAGACTGGGTTTCCATGAGTATCCATGGAGGAATGGGAGAAGAGATGGATGAATGAGTCTGCGCGGTGATGAGGACATCACTGCATGAAGCAAAGCAAACAGTTAACTCGGATAGATATGACTCGGTTAACAGAGGAAGAAAGCAAATGAAGTTAAGTCAGTATTACCCCTTGGTGGTAGGCATCGGCTTGACGCGATTCGACTTGGAGCCAGACTTCTTTATTCTCTTGGCTTTAGGGGAATCAGATCCGGGCGCGTCAGTGCGTTTCCGAGATGTCCCTTCAGCGTCTTGTTTGGCTGGAACATAAGGTGGTGACCATGAAATCGGATTGGCGTCGATGGGATCTAAGATCCTGCAATCATCATCTTCCTCGTCGGAAATGTTGTGAATAGTTGATTGCTTACCCTTGCGGACTGGCTTGGCGCGCGGGATAGGCAAATAATCATCCGTATCCGGATCTTCTTCGCCCTCGCGCGGCGGGCTGAGATCCGGTCCCCATTCTTTGGTGGAGAGATCTCCATCTTCGATAAGTTGGCGATCAAACAGCTACAGAAAAGTCAATGCAAATCCGGATTAGTCCGATGCCATTTTGATAAAATATGGTTCGATTCGGAGAATGGTGAACTAACCTGTGGTGGAAGGCGTTCTCGGTAAACGGCTTTACGCCCCACCGCCATTTATCCGACATCTCTGTGGCGGCAATGGCGTTTACCCGTCGCCTGATGGAAACTTTGCTAAGGTCATGCCTGCTGATCCGGGTAGGATCTAGCAGACCACCCATGTGGCAAATCTTGTGTTCACGTCTTTGGAGAGGGCTGACCCGCGACCGATGAAGGTCCGGAGCAGATCATCCGAGATCAGGCCCTTCTCCAGAAAACCCTCCAGAGTACTGTGTACTGTCTGAAGTTCGGCGATAGTCTCAGCCGGATTGTATCCGAAGTTCAATTCGGCTGTGGGTGGCTCGATCTTGAACTCGGGCAGATTGAGGGCATCATGGCCTTCAGCACTCTTCACATAGAAGAAAGTCCTTTGCCACTTCTTGACAGTGTCTAGGCCGTGACACGGGGGAAGATGGATCCCTGCCTTGGCGTGATGCTAACCGGACCGCAAGCAGTCATCAGCTTCGGCTTAGTGCCTGGAATAGTATGTTTGCGGAGGTGGAAATACTTTGCCCATATGTCGACAGTCGGCCAAAGACCGAGATAGCCCTCGCAAAAGGAAGTAAAGGCCGATAGGGAAACGAAGGAATTAGCCGGGAGGTGATGAGGTTGTAGGCCAAAGAAATCCAGGAATGCCCGGAAGAAATCACTTGCCGGCAATCCGAATCCGCGCTCGAAGTGCGCTAGGAACACCACTCGTTCACCAGGTTCGGTAACCGGTGCGAGTTCCTTCCCCGGTTTGCGGCATATAACTTGAGAAGTTATACGCCGGGTGCTTAATAGCCATTCCAGATCGTCCTTTGTAACGTCGGAACCCTCCCAACTGCCCGGGGGTAGCTTCGGCATATCCGAATCAGTCCTGCAAAAAGTCGGATATGGTCGAGTCAAAATGAATCGGATAGTGATGTAACCGAATCAGATCTAAAAGTGATTCGGCTGAGCTTATCCCGGATGAAGTTAACCGGATTCAGCGGGAAAGGTGATTCGATTGGCAACTACAAACACTTTCCGCAAGAATCTAGGGTTACTCAAGATCTACCGCAGCAGTAAATAAGAAAGGAAATCAAGTGAAAAATGTGGTGGAACTGCTCAAACGGAGGCAAGCCTAACTAGGGCAATCTAGTGCAAAACTTGGAAAGGAGATCCAGGGAATGCACTAAGGCTTAGCTATGAACCACTATGCGAATAGATCTACAAGAAGCAAATGCGAGTTTCCCGTGGGATATGAACTCCTCGAGTTCGCCATGGCCAGAGAAAAAGAAACTCACGATGGTGACGTGACGGGGAAGAAGCTCGATGAAGAAACGGAGGTGCACGGCGCGGTGCGCAGTTCCGGCAAGTCTTCTCCGGCGCGGCGAGGTCGCAAAGGCGAGATTGCGGCGGCGGCAGTGGCGCAGATGGAGGTTTTCGAGTGGGGAACGAGCGGAGAAGAAGAGAAAACCCCCAGCGCCCCTATTTATAGCGCTGGCTGGTAACTGGCGCACTACTGCGCAGTTCTCGGGGCGTCGCAGGTTGAGTGCGCCCTGGAACTCTGTGGTCGCAGCTGTGGCCGTGTATTTCAGACACATGTTGGGCCACAGAATCGGAAGCGGTCGTGCGGATTGGGTGTGCCGGTCAACGAAGAAACCGAGGAGACACGGTCGTTTGGTCAAATGCACTCAAGTACCCGGAGAATCCGGATAACGTGCTGTCAGTAACATGTCAGATCAGAGACCCGGATTATGGGGCTTTACGAAGAGATTCACTGCCAAGTGTCCCGGGAAATCCTGAGACAGGATTGTGTAATATGTGATTCGGTTAGTGATGTTCGTTTTTAACCTGCTACGGCTCTTCAGCCGAGGCTGTAGAACCGCACCAGCTTCGGGGACTACTGTCGGGGGGCTGCCCCCGGGTAGGGCAAAGATGATGTGTTATGAACAGTTAAGGTCTAACCGGATCAAGGTTAGCCGGGTCACTTGGGCCAGATCTCAAGGGGATTCGGTTAGTTCTACTTCAAGCCAGAGTAAGAGGAAGGACCAAAGGGGATCCGGTGAGGTTTAACCGGATCCAAGGAGGAAGAGCCGGCAAAGTTATCCGGATCGGTCAGGATGGATCCGGGTAGGGCGACTCGGATGTTGCACAGGGGCCAAGTAATGTCAGTAAAGGTCACGGGCACTGCAATGTTACTGACCGGGCTCAGGAGCCAGCGAGGTACAGCCACAGGTTTTCCGGGTCACAAGCCCCTAGGCGCTGACTCGGCCAATTCGGGAAAGGGACAGTGGCTAGGCTACTGTGGTCTACACTGCCTTAAGCTCAAAGAGGAAAGATAAGCCTGTGGTGGACAGAGGGTGAGCTGGGCTGAGTGACAGTGGCCAGTATTTGTCCTGTTCTCCTTGTCCATGCCATTGTCCTCTGCGGCCAGGGGCAAAAGGGTAATTCGGTTACTGTATATATGCACCACCACCTTCTCCTGTGAGAAGGATCGACCATTGAGAGCATCATTTTCCCCCCAAGCTTCATCTTCTACCTGGAGCTCTCTCCATTGTTCATCATACAGCTCAAGGAGCACTATGTACTTGTAAACACTTGAGATATAAGAGAGTAGGCTAGAGCTGCAGTAGGGGTGTTACCTCCGCACGAGGGCCCCGAAGCAGGGTACATCGTGGTGTTCTTTGCTGTTCTTGGTTTGCTCTGTTCTTGTTGGTTCTTGCGAGTTCTTGTTTGATCTTCATGCGTGCTTCATAAGCGCGCAAACCCTCCCCGTTCCCCCAACGCCCAAGCGAGCCCACACTTAAGCCATCCCCATGGCATCTGCCGTGACACCACCACGACAAACTGGCTACTCAACTCGGGCCACATAGCAAGTTCAAGTTAAAGTCATCGCAAGTAATAATAGCGTCATCAAGAGCGTCAACTGGGGTACCTCTTGTCCCAGGACATGGAACAAGCCCATGTCAAAATGACAAGACAAACAAACAAAATGATTAATCTCAACACATTTTTTATTGACCATTGGTATAGCTTTTATTGTGAGGTGCATCACTGAAGGTTCACTATAGCATGTAAGTAAATTTCCACCATGTATCTCACATGGCTTGGGTTAGCGGGCCAGGCGTCTCTCTAGCCATTTATACTCACTCCTCAAACTTACCAAGTTTCCACAATTATTTCACACAATGTTAGGCATCCATAAACAAAAGTACATAATATCAACTAAATATAATTAAGAGCACGTTGAAAGCTTGCCATGTGACAGCACATATGAGTTAACTCCCAACCAAAACTCTTGTCAAGCACACAACTTCATAATTTTAATCACAATGGTTCATGTTTATTAAGTGCAATAAAAGTAAAGTGTGCATCAAGTTCGTGAGAGCTTTTTAACCAACTTTTCCCATAACAACCAATAACATAAGCATTTTAATTTGGAAACAAAGATAATACAATATAACATGATAAACATACTCGAATAGCGTAAAGCTAATAGGTAGATATGGTGGACTCACTGGAAAAACTTTGGTTGAAGGTGTTGGAAAACAAGTTTTTACTTGTTGGAATTTTTGGGCTAGCAAGAGGGAGAAAGTTGACCATCTAAATGCATGCATAAGTGTCCATAGAACTAATCAATCCATGTTAAACAAGGTAAAGTCACATTCAGCATCAAAACATGAATAAAAGATAGCTCTTGATAAAACACTTGCAAATTAATACTCATTAAAAAGCACATGAATCATGCAACTATATGTATCTTTTTGAATCAACTCAAACATCCCTTTCCCAATCTTTTTAATGGCATCCAACTTAATTCAACCCAAATTTCCAGTAGCTCTCTCATAACATAAATGAAAAGTGGTGGTCTCACAAATAAAAACCAAACCGAAATAACCAAAAATAAAAGACGCTCCAAGTTTATGCGATAAAGTGCATTGATCGAAAAACAGAAGTTAGACGTGTGCAAACCGAGAGTGTGTTGGTCCAATGGGGTTGTCTTCACATCCCCAAGCTTATGGTCTTCAGCATCCTTGGATAGCTCTTGGTGCATCTCCTCTAATCCCTATGAAAAAACTTCAAAACACCGTTTCTCCCATCTCTTTTCTGTGGGGTGACATTAGTAGGCACAAAACAATTGAATTGCTTTCTGCTTGAAATCCTTAAACAAAAGTGTGAAACATGTCCAGAAAGTATATAATGTTGTATTCCTTCTCATAAACTCAATTGGATCAAAAAGATTCAACTTAAAAGTTCAAAGAATGCATAAAACAAAATGGGACGGAATCTGTCCAGAAAAACAGCAGTAGCAAAACGCATTTTTTACCCCACTTAAATATGTCGAAAAAATCTGAAAATATTCACGCTTACAGAGAATGAAAAGTTGCAACTACAGTTAAAATTTCATCTCATTCGGAGTTACAGAATAGGAATTAAAAATCATACCGTGCACAGATTCGTGCTGGAATAAAATCTCCGAATACAAATAGCAACTTTTTCAAACCAAAACGGGTAAAACTTGGCACTTTATTAACAATTCCAGAAACAAAACTAAAAACTAAGTCTCTTGTTACAGCAAGAGGACATAAAGAAAATCAAAAATAAAAACAACCGGGTTGCCTCCCGTAAAGCGCTTTCTTTATAGCCATGTAGCTAGGCTTCTTACTTGATATTTATGATGGACGAAGCTCATGAGGGAGCTTGAACTTTGATGTGTCCCTCTTCCTTGGGAAGTGTTCCATGCACTTCTTGTGTGGAAACTGAAACTTCACATTCCCTTCTTTTGAATCAATGATAGCACCTGTGGTACGAAGAAAAGGTCTTCCAAGAATAATTGGACTAGAGGTTTTATTCCCCATATCCATGATTAGAAAATCAACAGGTACAAATGTCATATGCAACTCTATCATAACATCACTTACTTTTCCTAAAGCATGTTTAATGGAATCATCAACAAGTGCAAGTTCAATAGAGCATTTTTTAAGATTCTTTAATTCAGAACTTCATATAATTCTTTAGACAAAACAGAGACACTAGATCCTAGATCTAATATAGCATGGTGTGTCTCTTTTCTAATGGTTACTAGTACTTTGGGAATCCATATATCCCCAAGCTTAGGTGGTATCATAGCTTCTTGGTTGTACCTAGCAATCTTTTCTTTTAAAACATGATTAGCAATATAAGAACCAAAACCTGCTTGGTTAACATTAATGGAAGGATCACTTGCAAATTTTTGTAAGATAGATATTAATTCATGCAAGCTACAATTATCTAAGTCAAGTAATGGTTCCTTGACTTCACTAAGCATTTTAACTTCCTCAACTTTTCTTTCATTTCTCTTTCTTAATAATGCATCCAAAGCTATTTTGAGATCGTTCTCTTCTTTAACAGATTCTTCAAAATTCCTTTCCAAAAGTTCTAGCATTGAAAATATTTTGTCATTAAATTTCTTAGTTGCTCCCTTTTTAGACTTGGCATTGTTTGCTATCGTTTCCATTCTTGAAGCAATTTTAGAAAGAGTGTCATTAGTTTTCTTCATCCTAGTTTTTGAGTAAAGGATGAAAGAACGTATTTCATTTTTAGTAGGATACTCTTCCACATAGGTTTGTAGATCTAATATTGACCTATCGATAGAAACTTTTAGTTGTTTGATCCTAGTTTCATCTTTTGTTTCTATAGAACTCCCAAATAAATTTTCCATTAAATTATTAGCATGTGAGGGATTACCCGAAGCAAATGTTCCATTAGTCAATGAGTCTAGAAAACATTTTGACCAACCATCTAGACCATTATAAAAGTTTCTTATCAAAGTAGCAGGGGTATGCTTGTTGACACCATTTTTATTAATATCCTTCATTCTATACCAAGCATCCATTAATGACTCTTCATAATATTGACCAAAATTGTTCATTTCAACACTAGAATCCATTTTGGTAAAGTTTTTATGTGTTTTTAATTTTTTATGCAAAACTGAAAATAAAATATGCAAACCGAAATATGCAAGACAATAACAAAACAAAATAAAATGATTTGAAGGTAAAGATGGATAAGATGATGCTCACGTAGGTGCAACCTCCCCAAGCTTAGGTGTTTGCACAAGTTGGTGATGAAGCTAACTTTGTTGTGAGATACTCTTCTACTAGTCCTTAGGCAACGGAACCAGAAAGTGTGATGCGTGGCTTGAAAGTAGTTAGACAAATCTTTACAGCAATGATTCCCCGGCAACGGCGCCAGAAAACGTCTTGATACCCGATGACGTAGTTACCTGCGTCAAAAGAATATGGGTTAGGTTGAGACTCCAAGTGCAGAGTGTATAGTATAGGAAAGACTGTTTCCCCACGAGGGATGACTCGAGGGTTTATATCGAACTCTCGGGGAACCAGTAGTGAAAGATTTATCTTCTTATCCTTCTCTTGAAAACCTACAAAACAAAGTAAATTGTTTTGTGCCCTCAACCTCACCAAGTTGTTGTCAAGCACAAGGTGTGAGTATGATATGAAAAGATAATAAATGCAAAACAATAAATAAATATGCAATGATGATAAATAAATATGCAAGGATGGTGGAAACAACGATGGATGATATTTTTGGGTTTTGTATTGTGAATGCAAGATATAAAAGTGTTTTTGTATTTTCGGATTTTTAAATGGCAGAAAATGGAAAATGCTTAAAAGTTGTTGGAAAGGTGTTTCTTATGATTAAAAATGGACCGGGGTTCATGGTTTCACAAATGCACTCTCTCTTTAATAAAGTGGTAGATAATGGAACACTAGAATTGACATATTAGATTGCAACAAAAAGGTTTCATGACAAGTTACTAATTATATGGGCATCACGTCCTAACATAGAGATCTTTTGTTTATTAATCTCTCTTATACTCCACTGAGATGGGAATTAAATCGAGTCATCCCAGTATTAAGATAAATCAGAGTATAGCATTAAGTTCTATGACATGAAGTTAAAATAAGAACATGCTAGATCTAGTCATGGAGAAGTGGCAAGGTCACCTCCACATCTCCGGTAGCAAGGTATTTTTCTTTATCCCTAGTGAGGCAACAAAGTAAGGTAAAGTACCCAAGTGGATCGCGGAACTTCTGTCACTTTCACCGCACTAGCCACCCCCCGTTACTTCATCTAATGCACACGTTCCCCCTCACACGTTCTCATACACAAGTCTGATCAAAACAAGTAAACAAGAACGGGGTACATAATATGCATCTACTTTCATAACTGAAACGAAACTATTGCAATCTCAAACATATATTAACTCATAAAAAGATCCACCACAAAGGTATTACATATATGACCGTAATCATGTTCAGCAGCTCATACGGTGCTAATTAGTGAAGCTCAAAGAGAGGCGAGATACATAAGTTACTTCCACAAACCCATAGTCCAGGGGTGGACTACTCCTTCTTCATCATGGAGACGGTGGAGAAGTCGTTGGAGAGGATGGAGACCACGCCGGCAGCACCCCGCCGGAGTTTTCCCCCTCCAATATGCAGCTCCAGGTCTCTGTTTCGTGGTTTTGTGTTTCTGCGGCGCTCTCTTCCGAAAGCCGTCGGGGAACTATTTTTATAGTCGTTTTTAGGTCAAGACGAAGGCACGGAGATGAAAACGGACGGCATCGGAGCAACGAGGGGGGAGAGGTGCTCTCACGCGGCCAGGGAATCTGGCCGCGTGGGACCCCCAAAATCCTCTCAGAGTTCCTTTCGTGCGCTTCCTTGGCTCCTACGCTTTGTTCCTTCCAAAATATGATCCCCGCAAAATATTAGGTCATTTGGACGCCGTTTGGGTCCCTGAAACATCAAAATAGAGAAAATAGGGTTTTCTGCCAGTGCAGGGTTAATTCCAGAAAAATAGGGAAACTGTGAAATATCCCCAAACTCAATATAAAACAATGATATAACCCTTATATGATGCAAATATGATTGAAATATAAGTAATACAATGCAAAGTTCATGTATGCATTTTACATGCATCAGATGCTCACCGGCAACAAGCCCAATGTCTCCTACTACCGAGTATTTGGTTGTAAGTGTTTCTATAAGATCAAAGGTGTTCGTTTGTCCAAATTTGAATCTAAAGCTTTAGAGGGTGTTCTTGTTGGTTACGGTGCCGAATCTCACACTTATAGAATCTACGACAAATCCTCCGGGAGTGTTGTGGAATCTTGTAGTGTGAATTTCCCAAGTGGCGCAATTTCATGTTTGTGATGTAGATAATGAGGAATCTCAAGATGCAATAAGAAGGATGGGTGTTGGCTTCCATCGCCCCATTGAGATCCATTACGAGCCTCCTCAAGCTAGTCCAAGCTCCACGCAAGTGGAGACCTCATCATCACAAGTTGAACCGGCGCCTACCATGGAAGCAAATGATGCACCAACCAAAGAACAAGTTCAAGACCCTCCACATGTTGATCAAGTTGCTATGCAAGAACCAAGAACTCCATTTGTTGATGCTAGCCAAGGTCAAGACCAAGATCAACACTCTTCTTCTATTGTTGAAGATGTGCATAATGATGATCAAGGTCAACATGCCGGTCAAGACGGGGACTCAAATGATCAAGATGATCAAGTGATACCTCCAAGATGCAATAGAGATATCGAAGCCCGTCGCCAAGAAAGAATTGCAAGAGACCTTGAAAGAAAAAGTCACAAGCTAGAAGAAATCATTGGTGACCTAAGTAAGGGGGTTACCACAAGGAGACAATTGGCAAGTTTTAGTGAACATCAAGCACACATCTCCATGGTGGAACCGAAGAAAGTGTTTGAAGCTCTTGAAGATCCAGATTGGTCGGAAGCTATGCATGATGAACTCAATAACTTCAAGCGCAACAAAGTATGGAATTTAGTTGAGAAGCCAAAGGAGTGCCGCAATGTTATAGGCACTAAGTGGATATTCAAGAATAAGCAAGATGAGCATGGAATGGTCGTGAGGAACAAGGCAAGATTGGTTGCACAAGGATACTCTCAAGTTGAAGGCATTGATTTTGGAGAGACTTATGCACCCGTGGCTCGCCTTGAGTCCATCCGTATCCTCCTTGCATATGCATCGCATCATAACTTTAAATTGCAACAAATGGATGTGAAAAGTGCTTTTCTTAATGGTCCTTTAAAGGAGTTGGTATATGTTAAGCAACCACCGGGTTTCGAGGATCCCAAATTCCCTAGCCATGTCTACAAGCTTGATAAGACGCTCTATGGCCTCAAACAAGCACCTCGTGCTTGGTATGAGCACCTAAGAGAGCTATTGCTAGACCGTGGATTTGAAGTGGGGCAAATCGATCCCACCCTCTTTACCAAGAGGGTTAAAGGGGAGCTTTTCATATGCCAACTTTATGTTGATGATATTATATTTGTCTCTTCTAACAAAGCTTTTAATGATGAATTTTCAAAGCTTATGACCGATAGGTTCGAGATGTCCATGATGGGCGAATTGAAGTTCTTTCTTGGATTTGAAATCAAGCAATTGAATGAAGGGACTTTCATCTCTCAAGCCAAATATACCCAAGACATGCTCAAGAGGTTCAATATGCAAAATGCTAAGGAGAAGCGGTTTCCCATGGACACCAAATGCCATCTTGAACTTAACCCCGACGGTATCGATGTTGATCAAAAACTTTATCGCTCTATGATTGGTTCTTTGCTTTATCTTTGTGCATCTAGACCCGATATTGTGTTGAGTGTAGGGGTGTGTGCAAGATATCAAGCGGCTCCTAAATAAAGCCACTTGAAGGCGGTCAATAGAATCCTTCGATATTTGGTTTATACCCCAAGGTTTGGATTGTGGTACCCAAAGGGCACTTATTTCTCTCTTGCCGGGTACACGGACTCGGATTGGGCGGGTTGCAAGTATGATAGAAAATCAACTTCCGGGACATGCCAATTCCTTGCTAGATCCTTGGTGAGTTGGTCTTCTAAGAAGCAAAATTGCATATCTCTCTCAACCGCCGAAGCCGAGTATGTGGCGGCCGCTAGTGCATGCACTCAATTGTTATGGATGAGGCAAACTTTAAAGGAATACGGTGTCAATTGTGACAAAGTGCCTCTTTTGTGTGACAATGAAAGTGCAATCAAGATTGGCCACAACCCGGTGCAATACTCAAGAACGAAGCATATTGAGATCCGTCATCATTTTATTCGGGATCATATTGCCCGTGGTGATATTGAGCTTGGCTATATTCCAACCAAAGATCAACTTGCCGATATTTTCACGAAGCCACTTGATGAAGCAAGATTCACTTATTTGAGGCATGAGCTAAATATCGTGGATTCAAGGAGCTTGACTTGATTATCTTGCATACACACCTATGTCTTGACTATTTATTGTGTTTAGGTGTAGGCATGGACATAGGGGAGTGCGGCCCTAACTCTTTGGACTATCCCTCCCCCCATTATGCCAACATTAAGATTTCATTTGCTTTTCTATTTTCAATTCTTGAAAATGTGAGCTCAAATGACGAGTGTTGGTTGTGAACTCAATATACATCTTCGCGGTGTCACGCCATAATCTCATACATGGTGGCCTAGGCCACCGCCCACCTTTTTGTGAGGAGTGGATCTTATTGGTTTTATTGGTTTCATCTGTTGTTTTAGACCTATTCATGGGACGCGTTAGCATCGTTCTTCTCTCCTTTTTGGTGTTTCAATGCCAAAGGGGGAGAAGTAGTTCTATTAGGACTACGTGGGATTTGCATGGTTTCGGGCACAAGCATATGCATTTATCCTTTTTCTTTTGCTTGTGTCTATTTATCTTATTTGCTATTTGTGGGCTTTGGACCTCTTGTTAGAGTTATGTGTGAGGCACATGGATTTCTATTATATATGGTTGAGACTACATTATATTGTGCATTGATATAATTGTCTACATAATTGAGCACAAGGTATGATCTTCTCAAAATCTCAACCTAGTTGGATATGTCTCATATATGCATTTGTTGTTATCAATATCATGTCGTTGTATCTTGTTGGAAATTGTTTCTCCCTAAGTGTGTATTTGCATTCCAAGGCAAACAAATTATATGCACACATTTAGGGGGAGCCCTTTCCTGGTTAAGAACATGACAGTGTTGTGAATATTATTGCAAATCCTAGTGTTGTCATCTAACACCAAAAAGGGGGAGATTGAAAGAGCATAATTTAGTCCCTTGTGTTTTGTGTGTTAGTTAACAACACTAGTGAACATTTGACAAGATGTTAAGTGATGCAGGTCTTAGTGGTTTGTATTACGTGTGCATCAACACCAATCAGAAGGAAGAATGTTTGTTTCAATTCTGTTTTGACCGGAGATATCCGGAGCAAGGCCGGAAATTCCGATGTGGAGGCCGGATTTATCCGGGGCGCATGAAATCGACTAAGTCGTTAGCAAGTTTTGGTACTGGTGTTCCTCAGCTGCTGGCCGGAAATTCAGCCGGAGATTTCCGGCCATCCCGGATATATCCGGTGCGCAGCCCGGAAATATCCGCCCCAAGCCGGAAATATCCGGCACTTAACCCGGAAATATCCGGGCCCTTGAAGACTGCAACGGACAGATTTTCTGGAGGGGTATTTATACCCCTCCACCTACCTCCAGCCAAGGAGCTCGCCCAGATTTCAACTCCACCATTATTGCAATCTCAAGATTCGCTAGATCTCCCAATCCCTCCACCCAAACTCGTTGATCTTTGGAGGATTGAAGGAGAAGGCCCCGATCTACATCTTCACCAACTGGATTTACATTTCCCCCTCATTCTCTTGAGGGCCCCTTTGCTAGGATTTCCATTAGGAAAACCTAGCTCATTGTTGTTCTTACTTGATTGTAGCTGCTCGGGAGCCCCCAAGCCCTTTGTGGGTAGAGCACCGAATCGTTGTTGTAAAGGCTCCGAAATCCGCCTTGAAGGTTTCCGATAGTGGAAGGTGAACCAAACCTTTGTGGTGCGGTTCATCGGAGAATAGGGTGATCCTTTGTGTCGTTGAGATCGACCGTTGTGGTGCCTCACACCTCTCCAACGAGACGTACTCCCGAAAAAGGAGGAACTCGGGATTACATCCGTGTCTCCGCGTGCTCTCACTTTCGGTTACCTGTATCCTTGTTTATCGTCTTACTTATTGTATCTTTCTTAGTTGCTAGTTTGTCATATAGGTAAATTCACCGTAGTTGCATATCTAGAGAATTTACCTTTTGTTTCAAGCCTAAAAGGAAAAAGTATTAAAATTGGAGTAACACCTATTCACCCCCCCCCCCTCTAGGTGTCATACGATCCTTTTCAATTGGTTCCTGCGTTCGAGGAGCTGCTAAGATTGGGGCAGACGTTAATGCGTCCTTGAGTTGTTGCAAGGTGGCGTCTGCTTCATCTGTCCACTCAAATTTCTCGGATTTCCTCATAAGCCGGTAGAGGGGCATTGTCTTCTCTCCAAGATGACTAATGAAACGACTGACGGCAGCCGCCGAGCCGGCAAGTCACTGCACGTCCTTCAGGTCCTTCGGCCTGGATATGTTGAGAATTGCTTTGATTTTCTCCGGATTGACCTCTATTCCTCGTTCGGAAACGATAAAGCCGAGCAATTTGCCGGCAGGAACCCCGAAGACGCATTTTTTCGGGTTGAGCTTCATCTTGTATACCCGGAGACTATCAAAGGTTTCTCGCAAGTCGTCAAGCAAATCTGCCTTCTTTTTCGACATGACGGCAATGTCGTCTACATAGACGTGAACATTGCGGCCAATTTGCTCATGAAGGCATCTTTGCATGCATCGTTGATACGTCGCGCCGGCATTTTTTAGGCTGAAGGGCATCGTGATGTAGCAGAAGGTCCCGTAGGGCGTAGTAAACGATGTTTTGAGTTGGTCGGATTTTCGCATTTTGATTTGGTGGTACCCGGAGTACGCATCCAAAAAGCACAGGAGCTCGGAGCCGGCTGTGGAGTCTATGACCTGATCGATACGCGGTAACGCAAAGTGGTCCTTTGGACAGCACTTGTTCAAGCCGGTATAATCAATGCACATTCTCATTTCCTTATTTGGTTTTGGAACCATTACAGGATTTGCCAACCAATCAGTGTGGACCACCTCCCTAATGAACTTGGCTTCTTGCAACTTGATGATCTCCTTCCCTATCGCCGTTCGCTTTGCTTCACCGTAGCGCCATGTTCCTTGCTTCACTGGCTTGGCTCCTTTGTAGACATTGAGAGAGTGCTCGGCAAGTTCCCTTGGGACACCTGGCATGTCGGCTGACGACCATTCAAAGATGTCCCGATTCTCATGGAGGAACTCGACGAGCGCGCTTTCCTATTTGTCATCTAAGCCGGATCCGATGGTGACTTGCTTGGAGCTGTCCCCTGGCACCAGATCCGTCTTCTTTGTTTCTTCGGAGGCCTTGAAAGTCTTCTTGGGCTCGGTCGTCTTCACGTTATCTGGCAACTGTGACGTATCCATCTCTTTTTCAACATAGCTAGCTCCTCTGCGTGGAGGACAGCCTCAGCGAAGGCGGCATTGCCACGTTCGCACTCCTTTGATTTTTTTAAGTTGTCATTGACGGTGATGATACCGTTGGCTCCAGGCATCTTCAGTTTGATGTAGATGTAACACGGCCGAGCCATGAACTTGGCGAAAGCTGGCCGTCCAAAGATGGCGTGGTAAGCACTCTTGAAGGGGACTACTTCAAACCTGAGATACTCCGAGCGGTAGTTTGTCTCAGGTCCAAAAGTAACCTCAAGCTTGATGCTTCCTATTGACTTGGCTTGCTTTCCCGGAAGGATGCCATGGAACTTGACTTTACTGTAATCAAGCTGGCTTTCCGACAAGTTCATGCGCTTCAGGGTGTCTTCGTACATGATGTTGAGACTGCTGCCGCCGTCCATCAACACCTTGGTTAGTCTGAAGTTTTCGACAATTGGGTCGACATCAAGGGCGTATTTGCCGGGGTGAGGTACGTGATCTGGGTGATCATCTCTATCCCAGGTGATTGCCTTCTCGGACCAGTCTAAGTATTGCGGAACATCAGGCACTGTGGCATTTAGCTCGCGCAGTTCTGCCTTTTCTTCCTTTGCCGAAGGAGTGCCCAAGAAGCAGACCAATTGGCCATGGACTTTGGGATACTTTTTCTCCTTGCGTGGCAGCTTAGGGTCCTCATCCTCCGACATGGAGACTGCTCCATCATCGTCTTCCTTCTCTGTCTTAGCTTTTTTGCTCTTTTTCGGCTTCCAGCCAACCTCGGGGTCTGTCTTGAAATCCTCCATGAACCGGCATTCCCCCAGTGTGTGGTTAACCTTCCCTAAGGACGCATGGATTGGGCAGGGTAAGGCTTTTTCCTGATCGTAAGTCAGGCGTTGCTTGCTGGAGCCGCCTTATTTACCCTTTCCTTTCCACTTGCGGTTGCCGCCTTTGCCTTCGAAGGCGGCGGCAACTTCGTTTGATGGTCCGGCTTTGTCGTCCTGGGGAGCCTTGCGTTTGTGACTTGCTTGCCTGCTTGGCGCCATGTCATGGGCGCCGTCACCATCGCGTGCGTCGCCATCCGCCTGCGCGTACATGGCTGCTATTTCAAGCATGACTCCGAGGTCTTTGACCTGCATGCGTACGAGCTTATGTCTGAGACTTGAGCCCTTCAGGAGGCCTATGGTGAAGGCATGGATTGCTTGATTGTCGTCTATGTTTTCACAGCTTGCCTTCGTATGAATCCATATTGCCAGAAAGCTTGTTGCAGTTTCATCCGGCTTCTGCACGCAGCGAACCAAATCTGTATATGTATTGGGTCGCTTGTATGTGCCCTGAAAGTGTTGCCTGAACACCTTTTCCATGTCAAGCCAGCTATAAATGCTTTTCTCCGGCAAGTTTTTGATCCAGCTTCGGGCTATCCCCTCCAGCATGAGGGGAAGGAAGCGTGCGGCGACGAGGCCATTGTCGCCGGTAATTTCGACTGCTAGCGTGTAATCTGACAACCATGAGTTTGGCTTGTCCGCTCCATTGTACCTCTGATGAGTTTTTGACACTGATGTCATGTCTCGCGATATCTGAACGTTGCGGATGGCTGGGCCAAAGCACTCAGGGCCGAGGTAGGCGTCCTGCTTTCCTGCCTTGATGTCATTGAGACGATGTCGCGCGTCTTCCGGATCGAGCTGCCTGTTGGATCTGCCAGCATTAGGCTCGTCATGCGCTGCCCGGCTGTGCCTAGGCTCGTTGTTGTGCCCCCGGCTTCCGCCTTCGTGCCTGGGCACTGGCGGTGGGGACTGTGTGCGGTCCCTGCTTCTTCTTGGCGGCGGGGCGTTGTCGCGATTGCCGCCACTCCTTGGCGGCAGGTTGTTTCCCCTGCTTCCGCCTTCATCCCGTCTAGGCGGTGGAGGAGGTGAGGCTTTGCGTCTGTTGCCGGTTTGGGACGCTTCGTCATGTTGCCTTCTGGGAGGTGGTGACTTATGCGGGTGCTTGTCCTTGTCTTTCCCCTTCCCATGGCTACTGGAGCCTGATGGGTCCTTGGGATGGCCACCGGCCGCAGCGTTGCAGGCGTTGGATTTGGATTCCAGCCTTCCTTCCCTTGCATCCGCCATGTCGGCACGAGAATCAGCACGGGCCTGCTGCTCTAAAGCTTTGCGAGCAAGGATCGAGGTGTAATAGATATTCTCGTCCTTGTCGTAGTCGTCGTTGTTGAAGATGTCTAAGGCGGCCGCAGTGTTGAGGACAGGGGTGCAGAGAAAGATGTCCCCATTTTTGTCTTTACGCTGCGGTGCTGAAGCCCACTCGAAACCAAGTCTTTGGGCAGGGGATTTGAAGTTGTCGGGAGACCGATCCCTGCCTTTTCGACTTTTCTAGCCTGCCACCTTTCCTGCCGGCTTGGGCAATGGAGTTGTGGTGAAGAGGTTCTGCTTGGAGGCTAACTTGGCGGTAATCGTGGCGTTCTCTTCCTTGGCTTCCTTGAGCATACCCTGGATCTCTGCTTGCTTGCTGTTGAGGTACGCGGTTTCCTGCACCAAAGAGCTCTGGAGATTCTCCAAATCAGCCGGATTAGTGTTGTCGTTCACCGGCGTATGTAGGACTTCCGCGAGGGCCGCCATGTTGCCTGTCTTGCTGGGCTCGCCTGTCTCCAAAACCTTCTTTTTCCTCGGAACCGGCGGGGGCTCTAGGAATAGTGTATTGGTTGCCGGGGTTCCAGCGTTGGCGGCATCTGCTACTGCCGCCTGAGCTGAAGCTGCACCGGTGACATCCACCACCAAGACCTGCTGCATGTTGGCGGACGAGCCTGTAGCCGCATCGGAGGGCGGAGGTTCGTGTGCATTGAAGCACCTTTTGATCCTTTGCTCGAACATGCTTGCGGAATCTTCTTCGGAGTCAGAATCTACGTTGACGGGAATAGTAGATCTGGATCCGGCATCCGACATAACCTCGTCCTGCAATGCAGGGAGGATTGATTCGGGATCATTGCTGTCAGGTTGGGAGCTGGGTCCCAGACCTATCATGCCGACAAAGTGTAGATCTGGGTATGCGGACTCCTGAGAGGAGGCGGACTCAGATTCATCTTGATTGTAAGCTTCCTGATTGTAGGGCGGGTGGGATGGCGAAAAAATTCGCGACAACCCATACGCCTCAGATGTGTAGCCGATGAATACATCGACGCCGCCAAACAGCACAACCCCACATCCGACACTGTAATCGTCAGCGGGGATGTAGGACTCGTCGCAGCTGATGTAGTGATTGTTGCCATAGCGCATGGCGCGACCGACGGCGATGATTTCGCCGATGCCGCCTAGGGTTCCCGCCTGGAACGTGACGCCTGACGCCTTATGCCCCACGGTGGGCGCCAACTGTCGTCGTATCGGCATCTGAGATAGGAGACGGGTTCCTTCTAGCCGAGGGTGAACGTAGGGCAAGAAGGTGGACGTCGTCAAGGTCGGGATTTGTACACAGCAGTTTACCCAGCTTCAGGCTCCACGGCGGTGGCGGAGCCCTACGTGCTGCTATAACTCACTATAAGGCAATAGCCGTGAACAGGTTACAATCAGTATCGAGAGTATCCAAATCGTCTGTTGGTTGCCCTAAAGGCGTCCCGATGTACAGCTTATATAGGCGGCTGGACCTAGGGTTACAAGGGACAAACGTGTCCGGCAAGACCACTGAGTCCTAAACCTATCCGGCAAGTCACCGCCTTCCGTCTAGATCCCGAAGGCGTCATGGGCTTCAGTCTTGGGCCTCCGTCTTGCCATCCTCCGTCTACCTTGTCTGCCGGCTATCTGGGCCGCCCGGCAGGCTAATGCCTTGACCACCACTGTGGGCCACCCTGGACTAGCCGGATTGAACCATGTCAGAGATACCCCCAGTAGGTATATCCCCAACTCTATCGCCGCATCCCATTCTTCCCCGTTGCTCATGTCTGGAAAGTCACCACCCAACACGTATTGTCGCAAGAAAGGTCACCAAGGCGGCCACTCGCCCAACGAATTGCGCAACAGTTTATGAGAAACGGTGCCTTGTCGTCGGGAATGCACAAGCGGGCACAAAAGACCACATCACATGCCACAAGGAGGAATAAGGCAGAGACATCAAATCTACATAAGGCAGAGAGCAACCCACATGCCCTTGGTAGCATCATCCCTCTAGGCAGAGAGCAACACACATGCCCTTGGTAAAATCTACATAAGGCAGAGAGCAACACACACGACTCATGAAGGTTAACCAAGAGAGTTCACAGCATCTGCAACATATCCTAACACTGTATAAGATTTGCTCGGGGCAGACGATAAATGTGGACAAATCATCTATTATGTTCAGCAAGAACACCAAGTCTGACGATAAAAAACATATGATGACCAGCTTGGGTGTCACTAGGGAGGCTTGGAGTAAGAGATATCTGGGACTGCCAGTCTACGTGGGCAGATCCAAAACTCAAATCTTTGCGTATCTAAAGGATCGTATCTGGAGTAAAATCCAAGGGTGGACAGAAAAATGCTCTCCAAAGTGGGTAAAGAAATTTTCATCAAGGCTTGTCCTCAGGAAATTCCTATTTTTGCTATGACTTGCTTTGATCTGACTAAGGGGCTGTGTGAACAAATCAACGCTATGATCTGTAGACATTGGTGGGCATATCAAGATAACACAAATAAAATGCATTGCCTCAGTTGGGATAAGTTGACGCTACCAAAGAAAGATGGTGGGCTCGGTTTTAAAGATTTGCATGCTTTTGACATCGCCATGTTAGCAAAACAGGCGTGGCGTCTTCTGACCAACCCTTCATCTATGTGTGCTCGTGTTATGAAAGCGAGGTGCTACCCTGACTCTGAAGTTATCAATGTTGTACCGAAGGAAGGAATTTCCTATAATTGGCGAAGCATCCTCAAGGGTGTTGAGCTTATGAGGGATGGTGTTGTTAAATGTGTTGGAGATGGATCCTCAATTAACATCTGGTTTCTGTTCAAAAAAAAATTAACATCTGGTTGGATCCCTGGCTACCGAGGATCTGGAGCCATCATGTTATCTCCCCTAGAGGGGATGCTGTGTACACAAAAGTGGCCGAGTTAGTGGATCCCTTAACTGGTATGTGGGATGAGCAACTACTTCTGGACCTTTTCTGTGAGCAGGATACAAACATTATCAGGGCCATCCGCTGCATGAGGACGTTGAGGATGTTTGGGCTTGGCACCCGGATCCCAAGGGACAATTCTCTGTCAGGTCTGCCTATAAGGTGTTTCGGAGGGACATTTCCGGATGGCAATGGGTACCCGATACCCGCAAACCCGACGGGTACCCGCCTCAAATGGGGAGGGCTTGGTGTAGAAAAAAAACCTGCGGGTGTGCTTACCGAGGAAAATCCAAACCCAACGGGTCTAGCGGAGGCAGGTATGGAGGTACCAAACCGTACCCTTTAACCCGCATACCCGGTACCCACCTGTCATTGAGTGGAAAAAAACTTGACTTCTTTTCCTCCACGGACGCCACCCACATTTGTTTTCCATCCCCACGGACCCCACCCCATGTGGCCAGGACAGATCGATCCATCCACGCCAGGCCTCTTCTTCCTCACCTTATCTTCTCGTATGAACAGATCAACATATCGATCCACGCCAGGGCCGGCCGACCTTCTTCCTCTCCTCGCGCCCCCGGACTTCGCCGCCTATCCGCCCATGGCCGCATCGAGTGGAGGGAGCAGCACCGCAGCGTCACGGCGCGCGAGCAGCGCGGCCGCCACGTGGAAAGAGGAGGAGGCGGAGGGGCTCCGCCGCTCCTCGGCCGTGGCTCGGCCACTCCTCCGCAGCCCTTCCTCGGACGTTCCTCTGGCCGCCTCTCTTGTGCTGTGTCGCGGGTACCCGTCGGGTCTCGTGAACCCGGCGGGTGGCGGGTATGGTGGAGGTCTGGACCCGCCGGCGGGTATGGGGGCGGGGAGGAGGGCCGGGTGCGGGTATGGGGGTGCCAAACCCGGCCCCGAACCCGGCGGGTGCCATCCGTAGCTGACATTGTGCAACCTGAGTCCTCGGCTTCTGAACATGGTGGTGGAACTGTTTTTCACTGGAATTTGATCTGGCAAGCTCAGTGCACACCCACAGTGAAACAATTCCTTTGGAGATTGGCACACAACAGTCTTCCCGACCGATGGAGCATTCAGAGAAGAGGTATGGAAGTCGACACTAGATGCCCTATGTGTCTTCGTTTTAATGAAGACGGCGGTCATCTCTTCTTCAAATGCAAAAAATGTCCGAGCGATTTGGCAAGAACTCCAGCTCGAGATGCCATTGCTGTGATCTTGTCTCAAGATGATGCTACCAATTAAGCGCATGTGTGTTGCTCTCCTTTCGGTCTGGTGGAGAATTCGAAATAAACAAAATGCAGGGGAGAAAGCCTCTGGACATGATGCTCTTATCCATCAAATTATGACGACTGCATGCTCTTGATTTTGAGAAGTTCTGTGGCAAGCAAAAGAAGGAGAAAGCAACGACTACTGACAGCTGGAAGAAACCTGAGCTGGAAATTGTGATGGCAGTATGGCAGCCGCAGGTACCACAGGTGGCTGGGGCTTTATCATGCGCGATGCTAGCGGTGGGATCAGGAGCTGGTTTTCTTCCCTTTGTCCAAGATGTCCTGCATGCGGAAGCGATGAAAGGCGATTAAGTTTGCCCAAGCGTGGGGTATGACCAAGGTCTAGGTGGAGACGGATTCTCAGCTGCTTGTCTGTGCTACTGCTACAAATGACCTTGATCTGACGAAGAATGGAGCCATCTTCAGACAAATCAAGTTTCTAGTCGCTCTAAATTTTACTGCTTTTAGTATCTCTTATTATTGTAAAACCCTAACCCTAGATAGGAGAGGAGATGTGGAATAGCTCAACGTATCCAAGTACGTGGCTGTGGTGTTATATTTATAGACTTGGAGATTACATTAGGGTTGCAAAGTACAGGGACATAGTTAGAAATATGTACAATTAATTATGTCTAACACCCACCCTTAATCTTAGCCGTATCAAGAAGGCTGAGATTGCGCCGGCAGGCCGAGAACTGTGGCAATGGCAACGGCTTGGTGAAGATGTCTGCAAGTTGATCTTTAGAGGAGATGAACTTGATGTGTAGAAGTTTCTGTGCAACCCTCTCTCGCACAGAGTGATAGTCAACCTCAATATGCTTCGTCCGAGCATGGAACACAGGATTAGATGATAGATATGTTGCACCAATGTTGTCACACCATAGAATAGGTGGACGGTCCTGTGAGACTCCCAACACCTGAAGCAACGACTGTACCCAGATCAACTCAGCAGTGGCATTGGCAAGAGCCTTGTACTCAGACTCCGTACTGGAACGCGACACTGTGGCTTGTTTCCGAGCACTCCAGGCGATCAAGTTAGGCCCATAGAAAATGGCATGTCCCCCCGTGGATCGCCTGTCATAAGGGTTCCCAGCCCAATCTGCATCAGAGAACGCAGACAGTAGACTGGAAGAAGAACACCGAAGATGAACTCCATGTGAGATGGTCGAGCTGACGTAACGAAGAATACGCTTCACAGCAGACCAGTGAGGATGACGAGGTGTCTGCATATACTGACACACTTTGTTAACTGCAAAGGAGAGATCCGGCCGTGTAATCAGCAAATACTGCAGACCACCAACAATGCTGCGATAGGTAGTGGCCTCATCAGATGTCAAAGGATCCCCAGCCGCAGCAGACAAACACTCAGTCGACGTCATAGGAGTGGGCGCCGACTTGCACTGAAGCATCCCAGCGCGACGAAGAAGATCAAGAGCATACTTCTTCTGAGTAAGAGCCAGACCCTGAGAGACGTCAGAGACCTCTATCCCAAGAAAGAAGCGAAGAGAGCCGAAATCCTTCACCGCAAATTCATACTGAAGACCATGAACAAGACGGTCAATAGCTGAATGTAGGGAGCTCACCACAATGATCTCGTCGACATATACCAAGAGATACATGGTGAGATCCGGTCGACGAAGCATAAACAAGGAAGTGTCAGCACTGGAGGGAACAAAACCATGGTCCCGAAGAGCACTCCCCAGACGAGCATGCCAAGCACGAGGCGCCTGTTTCAGGCCATAGAGGGCCTTGACCAAGCGGCAGAGGTGGTGTGGCTGGGTGGAGTCAATAAACCCAGGCGGCTGACGCATGTAGACCTCCTCCTCAAGAACACCATGGAGGAATGCATTCTGAACATCAAGCTGGCGAAGATGCCAACCACGGGTGACCGCAAGAGAGAGCAGTAGCCGAATAGTGGTGGGCTTAACCACAGGACTGAATGTGTCCTCGTAGTCAAGTCCATAGCGCTGCTTGAACCCTTTGGCCACGAGACGCACTTTGTAGCACTCAATAGAACCATCAGAGTGTCGCTTGATCTTGAACACCCACTTGGAGTCGATGACGTTGACGCCGGGACGAGGAGGAACAAGCTGCCAAGTCTCGTTTCGACGAAGAGCCTGAAACTCGGCCTCCATCGCATCACGCCAGTGCGGTATACGCATAGCATCATGGTGGCTGGTGGGCTCGGTGGAGGGATCAGCGACGCCATGCGTAGAACAGGAAGTTAGCCAGGCTACCGTCCCATCGGTCCATACCTTGGGCCGGGAGTTGCCCGTGCGGCTCCGAGTAACGGGCCGAGAAGGCGCAGACGGCTGCCCAGGCGGCAGAGAGCGCTCGCGCGCCGTGGCGTCGGCGTCAGGAGTGGGCGACGGAGGTTCCTGGGCCGGCCCAGACGAGGATGGGCCGGTCGAGGGGGTCGCCGACGCAGACGACGGAGCGAGGCCAGAGGACCGCGCGGTGTCGGGCCGGCCCACGATCGACGATTGCGAGGAGGATCCCACGCGGGCCGGAGTGGCTGGGCTGGCACCATAAGTGGCCGATGGAGAAGCGCCAGCGCCAGCCCGTGCATGGTTTTGCATGAGACTGGGGCCCGCAGGCGCAGCCTGATCGACGTGGTCTTCGGGGTCCGTCGACGGCGTCGGGTCCAAGAGCTCAAGCGAGCGCCACGAGCAGTGTCTGCACCATGGTTAGGAAGCAGGGCAAGGGTATACGCAATATCTGCAAATTGGTCAACATAAGCTGGTGTAGAATTGGTGTCAACAGGTGTAGTGGTGGTTGGCATGTTTGCAAAGGGAAAAACATTCTCATCAAAGATGACATCGCGAGAAATATAGACTCTATTAGAGGGACATGCAAACATTTATAGCCCTTATGGAGAGAGCTATAGCCAAGGAACACACACTTTTTAGAACGAAACTCAAGCTTTCGATTATTGTAGGGCCGAAGATGAGGCCAACAGGCGCAACCAAAAACTTTGAGAAACGTGTAGTCTGGGGTTTCATGCAATAGGACTTCCAAAGGAGTTTTCATGTCAAGAACACGAGTAGGGAGCCTATTTATGAGAAAACATGCTGTATGGAATGCATCACTCCAAAAGTGAAAAGGCAGGGAAGCATGTGCAAGTAGAGTAAGCCCAGTTTCTACAATGTGACGGTGTTTACGTTCAGCAGCCCCATTTTGCTAATGAGTGTGGGGACACGCAACACGATGATCAATGCCAAGATTATTAAAGAAAGTGTTGAGGTTACGATATTCGCCTCCCCAATCTAACTGAACATGGAGAATCTTGTGATCAAGCAAACGTTCAACATGTGTTTGAAATTGCAAGAAGACATCAAAAACATCAGACTTGCGTTTAAGCAAATATAGCCCTGTAAATTTACTAAAGGCATCAATAAAACTCACATAATAATTATGACCACTAATGGAAGTGTGGGCAGGGCCCCAGACATCTGAAAACACGAGCTCTAAAGGAGCTTTTATTACACGAGTGGAAGAAGAAAATGGTAACTGATGACTTTTGCCTTGCTGACAGGCATCACACACTAGAGAGTTTTTATTTCTAGACTCAATGGGCAGAGCATGGCGACGAAGAACATGCTCCACAACTGGAGACGCTGGATGTCCTAGACGACAGTGCCAGTTGGAGGATGACACTCGAATACTGCTGAAAACTTGCCGAACAGGGGGCCCTCGACCACCAACGGGATAGAGGGCACCATGACTCCGACCACTAAGGATGATTTCTTCGTATCTCGGTCCTTCACAAAAAGATCAAAAGGGTGAACTTCAACAAAAACGTTGTTATCAAGAGCAAGTTTATGAGCAGATAAAAGATTCTTGGCGACTGCAGGACAAACTAGGATATTTTTAAGACGAAGTGGTGTGCCAGTGGTTGTGGAAGAGTAGATTGACCAATATGAGATATGCGCATACCTTGACCATTGGCGGTGTGCACATGGTCCTTCCCGTGATATGGTTCCTTGACGCCGAGCTTGTCCAGCTCGCCGGCTAGGTGGTCGGTGGCGCCGGTGTCCATATACCAGGTTGGGTCAACCGGGTAGGACGGAGTCGAGTTGTTGTTGCCGTGCGTCACCATCGAGACTTGGCGCTCCATGTTGGCGCTGTCGTTGGCGACCCCGAGAAAGTCCATGTCGAAGCGCTTCCAGCAGCGCGCCGCGACATGGCCAACTTGGTTGCAGAGCTGGCACACGGGTCGGTTGCCGTCGGAGGTGTTCCAGCGGGGCCCGCCGCCACCCCCACCCCCTCCGTTGTTGGAACCAGAGGGACCCGAGGGATTGTTGGAGTGCGGCAAGGCAGAGGGTGGTGGCGCACCACGGCCACCACCAGAAGAGTGCGCAGTGGGGTAGTTGGGCTTGGAGTAGCCCCCACTGCCGCCTGAGCGAGGAGCACCACGGCCTCCCCCGCGGTACGTGGCGTTCGCCGAGGCCCCGGAGTGCATAGCCGCAGCACGGCGGCTCTCTACACGCTGTTCAGTGGACAGCAGACGCGCGTAAAGATCACACGTGGAGATCAGTGTCTCGCGCCCGTTGATGTTTTCGGTGAGGTTGTCGTAGTCCTCGTCGAGTCCGTTAAGGACATAGGCGATGAAATCCTCCTGGCGAAGAGGTTGGCCCATGGTGGTGAGGGAGTCCGACAGAGCCTTGATCTTGTTGAAGTACGTCGTCACCGATGAGTTCAGCTTCTCCATCTTCTACAGCTGGCCGCGGATGTGCATGGACTGGGCGCTGGGGTGGGTGTCGAAGGAGTCGCGAAGGGTGCACCAGGCCTCCTAAGCGGTGGCAGCGAACATTACCAGGCCACCGACAGCAGGCGTCAGGGAGGAGTTGATCCCAGACAGCAGCGCCTGATCCCGCATGACCCAGGCCCGATATTCAGGGTTGGGGATCGCGGCAGGGCGCCCCTCGAACTGGACAAGAATGCGCTTCGGCGGGCACCGGTAGCTCCCGTCGATCTAGCCCATCAGGAAGTGGGAGCGTATGAGCGGGAGGATGGCCGAGCGCCACAGTAGGTAGTTGTCGCTGCTGAGCTTGACCGTCAGGTGATTGCCGAAGTGGAACGGTGCGGCGGCAGCGGTCGAGGAGGAGGCGCCGATCCCCGCCGAGGAGTACATGCTCCCGACGGGAAGAGTGCCCATCGCACCAGCGTGGAGGCGCTGGGGGTGGTTGCTTGACCAGCGGCCACGGTGGACGGCGGCGAGAGGGCCCCGACGGTGGACGGTGCCGAGAGCGCGCCGATGGTGGACGGCAGCGACAGAGTTCCCTCCGTGGACTCGGACATGGAGGAGGACGTGAAGGCCCCGACGGTGTTGTGCTGGAGGGCACCGGAGTTGGCGTCGACGGGTGCAGCGGAAGACATGAGCGGCGGCGGCGGCTTGCTTTGATACCATGTAAAACCCTAACCCTGGATAGGAGAGGAGATATGTGGAATAGCTCAACGTATCCAAGTACGTGGCTGTGGTGTTATATTTATAGACTTGGAGATTACATTAGGGTTACAAAGTACAGGAACATAGTTAGAAATATGTACAATTAATTATGTCTAACACTTATTATTGCCCGAGGGCTTGTAATATGGTTGCGGACGCTCTTGCGACGCTTGGTGCAAAGCTAGGACAGGGACCCCAGCCCGTTTGGCCGGGCTCTGCTCCTAATTCTGTACGTGATTTGGTGGCCAGCGATATTGCTAGCTGTGTGCACTCGGTAATGGAATAAATGTGTTTTCCAGTTTTAAAAAACTATTACTTCTATACTATTATTAAAAGAGCAAACTTGTTGGGATACTTTAAATCTGGACCGTTCAATATCCGATCAAACAGCCCAGATCGTCCCAATGTTTGACAACTCAACAATGTCCGATTTTTCCCGTTTTACCCTCCACCAAATCACATAATATTACTAAATTGTCGCTCATCTCCGAATCGTTATTTTTGTCTTTCCCCGCCGCCGCTCCTAGGTCAGCGAGCGAGCGAGCAGCCAGGACCGTCCTGGCCAACTCAAGCCCCCGACTAACAAAATCCCACCCAGCCAGCGAGATCCAAGACGATGGGCAGGGCCTCGCCGTCGTCGGCTACTACGCGACGATGCCGAGTCGCCAACCGCGTCGGGGACCACATCTTTCGCTACTTCCCCACGCACCATCTCCCACGTCGTTCATCCCCCTGTCGTCGCCCCGCAAGAGAGCCGCCGCTCCTTCGCTCTAAACGCCGCGACGTGAACCCGCCGCCCGTCGCCCCGCAAGAGAGCCGCCGCTCCTTCGCTCTAAACGCCGCGACGCGAACCTGCCGCCCTGGATGTCCCCTACACAGCTGGCCGCCACCCCTCGCGACCTCTGTGACCGCCACGCAATCTCCACCAAGCCGCTGCTGCTTGAGAGGGCCAAAGGGCTGAGGGTGGATTCGGGGATCGGGGAGGAACCGAGGAAGGAGCCTGTAGGAGCTCGCTACAGGCTCAAAGGCGACCTCAAATAGTGGAGCGGCCGTCGTCTGGTGGAGGCCAGCAGAGGGGAGCGGCGCCGCGGTGGTCTGGTGGAGGACGACGGAGGGGAGCGATGCGGCGGTGGTCTGATGGAGGCCGGCGGAGTGAGCGGCGCTGCGATGATCGGCTGGAGGCCGGCGAAGAGGAACGGCGTGGCGGTGGTCTGGTGGCAGTGCAGTCGTGTCAGACCTATGAACTGATGAAGCGTTCTACTGCCAAGCATACAGTTTGGGTTCAGACGGCCAATTAATTGATTTATTAACTGATGATGAACTTATTGTGCTTCACAGAGAAATTTATATGAAATTATACAAGGCGCTGGTAGTGGTTCGAGTTTGTTGATATTATATTACGTACGTTGGCAGTTGGATTTCAAGGTTTTGTTTTCATTTATTCGGTGGTTATGTATGCGGCTAGCAGGTCAGCCAGCCGATCCATGGCGCCACCGAAGCTGCCCCACGGCGATGACAAGTCGTTTGCGGAGGTGGTGGTGGTCCGGCACGGGGAGACGGCGTGGAACGCCTCCCGCATCGTTCAGGTCCGTTGATTAATTCCCCTCCCCGTTCTCCTCCGTCCACTAGTAGAGAACATACCTTTAGTACCGGTTTTAGATGGCCTTTAGTACCGGTTGCACAACCGGTACTAAAAGGTCGGGACTAAAGGGGTAACCCTTTAGTACCGGTACAAAAATGCAACCGGTACTAAAGGGTCTCCACGTGGGCGCACGGAAGCGCGTGCAGCTGAGGGCCTTTAGTACCGGTTTGTATTACAAACCGGTACTAAAGGTTCCTGCTTTTTTTGCCCCCCCCCTTATTTTTTCAGGGGGGTTTTCGGTTTTATTTCTTTTCGCTTATTTTTCGGGGTTTAGGGTTTCCGTGTTTTTCCTTTTCGCTCATTTTTCAGGGTTTCGGAGGAGATCACGTATAAAGTACTGACTACACATATAAAGTACTCATTACACTTATAAAGTACTCTCGTTACATATAAAGTACGTATAATTACAATGGAGATCACCGATAGCTAGCTAGAGTCTATATTTCGATATAGTGGAATTCACCGAATTCATCTAGGACATGCGTCAGAATGAATCCCGCCAATTCCTCCGCAATAGCTTTTACGCGGTTTTTTGGTAGGAGCTGGTTCCGCTTCCTTGACATCTTTAAAAGAAGGAGATCAAATAAGTTACGATTGAAAGTAAACACAATTGATGGTAGCAAAATAAAAGTTGTGTATGATGTTTACGTACCTCTCGATTTCTTACATTATTGACTCTCTCATTGACCCTCGTGTGAATATACTCGCAAACGTAGATCCACATAGTTCCGTCCCCTGTGGTTGTAGCAGACACCACTATACAAGAATATAATTTAATCAAATAATAATCAAGAGAACGATAATGGTATTAGAAAGATACGCAGACCTAGATACGTAGTAGTACTTACATTGTTAGCCTTGAACTCCAGCTTCTGTTTCCATTCACCGCGTTCTTCCGCGATGAACCTTTTCCAAACCCTGCCCGGAAAAGAAAATGAATTGAGGAGTTACTACTTATACTTTTGATATCCGGAAATGAACGAAAGTGGACGATATAGTGCGATTGAAATTACCTCTTGAGCAATAGACGCACGCTTTTGTAATCATCTTGATCTTTCCTCAATGAGTCCCAGACTTCAACTTGTCCTTCGTCGAGTCTAATGATTAGCAGAATGAAGTGGTACCTGCGCACATTTATATACGCAGGTATTCAGAACTCATCAATTACACTTAATATCGGGAAAGCAAAATAGAATGTGTACAAGACAGTAACACTCACCCGAAGTTGTAAGGAAAAAGTATTTCCTTTTTGGTACTTTGTCGCTTAAAACAAGTTAGCACAAGGTCCTCTGTGTCCTTGACATAATGAGGTTTTTCTACGCTCTCCACTTTAACTTTATCCGGGTCAATGAACCCAATGTCCCAGATTCCTCCCATTCGGCATTCACGAATCTTCATTCTGCATAATAGCGTACAAAAGAATGTTGTGAGGATAATTACAAGCAATGAACGAGCTGAACTATGAATAATTAAATTACACGAATAAATTACTTACAGACAATAGCAGCTGAGGATAGCTTTGTCGAGGGCAAGTTGATTGTACATCTGAAAAAGTTTGGAGAACTCAACCTGCACAGCATATTCTTGGAACAAGTGATGTTCCTTAACTCCCGCCATGAGATATGTCCTCCCTTCTTTTGCGGCGGTCATGTACCAGGTATGCAATTTATATAACTGTGTTGTTAGAGCACTCGGATTTTCGACCAGAGGCAGCCCGAGTTCAAATTTATATTTAATTGCCATCTGCGCTATGGGGAGACCTGTGTCGCCAATGACAACTTCTCCATGCTCGATTTCCCGAGCTTCAGAAGGCACAATGAGCAGGGCGATCGATTGTGCTTCTTGTTCTCCGAGCTGGGCAACTCCTTTCCCGCACGCTTTTTCTTCCTCCTTCTGTGAGGAAAGTACCTTGTCAATACATCGCTCATAGTCTGAAGGGGCGCCGGTGGAGGGCAATATAGGTTGTCAACGGTGCGATCTTTTACCTCAGTTGGTATAGTCTTCAGAAGTTCCTTTATGGGGTCAAGTCTTGCCTCCAGTCTTTCCTTTTTTTTCTGTTCAAAAAAGGCTGCAGCCTGGCCTTGTGTGCTCACTTGTAATTCCTCCAAAGTCATCTCGCCTGCTAACTTCTCAGGAGCCTTGACTTCCTTGGGTTTTTTTGCACGTTTCTTGTCAGGGGACGCCGTGAACAGCTTCCGCTTGCTCAAATTACTAGTGGCCGCAGTAGTCGGCTGACGGGACGGCGCGGGAGATGGACTCACGGTGGGCTCCCAATCATCGGGGGAGGAGGGTGGAATTTGCTGTGGTGAATGTCTAACCGGAGGAGTCGGTGGCCTTGGCGCCGAGTCTGGAAACTTGATTAAATTCTTCTTCCATAGAACGATACCAAGTTCGACATCTCCTAGTGTCTTCTCTCCTTAGCTCCGGGAATTTCAAGCTGTATTGAGTTCATTCCCGACATAACTTTCGAGACACAGACACGAGCAAATCCAGCTGGAATCACACCAAAATGGAAGGTTGCTCCAGGTTGATGTGGTAAAGCATAGCCCATCGCCACCGGACAAGTAATGTTCAACATTGGCGCATGTAACTCACAATTTGTCTTCTCCGTGATATCATCCACGGGGTAGTGAGCCGCCGACGGTTCAGCAACTGGAGGAGTCGGTGGCCTTGGCGCAGGATCATCCTGTAGCTGCGTGGAACCCACGCTGCTTTTCCGCTGAGATGGGCAGGCATCGCCTGCAGGATCTTCTACTCGCAGTTGAGATTCCCTTGACTTGGTAATTGAGGCCAGTTGCTCCTGCACAACCTTCAACGAGCGTTCTAACGCAGTAACCCTGTCCGCCTCCTTCTTCTTACTTCTGCAATGTTTTCTGTAAGTTGCAGTGTCCTCCGGAAACCCTTCAAGAAAACCAACCCCGCCTCCTCTACCTCGACATCTTCCCCAGTGTTCTTTATTCCCGAGGGCGAGTGTCAGCTCGTCGTCCTCTCTATCGGGAACATATTGTCCCAACTTGACTAGTGTTATTGCGGATTTTATCTTTTTTACGACTCTTCTAATTCTTTTCCTCCATTTTCCCTTTGCAACAATCAGCCCTGTTTCCATGTCCAACACTGCCCCATGCGCGAACAACCATAACTTGGACCTGTCGGGCCAGTCATCTGTCTCTGGAGTGATCCCTTTTTGACGCAGCTCATTTTCATAGGATTCCCACTTAGGCACGGCAGTCTGTAGCCACCTGAGCCCAAACGATGGAAATATTTCTTCTTCTTAGCATTCAACTTATTTTGGGTCGATCGGGCCACAGCGACGCCCGATTTCCTATACGCCACAAATTCAGGCCAGTCATCTTTTATCTTCTCTAGACGTCCAGTGAATTCTGGAGTTTCGTTCGCATATTTTCTCCACAAAGTTTTCTTCCAGTTGTTGAATTGCTCGGCCATCTTGCTAAGAGTCCACTCCTTGACTTTATTCTGCCTACTCGGTGGGAGATCTGCCGGTAGGCTGAAAGAACCCAATATCGACTCCCAAAGGGTATCTTTAATTCTTTGTCGAGAAATTTTGCGCCAATGTTCTTTTTCTTCGGCTCATTCCATTCTGCAACGGTGATCGGGACCATGTCCCTTACAAGAACTCCGCATTGAGCTACATATTTAGTGCAGATTCCATCGGGTTTCTCCGGTTTGCCTTTTATGCTAACTTCGTCGATCGACAACTTTGCACCATCCGGCAGCTTTAACCCTTTGGCCGGGCCTCGTTTAGGGATTGAGCTAGATGATCCAGAGGGCTGAAAGAAAAATGTTTCGTTAATAAGTGCGCATATAAATCAATTAATGCATCTAGCTAGTGATCAACAAGACTTAATATATACCTTGCCGGAGTCGTTTTTAGCTAGTGATCCGGGGTTTTCTTCGTCGTCGTCGTCGTCTCTGAAGTTTTGTAACTCAAGTCCCTCACCGGAGTCGTTCAAACATTTCGCGCTGAAATCTTCGGCGTCTTCTTCGTCGGAATCTTCTCCATCAGAATCTTCTCCGTCGGTATTGGGTCCGGCAGCGTTGTCAAATATTACTTGTTGCATTCGCTCTTCCTTCTCCAAATCTCGGATGAAGGGGGGGACATCGGCGATGATGGGGGTGTCGTCCTCCATAGCTCAATGTCACTGCAAAATTTTAAACTTTGCTAAATTTTGAAACTTTGCTACTAGAATTTTCAAACTTAGCAAAATTCACATATTTACTAGAATAAAAAAATGACAATGCACATATTTACTTATTTACTAGAATAATTTCTAACTTAGCAATATATTTCTAACTTAGCAATATATTTCTAACTTAGGAATATTTCTAACTTAGCAAAATTTCAAACTTTACAATGTTTCAAACTTTACAATGTTAAACTATATTTGAAACTTAGCAATATTTGAAATTTGCAATATTTGAAACTTTGCAATATTTCTAACTTTCAAAATTGCTAACTTTCAAAAATGCTAATTGAAACTTAGCAAGATTTGAAACTTTACAATATTTGAAACTTGCAATAGTTGAAACTTAGCAACATTTTTTTATTTGAACAACAAATTTTCATACTCATTTTAAACAAGAATTTTCATACAAAAATTACAAAAGTACAAAGTACTAAATTACAAAAAATGCTATCTATATTTTCATTCTAAGCTATCTATATTTCTGTTATTTTGCTATCTACAAAATGAACAAAATGCTATCTATATTTTGCTATCTACAAAATTGGTACAAATTTCTAAAATTGCTAAACAAAATTTCAAACTTAACTAAATATTTACTCAACCTAAATATAAAATTTACTCAACCTAATCATAAAATTTACTCACATAAAATTCTAACTTTGATAAATTTCTAACTATCTAAATGACTTACCAAAATTTAGAAACTAAACAATATTAACCTAATAACAATATTAACTTAAAAAACAGTACTAAAAAAAACATTACCTTGATGTGTGGCCGGCCGGAGTGGTGGAGAGCAGCACACGGTGGAGCACGGCGTGGGGCGCAGCGCGGTGGAGCACGCGCGGCGGCCGGAGTGGGCGCGCGGGGCGTCCACGGCGTGGGGCGTCGACGGCGGCGGACGGCGGGGGGCGTCGACGGCGCGGACGGCAGGCCGCAGCGCAGGAGCAGGCCGGTGGGCAGAGGAGCAGGGCGCGGCTGCGTGAGGGCCTTGGCGGCGCGGTCGACGGCGCGGAGGGCGACGTACGTGTGCGCGTGGAGGGCGGCGGCCCCGTTGAACGCGTGGAGGCGCGCGGCGTCGAGGAGCAGCACTTCGCCGGCGTCGAGGAGCGGGCGTCGAGGAGCAGCACTTGGGCGAATTTGGACTGCAGAATAGGCCTTTAGTACCGGTTTTAGTCTACAACCGGTACTAAAGGGTCTTTAGTACCGGTTGTAGACTACAACCGGTGCTAAAGGTTCTTTTTGGGCCGCGGCGAAACTTCGCGCGCGAAGCCCAGCCTTTTAGTACCGGTTGTACTGTTCAACCGGTACTAATGGGCTTTTGAATTTTTTTGTGATTCCTTTTTTCTTTGTTCTTTTTTCTTTGTATTTAATTATCTAAGCATTTTATATCTAATTGGCTACTGTTTATTTTCAAATTTGGCGCGCGCAAAATTGGTACTGTTTATTTTCAAATTTGAATGTATTCAAATTTCAAATGGGTGATTTGAGTAAATTTGACATAGATTTAAATCCATATCATCAAAAAATTGAAACAAAATGCATGTTTGAAATAATTTGAATTTCTAAAACTGCTTTTAATATGAATTCTTCTCACTGAGGTTGGTAAGAACCCGCCCTTTCTTCCCGCCCTTTTTCAAACAGAATTTTTTCCCGCCACCGTCTTATGCCAAATTTCTTCCCGCCACCTTTTCCCGCACAATTTCGAGGGGAGGAGGGAGAGGGTCGCCGGAGCAAAAGCTCGATTTCGATTTCGATTTGGAACGACCAAAGTATAACCCAAATCGACACAGGGATTGTGAGCTGTAGTATGCCCAATCAGGAAGAAGCACACGGATCGTGTGTTTCCTCCCAGCGCTTCTGAGCCGTTGGATCAGCGGTGTGTTTCTTTCGCTTGATCCAACGGCTCCCAAGCTCTCGAAGAAAACACACGATCCGCGTACTTGTTCCTGATTGGCTAGCTGGAGGGAGTCACTCGGAGAGGCGGGTTGTTTTTTTCGCGCCACCTTTTCCCGCACAATTTTTTCGCGCCACCGTTTCCCGCCCAATTATTTCCTGCCGGTTGTTCTATAAAATCCAGTCGAAGGTAGGCATGATACTCACTTGAGCGCAAGCATGGTGTGTATTGGTCCTTGCGAGAAGTGTGTGTCCGGGTTTCACATTTCCGCATCCGAGCATCTCGCAAGGCTTTCAAGCAATTTGTAGGTAGATGGTAGGGTAGTTCCAATTGAAGAAATTTTGCACACTGAGAGTCATCTCGCTTCACTCGGGGCGAAGCTATGCCGCGATGGGTTTCCGTATAGGACCCCGCTCCAAATTCGTGCAGAAATGCTCAGGCTTGCAGATAAGTTTGACAGGAAAGTTACGAATAGTCCGTTCTACCGAACTGAAGCTGACCGTGCTTCGTACGGTCGTTCATGTCTCTGGGTAGTTGACAGCGATGATGACGACAATTTCATGCCGTCGTCAAAGGAAAGGAGGGTTGAAGCACTGAGAAAAGGCAAGGAGAAGAAGGCTGAAGCATCGAGCAAGGGTAATGGCAAGAAGGCTGAATCTTCGTCCAAGGGCAAAGGCAAGAAGGCAGAATCTTCGTCAAAGGCAAGGATGGGAGATAGGTAGATTCTTTGTTTTACTTGTGTTGTATCGTAATTTGCAGTTGTACCTTAATTTGTTCTATCCAGTATTTAGAACTAGTGAAGTTGTAACGTAGATTAATTTATCGTGTGTTTCTTTCAAACGCTTGTGAGCCGTTGGATCAGGGGTGTGTTTCTTTTGAGAGCTTGTGAGCCGTTGGATTTTTAGAACTAGTCCCGGTTGGTAACACGGTAACACCAACCGGGACTAATGTAGTATGACCAATCAGGAAGAAGCACACGGATCGTGTGCTTCCTTCCAGCGCTTGTGAGCCGTTGGATCAGGGGTGTGTTTCTTTTGAGGGCTTGTGAGCCGTTGGATTTTTAGAACTAGTCCCGGTTGGTAACACCAACCGGGACTAATGTAGTATGCCCAATCAGGAAGAAGCACACGGATCGTGTGCTTCCTTCCAGCGCTTGTGAGCCGTTGGATCAGCGGTGTGTTTCTTTCGAACGCTTCTGAGCCGTCGGATCAGCACTATCACGACCACTTCGTAACCCATGCGACCCTATATATAGCCACCTCCTCAGACAGGTTACTCACTCACACAAAACATTCCAGCATCACTCGGAGAGGCATCTTTGGGCAACCAGCGGCAAGACGTCTGTGATGACCTGCGACCGTTCCAAACGGTTGCAGATCATCACAGACGTCTTGCCGGACGGTTGTAGAACATCAGAGACGTCTTGCCGAACGGCACACAACTAGCGTCTACCCTTGCCACCGAATCCAATGGTTGGATTTAGCCTACCTGATGGCATGTTCCCTGGCATTATTGTGTTCGTCATTGTTCACCGGCCAGCCATTGGAGCCACCTCCTATAGGTCGGTGAACAATGACAACACAACCTATTGGTGCATTTGATATGCAGTCACTCACGAGGCACTGTAGGGCTGTATGACGGGGAAACCTTGTGTTTTGGTCAGTTTTGCTTATATATAAGGAGGCTCCACACCGCCCATCGTCCCCTCCCCAGGGTCCGGGACCGGGATGCGTTGCCGTACCAGGGAGGAGGACGAGCACGTCAATCGCTATGTGTCTATGTTGGATACGCCAGCGGTGTATAACAGTAGATGGATGGTTAAATAAAAATGGACCCGAGCAATGTATTATGGTTTTCACCACATAAAGGTTTAATACATTATTACACATCACCAACAACATCCCTATCTAGTGTTCACTTTTTTCTTCGTGTGTGTCCCTTTCTTCTTCTTGCGCCGTAGCCATGGACAATCTTCATCATTTAACACGATGCTTGGGTCAGTTTTCACTTTGAAGGGCGGAATTTCATGAAACTTATTGTAATCTTCTGACATGTCTGTCTTGTCCTCCACTCCCACGATGTTTCTTTTCCCTGAAAGAACTATGTGGCGCTTTGGCTGATCGTATGATGTATCCGCTTGCTTATTTTTCTTTTTTTCGGTCTGGAAGACATGTCTTTCACATAGAAAACCTGAGCCACATCATTGGCTAGGACGAAAGGCTCGGTGTGGTACCCAAGATTGTTGAGATCCACTGTAGTCATTCCGTACCGCCGGTCTATCTCTACCCCGCCTGACAGGTTGACCCATTTGCACTGAAACAAAGGGATCTTAAAAGAAGGTCCGTAGTCAAGTTCCCATATCTGCTGTATGCAACCATAATATGTGTCCTTTGTCACATCGTCGTTTGTTGCATCAAAGCGGACACCACTGTTTTGGTTACTGCTCTTTTTGTCTTGGGTTTCCGTGTAAAATGTATTCCCATTTATCTCGTACCCTTGGAAAGTCAATATGGTCGAAGATGGTGACTTGGCCAACAAGTATAGCTCATCTCCAACAATGGTGTTATTAATGAGATGTGTACGCAACCAACTGCCGAAAGTTTCCACGTGCTTTCCTTTAATCCAGAAGTTAGTCTGCTCCGGGTATTCGGAGCGTAAAATATCCATGTGTTTCACGATATACGGAGCCACCAATCTGGAATTTTGTAGAACTGTGTAGTGTGCTTGAGTGAAAGAATGCCCGTCCATACATGTTGTTGCTTTCTTTCCTAGCGTGCCTTTTCCACGCAGTCTCCCCTCATGGCGCGATTGAGGAACACCGATCGGCTTAAGATCAGGAATAAAGTCAACACAAAACTCAATGACCTCCTCTGTTCCATAGCCCTTGGACATGCTTCCTTCTGGCCTAGCACGGTTATGAACGTATTTCTTTAAGACTCCCATGAACCTCTCAAAGGGGAACATGTTGTGTAGAAATACAGGACCGAGAATGGAAATCTCTTCGACTAGGTGAACTATGAGGTGCGTCATAATATTGAAGAAGGACGGTGGAAACACCAACTCGAAGCTGACAAGACATTGGACCGCACCTTCTGTAAACTTGGTAGAGTTGCTGGATCGATTACCTTCTGAGAAATTGCATTGAGGAATGCACATAGCTTCACAATGGGTACTCGAACGTTTTCCGGTAGAAGCCCCCTCAATGCAACCGGAAGTAATTGTGTCATAATCACGTGGCAGTCATGAGACTTCAGGTTTTGGAACTTTTTCTCTGCCATGTTTATTATTCCCTTTATATTCGACGAGTAGCCAGACGGGACCTTGATACTGCTCAGGACTTGAAAAAAGATCACCTTCTCTTCTTTGGTAAGAGCGTAGCTGGCAGTACCTTGGTACTTCTCTGGATTCAGGTTGTCTCGTTCGTGCGTACTTTGCTGGTCCTTCCGTGCATCCGATGTATCTAATTTCTTCTTCCCATACACGCCTAAGAATTTTAGCAGGTTCACGCAAAGATTTTTCGTCACGTGCATCACGTCGATGGCAGAGCGAACCTCTAGGATTTTCCAATAGGGTAAATCCCAAAATATCGAGCACTTCTTCCACATGGGTACGTGTCCATCAGCGTCTTTCGGAACATTTAGACTGCCAGGACCCTTTCCAAATATTACTTCCAAATCCTTGACCATGCCATATATAACATCACCATCAGGGCGTGTAGGCTTCGTTCGGTTATCTTCCTCACCTTTGAAATGTTTGCCTGCCTTTCTTACGGGATGCTTGTTTGGAAGAAATCGACGATGACCAAGGTACACATTCTTGTTACCTAAATATATACTGTCAGTCTTATCTAAACAGTGCGTGCATGCATTGTATCCCTTGTTTGACTGTCCTGAAATATTACTAAGAGCAGGCCAATCATTGATGGTTACAAACAGCAACGCTCGTAGGCCAAATTCCTCCTGTTTGTACTCATCCCACACACGTACGCCTTCGTCAGACCACAACTGTAAAAGTTCATCAACTAATGGCCTCAGATACACATCAATGTCGTTGCCGGGTTGCCTCGGGCCTTGGATAAGCACTGGCATCATAATATACTTTTGCTTCATGCACAACCAAGGAGGAAGGTTATAGATACATAGAGTCACGGGCCAGGTGCTATGACTGCTGCTCTGCTCCCCAAACGGATTCAAGCCATCTGTACTTAGACCAAACCTTAAGTTCCTTGCGTCAGCTGCAAAATCCTTGGACTCACTGTCGATGTTTCTCCACTGCGACCCATCTGCGGGGTGTCTCAGCATCTCGTCTTCCTTACGGTCTTCTTTGTGCCATCGCAACAACTTGGCATGCTCTTTGTTTCGGAACAAACGTTTCAACCGTGGTATTATAGGAGCATACGACATCTCCTAGTGTCTTCTCTCCTTCAGCTCCGGGAATTTCAAGCTGTATTGAGTTCATTCCCGACATAACTTTCGAGACACAGACACGAGCAAATCCAGCTGGAATCACACCAAAATGGAAGGTTGCTCCAGGTTGATGTGGTAAAGCATAGCCCATCGCCACCGGACAAGTAATGTTCAACATTGGCGCATGTAACTCACAATTTGTCTTCTCCGTGATATCATCCACGGGGTAGTGAGCCGCCGACGGTTCAGCAACTGGAGGAGTCGGTGGCCTTGGCGCAGGATCATCCTGTAGCTGCGTGGAACCCACGCTGCTTTTCCGCTGAGATGGGCAGGCATCGCCTACAGGATCTTCTACTCGCAGTTGAGATTCCCTTGACTTGGCTATTGAGGCCAGTTGCTCCTGCACAACCTTCAACGAGCGTTCTAACGCAGTAACCCTGTCCGCCTCCTTCTTCTTACTTCTGCAATGTTTTCTGTAAGTTGCAGTGTCCTCCGGAAACCCTTCAAGAAAACCAACCCCGCCTCCTCTACCTCGACATCTTCCCCAGTGTTCTTTATTCCCGAGGGCGAGTGTCAGCTCGTCGTCCTCTCTATCGGGAACATATTGTCCCAACTTGACTAGTGTTATTGCGGATTTTATCTTTTTTACGACTCTTCTAATTCTTTTCCTCCATTTTCCCTTTGCAACAATCAGCCCTGTTTCCATGTCCAACACTGCCCCATGCGCGAACAACCATAACTTGGACCTGTCGGGCCAGTCATCTGTCTCTGGAGTGATCCCTTTTTGACGCAGCTCGTTTTCATAGGATTCCCACTTAGGCACGGCAGTCTTGTAGCCACCTGAGCCCAAACGATGGAAATATTTCTTCTTCTTAGCATTCAACTTATTTTGGGTCGATCGGGCCACAGCGACGCCCGATTTCCTATACGCCACAAATTCAGGCCAGTCATCTTTTATCTTCTCTAGACGTCCAGTGAATTCTGGAGTTTCGTTCGCATATTTTCTCCACAAAGTTTTCTTCCAGTTGTTGAATTGCTCGGCCATCTTGCTAAGAGTCCACTCCTTGACTTTATTCTGCCTACTCGGTGGGAGATCTGCCGGTAGGCTGAAAGAACCCAATATCGACTCCCAAAGGGTATCTTTAATTCTTTGGTCGAGAAATTTTGCGCCAATGTTCTTTTTCTTCGGCTCATTCCATTCTGCAACGGTGATCGGGACCATGTCCCTTACAAGAACTCCGCATTGAGCTACATATTTAGTGCAGATTCCATCGGGTTTCTCCGGTTTGCCTTTTATGCTAACTTCGTCGATCGACAACTTTGCACCATCCGGCAGCTTTAACCCTTTGGCCGGGCCTCGTTTAGGGATTGAGCTAGATGATCCAGAGGGCTGAAAGAAAAATGTTTCGTTAATAAGTGCGCATATAAATCAATTAATGCATCTAGCTAGTGATCAACAAGACTTAATATATACCTTGCCGGAGTCGTTTTTAGCTAGTGATCCGGGGTTTTCTTCGTCGTCGTCGTCGTCTCTGAAGTTTTGTAACTCAAGTCCCTCACCGGAGTCGTTCAAACATTTCGCGCTGAAATCTTCGGCGTCTTCTTCGTCGGAATCTTCTCCATCAGAATCTTCTCCGTCGGTATTGGGTCCGGCAGCGTTGTCAAATATTACTTGTTGCATTCGCTCTTCCTTCTCCAAATCTCGGATGAAGGGGGGGACATCGGCGATGATGGGGGCGTCGTCCTCCATAGCTCAATGTCACTGCATAATTTTCAAACTTTGCTAAATTTTGAAACTTTGCTACTAGAATTTTCAAACTTAGCAAAATTCACATATTTACTAGAATAAAAAAATGACAATGCACATATTTACTTATTTACTAGAATAATTTCTAACTTAGCAATATATTTCTAACTTAGCAATATATTTCTAACTTAGGAATATTTCTAACTTAGCAAAATTTCAAACTTTACAATGTTTCAAACTTTACAATGTTAAACTATATTTGAAACTTAGCAATATTTGAAATTTGCAATATTTGAAACTTTGCAATATTTCTAACTTTCAAAATTGCTAACTTTCAAAAATGCTAATTGAAACTTAGCAAGATTTGAAACTTTACAATATTTGAAACTTGCAATAGTTGAAACTTAGCAACATTTTTTTATTTGAACAACAAATTTTCATACTCATTTTAAACAAGAATTTTCATACAAAAATTACAAAAGTACAAAGTACTAAATTACAAAAATGCTATCTATATTTTCATTCTAAGCTATCTATATTTCTGTTATTTTGCTATCTACAAAATGAACAAAATGCTATCTATATTTTGCTATCTACAAAATTGGTACAAATTTCTAAAATTGCCAAACAAAATTTCAAACTTAACTAAATATTTACTCAACCTAAATATAAAATTTACTCAACCTAATCATAAAATTTACTCACATAAAATTCTAACTTTGATAAATTTCTAACTATCTAAATGACTTACCAAAATTTAGAAACTAAACAATATTAACCTAATAACAATATTAACTTAAAAAACAGTACTAAAAAAAAACATTACCTTGATGTGTGGCCGGCCGGAGTGGTGGAGAGCAGCACACGGTGGAGCACGGCGTGGGGCGCAGCGCGGTGGAGCACGCGCGGCGGCCGGAGTGGGCGCGCGGGGCGTCCACGGCGTGGGGCGTCGACGGCGGCGGACGGCGGGGGGCGTCGACGGCGCGGACGGCAGGCCGCAGCGCAGGAGCAGGCCGGTGGGCAGAGGAGCAGGGCGCGGCTGCGTGAGGGCCTTGGCGGCGCGGTCGACGGCGCGAGGGCGACGTACGTGTGCGCGTGGAGGGCGGCGGCCCCGTTGAACGCGTGGAGGCGCGCGGCGTCGAGGAGCAGCACTTCGCCGGCGTCGAGGAGCGGGCGTCGAGGAGCAGCACTTGGGCGAATTTGGACTGCAGAATAGGCCTTTAGTACCGGTTTTAGTCTACAACCGGTACTAAAGGGTCTTTAGTACCGGTTGTAGACTACAACCGGTGCTAAAGGTTCTTTTTGGGCCGCGGCGAAACTTCGCGCGCGAAGCCCAGCCCTTTAGTACCGGTTGTACTGTTCAACCGGTACTAATGGGCTTTTGAATTTTTTTGTGATTCCTTTTTTCTTTGTTCTTTTTTCTTTGTATTTAATTATCTAAGCATTTTATATCTAATTGGCTACTATTTATTTTCAAATTTGGCGCGCGCAAAATTGGTACTGTTTATTTTCAAATTTGAATGTATTCAAATTTCAAATGGGTGATTTGAGTAAATTTGACATAGATTTAAATCCATATCATCAAAAAATTGAAACAAAATTGAAACAAAATGCATGTTTGAAATAATTTGAATTTCTAAAAATGCTTTTAATATGAATTCTTCTCACTGAGGTTGGTAAGAACCCCGCCCTTTCTTCCCGCCCTTTTTTCAAACAGAATTTTTTTCCCGCCACCGTCTTATGCCAAATTTCTTCCCGCCACCTTTTCCCGCACAATTTCGAGGGAGGAGGGGAGAGGGTCGCCGGAGCAAAAGCTCGATTTCGATTTCGATTTGGAACGACCAAAGTATAACCCAAATCGACACAGGGATTGTGAGCTGTAGTATGCCCAATCAGGAAGAAGCACACGGATCGTGTGTTTCCTCCCAGCGCTTCTGAGCCGTTGGATCAGCGGTGTGTTTCTTTCGCTTGATCCAACGGCTCCCAAGCTCTCGAAGAAAACACACGATCCGCGTACTTGTTCCTGATTGGCTAGCTGGAGGGAGTCACTCGGAGAGGCGGGTTGTTTTTTTCGCGCCACCTTTTCCCGCACAATTTTTTCGCGCCACCGTTTCCCGCCCAATTATTTCCTGCCGGTTGTTCTATAAAATCCAGTCGAAGGTAGGCATGATACTCACTTGAGCGCAAGCATGGTGTGTATTGGTCCTTGCGAGAAGTGTGTGTCCGGGTTTCACATTTCCGCATCCGAGCATCTCGCAAGGCTTTCAAGCAATTTGTAGGTAGATGGTAGGGTAGTTCCAATTGAAGAAATTTTGCACACTGAGAGTCATCTCGCTTCACTCGGGGCGAAGCTATGCCGCGATGGGTTTCCGTATAGGACCCCGCTCCAAATTCGTGCAGAAATGCTCAGGCTTGCAGATAAGTTTGACATGAAAGTTACGAATAGTCCGTTCTACCGAAGTGAAGCTGATCGTGCTTCGTACGGTCGTTCATGTCTCTGGGTAGTTGACAGCGATGATGACGACAATTTCATGCCGTCGTCAAAGGAAAGGAGGGTTGAAGCACTGAGAAAAGGCAAGGAGAAGAAGGCTGAAGCATCGAGCAAGGGTAATGGCAAGAAGGCTGAATCTTCGTCCAAGGGCAAAGGCAAGAAGGCAGAATCTTCGTCAAATGGCAAGGATGGGAGATAGGTAGATTCTTTGTTTTACTTGTGTTGTATCGTAATTTGCAGTTGTACCTTAATTTGTTCTATCCAGTATTTAGAACTAGTGAAGTTGTAACGTAGATTAATTTATCGTGTGTTTCTTTCAAACGCTTGTGAGCCGTTGGATCAGGGTGTGTTTCTTTTGAGAGCTTGTGAGCCGTTGGATTTTTAGAACTAGTCCCGGTTGGTAACACCAACCGGGACTAATGTAGTATGACCAATCAGGAAGAAGCACACGGATCGTGTGCTTCCTTCCAGCGCTTGTGAGCCGTTGGATCAGGGGTGTGTTTCTTTTGAGGGCTTGTGAGCCGTTGGATTTTTAGAACTAGTCCCGGTTGGTAACACCAACCGGGACTAATGTAGTATGCCCAATCAGGAAGAAGCACACGGATCGTGTGCTTCCTTCCAGCGCTTGTGAGCCGTTGGATCAGCGGTGTGTTTCTTTCGAACGCTTCTGAGCCGTCGGATCAGCACTATCACGACCACTTCGTAACCCATGCGACCCTATATATAGCCACCTCCTCAGACAGGTTACTCACTCACACAAAACATTCCAGCGTCACTCGGAGAGGCATCTTTGGGCAACCAGCGGCAAGACGTCTGTGATGACCTGCGACCGTTCCAAACGGTTGCAGATCATCACAGACGTCTTGCCGGACGGTTGTAGAACATCAGAGACGTCTTGCCGAACGGCACACAACTAGCGTCTACCCTTGCCACCGAATCCAATGGTTGGATTTAGCCTACCTGATGGCATGTTCCCTGGCATTATTGTGTTCGTCATTGTTCACGGCCAGCCATTGGAGCCACCTCCTATAGGTCGGTGAACAATGACAACACAACCTATTGGTGCATTTGATATGCAGTCACTCACGAGGCACTGTAGGGCTGTATGACGGGAAACCTTGTGTTTTGGTCAGTTTTGCTTATATAAGGAGGCTCCACACCGCCCATCGTCCCCTCCCCAGGGTCCGGGACCGGGATGCGTTGCCGTACCAGGGAGGAGGACGAGCACGTCAATCGCTATGTGTCTATGTTGGATACGCCAGCGGTGTATAACAGTAGATGGATGGTTAAATAAAAATGGACCCGAGCAATGTATTATGTTTTCACCACATAAAGGTTTAATACATTATTACACATCACCAACAACATCCCTATCTAGTGTTCACTTTTTTCTTCGTGTGTGTCCCTTTCTTCTTCTTGCGCCGTAGCCATGGACAATCTTCATCATTTAACACGATGCTTGGGTCAGTTTTCACTTTGAAGGGCGGAATTTCATGAAACTTATTGTAATCTTCTGACATGTCTGTCTTGTCCTCCACTCCCACGATGTTTCTTTTCCTGAAAGAACTATGTGGCGCTTTGGCTGATCGTATGATGTACCGCTTGCTTATCTTTTCTTTTTTTCGGTCTGGAAGACATGTCCTTCACATAGAAAACCTGAGCCACATCATTGGCTAGGACGAATGGCTCGGTGTGGTACCAAGATTGTTGAGATCCACTGTAGTCATTCCGTACCGCCGGTCTATCTCTACCCCGCTGACAGGTTGACCCATTTGCACTGAAACAAAGGGATCTTAAAAGAAGGTCCATAGTCAAGTTCCCATATCTGCTGTATGCAACCATAATATGTGTCCTTTGTCCATCGTCGTTTGTTGCATCAAAGCGGACACCACTGTTTTGGTTAGTGCTCTTTTTGTCTTGGGTTTCCGTGTAAAATGTATTCCCATTTATCTCGTACCCTTGGAAAGTCAATATAGTCGAAGATGGTGACTTGGCCAACAAGTATAGCTCTTCCAACAGGTGTTATTAATGAGATGTGTACGCAACCAACTGCCGAAAGTTCCACGTGTTTCCTTTAATCCAGAAGTTAGTCTCTCCGGGTATTCGGAGCGTAAAATATCCATGTGTTTCACGATATACGGAGCCACCAATCTGGAATTTTGTAGAACTGTGTAGTGTGCTTGAGTGAAAGAATGCCCGTCCATACATGTTGTTGCTTTCTTTCCTAGCGTGCCTTTTCCACGCAGTCTCCCCTCATGGCGCGATTGAGGAACACCGATCGGCTTAAGATCAGGAATAAAGTCAACACAAAACTCAATGACCTCCTCTGTTCCATAGCCCTTGGACATGCTTCCTTCTGGCCTAGCACGGTTATGAACGTATTTCTTTAAGACTCCCATGAACCTCTCAAAGGGGAACATGTTGTGTAGAAATACAGGACCGAGAATGGAAATCTCTTCGACTAGGTGAACTATGAGGTGCGTCATAATATTGAAGAAGGACGGTGGAAACACCAACTCGAAGCTGACAAGACATTGGACCACACCGTCTGTAAACTTGGTAGAGTTGCTGGATCGATTACCTTCTGAGAAATTGCATTGAGGAATGCACATAGCTTCACAATGGGTACTCGAACGTTTTCCGGTAGAAGCCCCCTCAATGCAACCGGAAGTAATTGTGTCATAATCACGTGGCAGTCATGAGACTTCAGGTTTTGGAACTTTTTCTCTGCCATGTTTATTATTCCCTTTATATTCGACGAGTAGCCAGACGGGACCTTGATACTGCTCAGGACTTGAAAAAAGATCTCCTTCTCTTCTTTGGTAAGAGCGTAGCTGGCAGTACCTTGGTACTTCTCTGGATTCAGGTTGTCTCGTTCGTGCGTACTTTGCTGGTCCTGCCGTGCATCCGATGTATCTTTCTTCTTCCCATACACGCCTAAGAATTTAGCAGGTTCACGCAAAGATTTTTCGTCACGTGCATCACGTCGATGCAGAGCGAACCTCTAGGATTTTCCAATAGGGTAAATCCCAAAATATAGACTTCTTCCACAGGGTACGTGTTAGCGTCTTTCGGAACATTTAGACTGCCAGGACCCTTTCCAAATATTACTTCCAAATCCTTGACCATGCCATATATAACATCACCATCAGGGCGTGTAGGCTTCGTTCGGTTATCTCCTCACCTTTGAAATGTTTGCCTGCCTTTCTTACGGATGCTGTTTGGAAGAAATCGACGATGACCAAGGTACACATTCTTGTTACCTAAATATATACTGTCAGTCTTATCTAAACAGTGCGTGCATGCATTGTATCCCTTGTTTGACTGTCCTGAAATGTTACTAAGAGCAGGCCAATCATTGATGGTTACAAACAGCAACGCTCGTAGGCCAAATTCCTCCTGTTTGTACTCATCCCACACACGTACGCCTTCGTCAGACCACAACTGTAAAAGTTCGTCAACTAATGGCCTCAGATACACATCAATGTCGTTGCCGGGTTGCTCGGGCCTTGGATAAGCACTGGCATCATAATATACTTTTGCTTCATGCACAACCAAGGAGGAAGGTTATAGATACATAGAGTCACGGGCCAGGTGCTATGACTGCTGCTCTGCTCCCCAAACGGATTCAAGCCATCTGTACTTAGACCAAACCTTAAGTTCCTTGCGTCAGCTGCAAAATCCGAACTCACTGTCGATGTTTCTCCACTGCGACCCATCTGCGGGGTGTCTCAGCATCTCGTCTTCCTTACGGTCTTCTTTGTGCCATCGCAACAACTTGGCATGCTCTTTGTTTCGGAACAAACGTTTCAACCGTGGTATTATAGGAGCATACCACATCACCTTCGCGGGAACCCTCTTCCTGGGGCTCGGCTCGCCCTCAACATCACCTGGGTCATCTCGCCCGATCTTATACCGCAATGCACCGCATATCGGGCATGCATTCAAATTCTCGTACTTCTCACCGCGGTAGAGGATGCAGTCATTGATGCATGCATGTATCTTCTCCACCTCTAATCCTAGAGGGCAGACAATCTTCTTTGCTTCGTATGTATTGTGCGGCAATTCATTATTCCTTGGAAGACTCTTCTTAAATATTTGTAGCAACTCCTGAAATGCCTTGTCAGATATTCCATTCTTTGCCTTCCACTGCAGCAATTCCAGGGTGGTACCCAGCTTTTTCTGGCCATCTTCACAATTTGGGTACAACAATTTTTTGTGATCCTCTAACATGCGCTCCAACTTCGACCACTCGTTTTCACTTCCGCACTTCATCTGTTCATCAAGAATGACCCGACGAAGATCATCATCATCGGACTGATCAACAATGACCTCGAGCTCAACTTCGTCTTCCCCCATTGTAGTATCACCGTGTTCAGAGAACACAGGATAGTTGTCATCATCCTCTTCTTCAGGGTCTTCCATTATAACCCCTCTTTCTCCATGCTTGGTCCAACAAAAATAATTGGGCATGAAGCCTTGTCGCAACAAGTGGGAGTGTATGGTTCTTACGCTCGGGTAATTCCTCGTATTCCGACATTCATCACATGGACAAATCATAAAACCATTCTTCAGCTTGTTTAACTTAACCACATCGAGAAAACGATGCATGCCATCAATGAACTCGGGACAGCGTCGATCACCGTACATCCATTCTCGGCTCATCTGCATTACATAAATACATCAAAAACCATTACACCAGCTAAATAATGAATAGAGATACGTGACCAAATTAATTAATACAAGTTCATCACATTAAAACCAAAGTAGAGTAGTGCCCAAATGTAATACATAGTTCTCACGAAACATACATCAATCGAAACTAACATACAACTATCTAAAGAATTTAAATCCAACAACAAATGCGATCAGAATCGCAACCAAGGTAACTATTGAACCAACAGCATAATGATACCAAGCCTCTTGACTAATGACATATTTTCTAATCTTTTTAAGCTTGACGCGCATTGCATCCATCTTCATCTCGTAGCAGCGACGACGTCGGCAAGCTGACCCCGTGAGCATCAACGATGTCGGCAATCTTCAAGTCCAATACCATCTTCTCTTCCAGGCATTGGAGACGAAGATCTTCACTTATCTTCAATTTTGCTTTAAATCGTTGTTTTCTTTTTTAAAAACTCGACAATAGGGTCGGCTGGAATTTCCGGTTCAACTACCTCCTAAATAAAATATATCTATGTCAAGTTGGTCGGCATGATTGTTATAAACATGAAACAAAATAAATAGTTATAAAAATATACCACATCGAATCATAGACCGGACGAGGGCCGACGGGGACGGATATCAAAACCATGACACTATACATATAAAAAAACATAAGAAAATTATACAAGAAATAATTATGCATTTAAATCATATAACTAACATTTTTTAAAATAAAAGATAAAAAAGAGGCTCACCGAGGTGGTGTCGGTGACGGAGCGGCGCGGGCGATCGACGGCGGTGAGGAAGGGGACACTATATAAAACCACAAATTATACTTTAATTTGAGCTCAAAATGCATATAAAACAAATGAAATCCCTAACTTAGGCATTTCATCAAACACCTTGCAAGCACCACCAAAATCAAAATTGCACGAAAATGAGCTAAACTTGAAATGCCGGAAGAGAAGATGAAGTTGCTAACCCTTATATATGTAGGTGCCACCAATCTTGGAAGTTGTTGGAGAAAATGGTGGTCAATTTGGAGCTTGGGAGAGCAAAGAGAGAGGAAAAATGGAGTGAGTTCGAGCTAAAAATTTGAGCTCGGGTGGAAGAAGGTTATAGTGGCCGGGACCTTTAGTACCGGTTTTTACTAGAAACCGGTACTAAAGGTCTAGGCGTGGGGCCACAGACCGCGGCCGCTTGTGCCGGCGGGGCTCCACCCCTTTAGTACCGGTTTCTATTAAAAACCGGTACTAAAGGTCTGTCTTTAGTACCGGTTTCTATTAAAAACCGGTACTAAAGGTCCTCGCCGCGGTGCCACGAACGCAACCGGTGCTATTGCCCTCCTTTAGTACCGGTTTTAGGACAACCGGTACTAAAGGTGGCGCACCAAAGCCTCCTTTTCTACTAGTGGTCCCATGCTACTCTGCTATCCGTTTGCTCTGTGAAGACTCCAATAAAAGGTCGGCGCTTTCTTCGTGTATGTGAAAGAATCTCTACTCCATGGTTCTATCTTGTGATTGTCTCTCCAATTCTACATTCAGATTTAGGAGCTGAAGTATCTGTTATTTGGGTCTTCGTGTTATTCATGTAGCATGTAACTATCAACAGTCCTGATCATTTGGATAAGATAATTCTGTGGTTGATAGAACGTTTTTTGGGGATTAATCCTACAAAAGGGACAAATGGATCCGGAACTGAATGAGGTTGGCAGGCAGCAGGCTGTCGTGGTCTTTGGATGCATACTTGTGTTAAGCTAGCTGCTTGACTGAATTAAGAAGGTTCAATAGTTGGGAAATTGAATCAGATGAATTAAGATGTGGCAACAATGCTTCTGATGTTTGCTATAAATGTCTGACATGTGGTATCTGATTTGTACTGTTTATGAAAAATAAACAATAAATTTTATCCTTTTCCCTGGCAATATGGTGACTTGGTGAGATTGTGTCATCTTGAATTACACTTAACTGGTGCTTTTCTCTTATGTGGTATCCTGCTCCTTTCTTTATTATCAGGAATTGTCAGGGTGGCCGCATCTCGACATCCACAGGGCGTCGTGGCGACGGATATGGACCATGGAGACGGAGCCCAAGGGAGCCGGCGCTGGTGCGGAGGTGGAGGTAGCCGGTGCCGCTGTCAGTAGAGGGGTCGTTGTGTGGTTCTTCGGAGCCATATAGTGGCCATGAGGGAGGGAACTACGAAGGGAAGAATGTGCGATGCTGGCTGGGTGCAGGTGCACCGAGAGGCACCATATCGTGGCCATGAGGGAGGGAACTGGGAAAGGAAGAAGGTGTGATGCTGCTTGGGTGCAGGTGCAGCGAGGGGCAGCGTGACGCTGACCCGGTTGAGGCGTAGCTGGGTGAGAGAGTTGTGTGCAGTTGAGCTAGCATGAGTTTTGGTTATTGATGTCTTGAATTGCAGTGTTGGTGCAGATTCGATAGAAACTTACAGCTCAAAATACATGCCGGCCTAATGCAGTTTCTCCATATAAGGGCAATTCCAAGCCCCAATCCCTACATCCAAACATAGCCTAATGCTAATATTCATGGCATTTCAGTTATTATTGTTTTTCAACCGTAACATAGTTCAGGCTTTCCATTTTCTTATTACTGGTACACTAGAACAACAAGTCTATAAGTGATGCTTTTATTAGTAGGAGTGCTGGAGCACGACTGGATCAAGCGAGGCGAATATCGGCAGAAGAGAGAAGAATCAAGAAGTAAGACAAGTGATTGTAGAAGGTAATTGGCTCTTGCACATGCTGTTATCATATACTAGAAAATACTGTTTGTAGCTATATCGCGCTCTTTTCCTATTCTATGGTGGATAAATTTTCAAAATTATATTTTATTAGGGATGTAAGTATTAGATGACAGATAAGTGTTCTACTGATCTGTGTGATCTTCATAGATTTTAGACTTTCATACTTTCAACCATCAATTGTCTTGCATGAATACAATGTGCTCTAGATTTTGGTGGGCAATCTAATTTATAAAAAAATAATCTAAAAACGTCATTCAGTACATATGAGCGTGGCTGTCAAATTTCTATGAAATACTCCAATCTCAGTTTTATAGGAATTAAGGTGCTATCAGACTGACAATATATTATGTTATATATATAAGGTGGTCCACAACATAGCTTGCCGCCCCAAGGACCTTAAGAGGACGTGGAGATGATTAGCTTGAAACATTCTAACTTTTGTTTCACTGGATGCTCAATGTACATGGTAAATGATCAGTGTGACCATTCAATAAAAAGTTAACAGTGTGTGGTGTGTTTGTTCGATGAATTTGTATCAGGCAAATGGTGGTTGCTGGGTGTGTATAGTGAATTTCTAATGTTGTCTCTGGTGGGTTTGTGGATTTTACTCCAGATTACTATTGAAATAGGCTACTTGGTAAAACTTTGTAGATTAAAAGCTTAAAAAGAGAACCTCCTTCGGTTGTTTTCCTTCGCCTCAGAAGGTGAAATCCTAACTTATTACAAGTATCAGGAAACTAGAGTTATCTACAAATTATTTAAACTCCACCTCTTTTACCATGAAAAAACTGTTTCATGTACATGTAAGATTACCAAGTATCATGACTTGCATAAACATCTAGGTGCAAAAATAAATATCTAAAGAAATTGGAAAAAATAAACTTCTGAGATCTCTATGACTTTGAAAAAAAGAATCATGCATCAAGTGTGGAGTAACAAAAGTCAGTGTTTTTGTGTTCCTTTTTTTTAGAACAGTGTTTTTGTGTTCCTATGTATCGTAAATATATTGATTAATAGTGAAGTGGTGTGCCAGTGGTTGTGGGAAGAGTAGATTGACCAATATGAGATATGCGCATACCTTGACCATTGGCGGTGTGCACATGGTCCTTCCCGTGATATGGTTCCTTGACGCCGAGCTTGTCCAGCTCGCCGGCTAGGTGGTCGGTGGCGCCGGTGTCCATATACCAGGTTGGGTCAACCGGGTAGGACGGAGTTGAGTTGTTGTTGCCGTGCGTCACCATCGAGACTTGGCGCTCCATGTTGGCGCTGTCGTTGGCGACCCCGAGAAAGTCCATGTCGAAGCGCTTCCAGCAGCGCGCCGCGACATGGCCAACTTGGTTGCAGAGCTGGCACACGGGTCGGTTGCCGTCGGAGGTGTTCCAGCGGGGCCCGCCGCCACCCCCACCCCCACCCCCTCCGTTGTTGGAACCAGAGGGACCCGAGGGATTGTTGGAGTGCGGCAGGGCAGAGGGTGGTGGCGCACCACGGCCACCACCAGAAGAGTGCGCAGTGGGGTAGTTGGGCTTGGAGTAGCCCCCACTGCCGCCTGAGCGAGGAGCACCACGGCCTCCCCCGCGGTACGTGGCGTTCGCCGAGGCCCCGGAGTGCATAGCCGCAGCACGGCGGCTCTCTACACGCTGTTCAGTGGACAGCAGACGCGCGTAAAGATCACACGTGGAGATCAGTGTCTCGCGCCCGTTGATGTTTTCGGTGAGGTTGTCGTAGTCCTCGTCGAGTCCGTTAAGGACATAGGCGATGAAATCCTCCTGGCGAAGAGGTTGGCCCATGGCGGTGAGGGAGTCCGACAGAGCCTTGATCTTGTTGAAGTACGTCGTCACCGATGAGTTCAGCTTCTCCATCTTCTACAGCTGGCCGCGGATGTGCATGGACTGGGCGCTGGAGTGGGTGTCGAAGGAGTCGCGAAGGGTGCACCAGGCCTCCTCGGCGGTGGCAGCGAACATTACCAGGCCACCGACAGCAGGCGTCAGGGAGGAGTTGATCCCAGACAGCAGCGCCTGATCCCGCATGACCCAGGCCCGATATTCAGGGTTGGGGATCGCGGCAGGGCGCCCCTCGAACTGGACAAGAATGCGCTTCGACGGGCACCGGTAGCTCCCGTCGATGTAGCCCATCCGGAAGTGGGAGCGTATGAGCGGGAGATGGCCGAGCGCCACAGTAGGTAGTTGTCGCTGCTGAGCTTGACCGTCAGGTGATTGCCGAAGTGGAACGGTGCGGCGGCAGCGGTCGAGGAGGAGGCGCCGATCCCCGCCGAGGAGTACATGCTCCCGACGGGAAGAGTGCCCATCGCACCCAGCGTGGAGGCGCTGGGGGTGGTTGCTTGACCGCGGCCACGGTGGACGGCGGCGAGAGGGCCCCGACGGTGGACGGTGCCGAGAGCGCGCCGATGGTGGACGGCAGCGACAGAGTTCCCTCCGTGGACTCGGACATGGAGGAGGACGTGAAGGCCCCGACGGTGTTGTGCTGGAGGGCACCGGAGTTGGCGTCGACGGGTGCAGCGGAAGACATGAGCGGCGGCGGCGGCTTGCTCTGATACCATGTAAAACCCTAACCCTGGATAGGAGAGGAGATATGTGGAATAGCTCAACGTATCCAAGTACGTGGCTGTGGTGTTATATTTATAGACTTGGAGATTACATTAGGGTTACAAAGTACAGGAACATAGTTAGAAATATGTACAATTAATTATGTCTAACACTTATTATTGCCCGAGGGCTTGTAATATGGTTGCGGACGCTCTTGCGACGCTTGGTGCAAAGCTAGGACAGGGACCCCAGCCCGTTTGGCCGGGCTCTGCTCCTAATTCTGTACGTGATTTGGTGGCCAGCGATATTGCTAGCTGTGTGCACTCGGTAATGGAATAAATGTGTTTTCCAGTTTTAAAAAACTATTACTTAAATTTAAAGGAAAAATAGAAAATCATTATGACATGTTTTAAGTTAATATTTAGGATTTATAAAGAATATTAATAAAAAATTCCCAACTCACTAAGTGTAATCACCATTTATACGTAACAAATCAAATCGTATCTTTTTAGGCTGTTTTTTTTTAACAAGGAGAAGAACCCCGAAGGGTTCAGGCTGCATTACTCGGTGGAATTACAAATTACATCAAGGACCTCAAAGTAAAAGAAAATTACAACCAAGTCCTTGGATTTTACAGAAAGGACCTTGAAAACAGAAATAGAAATACAATCAGATCCTTCACCACTTGAAATGATCAACTCGACACAGCGGCCATCAGCGCCGTCGCCGGGGACTGAACCACTTGGAGACGGTGCGACGTGAGTTGCCGCGGCGGAGCTGGAGAAGGGCCTCCACTGGAGGTTGAGAACTCCATGGCAAAGAAAATGCCACGGCATGGAGTGGCACCTTGAGCCAAGAATAACAGCAGCAGTAGCTTGCCACGTTGATGATCTCCATAGTTTGCAGTCAAATCTCCCTGCGGAAAACCAGAGCCAAATCGCCGATCTTCCTTTCCACAACCACTGCGGCAACACAAGACAAACGATTCCACTCCAGTAATTCCAGGAAACCTAGCTTTCCACCGTCGAGCAGGATGCATGAGTCCGTCATCCAACTCTGGCTTCTTGCCACTAGCCAGAGGAGACAGATCGAAGAAATTGCAGCAGAAAACTCGGGATTCGGCCTTATGGAAGCCGCTAGATCTTCTCTTCATCTCTAACTCCGACCTCCAGAGCATAGCACGAAGAAGAGGAAGAACAGCCCGAGCCCGAGGCTGGCCGGAAAACCCCAGCTCGAAGCTTCCTTTGCGTACCTTATTCAGAGAGATGCACGCCTCCGTCGTCGTCACCTGCAGCACCGCTTGCCACCAGCGAGCTGCTGCTAAGAAGAAGAAGGACACGGCGCGGCGGATCTGGCCGCCAAGATCCACCACTCTACTCTCACACAGCGCCATATAGGCAAACCTAGCACAACGGCTAAAGCTAGAACTAAGCCTAATATGTACAAACCGAGCTACGCAACCATGTCCACGCCGAGCGGCAGCACCGTCGGAGAGGAACAAGGCGTGAGCCGGCGAAGAAGCGGAGAAGTCGAAGACGACTCTCAAAGCACTGTTCGGGAGCTCAGCAGGGAGGGGAAAAGAATTTTTAGGCTGTTCACCTTGTACTACCTGCTACCTCCATTGCTAAATATAAGATGTTTTAGTTTTTTTTTCAGATTCGCCCGTATCTAGATGCTTTTTATTGTGTTGGTTAACTCATTTTATTATGTATGTATAGTCCACTCTAAAATAGCTAAAACATCTTATAATTTGAAACGAAGGGAGTAGTTCGCTAATAGTAAAAGTCATCATCATCGTCGCGACTGAACATGACCATCGTGCCTCGCAGGGGTATACATAACCAGCATGATTACCAACACAAGTTGTACACGCACAGCCGAAATTAATATTCATCGCTATGTTGTAATTTGGTGTCGCCGTCATCACTTTTCAGCGACTCTGATTTTATGTACTCCAACCACCTTGGAAGATCTAGTCAAAGCGTCTTTGTGAAGCTCACATCGTCCTCCGCCATACAGAAACCTTTCGCGCATAAAACCGACGGCTCTAATATAAATGGGACCTGTGCAAAGGAGAGGAGGAGGATCCGCGACGACGAAGATCTTCACAATTGAACCAACCCTACATAGGTCATCATACGCCGCCTGACTGAGGGGACGAGGGCGGCGGGAGAATGATTGCTAGAAGGACATTTTGAGGAGTCCTCTGGATGTGTCTCCGTATCAATCCAACAGCTAATCCACACATTACTAAATTTGTCGAGTTTGATTTTGGGAACGACTAGGGCTCACTCGACTAAGAATTAAGTTAATCTCACTCAAATGACGTCATCCAATTGCATGTGCAACTCATGTGTAATCCATGTGCAGAAATTTTAGTTGCAACTCATGTGTAACTGAGAAACAGTTGTAACTTAATTCTCACTCTCGAGTGACAAATAGCAGAACCGTTTGTTTTTTCTACGACGTATGAAAATTACACAAATAAGCCCAGCCAATTGTGAATCAATTTCGTCGCGTGTATGGAAAAGGAAAATAGTACGAGTACTTTAGTCTGGTCCATGCGTACAAAAAAAGACTGAATCTTTCACCCACAACAGCCGCGCGCGCAGGATCGAGGAGACTGATTCTCCGCAGTGATTTCCGGCCGCGGTGCGCATCCTCCCCATTTCGAATCCTCACCTGCTCCTCACCGGATCCTCTCGCGCGAGGCGGAGATCGGCGCGCTGCTGCCCTCGGATTCGAGTTCAGGTGGTTCTTCTCTAGAGCAAGTGAATGGATCGATAAGCGACTCCATTTCACGATTTTGTGATGCTGCTTGGTTTCGCCATATTGCGCTGCTCATCTCTTTCCTCTCCGACATACAGAATAAGGGTCTGCCCACCACCTGTTCGACGGAATGCGCACCTCGAGTGGCCACACGGACCGCTTCGGCGACCTCTCCGACGACCTCCTGCAGCATGTGCTGTCCTTTCTGCCCCCCGACGAAGCCCTGCAGACCTGCGTGCTCGACACCCGGTGGCGCGACCTTTGGAGGGGCACCACAAGCCTGCTCCTCATCTTCGACGACCACAGGTCAAGGCTCCCATTCAGCCGAAACATAAACAATTTGGCCAAGCTCATCATCCTGCCCCGACGATGAGGCTGTTCACAGGTCAGGTGGACGTACACAAACACCAAGCTGCTGATCAACTATGCTATAACGTGCCAAGCCAATGAGCTCATAGTCAGAGCTTGTGAAGATGAGTACGAGCCGCTGGCATTCGATGCGCCTCTCATCTCTCAGCATCTGAGATGAGATCCATAGAGCTTGAATGTGTCAATCTACAGTCTCCGCTCTGGATTTCTCGGGCTGCCTCCTGTTAGAGGATCTGAAGATGATAACCTGCCGCATTCATCGTGCACGCGAGATATCATCCAAATCGCTGAAACGTCTCTGCATCACCGACTATTGTACCATCCCTAACAATGTGCGCCTCCGGATCTGTGCACCGGCTCTTATCTCGCTGCAACTTGATGATTTCGGTGGATTTACCCCTTTTCTTGACCACATGCCGTTTCTGGTGACAGCCTATGTTAGGCTTGGCTATGGATGCTACGATTACTGTAAGCGGCGGCACCTGCACCAGCGTTGTGACTCTCCTCACTCTGATTGTCATGCTCACGTTGTTGAGGAGGGTGTGCTTCTCAATGGTTTGTCCAATGCTGTCCATCTGGAGTTGATAGCTCGATCTGCAATGGTACGAATGCACTTACTCCCATTTTCACTCTTATAGTTATTTTCCGACACAGTTTCTCCGTAATCTCTACTATCTGCACGGGTATTGTGCTAGTATCTTTATCTATTGGTAGATCTGCTTATCATCACCAGTGGGTCTCAAATCAATGATAGAGTGACATTGTGTATTTAGTAGATAAAACGTGATATTTTCCAGGGCAGTTTTTCCTTTACTTTGTTACTTCTAAAATTAAAGCATCTAACTGAAATTCGTACTAACTTAAATTATATTGTCTTTCAGAGTCTCATAGTTCATTTTGCTATTTTCCCAGTTTATCTACAGATGGGATTTCAAATGGTGCCCCATATTTGACAAATTACAGACTCTATTACTTAATGAGTGGTTTACAACTATTGACCTAGCTTCCATTCTCCAACGCACTCCATTCTTAAGATGCTCACTCTTCAGCTTGGTTACACTAAGGTATATTATGTATGTATATTAAAGGTATTGTCACGTATGTGCTATTGTCTTACTAAATGTTATGTATATTTTAGAAACTCATAGGAGCAGCCGGGGGCCAAGAAACAGTAGAAAAATCATTTATATGTGCGCACCTTAAGGTTGTCAACATTGAATGTAAAGAGGTTGATGAGGGAGTTCGCAAAATTTTGAAGATGTTCATGACATGTGGCATACTTCGTGATCACATTAGGATAAAGGCTCCATCATTACCCTCATATGGTAAGTTACCTATTTTAATCTTCATGCTTCATATGCTTTTGCAATATTCCTATCTGATCTAGCATATCTCCTGTAATTATACGTCAGTTCTATTAAGCCATTCATATTTGGTATCCATTATTAATTGCATTGCACGTTGATGAGATTTAGAATGGTCGTTAAATATCAACAAATCAAATTACTCTTTAAAAGTTGGTTATGCTTCTTTAATTAGAAAGCATTATCGATCTTACAACGATTCAGTACCATTATTGGAAAATAATTTTTGTTTGATTTTCTTAAAATACAGTTTATTTTTGCTGTCATCCAGTTGGTAGATTCCATTTTGCTGATAGGGGATGAATGTAGTGCATCACGTCCATGTAGCAAAGACAAACTGCTTTCGTTTAATTGTTTTTGTTGTTACTCCTAGACTGTTGTCAGTTTGATCACTAGAGATTGGTGACCAAATTGCATGGATGCCACACTACTGTGTGAAACCCGAAGCTTTCTTGAGTCTTGATGTTTGTCTCTATGGTCATAGATATGCTGCCCTCAAAAGGCTGAGGTCGATGTGAACAAAGAAACTTGGTCAAGGACACTTTGGATAAGGAAAATAATATTTTGTTGCCAAGTTGCATGATAGTTGATCTATATCAAAACTGCTAGTCAAGCTATTATCCCCTCTATTTCGATTGAGTACATCTTGGTACCAAACTTATTGTGCATAGTCATATGTTGTGCAGATTTCAGTTTCCGGAACCGGAAGGGTGGCGGCACCATGCCCCGCAGCTTCCACCACTGACGGCAATGCTTGGTCATGATGTAGGTCTAATGGTGATCCGGTGTTTGCTGTTATCGTTTTGTTTAATGTCTTGCTTTCTATCTCTTTGTTCTGTGCTGAAAAAATCTTGCATTGTTGTTCTCTCTTGCTGGACAAAAGAATGTTTCTCCTGAAAACATTTGAGTGTCCTGGTCATGCTGCAAATAAGAGTCCTTCTTCAAGTTAGCCACGGGCTATTTTATGTCGTCGCTAGGATCTTTCAGGCAATCTGTTGCAATCGAGACTGGCAAGATGGTGCATCACAGCTGTATCAATAACCCACCAACATCAATCCAAAAAATTGTTGTGGTTGCTTTTGCTCATGTTTCGCTGGCGACAATAATCAAGCTGCCATCTTTTACAACATAGGGACGGAACTTGGGAACTGTAAACTCAGAAACATCCCCTGTGACTTGAAGGTGTTGATAATTCGTCTCATTCTTTGTATGATGTATGTTACCGAGGGTTAAACCAATGAATTCAGATACCAAAATACTAGAAGCTGATATAATGGCTGGCCATGTTTGTTCATTCATCAGAGTGATGACTGACAAGCTCAGCTGCAGTTTTTCATATACAACGAGCTTGCTTGTTTTAACCCAAAAAAAAACGAGCTTTGCTTGTCAGTGCACACAGATAGACTGAACTTGGCTGTTCGTTCAAGACCGAGCCTTACTGTATTCACCAAGAAGAACAGTAAGCACAATACACAAAAGAATTGCAGAAAACGCAAAGCTTACTGTATTTACAAAAATATACATAAGTAGAGGTACACACTAGTACTGCAGAGCTTTAATTCAAGGCCCAGGACGTTACTAGTTTGAGCATTATAATTGCAGACAACGTAGCCATGCATGGAGCTTCAGTCTCAAGGATTTAAACGGCTAGCGCAGGCCAGATACACGGCGACAAACTTTGGCTCGTGTACATGACCAAACAAAGCTCAATAAGATTATTATATACAAACTGGTTACCTCCCTCTCGCAGGGAAAATGTATGTATAGAATTAACTAGGATTGATCACAAAGCACTTGATACTACTCCATAATATACTGTCAGCTATACATGTCAAGCAAGCACTTGCAGTCCACGGATCCAGCATTGATCAGCGCCATCCCCATCTGTCTCTGTGCTCTAAAGCCTGCAAGCAAACTCCAAAAAAAAATCAGTAAGCTGGCTAAGCTAGCGAAAGGATAAATAATAATACCACTACTTGTCTATATACATAGTTGTACTAGATTAGATTATTATTTGATGATAAGAACCAGTTGCTTGGACCTTGGAGTTGACTCATGCAGTAACACTAATCAGCTTCTGTTACTTGACTGATGCAGGGGCAACACGCATGGTTTTCAAAATTCAAAATTCTGTGCGGCACCCTCCTAAACTCCCTGCTCTAATTGAAAAATATGTTAAGATCCACATTTATAAATTCTCCATAGGCAGAGAGCAACCAAGAAAAGCATCCAGGAAAAGCATTCGAAGGTTGCATACATATCCCTGCTGAAGCAAAATGCATGTCAAACCAGCAATGAAGCTGACAGCATGAGCAGCACTAATTACATAGCCGGACAAAATAAGCACCTACTAAAATTGCAACACACAGCAGGTACCTGTCTGCTCTGAGAAATAGCAGCAGAAATTCCTCGGCGACTTCTCAACCGACGACTACACAGTTGCTTTGCAGGCCTTCTTGTTCCATGCCTAATCATTCAGCGACCTGTTGCTGTCGAAATTATACATCATGGAATGTACAAACGAAACAAGTACAGAAAGAATCATAGTAGACTAGAATTGCACAAGTTTTTTTAACTGTGAAGCTTCATTCTGAAGTAGAGGGAAAGGCCATTGTATTATGATGTGTCAAGATGAAACCGCTGCTTATGGCGAGTAGTTAGTGGGAAACAAACACGGAGAATTTTCGGTTCAGCAAAACTGCCATCCTCAAAGTCGGATGCAGAAAACAGGACGATATGCAAGTGTGCTGGATGCTAGGAATAGGAGGACCTGTGCACCTGAGAACAATACCTACCTGCAACTCTTGGGCAGAAGCTGGGATGGCTGCCGTCGTCGCCGCCCACGCGGGCGGGGTGACGGCTGGGTGACGATGGCGTAGGAGGAGGAAGAGTTGTGATTTTTACTGTCTAAAAGGGACCGATGGAGGCAACATCAACCTAGAAGAATTACGCAACGTGCATTAGTATGTTGGAGAAGTTCAAACTTCACCAATTAGAAACATGAATTGCTTCGGGTTCTCTTACAGATTCAACCAAATGGACAGTACATACTTATTGTAAAGCTGATGCATGGTGTGGCAGAACTCACGATTTGCTTCAGGCATTCCCTTGAGAATGCAGGGATTTTAGCAACATTGTAAAGCATGATGCGCATGACAAGTGAGTCATTATCTCCTAGCACCCATTTTCTGAAGCTCTCAGCTGAAAGAAAATTGCTCTTCTCCCGGATCTAACTCCTAAGAAAACATTGAACGGCCTACTCATCAGATTTATCAAAAAATGCATGTTTAGTGAAGAATAGGTAAGAATCTTCATACCTTTGATGTTGCAACGTAACCTCCACAAGATTCAAATGATTTTGTAAATGTTCCTACTTCATAATATCAACATCAGCTGGATCCACTCGCAGTAGTTCACAGACACCTCTGCCCTGTCTTTCCAACAGCTAAAAAATGTGTGCATCATCCAAATATGTGTAAGCCTATTAGGATGCTTAAGAATTCTGGTCAATACTCAAATACATCACTGGCAGTTTGAAATCTTGAATAGCTGGTGAACACCAGTATTATATATACCACAAGTAGTATGGTCAGTATGAAAGGAACCATTTTTGAGAACACAGTACAACACAGACGCTCACAAATACGCACATACACTCACCCCTATGAACGCACGCACGCACACCCTACCCCTATGAGCACCTCTGAAGGACTGAGCCGGCAGATCTTGAGGTTGACGAAGTCACCACAGGCGCCTCGCTGTTGACGGGCACGTCACCTACCACTGAAAGAATAGCGCCGGATAATCCTGGAATAAATCCAGGTAAATGCAAACGCCCATGCCAAGTCTAGGACTTGAACCTGGGTGGGCTGGTTCCACCACAGGGAACCCAACCATCAGAGCCAAGCTCCGTTTGCAAAAAGGAACCATTTTTGTTCATAACTATACTATATGATGCACAATGTTCCTAAATAAACAGCACACAAGAAGTCAGCATGCACAGTTCTCAAACCTTGCATTTCTTGAAACAAATTTTCTTTCCATTACATGACATAAACATATGATACGGGCTACAAACTAACATAAAAAAAACAGAGCAAATTGTTTTCCTCAATCAGCACAGACTCTCATCACCACGGGTGACTCTTTTTCCCTCTCCATTGATACTGTCGCCGTTAATCACCAAGTCAGCTGAGAAAGTACCAGCAAATTGTGCTTTGCGGAGCATCTCCAGCAGCACCGGGAAGGAGGCAAGCTGTAGACCTCCCAGTTTTCATATCATAGACCATGCCTTGATCCCTACCCCTCCCACCGATCCAATACACACAATTACCCTTGAGCCCTGGAACATCTTCAGCATGCATCGATACCGCGTTATTCCTCCCAAGAAACACTGAGTAGCCTCCCATGTCCGTCACGGCATCCCAGCATGGTTGGCGCTGTGGATAGTACCTTAGAACGAATACTTCATCCTCCGTTACACGTCGACGACCGCCTCCTGGCAGCTGCAGGGTAACCGTTGTTGTTGCCACACAGGGCCTAACTAGCTCTCTCCTCACTCGCTCGAACGAAGGTGGAAGGAAGAGTACACTGGACACAAGATTTTCCGGCCGGCGACGAACGCCGCCGCGGGCGCACTGACGCCCTAATCACTTGTGTATTCACTTGGCTACATGGCTCGGCTATTCTCTATGTTTACAACGAGCACAGCAGTACATTCTCACTATGTAAAAGCTGGCCCAAATCGGGCTCCCTCCGCGCTCTATGCACTGTAGCAGCTACAGTGCGCTACAGTGTTGAGCAGTGCGCGGGGTGGGGCCCACACGTCAGCCTCACGTCGGGCTGCCATTTTTCCAAGAAAACTACGAGGGAGCCCGCTAATTATACATCCTTCACAGAAAAACTGCCGGGAGGGACCTGTTCGCAATTACGTGAAACCCTGGGTTTTTTTTTGTCGAAACGTCAGGGGCCTTTCAGCAAAACCGTCCACAAATCCCCCCCCCCCTCCCTCTCTCTCCTCACGCGCGATGCGGAGCTCGCCTTTCGCTCCCGCGGCGCTGCCCGCCGCCGCCCCTTTAATCCGGCGAGGTCCGGCCACCTCCGCCGCCGTGCTGTGGCGCAAATGACGCGCCTCGCGGTCCTCTGCCTCCCTACCCCGGCGATTCGCCTCTCCTCTCCAGCTGCGGCCGCGCGCGACCCCGCCGCTACATCCTACTCCGGCCGGCGGCGGCGTCAGCTCGCCGGTGCTGTCCCTCGGGCTCCCACGCCTCCGCGCCTCCTACGTCGCCTCCTGATGGACACGGTGACCTCCTCGAGCCTCCTCATCGACGCGGTGGCCTCCTCGAGCCCCTGCTCAACCACGCCGCCACGAACACCATTTCGACCGCAACGCCGCTCGGCTACTCGAGCTCTTCCTCGACTTCGCCTCACCAGCCTCTGCGCTCGACCTCCTGATCCACCACGCCGCCTCCTCTTCCTCCAGCCCCCGCCACCGCCTCCGCGGCCTCCCCTCCATGTCCTCTCACTTGCCTTCTTCTCTCCCAATTTTTGATGCCCCCGTTGTCCTCCCTTGCTCATGTCAGCTCGAGCCAGGGATGGGGACGAGTGCCGGGACGGAGGTGGCGTTGCTCCTCTAGCAGCCCCACCCCTGATTTTCCCAGTCCTCTCTCACAAGGGAGACGAGGTGGCCACGCTCGGGGGCGTGATTCAGCTCAGCAGGCCCTGCAATCTGGCCGGAAGGCCGCGTGCTGCTGGATATCGGTGTCCTTAGTCCACGTTGTTGCCGCCGAGGCCGTCACCGATGCGTCGAAGTGCACGTCTTGGTGCCGTTCCTGATGGTCAGCCGCATCCGCGAGTGCTTGCGAGTCTCTGCCGAGGTGAGGCCTGTTAGTCTGCTCAAATCCCCTCTCTCATAATCTTCTTTTTTGCGTATTCTTAAATTCAGAATCACAGTTGTTGGGTACCTGGTTCGTCAAGTGAAGCATCTGTTCTTATTCTGTTCAATGGAATTTTCCAATAAACTAAACCTCTTCTTGATTTGTTTGCAGGCCCGTCCTTGCCTGATTTTTGTTTGCCCAAATAGAAATTGAACTGAACCTTTTTTTACATTAGAATTGAACTGAACCTTGATCAGCCCATGGTTGAGCAAGCGAGCAGGCTGAAAATTATGTACAGCTAAAAGGTCTGGCCCTACTCTTCTCTACTTATTTACATCTGACTCATTTGTTTTCCCTGCCAAGACATGATGAGTCTCATCTTTGCAGATGCTTCTCTGAATCGTATTTTCAACTTCTTATATGTGATGTCAAAATCTAAGCAAGTAACAGGGAGCTTACAAGACCAGCCAGGTATTCAAATGAAGCAATTAAGTTGGGAAATCTGATGTGCTTCAACTTATGTCGGTAAGATGAATTGCATATGTCAACTGCTAGAATTGGAACATCTTAAGATATTCCTATGTTTTATTTGGTCCTATTCAATTTGAATATGCAGTTTCCTTTACATGAGCTGTTACTAAAGAGGGAAAGATCTTGATGGTGCCTAAAATAAGGTACTGTACACCTTCTGAAAACACAAAGAAATTGCACTGGACTCTCCTGTTTCAGGTTGGCTGAAACTAAATATAGATGCTTGCTTCATTGCAGGCACTAATGAGGGATCTTGGGAGGGCAGTGTTAAGAGACTCCCACGGACTCAAATTGTCAGGCTCGTGAGCTAGCTCAGACCAATTGTGATGCATGGAGTTCAGGTGTTCTGTATGGCTCTGTTCCAACCTGCACGTTCGATATTGCTATGCGTGATTGTGATAAAATTTTGTTGCCTAATTACAACCTGGTTAAAAAGCAAGGTGGCAAGTTCTGCAATGTTAAATCTGAGTTCGCTTAATTTAACCCATAGGTCGTCATGATTATGTGTGAAAAACTGTCCACAATATATCAGTTGTTTTGATTTTGAGTTGTCCTCATTATTTTTGCAGCCGCGAGTATTCCTTTTTTTGCATGATGCAAGAGCTGCTCTGTCCGGTCGCAAGTGGAAGATCATTAAAAAAAATGCTTCTCTGAAAACATGTCTGTTCCCCATCTCTTATATGTTCTTGCTCATAATTTTGGTGGCTATTTGATTTCCCTGTAGCCGTTCTTATTTTCTGTACCTTTTGCAGGTTCTCATGGGGATCCCCTGGGTGTTCCTGGACTTTTGCTTTAGTTGATGGGTACGGTTCATCTGACGGGTGTACATTATACTGTGAGCAACTCTACGATAATTCCAACATCACCAACATTCTTTTGTACCAAAATCAGTTCGTCAAACTTTGCAGCTGCAGTATCTCCATCATATGTAACATTATCAAATCTTTGTTACAGTAAAAACAAATTCCGATGTTTTACATTTTCAATTCAGTTAGGGATATATATTTTGAGCTAAGCACATATATGTTGGTTCTTTTTTCTCTAATGTGTAGTTGGTCCACGAATGTGTGGACACCAAGGAATTTCAGAGGTGGCTTTTGTTTTCCAAGATTATCTGCACACCTGCCGTTAACTCCTAGATGGCCTAATTGTGATGTCATTTATTTGCACTGCGTCATTCAGCTTGTGGGATCTAAAACATTACGCATTCAGTTTGCGGCAACTAAAATATGTATGTCAGTATTCTTCCCGTACTTGAAAACCCATCATGGGAACTTTGCATCCTGTCTTGCTGCAAATGTCAGAATCACCTGTATCTTGCCACAATTATCTTCTTCTTAGTTCTTAGCAGTACAGACTAAAGGGAAATATATTGGTCTTACTGTATTTTACTTTCAGCTAGCACTGCAATGTTGCACATGATAGACATGGAGAAAACCCATGTCTCTTCTTTTCTAATGGTGCATTTTAATTTCCATGTATATGCATAACATTACTATTTAGACAACTCTCGGCTCATGAGGTCAATGTCAAGAGATTTAAAAGAGTAGTTTGATTGAGCCATTCTTGGTTAAATTTACATATATATACATTCTTACGAAGAAAATTAATTCCTAGATAATCATTGGTACCTCCAGGATCTTGCTACTGAAGCATTGCCCTGGTGGATTGGTTTGGCGGTAGTACTGTGCTGTTAACTATGTGTATGTCCTCAGGGATGTTCATATTTGGATGATCTACTCATCTAAGCATCTGTCGTGATCTTATACTCCTTTAGATATTTGATTTTGTGATTTATATGTAGATGAAACAATGCATTGCATGCATTTTTTTTGTTCATAAATAGATAAATAGATTACTTACTTGTGGTTTATGCATAATATGATCATGATGACTTGCAAGCATCCAAGCATGCTATATTTATTACCTGGGATAATATGCATGATTTGGTAGTATTTCAGATCTGTTACTTCATGAAACAGCTTGGATTACCATGTTTGCTTGCTGTTTTAGATGATCTGCAATATGGATGTTTTTCTTGCTTCTTCTTAAGCTACAGCTGGTTAGATAAGAAGCAAGATTTCTGCTGCATTTGTTTGTTTCTGTGCCCCCATCTTAGCTCAACATGCTAGAGATGATTCACAAAATATTATTCTATTACATTAATTCTTTTCATCTATGGCCATTTCTAAATATATGGGGCATCCCATTCTCTTTTGTTGTTAATTGGCTCATGCTCATACGGTGATTCCTCCATGTTTCTTAATTAGGGACCGAAGAAACAAAAAAAAAAATAGGTTACTCCCTACTGCCACCACCAACTTACATTCCATATGCATCTGAAGCGAAATTTAAAGGTGCTACTTGCATATGCACCAGCAATTATATATACACTACTAGGAAGTGCGTTTTCTCTACTTTTCAAATGATAGGAGCAGCATATTCATATTGTCCAGATGGTAGGACAAAGCCTGATAATGAATTGCATACAGATATATTTCAAAATGTTCACAATATATGGAAATCAAGTAAAAATGCAAAGAAATGTTCAAAACTAAACTCGCATTCTTATTCCAATATCAATTTCATGCAAAATTACATTACTGCTAGACCACGCAGAACCTCTCATGATCAAAGCACGACCCACAGACATACATCAGTACACACACATAATAAAAATTTCCTTCCTATCTCCATTTCTCATTTATTTTCTTTTTATTGACAGATTCATTTTTTCCTTGGGCTACTGTTTTAGATGGCCAATTCTTAGTCCATGTTAAGGTACAAATTCACATGTTCCTGCTATATGAAACCACATTGAACCTTTCTCACTCGCTTTTCTCATTCAGTTCAGCTCCTACACCCTCTTCTTACTCATCTTAACAAATTGTCCTTCCATTTTGAATCTTCCAAAGCCAACGTAAACATTACTTTCTATTTCATCTATACTCAGCGTTTGTTTACATCTATTTTACATATACTAAACATGTTTCATATCTTCTCGATTAATGCATTCCCCTAAAATATTTCCCATCACATGTCGCTTATTTTCGCTTCCTCCTATGACAAATGAATATTTCACGAAGATCACGGCACTCAGCAAAAGAACTGTCCATGGCCAATGTAGACTCAAATTTAAATAGATTTACCAATTTCAATTAAATATTGACGTCAAAATACAAACATGTTTGAAGATTTCAAAACACTAAAGTTTTCAATATCCTACACAATATATCAAAAAAACTCACAAAAAAATTGCTGTCCACTCATACCAAAATAAAAACATGTTCAAACACTTCAATTTAGCTAACATTTTTCCGAACAAAAAAACAAAAAAAATGTACAAAGAAATCACCAAGGGCGTGACGTGACGCCACGCCAAATTCAACTAGTGGTGGCTTTATAGCCAGGGCGATCGCAGCACCCACGCACTCACACCACTAACACACGCACGCACACCGGCCACTACCGCATGACCCGGCTAACTAACCACTGCATGCGGCTAACCACTAGTCTAACAAGATTACTGCTAACATTCTCCCTCCTAATCTTGAACTCGTGATCATGGGACAGCGCCACAGCCGTCGCAGCCACCATCTTCTTCCCGGCGCACTGACGCCTGCCGCACTGACGGCTTTCTTGACTCACTCGAGCTCCAACTCGATGTCACAATGGAGTACACAGGGAGGGGTTTTTATAGCCGCTCTAGCTCGCACTCACGATGCCACGGCCGCGCCCACCACGCGCACTAACGCAATCAACGCACCCACCCCGCCATGATCCGCATGCCCGAGCTCGCGCGCCTGACGCGCTCCAACGCTATCAACGCGGCCGGCCTACTCACGGACCAAGTCTTCTCCCTCCTCGATCGTCGCCGTGCTCCACACGCCCCAGCTCGTGCCCACGTCGCGCTCCAACGCGATCAACACGGCCGGCCCTGCGTGTCCAGGACACGGTCTTCTTCCTCAGCGACACACGCCGAGTTTCTTCTCCGACGGTGACACACGGAACAACCGGAGCGCACACTCATGCCGGTCGCCACCGTGCTCACGCCGGTCGCCGCTTCCACGGCCGTCGCATGGCGCCGCTACGGCCTCTGTGGCCGCGCAGCTCCTCCACGCCGCCGCCATGCCGCGCCACCGCGGCCTCTGCGCCACCACGCAGGTCCGCCGCGCTCGCCGCACATACGGCGTCCCCTCGCCGCCTCTGCGTCCGCCGTGCTCGCCACGGACTCACCGCGCGCCACGGCCGCGCCTCGGATCGACAAGGCTCTGATACCAAATGTTGTTGCCACACAGGGCCTAACTAGCTCTCTCCTCACTCGCGCGAACGAAGGTGGAAGGAAGAGTACACTGGACACAAGATTTTCCGGCCGGCGACGAACGCCGCCGCGGACGCACTGACGCCCTAATCACTTGTGTATTCACTTGGCTACATGGTTCGGCTATTCTCTATGTTTACAACGAGCACAGCAGTACATGGTGGCTTTATAGCCAGGGCGATCGCAGCACCCACGCACCCACGCCACTAACACACGCACGCACGCACACCGGCCACTACCGCATGACCCGGCTAACTAACCACTGCATGCGGCTAACCACTAGTCTAACAAGATTACTGCTAACAACCGTGCAGCTTGTGTTCCTCCATATCTGGTAAAGATTACCCTCGCAGAACACCAGGTTCTTGGCACCGGTGAAAGCCAAGACCTTGTTGTATGTCGGGGCAAAACTCGTGGCAGCGTCGAATGGAACGGACAGCAAGGGCTTGGCTTTCGCCGGCGCATTCAAGTCCGGCGCGGCTTTGATCCGCCTCCAAAATTGCACGTCCGTCCAGGTAGCCAGTGCAGCAGGTTCTTGGTGCGGCGGCGAGAGTGGAGGTATCGCTGGCCCTGACGATGATGGGTGGTGGAGCATAACAGGTTCCCGGCGGCGGCGCTCCGGCAGGCAGAGCACGTGGACGTCTCCATGGCGCGTGAGGCAGTAGACCTTGCCTTCTTCTTCATTGTACACGAGGTCGGCGAGCTGTTCTCCGTCGGCGAGGCGGAGGGGGTCGAGGATGGCCCACTTCCTGGCCCCGGCGGTGACGTAGGCGAGACTATCCATGCCGCAGATAGCGGCGGCGGCGAAGTCGTCCCTGGCTGGGTTGGGCGAAAAGACGATCTTGGAGGGCAGGTCGCTCCTGGAGCAGATGAGCGGCGGCAGGGTGATCTCGGCGGCGGTGACGGGGTTGAAGAGCCTGAACGAGCTCCGGCCGCCGTGGATGCGGACGGAGAAGGCGAGCCACCCGTTACTTGAGCCGACGCAGTGTGCCCCCGAGGGGAAGGCGTTGAGCTCGAAGGAGCGGCACGCGGGGAGGGAGACGGCGGAGGGGCGGCAGCTGGCGTCGTCGGGAACGAGGAGCAGCGACGGGGTCGGCGGCGCGAGCGTGCGTCGCCATGCCGTGCAGGCCCCCCTGTCAGGTCCCAGCGGGAATCGACATGAGGACTAGCTAATTAATCACTCAAATCACACAAACAGGCAAGAACACAAAGGATTCAGCGGGAAATTGCTCCCCTTACAAGCATTCAGATAATAATCGATGATGTAAAGCCAGGCGCAGCTGGTCTTATGAGAGGTCGCTTGTCCCATTAGGTAAACGACAAGCGCAACTGTCAGTTGACCAGTTCCGTGCCGCGGTGGAACGATCCCAGCCGTTGAAGTGACACCGCCTTCATCTTCACCCTCCAAAGGGTGTCTTCAGGTCATATACCTGACAGTGCCTCCCCCTCGGAAGGTGACTTGTCCTCAAGGCACAGCTTCCGGTGCGAACCAAGAAGCAACAGTCTTTTTGAAGAATGCAGGAAATACCTTTTTAATGAAATCCGCATCTTCCCAGCTTGCTTCCTCCGGTGTCAATCCCATCCAGTGTATCAACCATTGCACCACTGCTACATTGTTACGAGGAATCTGTCTTGTCTGGGAGAACAGCCTCTGGTTGATTCCTGATTTTGCCATCATCAGCTATGAGTGGTAGTGATGCAGTTGGAACTGCATGAGTGCCAGCATGCTTCTTTAACTGGCTAACGTGGAAAACTGGATGAATTTGCACTCCATCGGGTAACAGCAGCTTGTAAGCACGATTGCCAACTCTCTGAATCACACGGAATGGACCGTAGTACTTGTTGTGCAATTTGATAGCGCCACGCAGGCCAAACGCTGCCATGCGATACGGCTGCATCTTCAGATAAGCCATATCGCCCAACTCAAAGGTGCGATCAATGCGTTTTGCATCTGCATACTTCTTCATTCGAGCCTGAGCTTGTTCCAAGTTATGCTTTAGTTTACCCAGAATCTGCTGTTTAGTTTCCAAGAAGGAGAGAGCATCCAAATCCACAGGGCCAGCAGCAGATAATTCACTGATCAATGGGGGAGGAAACCCATAGAGAGCCTGGAATGGTGTCATACCAATAGCTGTGTGATAGGTGGTGTTGTACCAAAATTCAGCAAGTGACAACCAGGAACACCATTTCTTGGGTTCCTCGAAAGCCATGCACCTCAAATATGTTTCTAAGCATTGGTTCACCCTCTCAGTCTGGCCATCCGACTGAGGGTGATAAGCAGAGCTGTATCGTAGTTGGACTTGAAGGGAACTAAAGATACTTTTCCACATGTTACTAGTAAAAATGCGATCCCTGTCCGATACAATGCATAATGGTGGTCCATGGAGCTTAATGATATTATCAATGAAAGCATGAGCAACTGTCTCCACTGAATATGGGTGTGCTAGAGGTATGAAATGAGCTGATTTAGTAAGTCGATCAACAACTACCAAAATTACCTCCTTTCCTTGTGATTTTGGCAACCCCTCAATGAAGTCCATAGAAATGTGAGTCCAAGCCATGTCTGGTGTGGGAAGTGGATCCAGTAAACCAGGATAACTGCAGTTTTCATGTTTAGAACGCTGACACACCGGGCAAGTTGCCACTTTTGCTTCAACCCACTGCTTCAAGCCAGACCAATGGAACAATCGTTTGATTCTCTGATATGTGGCTCGCATGCCTGAATGGCCACCTATAGCAGATGAATGCAGTGCAGTGAAGATTCTTTCTCGAAGATCTTTATTGTTGCCAATCATAATTCGACCCTTGAACCGCAGAATGCCTTGATGAAAAGTATGCACAGCATCAGGAGTAGGTGGTGTAACTGCATACTTCTGTACTAAGGCAGCAGTTGTGGCGTCAGAAGCATAGCTATCAGCAATTTCTTGTAACCAAGTAGGCTGGACTATTGACATAGAGAAGATTGTGGTCCTTCCGCGACAAAGCATCAGCAGCTTTATTCTCCTTCCCTTTTTTATATTGTACTGAGTAATCAAATTCTAGAAGTTTCATCATGAGTTTGTGCTGGATACCATCTGTGACTCGTTGGTCAGAAATAAATTTGAGAGACTGGTGATCAGTTTTGATTACCATTTTTCCTCCCAAGAAATAGTGCCTCCACCGTTTTAATGCCTCCAAAATGGCTAAGGCTTCCTTTTCATACACAGACATTGCTGCATTTCGTGGACCTAGATGTGAACTGTAATATGCTAACGGTCGGCCCTTCTGCATCAACACAGCCCCCAGGCCTGTACCAGAGGCATCTGTCTCAAGGATGAACTCCTCTGAAAAGTTAGGTAACGCTAGGACTGGTGCCGTTGTAAGAGCGAGTTTTAATTTCTCAAAGGCAATGTCATGAATCGGGAGCCACTTGAATTGTCCTTTCTTGAGAAGATCATACAGAGGACGGCAAATAAGACCATAGTCTTTGATGAATCTGCGATAATAGCCACCGAAACCCAGCAAACTTCTGAGCTTAGCTACAGAATCAGGAACTTGCCATGTTGCTATAGCTTCAATTTTCTTAGGATCCGTAGATACCCCAGCTGCTGATATGACATGACCCAGATATTCTACTTGAGGAACAGCAAACACACACTTAGCTTCTTTTGCAAATAGCTGATTGGCACGCAGTAGTTGGAGCACGATCTTGAGATGAGTTATATGTGTCTCCATGTCAGGGCTGTAAACCAATATATCATCGAAAAATACTAAGACGAACTTGCGCAGATAATGCTGAAATATTTGGTTCATCAGGGCTTGGAAAGTTGCAGGTGCATTTGATAGCCCAAACGGCATGACCAGGTATTCATAATGCCCACAGAATGTGCGAAATGCTGTTTTATGTATGTCTTCTGGCTTCATTCTAATCTGATGATAACCGGAGCGCAAGTCTAACTTGGAAAAAACTGCTGCTCCATGTAATTCATCGAGGAGGTCCTCAATTATTGGAATTGGAAATTTGTTTTTGATGGTCTGGGCATTTACCTTCCTGAAATCAATGCACAACCGTTTAGCAGTCTCTTTCTTGTCCACTAGAATTGCTGGTGCAGCATATGCACTCTGACTCGGTCTGATGAAATGTTTAGCAATCAAGTCTTTGATTTGCCGCTCCATTTCTTCTTTTTGCCTGTGAGGAACTCGATAAGGACGAGAAGACGGTGGAACTGCTCCATCCTTGATAGGAATTGCATGGTCACAAGAGCGGTGTGGGGGTAAGCCAGTTGGTTCAGCGAAAACATCAGCGAACTCGGAAAGAAGGTTTTGTATTTCAGGAGATGTGCTCTTGTTTGGTTCAGCTGTGACAGACAGTGTCTGTAACTGTATGACTACTCCAGTGGCTCCTTTAAGCAGTATCTTTTCCATTTTGTTTGCTGACACTTCCAGTACTTGATCATGAGATTTACAAGTTGGAAAGGTGATTGGCCACTTCCCAAACTTGGTTAATGTGAACAACCTCCTGTGAAAGTCAAAAGAGATAGGGCTGTGCCTACTCAACCAGTCACAACCAAGAACCACGGGTGATCAGGCAAATTCAGCACTCTGAAGTCCTCCACAAATTTGTGTTTAGCCACAGAGAAATAACAGTTTCTGATAATCGAGCTAGATGCTAGCTCACCTCCTCCAGCTACCTTAATGTGTGCAGTATCTGATGCTTCCAAGGTGCATTGCAATTGAGTGGCTAACTTGAAATCGATGAACGATGCATTACTTCCTGAATCGATCAAAGCAATCACAGTCTTGCCTGCAATGGATATCTTCACATAAGGTGATGCTTCTATTCTTGGGCCCCCTAATGCCTGCAGTGATATGTGCATTACATTTGCCATGAGGTTTCCTTTATCAGGCTCAGGTGAATCATCCATTTCCTCCTGCTGTTGTTGCAGTTGTTCATCAGACTGCTGATTATCTTGTTCCTCTTGAGTTGTCATATAATTTAAGACAGGGATGGTTTTACATTTATGTCCTGGGAAATATGGTGCTCCACAACGCCAACAATCAGTAGACTTCTTTGGTTTTGCCAAACCCTGGTTTGTTTCTGGCGGTTTGCTCACTACTGGAATGTGAGACGGTTTATAATTGGAGGTTGCACTGAATCTTTGGAAGGAAGGTACAAATGTTCTCTTAGTCGGCTGACAATTCTCCATGTCTCTTGCTTGCCAATAAGCATCAGTCAGAGTAACCGGATGTAAAGGCCGAAGCTGAGCTTTGATTGTATCACGCAAGCCATTGACATAGCATTTCACAAACCAGCCTTCGGAGAGCTCAGGATTTTCCTCTTGAACATCAGCCATTAGTTCTTCAAACAAATCAGTGTAAGCAGTTACTGACATATTGTTCTGGCGCAGGTTATTGAATTTTTCTGTCAGTTCGTATGAGCTGTGGCCAGAGAATCGGTGAACCACTTCTTCATTGAATTGGCTCCATGACAACTGTTGCTTGAGCAAGCCAGAACGGCGTAACCAAACATCTGCTTTATCCACAAAGTACAGTTGAGCCAGACTGACCTTAAATTCCTCTGGTGCGGCAGCCATTTGAAAAAATTTCTCACATTGCCGAATCCATCCCACCGGATTATCGCCATCGAAACGAGGGAAGTCAAGACGAGGACCCTTTGTTATGTTCTTCAGAAATTGAGCACGCATCTCATCTTGATAGTTCCTGTAGTAACCCTCCCACTGACGCCGCACATCTGGAGGCTGAAAGTTGTGAAACACAGGTGTGTTGGGTGGTTTTGCTGCTGGGTATGTGGGTGTCACCGGTCTACCCCGAGCAAGGTGCGCTGCAACCGGAAAACCAGGAGGAGCTGATTTGCGTCCTGTGTTGATTGGAGGGAGTGGTGCACTAGTGAGGAATTCAATTGCTTTTGTCTTGTCTCTTCATATGCTAGACGTTGGCGTAATGCTTCAGTTTCTTCACGCTCTTTGTCTTGCAAAGTTGGAGATTTCTGATTCTGGTTTGATGTTTCGGGGATATCTTCACGAGCTGTATGCAAGTCGTTACGAGCTGGACGCAGATCTTCGATTGCGTGAGACATCGCTGTGAGTTGAGCACTCATTCGGCTCACTGCTGTCTGCATACTGTCGACTGCCGTGAACACCTTGTCTTGCCGCACTTGAATGGCGCCCACATCCGTCTGAATTGTGCAATATCCTCCCGCATCTGTTCCGTCTCTTGCCGGTGCTCGATGAACTCGTTGCGCAGAGCAACTAAGCCGTCGTTGTCCGCGCCCTGTTTTGAGCGCCCCATCCTCGATCCTGCCGACGCCTCGCGAACGCCTCCAAAAGTACACGGATCGATTGTCGTCTCCGGAATTTTACAACTAAGGAAGGGATTCTCAGCAACCGAACGAACTCACCGATCTGTACTCGAATTGTGCCGCCGCCGCCAAGCCGCCGCCGTCGACCTCCCAGATGTGAGATCTACCGCCACCCACGCCGCCGTCGACCAACGCTCCGCCGCCGCGAATTGGGTGGGTGGGAAGGGATTTTAGAGGAGAACCCAACCTTCCACGCACGCCAAAACAAATCGCCTCCGAAGAACGACTGCTCTGATACCAATTTTGTCAGGTCCCAGCGGGAATCGACATGAGGACTAGCTAATTAATCACTCAAATCACACAAACAGGCAAGAACACAAAGGATTCGGCGGGAAATTGCTCCGCGAGGTGTCTGTATTAGGGTTCTTGAGTATAGAGAGTATAGGTATTTGGGATTTCCCTTACAAGCATTCAGATAATAATCGATGATGTAAAGCCAGGCGCAGCTGGTCTTATGAGAGGTCGCTTGTCCCATTAGGTAAACGACAAGCGCAACTGTCAGTTGACCAGTTTCGTGCCGCGGTGGAACCATCCCAGCCGTTGAAGTGACACCGCCTTCATCTTCACCCTCCAAAGGGTGTCTTCAGGTCATATACCTGACACCCCCGCGCGCTGGCGTAGAATTTGAGGCCGTCGAGGGCGTCGCCGATGCGGTGGAGGAGCTCCGGCGGCAGCTCCGCCCAGCCCCGGAACGGCGGCATCGCTGGAAATGGCGGCGGCGCATGTGAACGGCGACGGGAGACGCAAGTGAAATGAGGCTGTTGAGGCCGTTAGGGATACGCAAGTGAGCTGGGCTGACTAGACAAGATGGGCCACCAGGACTTCCAACCCATATTCCCTTTTTTTTACACTAAAAAATAATAAAAATCTTCCCTTTTTTTGAACGGCCCTTCATCTTGTCTATGCTTCCCTAAGTATATCTTGTGCTATCCACTAAAAACAGAGTATATCTTATTATTTGTCCCTAACATCCGTATCAATGTATATTTCATTTCAATCCAAGAGAGGTAGCAGTGACCTAGGTTTTTTCTCTCTAGAATTTCTTGGCGACTCTAGCGGTGACGTTTGGAGGATTGGAGTTTTAGTCTAGTTGGTTGTCGACATCGATCACCTTCTCTCCCTATCCATGACGTCGAACAAGTGGGGAGCCCGCCACGATGAAGAGGATGGTCATGGCAAACTTCTTATCCATAATGGTTTTAGCCGAGAGTCGTTGGAAAAATACAATGTTTGCAGCCCGGAGTCCCGCTCAGAAGGTTTCTTTCCGTGCCGTCGAGAGCGACCCTTTTACAAGGAGAGCGAGGTGTCTATGGGACTGGAAGCGAATCACAGAATATTTTATGTGGCTCTTCCGGTGACATGCACCGGTGATCAAGACTTTCAGCTGCTCGACGGTGATACTTGTAGAAATGTTTTTTTACATAGGTCAAGAAGTGTGTCAAGGACGTGCTTCACCATTATGCCTCTAAGTGCAACTAGGAGTATCTGTGTCATCATCACGTGACAATTATGAGATTTAATCCCGTTGAACCTTCTTATCTTCGGGTCTTAATCTACGTATGACCCCGAGTAACCGGAACTAACTTTTATATCTACAAGGCACTTGAAAACTTGATCGAGCTCCTTTCTTATCTATATTGAAGCAAGATGGAGGGCAATAAGGTACTTAGTTTCTCTTAACCTTTTTTCCTTGTCCTCATATGTCTCCTCCGTCTCATGAGGTACCTGAAACACCTCATTGATGTCCATTTTTTCCAAGTCTTTTCTTGCCCTCGACCCATATTTTCTTTCTTTGGCATGTTCAATAGTGCAGCAAGAAAATCTTGCGCACATTCTTCGTAATATGCATCATGACCATGATGTGTATCGATGATTGACCCGTACGACAAGTCACAAAAACATACCTCATTTTCCATACGATTAACAACGGCTTCGTTGCCTTTCGCTTCTTTCCCGACTTAGGGCACTCTTCCCGACCTTTCAACAATATCTTGTCCGGACCTCGAACATGGCTTGGATCGGGTTTCATCTTCACCATCAAACATATCTTTCTTATGATTTCTCCACTCGTCATAAGCCACCTTCAATGCCCCCATAAAACATAATTTTGTAGGAGTGTTCTTTCGGCAGCTGGTGTATGAGAAGCAGTATGAGAAAGGGTCGATGTTTAGAATGCTTAATGATGAATAATAAATGTTGATGATATCATTTCCGTACTCTCAGTTATCGACACCTCACTCTGTAAAGCAATGTTCATGTTTACCGAGCTAAGTTTTGCTTGGGGACAAGTTGAGTCTAAATTTGGAGAAGTTGATATTCCATTTTGCATCACTATTTTGAATCATAATTTACCTTGATTCATTGATATATTTCACATTATAATGCAATTCTAATGTTTTTTAATCTTATCTTGCATGTTTCATAATTAAGAGGGGGAATCCATCGAGAGCGTAGAACTTGAGGAAAACTGTCCGAATAGAGAAAGCTAATTTCTAGTGCTCAATAAATCACGAGAAAATCACAGAATTATGACGAATAAAAGAGTCAAGGTGCCAGAAGATGGGCCTCGAGGGGGAGGGGGGAGACACGTGGCGACGCGGGTGGCTGGCGCAATCACCCCATGGGTGCGCCAGGTGGCGCACGCATCATGACGCCCATTCGTCTATATCTTTTCCTGCCCGAAGACAAGAATGTCTGATTCTCCTTGCTCGAAAGCGCTTATTAAAGTGAAAAGAGGTATGTTTTCATAGGTCGATATCTTGTTACAAATTTTAGCTGGATCCATGGTTGAATAATAATCTTGTGTGCGTTCCTTACCCTTCGCATTGTGATGTTCTCATTTTCAAGATCAAACTTGTGCAAAATATCAGCAACTATGATTCCGATGTTCCTTTTTGAAGGAGGTTATTTCCCGCTTTACACGACTAGTGAACGTGCACGTGCAACGCACGTTTTCAATATTATTATAATAGTTAGTGGGCACGTGCAACGCACGATCTTATTTCTCGATTAATTATGCTCTCATGCGACACAAACAAAACTCGTCATGAATCATATTATTTTTGGAGATATTTTGCTATTTCTAAGACCGATGACAAACATTCCTACCGACCTGGTGATTGGTAATCTCGGTCAGATCCGACTTGTACTGCTTCGCCGTCATGCTCCTCGAGCTACGGCCGTTGCTCCTAACCCTCTCCACGACCTTCTCCTAGCTAACAAAGCATGCCATGCCAATGTGTCCATGACAGGCGCAGTTCACAATTTTCTTTTCACAATGGCATGAGGCTCTGTTAAAAAAAAAACAATGGCATGAGGCTGATCCTCTTGAGGAGGCAGAAGTACGCGAGGAGGCGGTACGCGATGGCCATGGCGAGCAGGATCCAGACCTCGCGCATGCCGCCGTCGAGGTCGACGGTGTCGAAGGACGACGACGACTGCAGCCGCTGGCACCCCGTCCGGCTCCCGCAGTTGTAGGTGAGGTGGCCGTGGTACTGCACCTTGAGCAGCAGGTTGAAGCCGTCGTGCATGAAGGACACGTACCTTAGCCACCGTATGAACTTGGGTATGTGCTGCACGTAGTACCCTCCGGTGAGCAGGAACAGCATGAGCACCAGCGACGCCATCACCCCCGCCCTCTTTATGCTCAAGATCGCCGCCCTCAGCAGCTCCCCCGTCCCCTGATCACAAAAAATCAATCACCTTCGTCGTCGTCGTCGCGGTCACCATGCATCATCTAGTAGCAGAAGAAGAAGTACTTGCTGGTGAAGACGATGAGGAGGGTGGAGAACAGAGTGAGGAAGAAGCAGGGGACGGTGCGGCGGAGGTCGGCCATGAAGTAGAGGATGCCCATGAAGAGGACGGGGTAGACGACGTGCGGCACGGCATCGCAGAGGGTGCTGCTGGCGTAATAGGCGCTGAGGCGGTACATGTCCGCCTTGCGCTCCTTCACCAGGTAGAGCTTCTCGAAAGGGAACACGTAGACGGAGCCGAACAGCGACGACGACGTCCAGAAGATGCAGATGTAGAAGATGAGCCCGACCTGGTCCCTGAGCTGCGCCTCGTTCCCGGTCTTGGACTTCCACCAGAGGAGGCCCAGCAGGAGCGCCACGCCGACGGCCTGCGCCAGCCGCATCTTGTCCAGGTAGTCGGCGGCGCGCTCCCGGAACGTGCGCCGCGACAGCACCAGGAACTGCTGGAACCAGTTGATGCTCCGGTCCTTCCGCATCCGGATCGCCAGCCTCAGCTGCTCACCTGACCGCCTCGCCGCCACCTGCTGCTGCTTAGCCTCCTCCTTATACTTGAGCTGGAGATACGCGACGACGCGGGACCTGAATTCCTGCGGCGCGGGGGACCCGTCCCGGAGCAGCTCCGGCACGCTGATGTCCTCGAGGTTACCCGTGGCGAGGTCGAGCAGGAACTTGGTTCGAAACGGGAGTCGATGGACGTGTCGTAGAAGTAAGAGGTCCGCATCGATCCCCATGTGCCCGCCATCCACGACGCTGCCCGCTTGCAGATCGGCCGTATCTCGCTAATCTAGCGTGCCCCCAACTCTCCCCGGCTGGGGTGACGAGGTTGGCGAAGGGAGAGGCGAACGGAGACAAGACGCCATACTCCACGTGTTGCCGTGGACGTGTATTGTCCGTGGTGGCAATTTGGTCGTATTATGTGATTGGTGGAAGGGCAAAACGGTCCAAAACGGACAATGTTGAGTTGTCAAACATTGGGACGATTTGGGCCGTTTGATCGAATATTGAACGGTCCAGATTTAAAAACACAGCTCAACACAAGTTTGATCTTTTAATAGTAGTATAGATAAATGGAGCTATAGTAAGGCGAGCGTTGTGGACATTAACATATTGACTCCTTCCGATGGAATTTCATGGAGTTTTAACAATTTTCAACTGAATCTTTATATGAGTATTTTGGAAGATACATTGCTGGATCTCCTAGTAATAAATGGATTTGGAAGGCAAAAATTCCTATAATTTATTTTGTGAACCGCGACATGGAGAAAAAAGAAACGAACGTGTCAAACAAACATGTTCCGGAAAAGCCGTAGTAAACATTTGGTAGGTTTAGTTCGAGTCGAAAACAAACTCAATGAAACAAGCTGGATTCGATTCTAATTCGGTTTTGGGTTTGGATTTGGATTTGGTTCAGACCACGAGTCGGTTCGGTTCGAGAAGCCTCTCTCTCTCACCCAAATAAAGGACGCCCTCAGCCGTTCCCCACAAACCCACCCAACCCAAAGCCCGTCTCTTTCCTCTTCAGCCGCCGTCGCGCTTCCCACCTAGGGTTTCCTGTTTCCCCAATCTCGATCCACCCCGATGGCGGCCGCCGACGGCGAGAAGAAGATGATCACGCTCAAGTCGTCCGACGGCGAGGAGTTCGAGGTGGAGGAGGCCGTGGCCATGGAGTCGCAGATCATCCGCCACATGATCGAGGACGACTGCGCCGACAACGGCATCCCGCTCCCCAACGTCAACTCCAAGATCCTCTCCAAGGTCATCGAGTACTGCAACAAGCACGTCCTCGCCGCCAAGCCCGCCGACGGAGCTGCCGCGTCTGGGGCGGCGGCGGCCGGAGATGCGCCGGCGCCCCCCGCGGAGGACCTCAAGAACTGGGACGCAGAGTTCGTCAAGGTCGACCAGGCCACCCTCTTCGACCTCATCCTGGTAGCTACTTTCCCCCCTTTCCTTTTCCCCCTTACTCCCTATTCTTAGATCTACTTTCGATTCGATTTCAGATTGGGCTCCTGCCAGATTCGATTTGGTTCGATTAGGATACACTGATACCTTCCCAGTACGATTAGATTGGATTTGGTTGGGGTGTGATGCGGGGAGCCGTGGTACCTCGCGATTCCATCTGCTTGCGGTCGGATAGGCCTGTTCGTGTCCCAAGTCAACTCCTTTGGATGCGCTATTACCGTGGCTGCGATTTGTGTCCATCTTATTAGGTTTAGGGTTTGGGCGGTAGCATAAATCTTCTCCTGTCAAGGTTCTCCCTGTGGTAACTATTAATTTCCAAGATACAGTATATGTATATACACACAGCAAATATACGGATTTGGTTGGGGTGTGATGCGGGGAGCCGTGGTACCACGCGATTCCATCTGCTTGCGGTCGGATAGGCCTGTTCGTGTCCCAAGTCAACTCCTTTGGATGCGCTATTACCGTGGCTGCGATTTGTGTCCATCTTATTAGGTTTAGGGTTTGGGCGGTAGCATAAATCTTCTCCTGTCAAGGTTCTCCCTGTGGTAACTATTAATTTCCAAGATACAGTATATGTATATACACACAGCAAATATACGGATTTGGTTGGGGTGTGATGCGGGGAGCCGTGGTACCTCGCGATTCCATCTGCTTGCGGTCGGATAGGCCTGTTCGTGTCCCAAGTCAACTCCTTTGGATGCGCTATTACCGTGGCTGCGATTTGTGTCCATCTTATTAGGTTTAGGGTTTGGGCGGTAGCATAAATCTTCTCCTGTCAAGGTTCTCCCTGTGGTAACTATTAATTTCCAAGATACAGTATATGTATATACACACAGCAAATATACGGTTTTGTCTCGTTACATGTAGTTCTAACTCTGCTACCTCTGCCTGTCTTTACTGTCTTACCTAACTTTTTACTGATGTATTGTTTGCTCATCTATTAACTATATCAAAGACGAACGATTTCTCGCCCTCACAGCGATCGGTAACTGTAGCAATCTACAGTACTACAGTTCCGCAATCCCGGCCGTCGCCCGGCGATCGGACGGTCCGCAGAGCGCGCCGTGACGCTTTTGCGGAAACGCCCCTCACAAATCCAGACACTACTCCGCGGTCCACCACTTTACGAAGAACTACAGTGTTGAGCAATGCCCGCGAGGGACCTTTTTGCAATTTCAAGAAACCGAGACTTTTCTGCAAAAACATCCCACTTTCCCCATCCCATCTCCTCTCTTTCCTCCCGCGGTGGACTCGCTCCCCGCTCGCCTTCGCCGTCGCCGGCCGATTCCGGCGTGCTCCGGCCATCTACGCCGCCGTCCTGTGCCGCAGTCCACGCGCCGGTCGATGCTCCGCCTTCTCCACTTCGATTTGCTTTTCCCCTCCTGCCACGCCCGCGCGCGACCCAAACCTAGGCTAGGGTTCGGTGACGGCGCCCTGCTTCTCTCGGGCTGCGCTGCCGCACCGAATTCGCCTCCTCCAGCTCCGGCCGGAAAGACGGCGAGCACCTCCGCCGCTATGGCGTCCCTCTCATCCTCTTTATTCTCTCCGAGATCGATCCGTCGCCCACTCCTCTGCGTCGTCCCTCCGAGCAGCAGCCGTATGCGCTGGAGATAGCGCACGCGCTGGAGATAGATGACGTCACCCCCTGCTGCGCGCCGCCTCCCTGTGACCTTCGCTTCCAACGACGAAGAGATGGCGGTCGCCTCCCCCGATCTGCTGCTGCTCACCACGACCAGCACCCCGGCCTGCTCCGTCCCATTTCTGCAGCGTACAAGAAGGTATGGTCGATGACTTCCCCTATGAAGTACCAGAAGAGTACAAGAACATGTCCCTTCTTAAACTCCCTGATCGCATGACAGTTTCATATCGATTACCATATGTTGCTATGCTTGGCTTACAATTCTGATCATTGGGTACTTGCTATATACTGCATTTTTACTTGCATTCAGTAGTATTCAGATGTGTGTGGTTGCTGTAGTAAACCATCAAAATGTTCACATGAGATTCATTAACGTTGTTACTTAATTTCTTGCAGTACTATCAAGTTTAGATGCATTAGATGGCCATTTAATGAAATATCAGTACTACAAATGCTATCTGATGAAAAGGTGAAATATTTAATGGTGCGAGAGGTTCTTACACTCCTGCAGTATTTAGTGGTACTGCCTGCTTGCAATGTACTGCATTTTTACTTGCTTGGAGTAGTATTCAGATTGCAGATTCAGCAACAATTAAGTTACTGCTTTGTTAATTAAATTTACATTAATTTACTGCTTGCTTGTGCGCTCTGTATTCATTCTATGCAGCTAGCAGAGATTTCCTGTAGCAACTGCTTGCTGTACAAACATTGCTACTGTAACTTCTTGGACTAATTTGACTGAAAAAAATGGTTTGTTTGCTTGCACATATGTGCTCCGAATAGATTTTGCTTGCCTATTCCACTACTCCTAATTGTTTCTTGCTTCAAAAATAAGTAAATAAGTAAATCACAATAGTAGTCTTCCCTTTGTAATTTTATTATTCATAAAATGTGAAGCAATTCCTTTTTTACCTCATGTAGGCTGATGAAATCATTGTCAACAACACTGTCAGTTTAGCCGTTGTCATTATACAGCCAATGGGCTCATGTGCTTGCCGCTTGCTAGCTACTTGGTACTACAGGTGAAACTGAAGCTTGCTACTTGGTACTACAGGTAGAACTGAGGTTTCCTATCTGTAATCTTAATATGTTTGCTTTCCAGCTCAGCGGGAACAAAAGTTAGGGAGACGGTTCGTTTTCAGTCTGTAATCATCAATGAGTTCCTCAAAACCTGCTGCCTACAGTTGGATCATGTGAATTTTTACACTTAAACTCTTCCTACTTCATTGTCTTGATAGACACAGGAGTAACATATTTTTCTTGCAACAATGAGACTTCATTCCTCCCCTGCAGAACATAGGTCAAGCCTTTAAATGGACGTCGGAAATTTGAATACAGATTAGAACAATGCTCAACATTTTTTTTAACGAAGAACAGTTCTAAACATTATATCAAAAAAAAAAAAAAATTGTACCAACTTAGCAACAACACTTTACCTTTTAATGTCATGAACAAACAACTATTATACCAATTTGTCCAGTGGCATTCCTACCTTCATAACTTGCATGTTACATCAACCATTCTTTTCTATTTCTAGCTATTTGCTTTTCTAACAGTATTATTAAAAATATATTGCTATATGGTACATATACTCAGGGCTCTTCTTTCCTTTTATTGTAAGTCATTTGGAACTTTGGATGTGGTCAGAAATGAGTCGCACCAACCTCTGCTTTGCTTTTCATGTAAGAGCATCTCTAGCAGAGCCTGCAAAACGTGAACCCGCAAAACAGTTTTGCGGGTCGCGGAACGCGTGTTTTATGGCTCGAAACGAGGCGCGGCGGAGCAGAAACCGTAAACTCAACCCTTAAAACAGAATATTCCCGAATATTCCTCTCGTTTTTTTTCTTCTCTTTTTCCCCATCTTCTTCCTCACAACACCACTGTACTAAATAAGCTAGAATCGATCAATCGATTCATTGATTAGCTAGCTCGTACCAGTAGAGGCCCTCCTGTGCGTGCTTGGGCCAAAACGAGGCGCACCTCCGCCGCTCCTCGCGGTCGTCGCCGCCGCGGGCCGCCGCTGCTGCTCCTCGCGGAGGCCGCCCTGGCACCCAACGACGGAGGCCCCCCGGGGCGCCGCCGGCGTGGAGCCTTCCCGACATCCAGCTGGGGAGGCCCAGGGGCGCGGCCGGCGGCGCGCGGTAGCCGGCGCACGGAGCCGCCCCCGGCGTTCAGCGCAGAGGCCACCTGGGCGCGGCCACGGAGCCGACGAAGTCCCCCGACGGTCAAGTTCGGCCCGCCGCAGCGAGCAGGCTGCTGTCCGCTCCAGTTTGGTGCGATTCCGGCAAGTTTAGCGGAAGTTTGCCAGAATATTCAGCCCGCCAACGTCTCGGGCGGATACAGGCCGCGAACCTCAAACGGCACAAAAACTGCGCTTTCACGGTTTCGAGGGCCGAATTCACGGGCCCCCGCAAAATCGTTTGCGGGTCGGTGAGTTTTGAGGGTTCTGCTCTTAGCGTTTTTGCGGTTTTGAACCCGTATCGGACGGTTATTTTGCGGGTTTGACACTTTTTGACACTTTTGCGGGCACTGCTAGAGATGCTCTAAGCCATTTGTAATTCTGGGTAGACACAGAAATGATTCACAACAATTACTAGCTTAGAGATCTTTCTAATCTTCTGAATTGCATATTGAATCAGCCATCATATGTACCCCGGGCTATATATTGTTGTACAATACACCGAAGCCACAAGACCCCTTCATTAAAAGGGCCTATCCTTGCCCTTCGATCCAGTATCAAGGAAGGAGTTCGATATAATCCTCCTCCGACGACGAAGAGAACGACGGACATAGCTAATGGAGTTGAAGCAGTAGAATCAAATCAGTGGTCGTACATTCAACTTAGTGCAATATGTAGCCTATCATATGTTCAGCTCTATCAGTCAGCAGTAGTATAAATTAGAGTCCCATGTTCTCTGTAATGCAACATCATCAGCGCATTAGCGCCGTCTGGCTAAGCCCCGATAAGGAAATATCTATGAGTCTGATCACTGCACATATATTAGCAACTTCGCCTTTCAATTATTAGTATGCAGTAAGAGTAGGTGCTAACATATTAGGCTTGAGTTTCCCATATCTCTAACAAAGTGTCATATATAGGTTCAATTTCGAATTTCAACATTTCGAACCCCGACGGGTGCGGCGACTAGTAGTTAACTAAGTTTGGGCGCCATGGTATGACTAACCTGACCACAATTGCTTATGAACCAAACTGGACTTCTTACTCTGCTATATCTGTGAGATTAGAGTTTGAGTGCATCATTCATCTTATGGCATCTTGTTCTCTGTGATAACTAACTATTAACATGCAAGATGCAGTGATGATATGTTACATATACCTGCACAACATGTATATTGTCTTGTCTTATGGTTATGCTGCATATATCACTGACATTTGTACTCGCCGATACATGAGTTTCCATAGCTAGTGCTAAATTCTGATCTGATTTTATTTGTTACATTTTTGTTGTCCTCTGTACCATAAGATTTGACTGTTCATTTGACTAGCGGTGGTGCTCATCATATGTATCCAATACATCAATTTCTATAGCTAGTGCTATTTTCTCATCCTATTTGTTTGTGTATTTTATTTAATGTTATTTTCTGGAAGATAAGAGTAGTATTTATTATCTGCTCGTAATTGTGTACCAAGTTAGCATCTTCTCTTGATTTGTTTTGTATTTTAGTTCGTGACCATCACATTTATATTATGCAAGGCAGTTTGTCCCATTATATCAATTGTAATCTCTGACGCCCACTGTTACTTTTCACAGGCTGCCAACTACCTGAACATCAAGGGCTTGCTGGACCTCACGTGTCAGACTGTTGCTGACATGATCAATGGCAAGACCCTGACCCAAGAGGAGGAGATCCGCAGGAAGAACCAGGAGGAGATCCGCAGGAAGAACCAGTGGGCAATCAAGTACGACTTGACGCCCGAGGAGGAGGAGGAGGAGATCCACAGGAAGAACCAGGAGGAGATCCGCAGGAAGAACCAGTGGGCGTTAATGTACGACTTGACGCCCGAGGAGGTGGAGGAGATCCGCTGGGAGAACCCGTGGGCGTTTGAGTAGAGGAGGCGTCTGCTTCTCTTCTGCCGCGCCAATGCTTAGAAAACTTATCGCGTTTCGACGCTCTTTTATAATGTCGTAATGGTTGTAATTATTTTGGAGTCGAGGTGGGGTCCGTGAACATCCCCAGTTGTCGGTTAAGGAAAAACTATCTATCTATCGTTGGTCAGTGGTTATCACTTGTGAAACAACCGAATTGAAATCGTCAAGTGGATGTTTGCTTGGTAATATTATCGTCTTCTGCTGATTGATGCTTGTCGTATGCTTGAGATTCTTTGTTGTTGCTTGATTGTGTGTTTTGTTCATTTGGATGCTATTGACGATGGTGATAGCTGCTGATATACTTTTAGCTAGAACAAGTTCACTATATGCTGCCTGATATCCTTTTAGCTAGAACAAGTTTACTATTTGCTGGTGATTGATAACTTCTGTCAGTATTGTGCTTCATAGTTCATGGCCATATGTGTGAATCTGAAGATGATAAGAAGCTGTCTTATTCAGAGTCTGGGAGGCCTGAAGCCACTCACCTGTTCAGCAGCCCTGTGATCTTATCCACCAAGTGGCCAAGCCTTTACCTTTGAAAATACCAAAATCTTTGGCGCTTCAGGTTGCATCTCAACCTGATAAGAGGCACTGCTACAAGTAGCTTATCACCACCAGTTTCACCTTGTTTCCCTCTTTGCTGCTGCCCGCTCCGCCTCTGCCCAGACATGACAAAGCCGATATCGATCGAGGTGTGGAACCCCAGCGGCAAGTACCGCGTGGAGAGCACCAAGTCCATGCCTGGCACCCGGTGGATCCGCCTCCTCACCGATAACGACTGCCGCCTTGAGGTGCTGCTGCTTACTGTTTCGTTTTAGTGTTCTTGCTGCTTGTCCGATTTATGGTGGTGTAGTGGGGAGATGTTGAGTTTGTTTTGCTTGCTGAACGCGCAGATATGCACGGAGACGAAGACCATACTCTCTGTCGACGACATTCTGGCGCTCATTGGCGATCACTGCCACGGTGTAATCGGCCAGGCAAGTCAACCAAGCCCATCTTGTTCTTCCTTCCCTTTTGAGTAAATAAAGTCACTAGTTTTTAACAGCTATAGTATATGCTTTTTCTTTGGCTTCTTTCTAGTACTAATACTCAATTACCAATCTGGATGCTTTATGTTAAAAAAAATGCAGCTGACAGAGGACTGGGGCGAAGTGCTGTTCTCTGCGCTCAAGCGCGCCGGCGGGACAGCCTTCAGCAACATGGCCGTCGGGTACAACAATGTCGACGTCGACGCTACCAACAGGAATGGCATCGCCATCGGCAACACACCCGTATGTAAATACATAAAAAGAGTTTGCATTTGATGTGTTGCTGCTCTCAAGTCTGAATCTCTTAATTACCATGATGGATGGATGGATGCAGGGGGTTCTGACGGAGACGACGGCGGAGCTGGCGGCGTCGTTGTCGGTGGCGGCTGCCCGGAGGATCGTTGAAGCCGACCAGTTCATGAGGGCTGGCCTCTACGACGGATGGCTCCCGCACCTGTGAGTGCTACTGCTAGGAAAAATTAACTTTGATGTAGCTTGATTTTGCTTCATGTATCTTTTCTGACAAAAAAGTTAATTACATACAGGTTCGTTGGGAACTTGCTCAAGGGACAGACTGTTGGAGTGATCGGAGCTGGCCGCATCGGCTCAGCTTATGCAAGGATGATGGTATTTATATATTGCTAGCTGAATGTCCGTGCCTTGCTACGGCTCGTTGCATGAAATATAAGAATAACATGAGGATTGATGTACAATGCAATTGGAGTAGTTTTTCTGTGTAGCGTTAAAAATTGGCACATGGTAAAATACATCTTCTAGCTAGTGTTCACGCGAGGGGTAGTGTGCTCATCTCCACCAATATCAAATTATTATGTTTCCCCCACTTAGATCTAGATCGGCCATCATATATATGACATTTAGTCGATAGCCTAGAATTTATTCTAGAATACATGATTGACTTCTCGACGGATCATCTCGTGGGCTCTGTTTTGTGGATACACACAGAAACCACTTTTGCTTCCCAAATGGTTGGGCTTTGTTTCTAGCTCAAATAAGGGCATTATGCGAAGAACATGAAGAAGGACAAGTGCCAGGGCGATCTCTACAGCGCAATCCCATATTAGATGACTTTTCCTTGTTTCTGAAATTGCAGATTAAAGTTCTCATTACTGCATTTAGCCCAATTAAACATAAACGATAGAAAGCTTTTTTCATAAGGATAATGTGCATCCAAGCTCGCCGCCGGCGATCCGGCCGATTTCTCGCCCTCCGCGGCCGCTCCGGCGGCGGGAGGACGGGGAATCGCCGGATCCCGGCGTGTACATAGTTTAGGTGTGTGTGGGGTGCCTGCCGGCGGCGCTGTGGAGGTGGCGGCGTGGCCGGAGAGGCTTTTGGTGGCGGCGGCTCCCTCCTCTGTCCTTGGTGCTCCGGCGGACGCTCGGGACAGATCCGCCGTTGCTGGTGCGTCTGCTGCTCCTCGGAGCCGCGGCGTGCCTTTCCCCGAGCTGGTGGCCGTGGTGGCGGCGCTAGCTCCTGTACATGGGGTCCTTTGCCTTGCACCTCGGTGCAAGGTGGTGCTTTTGCTAAAGTTCTCTGGGAGTTTGCAGGTGGGAAGCTCTCCATCGTCGGTGGTCGCGGATGGCGCTGTGGAAGATGGGTGGTTCTGGCGGCGGCTCGACGCCGATGCTCTTTCAGCGTTCAGACTCTGGTGCTTGCGTCAGACGGCTTATGCGGCATCACAACAAGGTTGGTCGAGCAGGTCGCTGCGGTGCGAGGTGAGCTCGCCTTCTTCCTCCCCGGCGGCGTGCTGCTGGAGCTCGAAGGAGGTGCTCTGCTTGGTGGATCTGTGTTCGCCGTGTGTGGTGTGGTTTTTCCCTCTGTTCGTGTGTGTTCGTTCGATCTCTTGTTGATCTTGATCTTGTTGATCTTGATCTTAATCTTGTACACGAACTTCCTTCTAAAAAAAAAAAACCATGTCAGAGTGTAAGACCCCGTAATTTATTGGATATTCTCATCGAGGTTCTTGTCATCACCGCTGAAGCCCATTTTATCCGTCATTCTTGAATTTCAAAACAGAGACGATATTTGGGGGCATCTCGCCGAGACATTCGATCGTGGAGTACTCTTTTATTCTAAGACAGTATTGTGAAATTATCTCTTTCATGGCCATCTTCTTGTGACCTTTCAAAAATAAGCCTCTTCTCAAAGATCCGAGTCCATGGTTGAGTCGGACTCGTCGATCTAGTTGAAATTGACTACTCATTTTCCCAAATCGAACTCCGGATGTACCTTCTATGGTTTATTCTAATTCAATGCCCAAAATTATTTATTGTATTTCGAAAATAGATTAAATAAAAGGAAAATAAAAACATGCTGGACAACCTCATACCTTATCCTTTCTCAACACCTCGTGAGGAGCTCATCCTCATCCCCAAGCCGAGAGCTCCATCTCCCTTTCCTCTATGCTCCAACCCGAAGCCCTCTTGCATCTCTCTTCCTCCCGAGGCGCCTCACCTCCTCGTTCACCTAGAGCCCAAAGCCCTTCCCCCTGCCATGTCCAGCTCGTCCTCCTCCATCACCTAAGGCAGCCTGGGCCTGTTCTTGAGGGGGAAGAAGTGGAGACAAGAAGAGAAGGAGAAGAGGCGGTTGCAAGAGAAGAACAAGGGAGGAGGAGGTCTCCCAACACATTTTCCATCAATCCCCTCCTATTCCACTAGCAAGGTGAGGTCCTCCCTTTCCTTACCTGTACCAAGGTGCTGTAGGTGAGGGATTCATGGTGGTTAGGAAAGGGGAGTAGCAGATCCATAATGGATTGGAACAAATTTCGTTGGTGGTGCTGTTCCTGTGCATACAGCAGTGAAGATCATCAATTCCGAGTCCCTATATGGCAAAATCAGAGGGGCATCCTATGGAATGTTTTGTAGCCCTCGTTCCCACGATCGTTTTGAGCCATCAATCACTCAATTTGGTTCAGCGGTTTAGCCGCAGCAACGAAAGCAAGTTGCTGTTCTGTTTTTGCTGAACAGTATTTTTTTGTAGCTGTTGTCCATAGCTTTCCATGCTCTTTGAGGGATGATTAAATTGTTTTCTACCATGGTTCAGCTACCTGATACCTTATACTTCATAGATCAACTTGATTTACTTAATTCCTATTAGTATTCTTGTTGTTATGAGTTTCCAAAGGTGGCTACTTGTTATTTCAGAATTCTGGAAACAGCAGAAGTACTTGTTGGTTATGACCTCCATAAGTTCATATTCTGAGTTCGAATAGTTGGAGTTATTTGTAGATAATTTCCTTATGTATCCGTGGCCATAACTTTTGCTTGTTTCCAAGCCTCAAGGCTCGAGTTGTGAATTCTTTCGTGAAGGGACATCAAAGGGGTTGCCCCCTCGGAAATGTGATTAGCCACATTTGGTGTATGTGCTCTGCTTAGTTGGCTTACTCACAGGTGTGGGATTATTCCCAATCAAAGTCTTCGCTATCGGTAAAGGCAAGTGCATGACGAACCATTTGTTCATTCTGTGATTGTTCAATTGATTGTTCTCATTGAGTGAAAGTTTCTTATATGATTGTTCAGTTCTATTCGGTTCTGGTTTCCTATTCATGTTCAGCGATATCACACTTCTTACTTTCATAGCTAACTCGGTGAGAAACTGTTCACAAGCGGCTAGTTCCGATAAAGTTCGGTGAGAACCGTTGCTTGTGAGCTAGTCCGATGGCTATTCTTCCTTGTTGGTCCGGTGAGAGACTGTCCCGAGTGGCTACTCCGATAGAGTTCGGTGAGAACTGTCAGCTCGTGGGCTAGTCCGGGCGACATATTCACCCTTTCTGTTGGTCCGGTGAGAGACTGTCCTGAGTGGCTACTCCGATAGAGTTCGGTGAGAACTGTCAGCTCGTGGGCTAGTCCGGGCGACATATTCAGATGTTCATTTTCAGTTACATAATTCAGATGTTCAGTTTCAGTTCCATATTCAGATGTTCAGTTTCAGTTACATACATATTCAGATATTCGGTTTCAGTCTTCTAGTTCATAAAGAGATTATCAGTATTTTCAGGTGGTCCTGGTTGGTTTCAGTGGTGTAGGATGTTGAAAATTGGTAACCTCTAGCTATGTACATGACACAATGGGATTATTATTCTAATGGTTCTGTATTTTACTTGCTGAGTATTTTTATACTCATTCTTGTGTTTCATTCGGTTTCAGGTACTAATAAGCGACGAGTATGGGATATGGGCGTAGCACATCTACTTCATTGAGCACGTCACATAACTTCAAATAATAATCAGTGGACGCCATTTCTGCTTAGTGGCTTTCTACAGTTCTTGGTGTTTCTTTCTAGTTATTTTACCGCTTTCTATCTTCTTACTGGTAACTGCCTGTCGTGGATGTCCGTATTACAAGGAAAACTCTGTCGAAATTCCTAATAATCTCCGGACTTGATAGAATTTGTTGTAGTGCGGTAGCATCTCAGGTACGCTTGAAATCTGGGGTGTTATAGTTGGTATCAGAGCCAGGTTTTAGATCTCTGGTGTTGTCCTCTCCTTACTTAATATGCTAATAACTTAAAACTTGACACACTGGTGCACAGTAGGATGGTTTTGGGTTGTTCCTGATTTCATATGAACATTGCTTTTCATGAGTGCTTCTATAGTTGTTCCATAGTAATTGGATGTCCTTGTATTCTACAAGTTATAATGAGTGAAGAACACGAGGGCGTGTTCCTTTTAAGGTGGGTAGACTGTAATACCCCGTAATTTATTGGATATTCTCATCGAGGTTCTTGTCATCACCGCTGAAGCCCATTTTATCCGTCATTCTTGAATTTCAAAACAGAGACGATATTTGGGGGCATCTCGCCGAGACATTCGATCGTGGAGTACTCTTTTATTCTAAGACAGTATTGTGAAATTATCTCTTTCATGGCCATCTTCTTGTGACCTTTCAAAAATAAGCCTCTTCTCAAAGATCCGAGTCCATGGTTGAGTCGGACTCGTCGAGCTAGTTGAAATTGACTACTCATTTTCCCAAATCGAACTCCGGATGTACCTTCTATGGTTTATTCTAATTCAATGCCCAAAATTATTTATTGTATTTCGAAAATAGATTAAATAAAAGGAAAATAAAAACATGCTGGACAACCTCATACCTTATCCTTTCTCAAGACCTCGTGAGGAGCTCATCCTCATCCCCAAGCCGAGAGCTCCATCTCCCTTTCCTCTATGCTCCAAGCCGAAGCCCTCTTGCATCTCTCTTCCTCCCGAGGCGCCTCACCTCCTCCTTCACCTAGAGCCCAAAGCCCTTCCCCCTGCCATGTCCAGCTCGTCCTCCTCCATCACCTAAGGCAGCCTGGGCCTGTTCTTGAGGGGGAAGAAGTGGAGACAAGAAGAGAAGGAGAAGAGGCGGTTGCAAGAGAAGAACAAGGGAGGAGGAGGTCTCCCAACACATTTTCCATCAATCCCCTCCTATTCCACTAGCAAGGTGAGGTCCTCCCTTTCCTTACCTGTACCAAGGTGCTGTAGGTGAGGGATTCATGGTGGTTAGGAAAGGGGAGTAGCAGATCCATAATGGATTGGAACAAATTTCGTTGGTGGTGCTGTTCCTGTGCATACAACAGTGAAGATCATCAATTCCGAGTCCCTATATGGCAAAATCAGAGGGGCATCCTATGGAATGTTTTGTAGCCCTCGTTCCCACGATCGTTTTGAGCCATCAATCACTCAATTTGGTTCAGCGGTTTAGCCGCAGCAACGAAAGCAAGTTGCTGTTCTGTTTTTGCTGAACAGTATTTTTTTGTAGCTGTTGTCCATAGCTTTCCATGCTCTTTGAGGGATGATTAAATTGTTTTCTACCATGGTTCAGCTACCTGATACCTTATACTTCATAGATCAACTTGATTTACTTAATTCCTATTAGTATTCTTGTTGTTATGAGTTTCCAAAGGTGGCTACTTGTTATTTCAGAATTCTGGAAACAGCAGAAGTACTTGTTGGTTATGACCTCCATAAGTTCATATTCTGAGTTCGAATAGTTGGAGTTATTTGTAGATAATTTCCTTATGTATCCGTGGCCATAACTTTTGCTTGTTTCCAAGCCTCAAGGCTCGAGTTGTGAATTCTTTCGTGAAGGGACATCAAAGGGGTTGCCCCCTCGGAAATGTGATTAGCCACATTTGGTGTATGTGCTCTGCTTAGTTGGCTTACTCACAAGTGTGGGATTATTCCCAATCAAAGTCTTCGCTATCGGTAAAGGCAAGTGCATGACGAACCATTTGTTCATTCTGTGATTGTTCAATTGATTGTTCTCATTGAGTGAAAGTTTCTTATATGATTGTTCAGTTCTATTCGGTTCTGGTTTCCTATTCATGTTCAGCGATATCACACTTCTTACTTTCATAGCTAACTCGGTGAGAAACTGTTCACAAGCGGCTAGTTCCGATAAAGTTCGGTGAGAACCGTTGCTTGTGAGCTAGTCCGATGGCTATTCTTCCTTGTTGGTCCGGTGAGAGACTGTCCCGAGTGGCTACTCCGATAGAGTTCGGTGAGAACTGTCAGCTCGTGGGCTAGTCCGGGCGACATATTCACCCTTTCTGTTGGTCCGGTGAGAGACTGTCCTGAGTGGCTACTCCGATAGAGTTCGGTGAGAACTGTCAGCTCGTGGGCTAGTCCGGGCGACATATTCAGATGTTCATTTTCAGTTACATAATTCAGATGTTCAGTTTCAGTTCCATATTCAGATGTTCAGTTTCAGTTACATACATATTCAGATATTCGGTTTCAGTCTTCTAGTTCATAAAGAGATTATCAGTATTTTCAGGTGGTCCTGGTTGGTTTCAGTGGTGTAGGATGTTGAAAATTGGTAACCTCTAGCTATGTACATGACACAATGGGATTATTATTCTGATGGTTCTGTATTTTACTTGCTGAGTATTTTTATACTCATTCTTGTGTTTCATTCGGTTTCAGGTACTAATAAGCGACGAGTATGGGATATGGGCGTAGCACATCTATTTCATTGAGCACGTCACATAACTTCAAATAATAATCAGTGGACGCCATTTCTGCTTAGTGGCTTTCTACAGTTCTTGGTGTTTCTTTCTAGTTATTTTACCGCTTTCTATCTTCTTACTGGTAACCGCCTGTCGTGGATGTCCGTATTACAAGGAAAACTCTGTCGAAATTCCTAATAATCTCCGGACTTGATAGAATTTGTTGTAGTGCGGTAGCATCTCAGGTACGCTTGAAATCTGGGGTGTTATAGTTGGTATCAGAGCCAGGTTTTAGATCTCTGGTGTTGTCCTCTCCTTACTTAATATGCTAATAACTTAAAACTTGACACACTGGTGCACAGTAGGATGGTTTTGGGTTGTTCCTGATTTCATATGAACATTGCTTTTCATGAGTGCTTCTATAGTTGTTCCATAGTAATTGGATGTCCTTGTATTCTACAAGTTATAATGAGTGAAGAACACGAGGGCGTGTTCCTTTTAAGGTGGGTAGACTGTAATACCCCGTAATTTATTGGATATTCTCATCGAGGTTCTTGTCATCACCGCTGAAGCCCATTTTATCCGTCATTCTTGAATTTCAAAACAGAGACGATATTTGGGGGCATCTCGCCGAGACATTCGATCGTGGAGTACTCTTTTATTCTAAGACAGTATTGTGAAATTATCTCTTTCATGGCCATCTTCTTGTGACCTTTCAAAAATAAGCCTCTTCTCAAAGATCCGAGTCCATGGTTGAGTCGGACTCGTCGAGCTAGTTGAAATTGACTACTCATTTTCCCAAATCGAACTCCGGATGTACCTTCTATGGTTTATTCTAATTCAATGCCCAAAATTATTTATTGTATTTCGAAAATAGATTAAATAAAAGGAAAATAAAAACATGCTGGACAACCTCATACCTTATCCTTTCTCAAGACCTCGTGAGGAGCTCATCCTCATCCCCAAGCCGAGAGCTCCATCTCCCTTTCCTCTATGCTCCAAGCCGAAGCCCTCTTGCATCTCTCTTCCTCCCGAGGCGCCTCACCTCCTCCTTCACCTAGAGCCCAAAGCCCTTCCCCCTGCCATGTCCAGCTCGTCCTCCTCCATCACCTAAGGCAGCCTGGGCCTGTTCTTGAGGGGGAAGAAGTGGAGACAAGAAGAGAAGGAGAAGAGGCGGTTGCAAGAGAAGAACAAGGGAGGAGGAGGTCTCCCAACACATTTTCCATCAATCCCCTCCTATTCCACTAGCAAGGTGAGGTCCTCCCTTTCCTTACCTGTACCAAGGTGCTGTAGGTGAGGGATTCATGGTGGTTAGGAAAGGGGAGTAGCAGATCCATAATGGATTGGAACAAATTTCGTTGGTGGTGCTGTTCCTGTGCATACAACAGTGAAGATCATCAATTCCGAGTCCCTATATGGCAAAATCAGAGGGGCATCCTATGGAATGTTTTGTAGCCCTCGTTCCCACGATCGTTTTGAGCCATCAATCACTCAATTTGGTTCAGCGGTTTAGCCGCAGCAACGAAAGCAAGTTGCTGTTCTGTTTTTGCTGAACAGTGTTTTTTTTGTAGCTGTTGTCCATAGCTTTCCATGCTCTTTGAGGGATGATTAAATTGTTTTCTACCATGGTTCAGCTACCTGATACCTTATACTTCATAGATCAACTTGATTTACTTAATTCCTATTAGTATTCTTGTTGTTATGAGTTTCCAAAGGTGGCTACTTGTTATTTCAGAATTCTGGAAACAGCAGAAGTACTTGTTGGTTATGACCTCCATAAGTTCATATTCTGAGTTCGAATAGTTGGAGTTATTTGTAGATAATTTCCTTATGTATCCGTGGCCATAACTTTTGCTTGTTTCCAAGCCTCAAGGCTCGAGTTGTGAATTCTTTCGTGAAGGGACATCAAAGGGGTTGCCCCCTCGGAAATGTGATTAGCCACATTTGGTGTATGTGCTCTGCTTAGTTGGCTTACTCACAGGTGTGGGATTATTCCCAATCAAAGTCTTCGCTATCGGTAAAGGCAAGTGCATGACGAACCATTTGTTCATTCTGTGATTGTTCAATTGATTGTTCTCATTGAGTGAAAGTTTCTTATATGATTGTTCAGTTCTATTCGGTTCTGGTTTCCTATTCATGTTCAGCGATATCACACTTCTTACTTTCATAGCTAACTCGGTAAGAAACTGTTCACAAGCGGCTAGTTCCGATAAAGTTCGGTGAGAACCGTTGCTTGTGAGCTAGTCCGATGGCTATTCTTCCTTGTTGGTCCGGTGAGAGACTGTCCCGAGTGGCTACTCCGATAGAGTTCGGTGAGAACTGTCAGCTCGTGGGCTAGTCCGGGCGACATATTCACCCTTTCTGTTGGTCCGGTGAGAGACTGTCCTGAGTGGCTACTCCGATAGAGTTCGGTGAGAACTGTCAGCTCGTGGGCTAGTCCGGGCGACATATTCAGATGTTCATTTTCAGTTACATAATTCAGATGTTCAGTTTCAGTTCCATATTCAGATGTTTAGTTTCAGTTACATACATATTCAGATATTCGGTTTCAGTCTTCTAGTTCATAAAGAGATTATCAGTATTTTCAGGTGGTCCTGGTTGGTTTCAGTGGTGTAGGATGTTGAAAATTGGTAACCTCTAGGTATGTACATGACACAATGGGATTATTATTCTGATGGTTCTGTATTTTACTTGCTGAGTATTTTTATACTCATTCTTGTGTTTCATTCGGTTTCAGGTACTAATAAGCGACGAGTATGGGATATGGGCGTAGCACATCTATTTCATTGAGCACGTCACATAACTTCAAATAATAATCAGTGGACGCCATTTCTGCTTAGTGGCTTTCTACAGTTCTTGGTGTTTCTTTCTAGTTATTTTACCGCTTTCTATCTTCTTACTGGTAACTGCCTGTCGTGGATGTCCGTATTACAAGGAAAACTCTGTCGAAATTCCTAATAATCTCCGGACTTGATAGAATTTATTGTAGTGCGGTAGCATCTCAGGTACGCTTGAAATCTGGGGTGTTATACAGAGAGTGTAGAGATATAAGAGGGACTTGCATCTCTTTCTCTTGTGTCCATAGATATTGTACCATTGCACACATCGAGTATCCATTGTGTGAATGCAGCAGCTAAGTTATGAAAAGGGATAATAAAAAGAGTCAGCCGGGAATCTAGGACTGCGGAAGCTGATTCAGTAGAATAAATCAATATCAGTACTAACTGCAGAAAAGCTTAAGACAGAGGAAGAAACCACAAAGTATCTATACTACTATTAAAAGAGCAAACTTGTGCCGGATACATTAAATCTTAGTCGTTTAATATACAATCAACGACCCAGATCCTTCTTCCCGTGTTGAGCACCTCAACACACGTTATCTATTACAAATTTATCCTCCCACCAAATCACATATTACTACACAATTGCCATTGTACCGATTCGTTGTCTTTTCTTCTCCCCACCCGTGAACGAACACGAAGACCTCCCGACCGAACAAGCTCCTGACGAAACCGTCCCTGGCCGCCCCTGATCTCCGGCCACCGACGACCTCCACCTAATCCATCCGGGGGAAAGGGATTGCGGCGGCCCCAAACCTCCCCGACCCCGAGCTGCAGGCGGTCCCACGGTAGGGTCCCCGTCTCCGATTGCCTCCGCTTCAACCCAATCGATGTGCCGTATCGTCGTCCGCCGACCTCCTGTCGCGAATGCCGCCAGCGCCCCATAACTCTACGCCGCCGGCGAAGGTCGCGTGCACAAGGTGAGGCTGCCTCTTGATTTCTTGCTCTGAGGCTTGGGAAGTCGCCGCCGTGTGTGACCCCTTCGCTTCTACTGCGGAAGGAGTTCCCCATCCGTCATCCGCACAAGCTCCCGACCTCTCATCTTGCCTCCGTCGATTCTCTCAAGCTCTTTGCCCCGAGCTCATCGCAGCCTTCTTGATCCTTCATCACTGTCACATCGGGGTGCCCCTGGTCCCCATCTACGAGCGTAACCCGTCACATCTGTCGCTGATGTACAGGTTCCTGAATTAGTGAGGTGTTGCAGGCTGATCTACGGATGAGAGCACGGGTTCCTGCCCTTGCCTCTTATTTTTTTTGCTCAATTCGTTGGTGTCTTGGGACTTGGGAGGTGCGTGATGGACTGCTGATGATGACCATGTGAGAAATATTATGCTGCTCTGCTAGGCAGCTCCTGCCATTTTTTCTTGATCAAACTTTTTTTCTTGATAAAACTTCAGTGACCGGCTCCAATGGAAAAAATATATCCATGAGTTGTATGCAATTTGAAAGCCAAGGTCAGCAAGTTGTTACTCTTCTGATCAATCAGCGGCATTACTTTTCAATTCAGTGACCAGAATCATCTTAAAAATTGTGGTGTGGCAGCACACGCAAGATGGATAACGACGGCTTCAGATGAATGCGCTGTGAAGGACTACAAGATTTTCAGCCAGAGAGACAGAACATAGAAGGTTAGATTGACTAGCGTGGACTGACGAAGCATATAGGCACTGAAACCACCGAATAGAATAAATGATTATTTACTCTTCATTCCAAAGAAAAATATAGCAAGCAACTGTGTATCATCTGATAATTTCATCACCACCGCCGGCAGTGTACAAATATAAACTAAATGTATGACACATTCATACTTCTGAGTTTGAACATTATTCAGCCCATTTGGCATGTAGAATGGCTCCTTGACACCGGCTTGCCGGCTTGGGTGCTGCTAGCCTGCTACTGTGCTGATCTTACAGCACATGCTTGGAGGTAGGGGACGCAAGGACGCGGGAAGCACGCAGAGGCAGTGTTTGTTTCGTTCGAATTAACTTGCCTATCTTTCACTCTCGCATATCGATGTTAGGAGGTTCAATGTGACATGTCAATATGTCATGGAAATTTAACTTGAACTATAACCTGATGAAAATACTGATATTGTAGGCTAATTGACAAGCATGATGTACAAATTGATTGGTTCAGTTCGTTCACACTAGCTTGAGGAGGTGTAATTTCAGATGTACAATCAAATTAATTTGCCCTGTATTGCGCATACACGAAAAAATGAGGTTCTATATGATTTATTTTTAATACACTAATGTCCCTGATCTCCATAGATTAGCGAGTAAAGATACATACATGTGGATGATTTTTGAAATGCATGCTATTTTGCTTGATTCTATTACATGATCCTTCTATGTGTCCTTATGATATCGATGAATGGAGTTGTGATGACAACATCAACAATGTTGTTGTCACCTTCATGGTTGTAAGACCCGATACAACAGCCCATGAGGCGGTTATTGTCATCTTCATGACTATTGAAGCTGGTTCTACAAAAGTGAAGGAACGCCCTTGCCGGGCAGGAGCTGTGTTGTTTGCTTCAAGCTGCTCGGTAATTTGCATATTGGCCAGCGGCTCAATTCTTAGGGTCAGTGCTCTCACCACGGGTACTGTTATTGTGGTTGTCGGTGGAAATGTGAAGCAACATGTCTCTGAAGCTGCAACATTCCGAGTCCGATGAATATGTAGCAAACACCTAGAAACATGAAGATGATCCATATGTTTCATGTACATTATATGATTGGTATTTGATGAGGTACTAAAGGTCAGTTGTATGTATTAATACTAGCTTGAAAGTTATGTAACACATGTTTTTTTATTAAATATGCAAAATCTAATTTTGTTTGAGTCACAACGTGCAGTTGCACGTGCACATCTACTAGTAAAAGAAAAGAAGAAACATAACATCTATTTGAAGCTCTTCAAGACCCTTTAGCATCAGGATAATCAACCAAAGGAAGATGACTATTGCTTGACAACATCTAAAGCAAAACTTAACTGAAAGCTTAAGAGCAGCAAAACTTGGGTGATATACAATTTAAAAAATGTGGACGTTCAAACATAATTTTTGATGATCCGACTATGGTATCAAATAAACCTGAGCTGAGTTTCAAAGCAAACACTTTCCATGTGGCTACCAAAATTTGAAATTATTATTGTGACACACAAAATGCGCAAAACAACTTAGTGAACTTGGGCACATGGCAACAATGCAGGAAATCTGTACTCAACACTTGCATAGCAGGAGGTTCATGGAATTGTTATACTCTTTTTTACAAAAACTGTGCAGGTTGTGCAATTCTTTCCAAACCTGGGTCAACGGCTAGATGACAACCTGCACAAAATACAATACTTTCAGAAGCACGCTGAACATTAACATGGCCTAAAATAGCGCTGCCAGAGGTTAGGGAAATCATGCCTTGGCAGAGTTCTCCTTATTTCGTCATGTTCAGAACTCTCTAATCTACTATTTCGTCAGTGTAAGTGAAACAATTTAAAAGAATATGATAGCTTACACTTCTCCAGGTGGTGTTTCTTCAAAAAGTGGAGCTGCTTGCAAACATTCAGTAGCCTCAACTGCTGACCTGCCATCTCGCTCTTTGTAGAATAAGTACTGACTGCTCTTTTCAATACACAAACATCCGCGTTCGTCCACCGTGACATGCACCCTCCCCAGTGTGCAGGTATAAAGCAACCTGCATACTCGTCTCATCCATGATTGTGCATGAGCTGCAGCTCAACCTGCAGTGTAGGCTTCTCCAAATACGCACCAACGTACGCAATCGTGTGCAGGTATAGAGCAACCTGCAGTGTAGCCTTCTCCAAAATTTGACTGTTGTGCCTTCAAATCACAAAACTTAGGATATTTTTACAGCAAACAGGATGTATTCCAAGCACACTTTAATGAATAACTATGACGGCTGAGCCTATGTGCATTCAGAGGACAAAAAAATAGGACATTCTTAGAGCAAACATGATGTATATTCAGAGTACAAAACTGAGGCTTTTCTTATAGCAAACATGATATAATTTTTTACAGCAAACATGATGATATGCCTCTAATAAATAACTATGGTGGCTGAGCCTATGTGTTTTGAAGGTTGTGGTGGAACACACTTTAACAATGGAACGTGTATGACCAACGAACATCTGGATCCCTGGAACATCTGGACCAAGGAGGTGAAACTGTTGTAGCCAACAAACAACGTCCATCCTGCGAGGCTCATTGTCCTCACCCACATTCGATCATTAGCGCCCCACCGAAAAACTTTGTAAGCAGGATCAATGGATTCCACCATGAAGATAAGCAAAAGCTCACCGCAGTCCCCAAACAGTATGCCATCTCTTCTCTTCTGCATCGCATGTATAAAATGTTCTTTAAATTTGCCCGCAAGCAGACACAGATTCTGTGTAAACCGACCAAAAAACTGTAACACGAGGAACCATTATACATGAATCATACATATATTCCTCCCGCTACAGTTCACAATTATCATTCTGCCTACATTTGCAAACATGTTGGCATATTACTATTGATCTTGTCCTGACTACCTTGGTACTGATAGGTAACCGAGTCAAGATGAAGGATCATGTTTACCGCACCTAGCTTGTTCAAAATGTGTGTTGTGTGTATTTCATCTCAAAGGGTGCAAGCAATACTTGTGTGTTGTGTGTATGTGCTGTGTCATTGTGTGTACTCCAAGCACTGTTATTTTTGTTGATATGTGTGTACTGAATTTTACCTAACTCAGGTGAGTAAAATAAACAGAGAGGAAGCACAGCACTTGCCACTGCTGCTAGCAAGCACTGCACAAGTGCACTCCAGAAATATTTATTGCAATGCATAGCACAAGCAATAGTATACTCCAGAAAATATGCTCCAAAAATAATGCAAGTACAGTACTCCAGTTGCAGTTTACAGAGCACAAGCAAGTTAAAAAATCCAAGCAAAATTCAGGAAAAGGATTTCATGTTCAGTTAACACAAGCAGTAGGAGTAGCCGTAAGCACTCCAAGCACCTATTCCTGACAGTAGCTTGATGTAGCCTTGTGCTACAGCTTTTGTGCTACAGCAAGAGTAAGATTCAGTGCAAGAAAATCCAAGCAAGGAGTATTTTTCTTTAATCTGCAACCTGATTGCTACTGTCAAACTATAGTACTGCAAGCAAACCTGAGTGTTACTCATGCAAATTTCTCGAACAGAGTACTCCAAACCTAATGCAAGCAAATCCTGCCAAGTTCACATACAGAGAAATCGTATTGCCAGCAAAGGCTACTCTACAGATCTTCCATTTCTTTGACAAGCAAGAAATTTAGTCCAACCAAGCATTGAGCTACCACGGTGTACTCTAACCAAGCATCGAGCTACCACGGTGTACTCCAACCAAGCATCCAATACAAGCAAGCACTACGGTAGGAGAAGAAAGAGTACACGTACCAGGCGCACGGAGCCGTGGCACCGTGGCGTGGAGGGGCAGGGCCCTCGCTACCACGGTGGGGGCACCGTGAGGACGATGACGCCGTCTTCACGCACATCCGCTGCTCCCGCGCAGACCCACGCGCATCAGCTTCGTTTCTCGCGTGCAGATCCACGTGCATCAGCTCCTCTGCTACCGCGCCGCTTCACGAGCATTCAGACCCCTCCAGATCCGCCGTTTCGTTGGCGCACGTGGATCTAGAGGCGGCGCAGGCAGATCCGGCACTAGTAGAAAAGGAGGCTTTGGTGCGCCACCTTTAGTACCGGTTGTCCTAAAACCGGTACTAAAGGAGGGCAATAGCACCGGTTGCGTTCGTGGCACCGCGGCGAGGACCTTTAGTACCGGTTTTTAATAGAAACCGGTACTAAAGACAGACCTTTAGTACCGGTTTTTAATAGAAACCGGTACTAAAGGGGTGGAGCCCCGCCGGCACAAGCGGCCGCGGTCTGTGGCCCCACGCCTAGACCTTTAGTACCGGTTTTAGTAAAAACCGGTACTAAAGGTCCCGGCCACTATAACCTTCTTCCACCCGAGATCAAATTTTTAGCTCGAACTCACTCCATTTTTCCTCTCTCTTTGCTCTCCCAAGCTCCAAATTGACCACCATTTTCTCCAACAACTTCCAAGATTGGTGGCACCTACATATATAAGGGTTAGCAACTTCATCTTCTCTTCCGGCATTTCAAGTTTAGCTCATTTTCGTGCAAGTTTTGATTTTGGTGGTGCTTGCAAGGTGTTTGATGAAATGCCTAAGTTAGGGATTTCATTTGTTTTATATGCATTTTGAGCTCAAATTAAAGTATAATTTGTGGTTTTATATAGTGTCCCCTTCCTCACCGCCGTCGATCGCCCGCGCCGCTCCGTCACCGACACCACCTCGGTGAGCCTCTTTTTTATCTTTTATTTTAAAAAATGTTAGTTATATGATTTAAATGCATAATTATTTCTTGTATAATTTTCTTATGTTTTTTTATATGTATAGTGTCATGGTTTTGATATCCGTCCCCGTCGGCCCTCGTCCGGTCTATGATTCGATGTGGTATATTTTTATAACTATTTATTTTGTTTCATGTTTATAACAATCATGCCGACCAACTTGACATAGATATATTTTATTTAGGAGGTAGTTGAACCGGAAATTCCAGCCGACCCTATTGTCGAGTTTTTAAAAAAGAAAACAACGATTTAAAGCAAAATTGAAGATAAGTGAAGATCTTCGTCTCCAATGCCTGGAAGAGAAGATGGTATTGGACTTGAAGATTGCCGACATCGTTGATGCTCACGGGGTCGAGCTTGCCGACGTCGTCGCTGCTACGAGATGAAGATGGATGCAATGCGCGTCAAGCTTAAAAAGATTAGAAAATATGTCATTAGTCAAGAGGCTTGGTATCATTATGCTGTTGGTTCAATAGTTACCTTGGTTGCGATTCTGATCGCATTTGTTGTTGGATTTAAATTCTTTAGATAGTTGTATGTTAGTTTCGATTGATGTATGTTTCGTGAGAACTATGTATTACATTTGGGCACTACTCTACTTTGGTTTTAATGTGATGAACTTGTATTAATTAATTTGGTCACGTATCTCTATTCATTATTTAGCTGGTGTAATGGTTTTTGATGTATTTATGTAATGCAGATGAGCCGAGAATGGATGTACGGTGATCGACGCTGTCCCGAGTTCATTGATGGCATGCATCGTTTTCTCGATGTGGTTAAGTTAAACAAGCTGAAGAATGGTTTTATGATTTGTCCATGTGATGAATGTCGGAATACGAGGAATTACCCGAGCGTAAGAACCATACACTCCCACTTGTTGCGACAAGGCTTCATGCCCAATTATTTTTGTTGGACCAAGCATGGAGAAAGAGGGGTTATAATGGAAGACCCTGAAGAAGAGGATGATGACAACTATCCTGTGTTCTCTGAACACGGTGATACTACAATGGGGGAAGACGAAGTTGAGCTCGAGGTCATTGTTGATGAGTCCGATGATGATGATCTTCGTCGGGTCATTCTTGATGAACAGATGAAGTGCGGAAGTGAAAACGAGTGGTCGAAGTTGGAGCGCATGTTAGAGGATCACAAAAAATTGTTGTACCCAAATTGTGAAGATGGCCAGAAAAAGCTGGGTACCACCCTGGAATTGCTGCAGTGGAAGGCAAAGAATGGAATATCTGACAAGGCATTTCAGGAGTTGCTACAAATATTTAAGAAGAGTCTTCCAAGGAATAATGAATTGCCGCACAATACATACGAAGCAAAGAAGATTGTCTGCCCTCTAGGATTAGAGGTGGAGAAGATACATGCATGCATCAATGACTGCATCCTCTACCGCGGTGAGAAGTACGAGAATTTGAATGCATGCCCGATATGCGGTGCATTGCGGTATAAGATCGGGCGAGATGACCCAGGTGATGTTGAGGGCGAGCCGAGCCCCAGGAAGAGGGTTCCCGCGAAGGTGATGTGGTATGCTCCTATAATACCACGGTTGAAACGTTTGTTCCGAAACAAAGAGCATGCCAAGTTGTTGCGATGGCACAAAGAAGACCGTAAGGAAGACGAGATGCTGAGACACCCCGCAGATGGGTCGCAGTGGAGAAACATCGACAGTGAGTTCAAGGATTTTGCAGCTGACGCAAGGAACTTAAGGTTTGGTCTAAGTACAGATGGCTTGAATCCGTTTGGGGAGCAGAGCAGCAGTCATAGCACCTGGCCCGTGACTCTATGTATCTATAACCTTCCTCCTTGGTTGTGCATGAAGCAAAAGTATATTATGATGCCAGTGCTTATCCAAGGCCCGAGCAACCCGGCAACGACATTGATGTGTATCTGAGGCCATTAGTTGACGAACTTTTACAGTTGTGGTCTGACGAAGGCGTACGTGTGTGGGATGAGTACAAACAGGAGGAATTTGGCCTACGAGCGTTGCTGTTTGTAACCATCAATGATTGGCCTGCTCTTAGTAACATTTCAGGACAGTCAAACAAGGGATACAATGCATGCACGCACTGTTTAGATAAGACTGACAGTATATATTTAGGTAACAAGAATGTGTACCTTGGTCATCGTCGATTTCTTCCAAACAGCATCCGTAAGAAAGGCAGGCAAACATTTCAAAGGTGAGGAGATAACCGAACGAAGCCTACACGCCCTGATGGTGATGTTATATATGGCATGGTCAAGGATTTGGAAGTAATATTTGGAAAGGGTCCTGGCAGTCTAAATGTTCCGAAAGACGCTGAACACGTACCCTGTGGAAGAAGTCTCGATATTTTGGGATTTACCCTATTGGAAAATCCTAGAGGTTCGCTCTGCATCGACGTGATGCACGTGACGAAAAATCTTTGCGTGAACCTGCTAAACTTCTTAGGCGTGTATGGGAAGAAGAAAGATACATCGGATGCACGGCAGGACCAGCAAAGTACGCACGAACGAGACAACCTGAATCCAGAGAAGTACCAAGGTACTGCCAGCTACGCTCTTACCAAAGAAGAGAAGGAGATCTTTTTTCAAGTCCTGAGCAGTATCAAGGTCCCGTCTGGCTACTCGTCGAATATAAAGGGAATAATAAACATGGCAGAGAAAAAGTTCCAAAACCTGAAGTCTCATGACTGCCACGTGATTATGACACAATTACTTCCGGTTGCATTGAGGGGGCTTCTACCGGAAAACGTTCGAGTACCCATTGTGAAGCTATGTGCATTCCTCAATGCAATTTCTCAGAAGGTAATCGATCCAGCAACTCTACCAAGTTTACAGACGGTGTGGTCCAATGTCTTGTCAGCTTCGAGTTGGTGTTTCCACCGTCCTTCTTCAATATTATGACGCACCTCATAGTTCACCTAGTCGAAGAGATTTCCATTCTCGGTCCTGTATTTCTACACAACATGTTCCCCTTTGAGAGGTTCATGGGAGTCTTAAAGAAATACGTTCATAACCGTGCTAGGCCAGAAGGAAGCATGTCCAAGGGCTATGGAACAGAGGAGGTCATTGAGTTTTGTGTTGACTTTATTCCTGATCTTAAGCCGATCGGTGTTCCTCAATCGCGCCATGAGGGGAGACTGCGTGGAAAAGGCACGCTAGGAAAGAAAGCAACAACATGTATGGACGGGCATTCTTTCACTCAAGCACACTACACAGTTCTACAAAATTCCAGATTGGTGGCTCCGTATATCGTGAAACACATGGATATTTTACGCTCCGAATACCCGGAGGAGACTAACTTCTGGATTAAAGGAAAGCACGTGGAAACTTTCGGCAGTTGGTTGCGTACACATCTCATTAATAACACCTGTTGGAGAGCTATACTTGTTGGCCAAGTCACCATCTTCGACTATATTGACTTTCCAAGGGTACGAGATAAATGGGAATACATTTTACACGGAAACCCAAGACAAAAAGAGCAGTAACCAAAACAGTGGTGTCCGCTTTGATGCAACAAACGACGATGGGACAAAGGACACATATTATGGTTGCATACAGCAGATATGGGAACTTGACTATGGACCTTCTTTTAAGATCCCTTTGTTTCAGTGCAAATGGGTCAACCTGTCAGGCGGGGTAGAGATAGACCGGCGGTACGGAATGACTACAGTGGATCTCAACAATCTTGGTACCACACCGAGCCATTCGTCCTAGCCAATGATGTGGCTCAGGTTTTCTATGTGAAGGACATGTCTTCCAGACCGAAAAAAAAAAAATAAGCAAGCGGATACATCATACGATCAGCCAAAGCGCCACATAGTTCTTTCAGGAAAAGAAACATCGTGGGAGTGGAGGACAAGACAGACATGTCAGAAGATTACAATAAGTTTCATGAAATTCCGCCCTTCAAAGTGAAAACTGACCCAAGCATCGTGTTAAATGATGAAGATTGTCCATGGCTACGGCGCAAGAAGAAGAAAGGGACACACACGAAGAAAAAAGTGAACACTAGATAGGGATGTTGTTGGTGATGTGTAATAATGTATTAAACCTTTATGTGGTGAAAACCATAATACATTGCTCGGGTCCATTTTTATTTAACCATCCATCTACTGTTATACACCGCTGGCGTATCCAACATAGACACATAGCGATTGACGTGCTCGTCCTCCTCCCTGGTACGGCAACGCATCCCGGTCCCGGACCCTGGGGAGGGGACGATGGGCGGTGTGGAGCCTCCTTATATATAAGCAAAACTGACCAAAACACAAGGTTTCCCCGTCATACAGCCGTACAGTGCCTCGTGAGTGACTGCATATCAAATGCACCAATAGGTTGTGTTGTCATTGTTCACCGACCTATAGGAGGTGGCTCCAATGGCTGGCCGGTGAACAATGACGAACACAATAATGCCAGGGAACATGCCATCAGGTAGGCTAAATCCAACCATTGGATTCGGTGGCAAGGGTAGACGCTAGTTGTGTGCCGTTCGGCAAGACGTCTCTGATGTTCTACAACCGTCCGGCAAGACGTCCGTGATGATCTGCAACCGTTTGGAACGGTCGCAGGTCATCACAGACGTCTTGCCGCTGGTTGCCCAAAGATGCCTCTCCGAGTGACGCTGGAATGTTTTGTGTGAGTGAGTAACCTGTCTGAGGAGGTGGCTATATATAGGGTCGCATGGGTTACGAAGTGGTCGTGATAGTGCTGATCCGACGGCTCAGAAGCGTTCGAAAGAAACACACCGCTGATCCAACGGCTCACAAGCGCTAGAAGGAAGCACACGATCCGTGTGCTTCTTCCTGATTGGGCATACTACATTAGTCCCGGTTGGTGTTACCAACCGGGACTAGTTCTAAAAATCCAACGGCTCACAAGCCCTCAAAAGAAACACACCCCTGATCCAACGGCTCACAAGCGCTGGAAGGAAGCACACGATCCGTGTGCTTCTTCCTGATTGGTCATACTACATTAGTCCCGGTTGGTGTTACCAACCGGGACTAGTTCTAAAAATCCAACGGCTCACAAGCTCTCAAAAGAAACACACCCCTGATCCAACGGCTCACAAGCGTTTGAAAGAAACACACGATAAATTAATCTACGTTACAACTTCACTAGTTCTAAATACTGGATAGAACAAATTAAGGTACAACTGCAAATTACGATACAACACAAGTAAAACAAAGAATCTACCTATCTCCCATCCTTGCCCTTTGACGAAGATTCTGCCTTCTTGCCTTTGCCCTTGGACGAAGATTCGGCCTTCTTGCCATTACCCTTGCTCGATGCTTCAGCCTTCTTCTCCTTGCCTTTTCTCAGTGCTTCAACCCTCCTTTCCTTTGACGACGGCATGAAATTGTCGTCATCATGGCTGTCAACTACCCAGAGACATTAACGACCGTACGAAGCACGATCAGCTTCAGTTCGGTAGAACGGACTATTCGTAACTTTCCTGTCAAACTTATCTGCAAGCCTGAGCATTTCTGCACGAATTTGGAGTGGGGTCCTATACGGAAACCCATCGCGGCGTAGCTTCGCCCCGAGTGAAGCGAGATGACTCTCAGTGTGCAAAATTTCTTCAATTGGAACTACCCTACCATCTACCTTCAAATTGCTTGAAAGCCTTGCGAGATGCTCGGATGCGGAAATGTGAAACCCGGACACACACTTCTCGCAAGGACCAATACACACCATGCTTGCGCTCAAGTGAGTATCATGCCTACCTTCGACTGGATTTTATAGAACAACCGGCAGGAAATAATTGGGCGGGAAACGGTGGCGCGAAAAAATTGTGCGGGAAAAGGTGGCGCGAAAAAAACAACCCGCCTCTCCGAGTGACTCCCTCCAGCTAGCCAATCAGGAACAAGTACGCGGATCGTGTGTTTTCTTCGAGAGCTTGGGAGCCGTTGGATCAAGCGAAAGAAACACACCGCTGATCCAACGGCTCAGAAGCGCTGGGAGGAAACACACGATCCGTGTGCTTCTTCCTGATTGGGCATACTACAGTTCACAATCCCTGTGTCGATTTGGGTTATACTTTGGTCGTTCCAAATCGAAATCGAAATCGAGCTTTTGCTCCGGCGACCCTCTCCCCTCCTCCCCTCGAAATTGTGCGGGAAAAGGTGGCGGGAAGAAATTTGGCATAAGACGGTGGCGGGAAAAAATTCTGTTTGAAAAAAGGGCGGGAAGAAAGGGCGGGGTTCTTACCAACCTCAGTGAGAAGAATTCATATTAAAAGCATTTTTAGAAATTCAAATTATTTGAAACATGCATTTTGTTTCAATTTTGTTTCAATTTTTTGATGATATGGATTTAAATCTATGTCAAATTTACTCAAATCACCCATTTGAAATTTGAATACATTCAAATTTGAAAATAAACAGTACCAATTTTGCGCGCGCCAAATTTGAAAATAAACAGTAGCCAATTAGATATAAAATGCTTAGATAATTAAATACAAAGAAAAAAGGAATCACAAAAAAATTCAAAAGCCCATTAGTACCGGTTGAACAGTACAACCGGTACTAAAGGGCTGGGCTTCGCGCGCGAAGTTTCGCCGCGGCCCAAAAAGAACCTTTAGCACCGGTTGTAGTCTACAACCGGTACTAAAGACCCTTTAGTACCGGTTGTAGACTAAAACCGGTACTAAAGGCCTATTCTGCAGTTAAAGCAGGGGATCGATCGAATCGATCCCCAAATTCGCCCAAGTGCTGCTCCTCGACGCCCGCTCCTCGACGCCGGAAGTGCTGCTCCTCGACGCCGCGCGCCTCCACGCCGTCAACGGGGCCGCCGCCCTCCACGCGCACACGTACGTCGCCCTCCGCGCCGTCGACCGCGCCGCCAAGGCCCTCACGCAGCCGCGCCCTGCTCCTCTGCCCACCGGCCTGCTCCTGCGCTGCGGCCTGCCGTCCGCGCCGTCGACGCCCCCCGCCGTCCGCCGCCGTCGACGCCCCACGCCGTGGACGCCCCGCGCGCCCACTCCGGCCGCCGCGCGTGCTCCACCGCGCTGCGCCCCACGCCGTGCTCCACCGTGTGCTGCTCTCCACCACTCCGGCCGGCCACACATCAAGGTAATGTTTTTTTAGTACTGTTTTTTTAAGTTAATATTGTTATTAGGTTAATATTGTTTAGTTTCTAAATTTTGGTAAGTCATTTAGATAGTTAGAAATTTATCAAAGTTAGAATTTTATGTGAGTAAATTTTATGATTAGGTTGAGTAAATTTTATATTTAGGTTGAGTAAATATTTAGTTAAGTTTGAAATTTTGTTTAGCAATTTTAGAAATTTGTACCAATTTTGTAGATAGCAAAATATAGATAGCATTTTGTTCATTTTGTAGATAGCAAAATAACAGAAATATAGATAGCTTAGAATGAAAATATAGATAGCATTTTTTGTAATTTAGTACTTTGTACTTTTGTAATTTTTGTATGAAAATTCTTGTTTAAAATGAGTATGAAAATTTGTTGTTCAAATAAAAAAATGTTGCTAAGTTTCAACTATTGCAAGTTTCAAATCTTGCTAAGTTTCAATTAGCATTTTTGAAAGTTAGCAATTTTGAAAGTTAGAAATATTGCAAAGTTTCAAATATTGCAAATTTCAAATATTGCTAAGTTTCAAATATAGTTTAACATTGTAAAGTTTGAAACATTGTAAAGTTTGAAATTTTGCTAAGTTAGAAATATTCCTAAGTTAGAAATATATTGCTAAGTTAGAAATTATTCTAGTAAATAAGTAAATATGTGCATTGTCATTTTTTTATTCTAGTAAATATGTGAATTTTGCTAAGTTTGAAAATTCTAGTAGCAAAGTTTCAAAATTTAGCAAAGTTTGAAAATTTTGCAGTGACATTGAGCTATGGAGGACGACGCCCCCATCATCGCCGATGTCCCCCCCTTCATCCGAGATTTGTAGAAGGAAGAGCGAATGCAACAAGTAATATTTGACAACGCTGCCGGACCCAATACCGACGGAGAAGATTCTGATGGAGAAGATTCCGACGAAGAAGACGTCGAAGATTTCAGCGCGAAATGTTTGAACGACTCCGGTGAGGGACTTGAGTTACAAAACTTCAGAGACGACGACGACGACGAAGAAAACCCCGGATCACTAGCTAAAAACGACTCCGGCAAGGTATATATTAAGTCTTGTTGATCACTAGCTAGATGCATTAATTGATTTATATGCGCACTTATTAACGAAACATTTTTCTTTCAGCCCTCTGGATCATCTAGCTCAATCCCTAAACGAGGCCCGGCCAAAGGGTTAAAGCTGCCGGATGGTGCAAAGTTGTCGATCGACGAAGTTAGCATAAAAGGCAAACCGGAGAAACCCGATGGAATCTGCACTAAATATGTAGCTCAATGCGGAGTTCTTGTAAGGGACATGGTCCCGATCACCGTTGCAGAATGGAATGAGCCGAAGAAAAAGAACATTGGCGCAAAATTTCTCGACAAAGAATTAAAGATACCCTTTGGGAGTCGATATTGGGTTCTTTCAGCCTACCGGCAGATCTCCCACCGAGTAGGCAGAATAAAGTCAAGGAGTGGACTCTTAGCAAGATGGCCGAGCAATTCAACAACTGGAAGAAAACTTTGTGGAGAAAATATGCGAACGAAACTCCAGAATTCACTGGACGTCTAGAGAAGATAAAAGATGACTGGCCTGAATTTGTGGCGTATAGGAAATCGGGCGTCGCTGTGGCCCGATCGACCCAAAATAAGTTGAATGCTAAGAAGAAGAAATATTTCCATCGTTTGGGCTCAGGTGGCTACAAGACTGCCGTGCCTAAGTGGGAATCCTATGAAAACGAGCTGCGTCAAAAAGGGATCACTCCAGAGACAGATGACTGGCCCGACAGGTCCAAGTTATGGTTGTTCGCGCATGGGGCAGTGTTGGACATGGAAACAGGGCTGATTGTTGCAAAGGGAAAATGGAGGAAAAGAATTAGAAGAGTCGTAAAAAAGATAAAATCCACAATAACACTAGTCAAGTTGGGACAATATGTTCCCGATAGAGAGGACGACGAGCTGACACTCGCCCTCGGGAATAAAGAAGACTGGGGAAGATGTCGAGGTAGAGGAGGCGGGGTTGGTTTTCTTGAAGGGTTTCCGGAGGACACTGCAACTTATAGAAAACATTGCAGAAGTAAGAAGAAGGAGGCGGACAGGGTTACTGCGTTAGAACGCTCGTTGAAGGTTGTGCGGGAGCAACTGGCCTCAATAGCCAAGTCAAGGGAATCTCAACTGCGAGTAGAAGATCCTGCAGGCGATGCCTGCCCATCTCAGCGGAAAAGCAGCGTGGGTTCCACGCAGCTACAGGATGATCCTGCGCCAAGGCCACCGACTCCTCCAGTTGCTGAACCGTCGGCGGCTCACTACCCCGTGGATGATATCACGGAGAAGACAAATTGTGAGTTACATGCGCCAATGTTGAACATTACTTGTCCGGTGGCGATGGGCTATGCTTTACCACATCAACCTGGAGCAACCTTCCATTTTGGTGTGATTCCAGCTGGATTTGCTCGTGTCTGTGTCTCGAAAGTTATGTCGGGAATGAACTCAATACAGCTTGAAATTCCCGGAGCTGAAGGAGAGAAGACACTAGGAGATGTCGAACTTGGTATCGTTCTATGGAAGAAGAATTTAATCAAGTTTCCAGACTCGGCGCCAAGGCCACCGACTCCTCCGGTTAGACATTCACCACAGCAAATTCCACCCTCCTCCCCCGATGATTGGGAGCCCACCGTGAGTCCATCTCCCGCGCCGTCCCGTCAGCCGACTACTGCGGCCACTAGTAATTTGACAAAGCGAAAGCTGTTCACGGCGTCCCCTGACAAGAAACGTGCAAAAAAAACCAAGGAAGTCAAGGCTCCTGAGAAGTTAGCAGGCGAGATGACTTTGGAGGAATTACAAGTGAGCACACAAGGCCAGGCTGCAGCCTTTTTTGAACAGAAAAAAAGGAAAGACTGGAGGCAAGACTTGACCCCATAAAGGAACTTCTGAAGACTATACCAACTGAGGTAAAAGATCGCACCGTTGACAACCTATATTGCCCTCCACCGCGCCCCCTTCAGACTATGAGCGAGGTATTGACAAGGTACTTTCCTCACAGAAGGAGGAAGAAAAAGCGTGCGGGAAAGGAGTTGCCCAGCTCGGAGAACAAGAAGCACAATCGATCGCCCCGCTCATTGTGCCTTCTGAAGCTCGGGAAATCGAGCATGGAGAAGTTGTCATTGGCGACACAGGTCTCCCCATAGCGCAGATGGCAATTAAATATAAATTTGAACTCGGGATGCCTCTGGTCGAAAATCCGAGTGCTCTAACAACACAGTTATATAAATTGCATACCTGGTACATGACCGCCGCAAAAGAAGGGAGGACATATCTCATGGCGGGAGTTAAGGAACAACACTTGTTCCGAGAATATGCTGTGCAGGTTGAGTTCTCCGAACTTTTTCAGATGTACAATCAACTTGCCCTCGACAAAGCTATCCTCAGCTGCTATTGTCTGTAAGTAATTTATTCGTGTAATTTAATTATTTATAGTTCAGCTCGTTCATTGCTTGTAATTATCCTCACAACATTCTTTTGTACGCTATTATGCAGAATGAAGATTCGTGAATGCCGAATGGGAGGAATCTGGGACATTGGGTTCATTGACCCGGATAAAGTTAATGTGGAGAGCGTAGAAAAACCTCATTATGTCAAGGACACAGAGGACCTTGTGCTAACTTGTTTTAAGCGACAAAGTACCAAAAAGGAAATACTTTTTCCTTACAACTTCGGGTGAGTATTACTGTCTTGTACACATTCTATTTTGCTTTCCCGATATTAAGTGTAATTGATGAGTTCTGAATACCTGCGTATATAAATGTGCGCAGGTACCACTTCATTCTGCTAATCATTAGACTCGACGAAGGACAAGTTGAAGTCTGGGACTCATTGAGGAAAGATCAAGATGATTACAAAAGCGTGCGTCTATTGCTCAAGAGGTAATTTCAATCGCACTATATCGTCCACTTTCGTTCATTTCCGGATATCAAAAGTATAAGTAATAACTCCTCAATTCATTTTCTTTTCCGGGCAGGGTTTGGAAAAGGTTCATCGCGGAAGAACGCGGTGAATGGAAACAGAAGCTGGAGTTCAAGGCTAACAATGTAAGTACTACTACGTATCTAGGTCTGCGTATCTTTCTAATACCATTATCGTTCTCTTGATTATTATTTGATTAAATTATATTCTTGTATAGTGGTGTCTGCTACAACCACAGGGGACGGAACTATGTGGATACTACGTTTGCGAGTATATTCACACGAGGGTCAATGAGAGAGTCAATAATGTAAGAAATCGAGAGGTACGTAAACATCATACACAACTTTTATTTTGCTACCATCAATTGTGTTTACTTTCAATCGTAACTTATTTGATCTCCTTCTTTTAAAGATGTCAAGGAAGCGGAACCAGCTCCTACCAAAAAACCGCGTAAAAGCTATTGCGGAGGAATTGGCGGGATTCATTCTGACGCATGTCCTAGATGAATTCGGTGAATTCCACTATATCGAAATATAGACTCTAGCTAGCTATCGGTGATCTCCATTGTAATTATACGTACTTTATATGTAACGAGAGTACTTTATAAGTGTAATGAGTACTTTATATGTGTAGTCAGTACTTTATACGTGATCTCCTACGAAACCCTGAAAAATGAGCGAAAAGGAAAAACACGGAAACCCTAAACCCCGAAAAATAAGCGAAAAGAAATAAAACCGAAAACCCCCCTGAAAAAATAAGGGGGGGGGGGCAAAAAAAAGCAGGAACCTTTAGTACCGGTTTGTAATACAACCGGTACTAAAGGCCCTCAGCTGCGCGCGCTTCCGTGTGCCCACGTGGAGACCCTTTAGTACCGGTTGCATTTTTGTACCGGTACTAAAGGGTTACCCCTTTAGTCCCGACCTTTTAGTACCGGTTGTGCAACTGGTACTAAAGGCCATCTAAAACCGGTACTAATGGTATGTTCTCTACTAGTGCGGCGCTTCCGCACCCAGACACACGTTGCCGGCGCATAAAAATGCGAACTTTGGCTCTATGCCGTAGGCGGGGCGAGAGGATTCCGTGGGAAGGGAGAAGGAAAGGGCGGCGATGGGGAGAGAGAGGGACAGCGCCGCGGCGGGGAGGTGCGAGCGGGGACCGGGGATAGGGCAACGAATTTTTGCTGGGCTTGGGCGCTTGGCCCATGCGCGTGTTCGCGAGGGGGCGCGTGGTCGAGCAGGCGAGGCAGAAAGGCAGACGACGTACCAACGTACGAACTCCCATTTAATAGTAAAGATTATGCTTCATCAATATACAACAATATATCTCAGCACAACGTAATGAAAATGTCTGAAATGTTCAGAAATATCATTCTGAGCAATGTAAAACTAACTTGTGGTTGTTTCCGTATGGTAAAAGAGCGAGGGCTTCAAGATGAACTTGATCTACTTTGACCTGTACCAGTCCACTCGTCTTGAGAAGTTCGTCACAGGCAAGCTAAGCTTGGCTAGTATTTGCATTAATTAATAATTTGTCCTGTGGCAGGCAGCTAGCTAAGGATTAATACAAACATGTTCATGCTGCAGCTTATGGGCAGTTCCTGAAAGCAAACGGTGAGCCACCGGTTACATGGAAGAGGGCTTCCAGCATGGAGGAAGTGCTCAGGAGGCTGATGTGGTAATTATAATTCTGAGGATTGTAGACCAATTCCTGCTGTTGCAGTTATTAATCTTCAGAAGCTACATAGCAAGGATAAATGTATATGTTAATAAAGCGGTGAAATGTTTCTAATATAAATAATAATGGTGGAACTAATTACATAACAGATAAGCCTGCACCCGGTGCTTGACAAGACGACGTACCACCTGATAAATCCTGAGAGGCTGGCGATGATGAAGAAGGAGGCGGTGCTGGTGAATGCGAGCCGAGGCCCCGTGATCGATGAGGTGGCACTGGTGGAGCACTTGAAGGCGAACCCGATGTTCCGCGTGGGGCTGGATGTGTTCGAGGATGAACCGTACATGAAGCCAGGGCTGGCAGAGATGAAGAACGCGGTCGTGGTGCCTCACATCGCATCGGCTTCCAAGGTGCGTATCATCCTTATATGAATTGGATGAAATCGTACATCCACCCTCTGATTAATTGATTGATTTGCCTGGTTGTGGTTTGCAGTGGACACGCGAAAGGATGGCAACACTTGCCGCTCTGAATGTTCTTGTGAGTATATCCTACAATCCATAGTCACGAGATTATATATGTTGCCCGTGAGATCTTTCTGCTAGAGAGAGAGGGGAGTGTGTGCCAAAGAAATGGTTTGCCTCAATTTTACCTTTTTCTATTCATGGGGTATTTATAGGGTAAACACTATTCCTACAAATATCTGGCTAGATATTTCCAGCCAGCTTGGCGAACATATCCACACAGGGACAGGTGTCACACCACTACGCACGGGCCACACAGGTGTACATGACACCTGTGCTTCTAGAATCTCCTAGCAGATTCCAGACCGCCAACACCCGCGCTGACGTGTCCACGAACCGGAGTCGACAGGCCAACTCCGTCACTCGACACTTCCTCGGGTAGGAGTCGAGAGTTCGACTCCACGTACCCGGACACTAACTCCAGTCAGAACAACCTCCGACTGGGCTACTTACTCGAGTCCTCCTGACTCGGACACTCGGGTCCTCCTGACCCGAAGTCACTCGAGTGACCAGCCACTCGAGTCGACTAGGAACACAAGCCTATTCTAACAATCACTCCCTAGGCTTGAGTTCCGGCGACACCTCCACCATGCCGATCCTTGTTCGCAGCTCCGCCAGGCGGACTCGACCAAGTGGCTTGGTCAGCATGTCTGCGAGTTGGTGTTCGGTGGGTACGAACTCCAGCTCGACTTTCTTCGCCTCCACGCAGTCTCGAATGAAGTGATACTTCAAGTCGATGTGCTTTGATCGCTCGTGGAAAATGGGATTCTTGGCGAGCGCGATAGCCGACTTGTTGTCGACCTTGAGCACCACGTGCTCAACTTCGCCGTTGCTGAACTCGGACAGCAACCGAGCCAGCCAGATCCCCTGGCAAGCAGCTGTGGCAGCCGCCACATACTCCGACTCGCAGCTCGACAGAGCCACGACCTTCTGCTTGAGTGACTGCAGGTCACTGGGCTGCACCCGAGGAAGTACAGGGTGCCGACGTACTCTTGCGCGAGTCGACGTCGCCCGCCAGGTCGCTGTCGCTGTAGCCGACCAGGCGCGGTGCACCTTCACTCCTCCCATACCTACACCCGAGTCGCTGAGACCCGGCGATGTAGCGTAGGATGTGCTTCACAGCCGCGAGGTGCTCCAGAGTTGGAGCCTCCATGAACCTCGATACGAACCCGACTGCGAAGGTCAGGTCCGGCCTCGTGTGCACCAAGTACCTGAGGCTCCCGACGATGCTCCGATACTCGGTCGCATCTGTCGCGGGTGCCGTGCTGCACTTGGACAGCTTGAAGCGTGGCTCCATGGGTGCGTGGACGGGGTTGCACCCGCCCATCCCCGCCTTCTCGAGCAGCTTCTGGGCATAGGCACCCTGCGAGATATCGATCCCGCTGGGTCCTTGTCGAACCTCGATGCCAAGGTAGTAGCTCAGCAACCGAGATCGGACATCTGGAATAGGCTCTGCATCTCCAGCTTGAATTGTCGATGTCGCTGGAATCCGAGCCTGTGATCACCAAGTCGTCGACGTAGACACCGACTAAGAGCCGGCTCGGAGTCGCTCCTCGCGCGTACATGCCATGCTCCGACTCGCATCTTGCGAAGCCGAGCTTGACGAGGCATGCATCGAGCTTGGTGTTCCATGCCCTTGGCGCCTGCTTGAGGCCGTAGAGCGCCTTGCTGAGTCGAAGCACCAGGTGCTCCTTCCCCTTTGCAGCGAAGCCGGTTGGCTGCTGCACATACACCTCTTCCTCCAACTCGCCGTTGAGGAAGGCTGACTTGACGTCCATGTGGTGGACGTCCCACCCCGCACTCGCCGCCACGGCTAGCAGTAGCCTGACGGACTCGAGACGGGCCACGGGTGCGAAAACCTCGTCGTAGTCGACCCCGTGCCGCTGCACGTAGCCCTTCGCCACCAGGCGAGCCTTGTGCTTAAGGACTGCGCCATGCGCATCCTTCTTCACCTTGTACACCCACTTCAGGCCGATCGCGCGGTGACCTGGTGGTAAGGTGGCCAGCCTCCAAGTCGAATTGGACTCGATGGCCTCCAGCTCCTCTTGCATCGCCTGCCTCCAGCTGGCATGCACCTTCGCCTCATCGAACGAGCCTGGCTCTTCGGAGGCGAGATAGTGGAGCTCCTCGTCCGGCTCAAGGGCCGAACCCACTTCGAGCACGTTCTGCAGAGTGCGGAACCGGTGGTCGAAGCTCATGTCGTCTTCTCCATCGAGCATACCTGAGTACCTCGAGGGTGGCGTGACGAACTCGACGCCTGAGACAGCCGGAGTCGAAATCTCGGCTGTCGGGTGCTCCGGTGTTGTTGGAGAACCAGCTGGGGATGCACTCCCCACTCCTGGAGTTGGCGAGTCTGGAGTCGGCGAGTCGGGTGCTGACCCGCACTCCCGTCACTCGAAGTGGTTGCGGCTCGAACACCATGTGCTCAACCGCGAATGTATCGACTCCGAAGGTGTTCACCGGAGTGTCCGGCGAACTCCAGTCCCAGCTCGCGTTCTCGTCGAACACGGCATCTCGCGTGATGGTCACGCGGTTAGTCACCGGGTCATAGGCCCGATAACCCTTCGTCCCAGGTTGGTACCCGACGAAGATCATCGGCCTGCTCCGGTCGTCGAGCTTCTTCAGCCCGGGGCGGTCTCTCTGACATGCACCACGCACCCGAACGTGCGCATGAAGCTCACATTCGGCTTGCGGCCATGCCAGGACTCGAACGGCGTCATGCCGTCCACGCTCTTGGTTGGCGACCTGTTCAAGATGAACACGGCCGTCGTCACTGCCTCACCCCAGAATTCTCCGGGTACCTTCTTGGCCTTCAGCAGACTGCGGGCCATGCCCACAATCGTCTGGTTGCGTCGCTCCACGACGCCATTCTGCTGCGGGGAGTACGGAGCCGTCAGGTGACGCTCCATCCCGAGCTCAGCGCAGTATGCTGTGAAGGACCCGGAGGTGAACTCGCCTCCGCGATCCGTGCGCAGCGTGCGCAGCTTGCAGCCTGTTTTGCTTCGGCTCCCGCCTGGAGTCGAATGATGGCGGCTGCGGCCTCGTCCTTCGTCGAGAGAAGGGCGAGCCACATGTACCGCGACAGGTCGTCCACCAGCAGGAGGAAGTACCTCTTCCCACTCGGTGTGGCCGGGGTGATCGGCCCGCAGAGGTCGCCATGGACCAACTCGAGTCGCTCCTTCGCCCGGAACTTCGCTTGCTTTGCGAATGGGGCTCGCCTCTGCTTCCCTGCTAGGCAGGCGTCGCAGAGCTGGTTCACGTGCTCCACCAGAGGGAGGCCACGCACCATCTCGCCCTTCGCCAGTCGGCGCAAGCTGTCGAAGTTGAGGTGCCCGAACCGCGCATGCCAAGTCCACGCCGGGTCGTCGCCAGTGCCCACGACTAGGCACACTGGCTGCGCGACTCGCGCGTGCAGCTTGTACATCCGGTTCGGCTCTCGCCTGACCTTGATCAGGAGCTGCCGCTCCCTATCACGCACTCGAAGGATCCCATCCTCGATCAGCACCTGGCAGCCGTTCTCGTCGAACTGGCCCAGGCTGATGATCTGCGTGTTCAGCCGGGGTATGTAGTACACCCGGTGACGGCCCGATGCTCGCCTGACTTGCAGACGAAGAGCACCGTCCCTTGCCCGCAGATTTCGACTCGCGAGCCATCACCGAACTTGACAGTTCCAATGATGCTTGTGTCGAGTTCCGCGAACGCGGCGCGGTCACCAGTCATGTGATTGGTGGCGCCCGAGTCGAGGTACCAGACGCCCTTCTTGGCGTCCCCCTCTTGCGCCAGGTTCACCTGCGCCTTCTCCTCTAGCATGAGGAGGACCGGCTCCTTGCGAGTCGGGTCAGCCAGCTCCTTGCGAGCTGGCGCAGTCGAGTGCTCTCCACTCGACGAGGATGTCGGGTGCTCTCCACCCGACGAGGTTGTCGAGTCCTTGCGACCCGACACTCCCGGCTGCTGGGGTGGCCAACTCCTCCCGAGTTGCCATGGTCAGCTCCTCCTGAGCCAACGCAGTCGAGTGCTCTCCACTCGACGAGTTATCGGGTGCTCTCCACCCGACGAGGCTGTCGAGTCCTCCTGACTCGACACTCCCGGATCCTTGCGACCCGAGACGGCCGACTCCTCTCGAGTCGCCGAGCCCAGCTCCTCCCGAGCTGGGGCAGTCGAGTGCTTGCCACTCGACGATCCTGCCGAGTCCTCCTGACTCGACGATGCTGTCGACTCCTCCCGAGTCGACATGTCCCACTCCGCGATCCACTGGATCGGCGCGAGTTCCTTCGGAGGAGTCGACGATCCCTCCGACTCTGCCACCGGTCGAGTCGCTGACTCTGCCACCGGTCGAGACAAGGGTGCCGCCTCCGAGGTGCTCGACTCCGCCTGGCGAGTCGAAGCAGGGAGCTGTGGGGCAGTCGCGATGGTGCAGGTCTCCATCATGAGGAGTGCGCTGTCATCTCATCGTCTCCGCCACGGACGAGGTGTGCTTCCGCACCCTCTCGCGCACGAGGTGTGCTTCCTCGCGCTTCTTCTTGCGGCAGTCCCGCCCAATGGCCGGCGACTCCGCAGTACCTGCACGTGTCTTTCGACGTGCCAGGGTTCCCAGCTCCACGAGCTGAGTTGCCTCTACCGCGACCGCGCGGCTTGCCGCCGCCGCGTCCGGTATGGCTGGAGGATCCACCTCCATCTGCAGGCGCATCCGAGAGAACCACTCCTCCTCCGTGAGGAGTAGTTTCCCAGCCTGCTTGGCCTCCGGCTTCTCCGCCTCATGTCGCTCCTCAGCCGTTTTGAGGCGGCCGATGAGCTCCTCCATGGGGAGCTTGTCGAGGTCGAGCAGGGTCTCGATTGAGCATGCCATCTGCGAGAACCTCGTGGGAACGACCGAGAGAAACTTACGGATTGTGTCTGGCTCGGTGATGGTGACGCCGAGCACCCCAAGCTGCGACACGAGTGACGACATCCGCATGGCGAAGTCGTCGATGTTCTCGCCGTCGCCGAACTTGATGGCCTCGTACTGCTTCTTGAGCGCAGTCGCCTTCGCCTCCCGGACACGGGTATCTCCGACCCGCATCGTCTTGATCGCCTCCCACGCCTCCTTGGCCGTCTTCTTCGACGCCAGTGTGGAGATCATCTCCGGCGGAACGGCGAGCAGCACGTACTCGAGTGCTGCCCGGTCCGTCTCGCGCTCCTCCGTGCCATCGTGCACGGCGGACCAAACACGGCGTGCCTCAAGCTTCACTTGCATGAGCAGCGCCCAGTCCGCGTAGTTTGACCGCGTGAGCAGCGGCCACGAACTACCGGCCTCCCGCACAACACGCTGGACTGCCAGCGTGCTCGCGGCCTCCTTCACCTCCGCCGGCAAGAGCGCCTTTCCGTCGCCCATCTCCGGTGAGATCTCTCAAGAACTCAGCTCTGATACCAATTGTTGCCCGTGAGATCTTTCTGCTAGAGAGAGAGAGAGGGGAGTGTGTGCCAAAGAAATGGTTTGCCTCAATTTTCCTTTTTCTATTCATGGGGTATTTATAGGGTAAACACTATTCCTACAAATATCTGGCTAGATATTTCCAGCCAGCTTGGCGAACCTATCCACACAGGGACAGGTGTCACACCACTACGCGCGGGCCACACAGGTGTCCAGGACACCTGTGCTTCTAGAACCTCCTAGCAGATTCCAGACCGCCAACACCCGCGCTGACGTGTCCACGAGCGGAGTCGACAGGCCGACTCCGTCACTCGACACTTCTCGGGTAGGAGTCGAGAGTTCGACTCCACGTACCCGGACACTACCTCCAGTCAGAACAATCTCCGACTGGGCTACTTACTCGAGTCCTCCTGACTCGGACACTCGGGTCCTCCTGACCCGAAGTCACTCGAGTGACAAGCCACTCGAGTCGACTAGGAACAAGCCTATTCTAACAATATATAGGTTGGAATTAGCTAGGTATTATGTACTGATGAAGTACGTACACCTATGGAGTGTCAGGGTAAATCAAGGGGTATCCAGTGTGGGGAAACCCGAATGCCGTGGAGCCCTTCCTGGACGAGAAGGCTACACCGCCGCCTGCTTGCCCAAGCATCGTCAACGCCAAGCAATTCGGTAATTCACTAGCTACTGTATCTGACTGTCAGTATTAGACAATATTAACTAGCTAGCGAGATGATTATCTGATGGACTGTGCGGTGGGTGTATTGCAGGCCTGCCATCTTCCAAGCTTTAGACAGACACTAGGGATCTTAGCGCGGCAATGCCGCGCGTGTTTGGTTAAATTTAAATTTGAAAATGTTGATATTTAATAGGTGTGAATATTGGAATTTTTTTTGAAATGGAAAGAAATTCTGATGGTTAAAAATTGTTTGTACTTCGAAATGTTGTAGTTGATGTGATATTATGTTTAAATCAGTAGAGTTTTGTATAAAATTCGTAAACTTTCCTTAATTGTTGTTGTGGTAAAAAAAAATTATGGAATTTAAACTAAAAATGTGAGGAGCTCCATATTTTTTATGTTATTGTAAGATTGTAATAATTTTATTAAAAGTTGAGAAATATAATTTGGGGAAATACGTTTGGAAAATAGGTAAAAATTAGTGGTGTTCTAAATTTGTGTAAGTTTGGATCGCTTGTTACGGTCATTTCGATGTATTTATGTATATTTTAAAATATTTAGCAAGTTGAATTATTTATATGTGAGTATATTTATTTATTTTTGGTTATGAGGCATCCATTATTTATGTGAGATAATATGGGAGGTATTTATATTTTGGAGTATCTCTTTTTTTTTTGTTGTTTTTTTGTAGCAAATTAAATTCTAGAATGGTTTTTTGTGTGGTAAGCTTGATATTTTGCAATTTTTTTAAATTTAGAATGGTTTTTTGTATGTTGTCTATATTATTTGTATTGGAGTTTTGAATATATGGGTTTTTGAATTTTAATACTTTTAAAATTATTATTTCGAATTATAGATTCAAGTTTATAAGTCTTGGTATTTTTTCTTAATTTAGAGTATCTTTTTTTTCTGTTTTTTTTTTGTAGCAAATTAAATTATAGAGTTGTGTGGTAAGCTTGATAATTTGCAAATTTTTAAATTTAGAATTTTTTTGGTATGTTGTCTATGTTATTTTGCATTGGAGTTTCGAATATATGGGTTTTTTTGAATTTTAATACTTTTAAAATTATTATTTCGAATTGTAGATTCAAATTTATAAGTTTTGGTATTTTTTCCTATAATTGTTGATATATTGTTTGTATTATTTTGAAGCGTAGTTTGAAAGGTACGCTATTTTTTTGAATTTCTACATTTTTTGTAATTCTTTGAATTTTAATATTTTTTGTAGTTGGCTATTTTGAATTGTAGACTGAAATGTATAAAGTAAATTTAAAGTTTTTGAATTTGTGGAAATTTTATAAGTAAGTGGGCCCACTTGACAGGATTTTAACATTTTTTGGATTTGGTTTCGTAAAAAAAAATCTGGCAGCCTGGGCCCACGCTGACATCGTAATGACGTCAGCAGTGCCCTGGGCTGCGCTGCCACTGCCGCGGCGGCGGCGGCGCCGTTGTTCGACGGTGATTCAGCACGCGCGCGGGGTCGCGCCCGACGCTCCTCGACGCGGCGAGCCCGTAGGTGGCGGCGCCCCCCCCTTTGGGTCGCCATAGCGCCGCCGGCGGGCCGCGGACGCGGCGGAGATGGCCGAGCGCGGCGGCGTCGATTCCGGCGCCTCCGCGGCGTCCCGGCAAGCGGTGCTCGAGGAGGATAGAGAGGCGGCGACGGCGGATCCCGTGGTGGCCGCGATTTGGACGGGGAGGGGTGTGTAGCGGCGGGTGAGGCGGCGGCCGGCGGCGGCGATTTCCGCGTCGCGGGAGAAGAGAAGAGGAAGGGGGAGGGGATGGACTCGTGGCGATTTTACACGGAAGGCCCTGACTTTTCGGGAAATTGCATATCGGTACTCTGCGGGCGGTTTTCTACAAAAGTGCTGCGCCAAATATCGTGCGGGGCGACGTGGCGTGACGTGGTTGGAAGAAATCCCCGTGATACAGTATTACTGTAGCACGCACGATTCTTGAAGCTATCTGGGCCGTCCGTTGGATTGATCGAACGGCGCACGTTTAGTGGGTGACGTGGATGCTGGAATTGAAACTGAATCTGTCGTACTTTTATATACTAGGGAATGCTGCTGGACCGATCGACCACTGCTTGCTATGTATAGCTGCTAGTATATATAATCACGGAGTAGTGGCGAATATACCAAGAGCTTTGGGCTCGATCTTGATTAATTATAGGACCTTACTAGCTAGCGACCGTGCCCCAGGAAACGATTGTCGTACGGCGCTCAATAAGCAGCGATCGTTTCCTCTCCACGCCCGAACGAACTAGCTAATCATACAGCTCACTCGGGAATCACATGGGTACCTAATGGGCCGAGGCACTCTGTCCTCCTTTTTGGCCCAGTGCCAAACAGAATCAGACCACTAATACAGAAAATCTTGATCCTTGTCTCAAAAAAAAAATCTCGATCCAACTCGTACGACCAGTTTCTTCAAACTGAGATTATGCCCATGCGCAACACTTCATAAACTTATGTAACCCCACTTCTTACAAGCAAGATTTAGGTGGCGAAATTTCAATGGATGAACAAACAACAAGACACAAATGGACAGAAACCAGTAAAAAGTAGATATGAAGACACATCCAAGACTACCATATCATTCGTAGATAGAGTAAGCAAGGTTCATAAGAGCTGTCTGCAAACGAAATTAGATAAATCCATGGAAACTAAGAACTTGAAAACCTGGTGAATAGGAACTTTAAATCTGGCAACTAGAAACTTGGAACTTGGAAAATCCAAACTTCTAACTGGCAACTAAAAAGAACTTCGAACCTGTCAACTAGAAACTTCAAACCTGACAGCTACAAACAAACCTGGCAATTAAGGACTTCAAATGTGACAATTAGAAACTTAGAACCTGGCAACTAAATAGAACTTCAAATCTGGCAATTAAAACTTCAAACCTGGCAACTAAGAACTTCAAATGTGGCAACTAGAAACTTAGAACCTGGCGACTAAAAAGAACTAAGAACTACAAATGTGGCAAGTAAAAACTTTAAACCTGGCAACTAAAAAGAACTTCGAACATGCAACTAAGGACTTCAAACCTGGCAAATAAGAACTTCAAACGTGGCAACTAGAAACTTTGAACCTGGCAACTAAAAAGAACTCTGAACCTTGGCAACTAAGAACTTCCAATGTGGCAATCAGAAACTTTGAACCTGATAACTAAAAAGAACTTCGAACCCTGGCAACTAAGAACTTCAAACCTGGCAACTAAGAAATTCAAATGTGGCAATTAGAAACTTTGAACCTGCCAACTAAAAAGAACTCCGAACCTGCAACTAAGAACTTCAAGAATGGCAACTAAGAACTTCAAATGTGGCAACCAGAAACTATAAACGTGGCAACAAAAAAGAACTTCGAACCTGGAAACTAAAAACTTCAAACCCGACAAGAAAAATAAACCATCAGTATTTTACATAGTCAAATCTAAAAAGTAGAACCTTACAACTAAATTGCTAGAAACTAGTTCATCTTTCCGCGCATGGCCTCCAATCGTCCATCCGTAGATTACACGTTTCTTTTGAGCTTCTTGTCCATGACAACACCTTCCTCGCTGGTGTCTCAACTTGCAGTAAATCTGAAAAGAAAAAGATGGTGAATAAACATGTGGTGACTAGCCATGCAAAACTTGGTGACTTAACCGTGTTATCAAAAATAAAAGGACACGAAACATGCGGTCTCATGAAAATACGGGTGGTGTAAAAATGGACAAATGTTGCTGGTAAGCACTAACAAAAATCTAGGTGACTAGAATATTTGTTTTGGTGAATTATAAAACTTTGGCAACATGAACAAATGCTCATAATGAGTAGTAACCAGAATCTTGATGACAAGACGTAAATAACATGGTGACCTGTAGAAACTTTGGTAACATGAACAAACGCTCCTACTAAGTAGTAACCAAAGTCTAGGTGACAAAACATGAGTAATTTGGTGACTTTAAAATAAGGTGGTGTAAAAAATGAACAAAGTTTCTTGATAACTACTAACGAAAAATTAGGTGACTAGACACAAATAATTTTGTGACTTAAATCTGATCTAGTGTAAAATGAATAAATGTTCTGGTAACTATTAACAATGATCTGGGTGACCAAACAGAAATAACTTGGTGACTTGGATCATGTACATTAAGAAAAAGAAATATAAACATCCGTTAATTAACCATGCGCAAAACAGTAGCGTGGCTACAATAAATCTTAAAACCTATACGCTAAAATAAATTACATGCAAAAATGACTACGGTATCTCACATGAATCAACATAGGTACAAAACAGTATAAATGGGGAGGAGAAAGTCCCCACATGAGCAACACGTGAGAAAAACTGAGCTCAATTGTATCGATTTACTCGTTCCCACATAAAAATACACACCGATAGACGATACAAAGTTCGCATTCTAATAATGCAAGGACTAACCACTGCAACAACATGTCGACTAACCCATAGCGGCAGAGTCTGCCTAGCCTAGTATGACAGCGCGACCAGAGTGGTATGGCTCCGCAAAGCACAAGCGACAGCTTCCCATGAAAATTCTCAGCTAATTTTTTGTACGTCCTTCCTTTGCAATGGAGTTTTCAAGGCATACAACCTGGGCAGTTGCTTAGGCTAGCCAGCTGAAGCTCCGCCATTCCTAACACACATATCTGCATGAATATATGCCAACACCTCCCCCAATCACCCTGATTTCGTCCTCCTCCAACCCAACGACCACCACACCACAATTTCTCCACTCCAATAATGCAGGACCTAACCTGGCAAGCACACAAGCTGACTACGGAAACAAAAATCAACTCACGATCAAAACAAATCAACTAGAAACGAGAGCCTCTAAGCCAGGAACGATGGAAATTAACGGCGAGCCCGCTCCATGCTCGTCGGTTTCGCACCCGACGCCAGCGATGCTCCTCCTCCGCTCGAATCGCCATAGGTAAGCGCAACGCCCGCCGAAATAGCCTATCTGAATCGCCATAGGGAAACGCAACGCTATCGTCTTACCTTCTCCACCCATGTACATGAAAGCGGCGTCGCCGCAGCCGCCGCGCCGCCACCTCCGCGCCCTACACTGCCACACGCGTCGGCGCCGCCTCCTGCTCCTCTAGCATCTGCTGGCCGCCGTTGCGCCTCCGCCATGCGCAGTCGCCGAACCTGCTCCGGCGTACTCGTCGCCGCTGCGCCGACTCCACGATGCGTGCCCCCGCCGCCGCCAAGTATGCTCCGCCATGCGCCCGCTCTGCGTACTGCAGCTCCACCACCTCGTCCGCAATCTCTTCTCTCCCTCTCTCCTCTTCTCTATCTCAATCTCTCTCGAAGGCTCAGCTCTGAGAAGGCCACACAAATGAAGAAAGAACTGCCTTATCCGCTCAGCTCCAGGCCCCTCCACACGCCAGCTAATAGGGGTCCACACACCAGCCTCTGTAAACAGCGACGCAAGGTCTCCCAGGCACACGATACACCGCGCGTAAATCTTGACGCAGCGCCGGACGGAAGCGTTTCGTGGGGCACGTGCCCTTATTAGATTTACCGTTAATTATAATGTATTTTCTGTACCTGCGAGAGGTACGTATAGGATCAGTTTGGTCATGTACTACACGGAAGTTTCTCGCCCTTTGGCGGCGGGGTATTAATTGAGATTGAAAAAGAATACAACATACTACAAGTAACCCATCCTGTTAGCCGTTTGACAGTGTTGTGCTGAAATTCCACTCTTTCGAGTTTGAAGTTTTTGTTGGGAGCCAATCTGAATCGGAGTTCGGAACAAACTGGTCCCTCGATGGAGCTGGCGCACATTACCAGAAAACTCGTGCAATTCCACTCTTTCGAGTTTCCTGCAAATTTTCTAATGTGCACCTGTCCCGTGAATATTCCTGTAAATATAAGATCCAGTCTTGAGTTAGCAATAGCATGAATGGGTTATGTTTGGACTGACAGCCAAGTTGAGTCAGGGTGCTCTGGTTTTTTATGCATATACATTTTTTCGGTAACACCTGGGAATTCAGAGGGGCCTAGTGAACGAATTGGTTGTCAGAGATCTTCACATTGTTTAGTACAATGAGCTCTCACCCTCACACTAGATAAGAAACGTGGAGAAAACTGAAGGGGGGAATGATCGCAGAGAGCGGGAATTTTCCGAGACTATACGATCTCCGATAGAGCCGGTCTACCAGTTGTTTCAAAACTCTCGGGGTATTAAGATGGGAGGATTTCTAAATTTTGGGATCTGGATAATTTCACATACGTGCGCACACACCCAAGCACGCGTGCCGCAGCTCTCGGGGCCAAGAATTTTCAAAAGGGCTCCATAGATCGGAAAAGCAGATACATTTTTCGGTAACACTTGGGAATGGAGAGGGCCTAGTGAATGAATTGTCTTCGGGTCGTCAGAGATCCTCGCATTGTTTAGTACAATAGGCTCTCACGCTCACACTAGATAAGAAACGTGGAGGAAACTGAAGAGGTAATGATCGCAGAGAGCGGGGATTTACCGAGACTATACGATCTCCGATAGAGGCGGTCTACCAGTTGTTTTCTTCTTCTTCTTCTTCTTCTTCTTCTTCTTCTTCTTCTTTCGCTGCGGATTGTACTGATGGATTTGCCATGCAGATACTTGCGGGAGTCGCGTCTGTCGCTTAGACTTTCGATACGAACGCCTCCAACCTAGGTTGGAGAGAGATATCATCTGGCTCCGAGCTGATGCGGCGATAAGGATGGAGCAGCTGGCCCGGCTGCAAGATCAGAGTCGTCGTTTCCGAGCTAAGTTGGTGGATGATGTCTCCAAACTTGGCGCTGAGCACTATAAGTTGAAGGACGCCTAGCCAAGGTGCAGCGAGAGTATAATCGGCTCCATGCGGAGGACGAGGACAGTGTCGCTTTCCTTACCGTTGAGCGCGGTAATCTGCGGGAGGAGTGTGATGACCTCGAGATGATAAATAGTGCCCATGAAGACGGTCCGAAACAACGAGTTTTGACAATATTCGTGTGTCAGGGTCACAATTTTGAAGTTGCAGCCTGAGAAAATTCCCTCTGGAATAATAATGAGTTTATTTAAGATACTAGTTTTTCTTAGCGTAGATTAAGATACTAGTGTACTTTTTTTCTTCAAAGATACTGCATGGGCGCAGCTGCAAAACAACCAAAGGCAGCACAATTGACTGAGAGAGAGAACTCCATCGAGCGAGCGAGCGAGCGAGCGACACCACCACCGGCGGCGGAGGAAGGGGACGGCCGCCACCGTGCTTTGCTTGTTTTGGAGGAGCTCGACGCACGGTGGTGGAGGCCGTCACCTTCCTCCTTCCCTCACCGCCACCGCGTCTCTAGATCCCGAAACCCTAAATCAACCCGATGCCGGCGATGGCGCCGCCGCTGCTCCCACCGAGGCCGCAGGCGACCCCGTTCCGGACACCCACCTCCAAGCACTTCCCGCCGCGCCACCACCACGGCGCCGCCGCCACGGAGCACCCCGTGCGGAACCTGACCGCCGGCGCGGGGACGCCCCGCCGCCCCGCCACGCCCCAGGGGGAGCACCCCGTCGAGGTCATCGCCCGCGTGCGGAACCTCACCGCCGGCGCCTCCTCTGCCCTAGAGGTCCCAAGCGGGACGACGACCGTGCGAGTGCAAGGCTGCTGCTGCCGCGACTTCAGCCTCGACGGGGTGTCGGTCTCCGAGGAGGAGGACCTCGAGGGCTTCTACCGCCGCTTCGTGCGCTCCAGGATCCAGGGCGTGCGGGTCGGCGCCAACTGCACCGTCATGGTCTACGGGCCCACGGGCTCCGGCAAGACCCACACAATGTTCGGCAAGCAGCAGCCCGGCATCGTCTACCGCGCGCTCAGGGACTTGCTGTACGACGGCGGAGGTGGTGAGGGCGAGGAGCTGGGAGTGGGGCTCTCTGTGCAGGTCGCCATGCTTGAGATCTACAACGACGACATCTACGATTTGCTCGCCACGCCAAGGTGCTTAATTTTCACATGCCATTAATTCATGATCAATGTCGCTGCTAATTAAATAGTGCTGGGTACTTTCTTAAGAACTGCAACCGTGCTTTATAGTAAAAATTGTTTCATTGTTTGGCAGTTGGGTCTGTCTGCTAGTATATATATTGTTTGGCAGTCATGTATGTGTGCAGTATAGTAGATGACTACTCTGTTCCTGGGTTGAAACTTTGATGCTTTAGGGAAGATCCGTTATTTTGGACCTGCACTTATAGCTGAGGTTTATCTCCCTGTTCAACAATGTTGGGTACTCCCTCAGGAATTGTAACAGCGCTTTCTAGTAAGTTGTTTGCCAGTTGTGTATGTGTGTTGTATATTAGATGACTAATCTGAAATTCCAAGTTTAAAACTTGTGATTCTAAGTGGGCAGTAAGCCTCGCTGTATCATATATTGTTATAGCCTTTGAGTAGTGTGTGCCAGACTGATAGTGTGAGTGTATTAGTGTAGATGACTAATCTGTAGTGCTCCTTGTTATAACATGTGGGTTTTGTGTGAGTGTATTAGTGTAGATGACTAATCTGTAGTGCTCGTTGTTATTACATGTGAGTCGTGTCTGAGTATATTAGTTTAGATAATGTCATACTAAGTTTGATACTAGTCCTCAGATTTACTGCGTCAACTATGACCAACCTAAAATAACTCTTTATCTACTACTTAAATTGTCATGGTTGTGTTCTGGATAGTGCAAAAGCGCCACAGGGATCTGAAGCAGCATTCGAAAACTACTTTGCTATGTGGCAAATGGTAATATCAGTGTGAATTATTGACTTGATGTAATTCATCCATCTTGTTTAAGTTTCTCCATACATTTTGTACAGGTGAGGCTTGAATTAATGGGGAAGAAAGCCAAGAATGCAACTTACATATCTGGAAATGAAGCTGGGAAGATATCAAGGGAAGTTGCTCAAGTAGAAAAGCGGCGCACTGTCAAGAGTGCGCTTTGTAACGAGAGAAGTTCACGAAGTCATTTCATGGTGGGTTGTAATGAGCTGTTAGCACCTGTAACCTTGATGTTCTTGAAAGATACAACTGTTAATTAACTTGCTTTGCGTCACTTCTCTAGATAATCTTGGATGTCCCGTCGGTGGGAGGAAGACTGATGCTGGTGGATATGGCTGGCTCTGAGAAAATCGAAGCTGCAGGCCAGACTGGATTTGAAGCCAAAATGCAGGTGTGTCATGTTACAATCCTTGTAGCTTCAGGAGCATCCAATATATTTCAGTTGCCTTTTTGCAAAATGACGCATGTTTAATCACTTCTATATTTCCAACAGTCAATAATCTGCATCTTGCACAAATGTAGCAACTCCATTAGAGTTTCCTCATGATACAGTTTTGTTTTCATTTTGAAAAAGTTTCCCGCTGATATAGCCATATGAGTTGCAGCAAGACAAACCCATAATTAACAACAAGTTGTACTTTCACCACTACTCTCTTTTTCTGCAACACAATGTACAGAAGTGAAGCTGCACTATGGGCGAGAGCCGGTGCATTGGGTCTGCGCGCCATCCTCCCAAACACTTGGGATGTACACTGATTTTTAGTTTTATTTTGTGGACCTGAACCTCTTAGGAGGCCGTAGCACTTCTACCTTTTCAATGTAAAGAAACGCAAAAGTCTTTTGCGTTTCCTCTAAAAATGTACAGAAGTGTATGTCAATTAAGATGACATAGTTCTGTTTTCGTTTTGAAATAAGATGACAAAGTTCTGTTTACATTCTGATACAGCCATATGAATTGTAGCATGATAATCCCGTAATTAACCACATATTGTACTCTCACCACTACTCTCTTTTTCTGCAAGGCGATGTACAGAAGTGTATGTTAATTAATCAGCACGTCTTGTCTATAACATTGGTTACTGTTCTGCAGACGGCAAATACCAACCGAGCAAATACAGCTTTAAAACGAGTGGTTGAGGCTATAGCCAATGGTGATTCACATGTTCCATTTCGAGATAGCAAGCTCACCATGCTGTTACAGGTAAAAAAAACACTGAAGAACCACATTTCTCGACACCACTTCACATTATGTGTTTTCCTGGATAGTTTTAAACTTATGTTTCTTCATGGAATTTCAGGATTCATTTGAAGATGACAACTCGAAGATTCTGATGATTCTGTGTGCGAGTCCTGACCCAAAGGAATTGCACAAGACAGTTTCTACTTTGGAATACAGTGCAAAAGCAAAATGTGTCATCCGTGCTGCGCATGCATCAACACCGAGGGACAAAATGAACTCTGAAGAGTCATCTTCAATGCTCAACTCAAGAATCGAGACAATGAACAAGTTAATATACCAGCTCCAGAAAGAGAATAAGCAAAGGGAGAAAGAGCACAATGAGGTTCTTCGGCACAAGGAAGAGGAGCTAGCACAAGTAAGGGCAAAGCTCTGGCTGATGGAAGGGCATGTCGTCAGCACTTGTCTTCAGCTGTTCTCAAAACGCAGCAGCTGGATCACACGAAGTAGCACAAAGGGCTGGATGTGGTCACGTACACTAAAGCTTTATTGCTTTCAGCTTTCTTACTTACAACGATGGGGTATATGTCCTATTTATAGGACTGACATGCACATGACGTAGATGGTGATGTCATCAGGATTATTCCAACATTCTCCCCCCTAATCCTGATGCATTCATTTGATCTCAATGATGCCGATCTTCTCACGTAGAGCTTGAAACTTGATCCGACCAAGTGGTTTGGTCAGGATGTCCGCCAGTTGATCGTCGGTGTTGATATAGTCGACGACAATCTTGCCGCTCTCGACGTTCTCCCGTATGAAGTGATAGCGGGTCTCAATGTGCTTGCTCCGGTAGTGAAAAACCGGATTTTTGCACAATTGGATCGCTGACTTGTTGTCCACGAGCACTGTAGGGACCATGGGGTCTGTGGCAATGAGATCGCCGATGAGCCGTCCGAGCCAGACGGCCTGGCATGCCGCGGTAGTGGCGGCAATGCACTCTGCTTGGCAGGATGACAAGGATACCACCTTTTGCTTTTGAGACTGCCAAGTGATCGGGCACTGATCAAGGTAAAAGAGAGTCCCCGTCGTGCTCTTCCTATCGTCAACATCACCGGCATGGTCGGCATCACTGTAGCCGACTAGGCTTGCGTTGTCGTTGCCACTTGAACGGTACCTGCAGCCGTAGTGTAGTGTCCCTGCAACGTACCTCAGAATATGCTTGACAGCGCTCATGTGCTCGGTGGTTGGCTTTTCCATGAAGTGGCTGACGTAACCGACGGCGAAGGAGATGTCTGGCCGCGTGTGCACGAGGTAGCGAAGGCTGCCGACGATGCTCCTGTACAACGTGACGTCCACAGGTGGATTAGTGCTCACCTTGGATAGCTTCAGACGCGGCTCCATGGGAACATGCAGGGCATTGCAATCTGCCATGCCTGCCTTCTCCAAAAGCTTGCTGGTGAATGCAGACTGCTTGAGGGTGATCTCCCCTGGTGACTGCTTGACCTCAATGCCAAGATAGAGCGTCAGCAATCCTAAGTCGCTAATGCAAAATTTTCTGCTCATCTCCTCTTTGAACTTGGAGATAGTCTTGGTGCTTGCGCCTGTCAGGATCAAGTCGTCGACGTAGACGCCCAAAAGAAGCCGCTCGCCATCCTTGCCACGGGTGTACACAACATGCTCAGATGGGCTGCGAGTGAACCCGAGTGACACCAGCACGCTGTCTAGCTTGGTGTTCCACGCTCTGGGGGCTTGACGAAGTCCATACAACGCCTTGTGGAGGCGCAGTACCTTGCTTGACGTGGTGGAGCTTGTGAAGCCCGGCGGTTGCGTCACATATACTTCCTCGCCGAGTTCCCCATTCAAGAATGCAGTCTTCACGTCCATGTGATGCACCGCCCTCCTTTTCTGCGCAGCGACGGCGAAAGTAGACGGACTGAGTCCAGACGCGCCACCGGGGAAAAAACTTCATCGAAGTCGATCCCCGGTCGCTGCACGTACCCCTTTGCCACCAGGCGCGCCTTGTGCTTCAACACGTTGCCGTTGGCGTCTCGTTTGAGCTTGAAAACCCATTTGAGACCAATTGGCTTGTGACCTGCAGGCAAGTCAGTGAGGGTCCATGTCTTATTCTCCTCAATGGACCTCAGCTCTTCAAGCATCGCGGTGCGCCAGTGCTCGTCGTGCTCCGCCTCCGCATATGTGGATGGCTCACCGGAGGGGGTGAGTAGCAGGCGCTCAGCCTGGCCTGGCACCGGTGCGTCGGGCTCCACCATGTCAAGGACGCGACGGTACCGGTGTGCATAATCTTGATCATTGCTTTCATCGAAGAGCTCCGGGTCTGGTGCGGACAAAGGTGTGGCAAACCTCACTTGTTCTGCAGTGCCTGCTGGGGTTTGTGTTGTGGCCACAGACTTCACTTCCGAATTGTTTTCGGGCTGAATCTCCCTCGGGGCAGGAGTGGCTGTAGTGGACTGGTTTGGTGGCAGCGTCGCTGGTGCAGGCTCGTAGGAGTACTCGATGGTGAACTCTCCTCCGCCATAATATTTTGCCATGTTGTCGATGCTCCAGTCCCAACCAGCAATCTCGTCGAAGATGACGTCGCGGGAGACGTGGACGCGCTTTGTTGTCGGGTCGTAGAGGCGGTACGCCTTACCGCCGGGTTCGTAACCGAGCATCACCATGGGCTTGCTTCGGTCATCCAGCTTCTTCAGGTTTGGCGTGGTGATCTTGGCGTGGGCCCTGCAACCAAAAACACGAAGGAAGTGTACATTTGGCTTCATACCGTGCCACGCCTCGTATGGAGTACGCCCGTCCACGCTCCTTGTGAATGAATGATTGAGGACGAAAACGGTCGTGGTGACCGCCTCCCCCCAGAACTGTGCTGGCATGCCGGTGCCTTTCAACATGCAACGCGCGGTGCCGACGACCGTCTGGTTGCGCCGTTCCACCACCCCGTTCTGTTGGGGTGAGTACGGAGCAGTCAGGTGCCGCTTGATGTCGTGATCAGCGCACCAGTCCATGAACTCCGTTGCGGTGAACTCCCCTCCTCTGTCGGTGCGGAAGACACGCAGAGTGTGTCGTGACTCCACCTCTACGCCAGCTTGGAAGCGACGGATGGCCTCCGGTGCCTCGTCCTTTGAACGCAGGAGGACGATCCACATGTACCTGCTGTAGTCGTCGACGAGGAGAAGGAAGTAACGCTTACCTCCTGGTGTGGGCGGTGAGATAGGGCCGCACAAGTCACCATGCACGAGCTCCAACGGTTCGGTAGCGCGGTACTTCGCCACCTGAGGAAACGGGGCGCGGCGGTGTTTGCCGGCGAGGCACGCCTCACAGAGCTGCTCCACGTGGTTGATCATGGGAAGCCCGTGCACCATATCCTTCTGAGCAAGCTTCTCGAGACTTTCAAAACTCTGGTGGCCGAAACGCGCATGCCATATCCACGCGTCCTCGCCCATGTGAGCAGCGAGGCATATTGGCTTCTCGATCTGGAGATGCACCATGTACAGCCGATTCCGCATGCGAGGAGCCTTGGCGATGAGCTTCTTCTGTCGGTCGCGGATGATCATCATTCCATTCTCGATGTGCGTTGGGCACCCGATCTCGTCGAGCTGCCCAATGCTGATGATGTTTGTCTTGATCCGCGGGATCCAGTAGACGTTCGACAATGCCCTATGTCGCCCGCCATCCATGGCGAACATCACCGTGCCACGCTCGCAGATGTCGACGAGGGAGCCGTCACCGAAACGTACCGTGCGGGAGACCTGCTTGTTGAGCTCAGCGAAGACAGATGCATCTCCGGTCATGTGGTTTGACGCGCCCGTGTCTCGGTACCATGCCGCGTCAGTGTCACTCGTGGACTTGCGCAGCTCGACGTGTGCACGTTCCTCGTTGAGGAAGACTTGCTCCCACGTTGTTGGTGTAGAGGGGTTCGTCGTATCCTCAGTGGGCATAGCCACTACCGCCTCAGTATGGGTTGCCATCAGCAGCGTGTTGTCCTCGTCTTCAGCCTGCACAAGGTTAGCCGCCTCGCCGCGCTGCTCACAGTCGCGCTTGGCTTTTCGGCACTCCTTTGCCCAGTGTCCAGGCTTACCGCAATACCGACAACTCCCTCTACGGCGCTCACCTGAGCTAGTGTTGCCTCCTTGCGCACCTTGCTGCTTCCGCCTGGACGTCGACTTGCTGCTGTCGTCGCCGCCGCTAGGCACGCCTTTTCCGCGTTGTCGTTGACGGCTCTCCCATTCCTCCTCTGTGAGGAGGAGCTTGTTGACGCCGTCGGTGGCATCGTCTAGGTCGTACCCCTCCACCGCGGTGATAAGGCGACCACACAGCTCCTCGATTGTCAACTCCCGGAGGTTGACAACTTGCTCGATGGCCATCACCACCGGTCGATACTTGCGCGGCACCGCGCGCAGGAACTTGAGCACTGCCTTGTACTCGCTTATGGGATCGCCGAGGAGCTCGAGATCACTGACGATGTTTGTTAGTCGGATCGAGAAATCTTCGATCGACTCAGCTGGGCGGAAACGAAGTTCCTCGAACTCGCGACGTCTCGTCTGCGCCTTTGCCTCCCGTATGCGCTCAGAGCCGAGACACATCGTCTTGAGCGTTTCCCACGCTGCCTTTGCGTTGTCCTTTGCCGCCAGCGTACGCACCAGTTCCGGCGGAATGGCACGGAGCAATGCTGCCAGCGCTGCTCGATCATCGTGCTCGTCATCGGTGCCAAACTCGATGACATCCCACAAGTGCTGAGCCTGGAGCTGGACGCGCATCACCATCGCCCACTCAGCATAGTTTGAGCGGGTTAACATCGGATATTGGGCAGAGCTGGTGCTCTCCCTCACGACACGCTCGCGCACTACCATCTCGCCGCCACCGCGGCGTGTCAGGCTGCAGCCCCGTCGAGCCATTGGAGATGTAGAATGGCGTCGCCTTGCGACCGGCAGCGGCGTCTTGTACCCGCTGCGTTCACCCTTCTCGCCTCCGTTGCAGCCTTGGACATGGCTCTGATACCAATTGTCGTCAGCACTTGTCTTCAGCTGTTCTCAAAACGCAGCAGCTGGATCACACGAAGTAGCACAAAGGGCTGGATGTGGTCACGTACACTAAAGCTTTATTGCTTTCAGCTTTCTTACTTACAACGATGGGGTACATGTCCTATTTATAGGACTTCACAACCGACCTATCTAGGAAATATCTACTACTAGCTTCTACAACCTTCTACCAGATTACAACTCATGTGTATTCTAGAGACTTCTTCTATCTACTAGCTTAGCTACAAAGTCATGACAGTAAAAACCTACTATATGGTAGATATTTCTAGAACTGTGCTGACATGCACATGACGCAGATGGTGATGTCATCAGGATTATTCCAACAGGGCAGGGTGCAGCTGCGGAGGAGGAAGCCAGGATCCTGAAGAGCGAGCTCCAGATGATGGAAGAGAAAATTCTTTGGCAGCAGCAAAAGCTCCTTGCTGATGAGGCCCGGAAAGAGAATAAGCAAAGGGAGAAAGAGCGCATTGAGGCCCAGACTGTTCTTCGGCACAAGGAAGAGGAGCTAGCACAAGTAGGGGCGAAGCTCCGGCTGATGGAAGGGCAGGGTGCAGCTGCAAAGGAGGATGCCAAGGTCCTGAAGAGTGAGCTCCAGATGATGGAAGAGAAAATGGTTAGGCAGCAGCAAGAGCTCCTTGCTCTGCAGCAAAGGCTGCAGGAGGTTGAGCCTGAAAAGTTGGAAGCTCATAACTACATCTTACCACGAGGAGCAAATCCGACGATGCAAGTGAGGAGAAAATTAATGAGAAGGTCCAGACAATTAAATCTTATTTTCCTATCTTCGTGAGGCTTATGTCCACAGCGAGCCTAGTCCGTATGGTGAGTTCAAAACACTCTTGAACCCTAGCCTCATGCACTTTTTCTATATATAGCTATATGATCTGTGTTACTAACAAAAGACACTTCTAACCACTTGGGCACCTTTTGAACAGGAGTTCTCCATGAAGTATGCTTTGGAATGTCTCCCGGAGGACAACAATCAGACTATGATCCTTCGGGTGGAGGGCAAAAGGAAGTCGTGGCGTACCATGTTGAAGGTATACCATAGTAGGTACCTCGTGAGGGAGATCCACCCCCTAGGCTGGAAGGACTTCGTCGCGGACAACGGCGTGGAGGCGGGAGACATTTGCCTCTTCGAGCTGGATGAGAGGTGTACAAAGAGTCTCACCATGACGGTTCACTTGATTCGCAGGTCGGAAATAGACACTCAGATTCAGACGAAGGCTTAGCCATCATATGCCCTCCGTAGATTTTTTTAGTTAGCTTAGGGTAGGTGTCAGGAACCTTGGGTTTATGTAGAAGTAGCTTCGCTAATTGTTAAGAACTCGTGATTTCTGTGATGCAACTGGTGGGTTGTTGTAGGTTATCCAACTCGTGTTTGTGTCGGATCTCTTAATTGGTAGAGCATCAAGAGTCTCACTTGGGTGTTGATACAATCATGATTTCACTTCGGATTGGATGTACATAAAAGATGCAGAAGGTATACAGCTGTATCATTGGTTAAATTCACTCTGCTACTTTGCTAAGTTATTTGTTGGTTGCAACTGAGCTGCCTTGAATTAACTTGCTTCTTTTCCTACAGAATTTTTTGTCTATGTATTCCTGATCTCCTATCTGCACAAGTTTATATATAGAAGAAAATCATTTACCTCTGTTTGATATTCCTAACTCCTAAGCAGGAGTTGTTTATTGTAACTTTGGGATTTAGCTCACTTAAATATGGTCTGCATTTCAGGTATACTTCCCCTGCTAAATGTCACCGTGGACGTGCTTAGTTTCGTCAACTTTTTACAACTTGATCAGGTAAATTTACCCGGAAAGTTGGTTGACAGTAGTTTTGGAAGGGGAAATTATCTGATAAAGCTCAAGACTTACCAAGACTAATATCTCCGCACCCAAAGAATGCTACTGCGAGCTTGCAGATTCAGGGGCTGTCCCTTTATGGTTCAATCTCTGCACTCCCAGGCCGAGGATCCATTTGCACTTGAGCTGCACTTGGCAATGGGCAACCTGAGTTGTTTACTGGCTATAGTTGATCTCGCCAGAGATGCTGCCAGGCGCGAGGCACCGAGAAGGAGATGGTCACCTCGAATCCTCGTTCGCTGCCGGTGACGGCGAGGAATGCGGTCGCCGGCGGCGCTGCTCGTCTCTTTGTCGCTCGGATTCCGGTGGAGAGTGAGAGTTGGGAGAGCTGAGTGAGGTGGAAGTGGAACCGAATGGTAGAGCGTGCAGTGGAGCAGAGTGAAGTGAATGGGAACGCGTGTACAGATCGATGGACGCCCAGCCCAATCTAAGATTTGCAGCCCAGGACCGCTTCCGTTTTAACTGACACGATGGAACAGCTTTCCAACATCTCTGTGTACGTGAATACATTGTGCGACTTGCGTACAGCTTGGCCATGCCCTTGAGAACAAACGTCCATCAAATTATAATCCTGCAAATCTGCATAATTATTACTGTAACGCTTTCAGATTCTACGAGTTCATTGAATCCATTCCCATGTCTCAATGGGAGGATGTAAGGAAATATCATAGGTACAGTTTGATTTAGACACCCTAGATAGATAGCTTGGGAGGGCCTGGGCCTGAGAGGCTCGAAGGTTGCATAGGTTTGGGCTTTGCATATTGGCGTTTTAAGGAAGAGACCCGGCCCGAGGCTTGAAAGCCCGATGAGATTTTGCAATCATGGGCGGGCCTGGGCCTGAAATTTAGTCCCAAAGGGGGGATGGGCTTGGGCCTGTGATTTTGACCATGGGTTTTGTTACGCCCGGCCCAGCCCATGGGAAGGTATAGTTTCATTATGCCTCTCCAGCTGTACCATGTAACCATACTACGGTCTATCGAAAGCACAGCAAGAAATATACTACATATGCCAACTCCTGTTAAAAATAATCTGCACTGTTCAAATTGTATACAACAACCAGAGTTAATTCCATAGAAGCTTTTCAAGCACGTACAAGGCATAGGATTGTTCCCAGGTCATGTAAGTCAAAGCAAGCACAAGCCTGAAACCCGAATAGTCTGTCAAGATATTTAGCCAGATTGTGTCTTCAATAGCAAATTATAAAACCCTAAATTTGGTAGAGCTGCTGCACATTCCTAACTATACAGAATTTGCAAACGGACAGGACGGTTGACATAAGTAGATACTACCGTAGCATGCAGTTGGACGTTGGGCTGAAACACTGGTAGCTAGGAGGTAGCTCTTTTCAAACATAAGCTTACAACTTCCAAGAAGTGTCCCACAAACTGCAGGACGAACTAAGGATAGCGTATGTAGGAGGACCTCGTCAAGATACATAACATCCTAACCCAAATAATACTTGTTAACTGACTCCGAACACAGCAGATCCTGCATTTGCTTCCCTAAGACAACTTTTACTAAGGAAGCTCTTTGATCCCAAGACCTTGCTGAAGTCCTTGTTCTTGACACCGCGGCTCTGTTCCAGGCAAAAACAGAACAATGATCAGGATGGGCATAATTTTTTTTAGAAACGAATCCGGATGGAAATAATAAGCATGCGGCACTAGCAATCAACTATCATGCCGCACTGAAAAGTCAAATAATGCAACTATTCTGCCCGCTAGAACATACAAACTGATCAGAACAACGGTTGAACATCACCAAGATATTGTGTTGAGCAATATTGGATTATACACCTAGGCGAAAAAGATATATATGCAGCAATCCATTTTACACGAGAAAGATAGTAATTAGCTAGGTGAAGCGCTAATGAGAAAATAACCTGCTGGATGCATGTAGTTGGTACATGTTCTCTTCTGTTCAAGCTACTGATTAGAAATTAGCATACAGCAGCCAGTGCTCTACAGTAGCTGTATATGAGAAATTGGACATTTTCTTTAATAAGATACCGTGCAATCTTTGTCACATTTCATGCCAAAAAAAAAACTGATGGCAATCTTACAATGTGTGATATGGTTAAGAAAAAAGAAGTGTCAAATATCAGGAAGTGAGGAACAAGTGCAACACACGAAGGGATCAGTTATGTTTTATGAATCTGTAAAAACCACAATAATAAGTATATCCCAGATCATAAACATTAAATATATAAGCAATAACTATATTCAGCTGGTGAGTTGGGGCTGAGCTAAGTTATTTGGATGCTACTGAATCAACTATAGAACAGTTTGAAAATGGAAAAAAAATATATGGAACATAAATAATAAACTAGAACGCAAACAGTAAATTAAAAGTTGGGCCCAGTAATTAACACAGGTCGGTGGCAGGTCTTTTTGAGCATAAGCTTACAAGAATAATTCTCAGATACTTGGGTAACATCCGTAGATTCAGATACATATATAACACACTAATCAAGTACCCATTGATCAAAATGTAGCTAACAGATACGCTTTAAACGCTTTATTAATATAAAAGTTGTGTGCATCATCACGACGCAGAGGCTGGGATTTCCCTTTTCTAAAAAAAAGCACATGCTTCTCGACCTAAGACCGTATTTGCTAAAGCAGACGAGCAGCAACAGAAAGCGGAAGCAGCAGCTGACAATTAACAACAAAAGTGGAAAACAGTATATCCAAACAGGAAACAAACTTGCAGTTTATATTTATAAAGATAACATTTTCGATGTCAGATGTCGAATTTTAGTTTTCAAAAATAAATTAAGAAACCTGAAAAACAAACACTTTTTACAGTTGAAGCATAGTTTTAAAATAAATCAGGATTTCTCTAATTTAAACACACTTTATAATGAAAGGTGCGGCACATATGCACAACATGGGCATATATATGCACCCATTCAGACTGAAACAAAAGCATCAGGCACTCTGTTGACTTATGCAAACTTCCAGCTAAATTAACTCCTATGTGACGCTGACCTTGCATGGTGTTGATAGGGTAAAGATAATTTTGCAGCAGCAGCTGTTGTTCAATAACTATGATAATTCAGAACCAGATCCAAATCTAACACACCGATATAAATAGCAGAAATCAAAAGCTGAATTTGTCAAACTGTATAGAAAAAGCGCACATAAAAAGTGCACGTGATGCAGCGCAGTACTGATCTTGTATTCTTGTTACGTTGCTGGACCCAAATGAGCTTGCGAGGAATACATGAAGCAAATGATCCACAGGGTACTAACTAAACGAATTGGCGAGCTTCGCCTCGCCGTCTGCAAGGCGATGTTGCAATGCGTGGTCGGTTTAGTGTACCCACGAGCGTTTTTTATGGTGCCTGTCCTGTGTAATGCATTAAGTGTATCTCTCTATTTTGTTCTAATTCAATCCTTAAAAAAATAGCCATGTGTACACAGTGCAGCATACAAAGTGTTTACATCTCCTAAATACTTCCCCATATCATATTTAAAAAATTAGTGGCAAATCACTAAAATCAATTGACATTCTGAGAAGACTTTACGACATCAATATTTCTCGAGTTTTTTCTGCTGCAAAGTTATCACAAATAGGAAACAGGTCCTTCCGGTGAGCCTCTTAACGTTTCTGTTGCCAGAATTCCTCAATCCAGCTAGTACGATTATGCTAGGAAAATACAGAAGCACTTTCCTATTAGATCATCCATGAGTTCAGAAAAAAATCAATTTACGCCTGCATATGAATGGCAGGCATCAGAACTCCATACCGCAGAAATGTAGGAAACTAAAATGTAAAATTTTAATTTGTTTAATTTATCTTTCAATCCTTATGTTACATCTTTCTACTTCAAAAGGCACATTCACATTCATAGATAGAGCAAGTCAAGAAAAAGCTATTATTTTCCAAGAGACAATAATAGTTTGCATGGAGTACGTAGCTTTACTTCTAGCTGTACACAAGTGACAAAGGAAAATCGACTGCCTACAGAAGTAAATCTCAGCTTCTGGGCAACCATATAGTAATCACGTGACCAGTACGCAAAGAACTATCTTTTCAAAATGGGACCTATAAAAGTATGGTTAAACAAATTAATGGATTCAACTTTAGGTTCAATGAGTATCAAGGAAGCAACATATATGAGAGAGATCAATTGGTTAGTTGCAGGAGTATGGATTGCCTTTGATAAATTAGAAGAGCATGGTGAAAACAAAAATCAACATACAACAATGACAACCAAATTAAAACAGATGGTTCACGCAAAATGTAGAGTACTCATGTCACTGGGACATATCACGCATCATCCTATACATTGACCAACCAAGACGAAAGGATATCCACATATCAAAAAGATTAAATTACCCCCACTTGCTTAACAAAGATAGCATATTAGCACATCTCATTTCTTCACAGTCCACTCAACTCTCCTTCCTACAAGAAAAAACCCCGAATAAACTATAAAAATTCAATACTAAGTTTAATCCATGAGAAGGCATATGTGTAGATAGAGTAGTATTACCCGCAGTAAAGAAATTTCTGTAGGGATAAAAGGTGTCATAACGTGTGTTTTCGCTTTTAGTAATACTAGTGAACGTGCACGTGCAATGCACGTCTCTACAATGGCTACACATTTATTTGGATGTCATCTGACTTAACCAACCGGACAAAACTCGGAGATAGATGAAGGATTTAGAAAGTGATAAAAAGTTCCCATACTGCATGTATTGCATAAGCCATATAGCTTGATATATTCACCTGAAAGCATAATTCAATTGGACGCTCTGTTAATCATACACCTCCCAGTCTGCAAGTACGAAGGCCGAAGAAACATAAAGGAATAGGTACAGTCAAAGGTCTTCTATAGTTCTATGTAAAACTAAACAAGACAAATTATATATTCACGGTCACACCAGGGCGACGATGCAAGTTCAGAGTGAGCTACAGTAGAGACAAAGGTAAAAGTGTAAACTGATGTGTGCCTGCACAAAAATTGATCTCGCCTTAATGGCCTTAAATATGATAGATTGCTCGGACCTGAACAAATGAATCAAATAATTTTTTTTGCAGTAAATTACTCTTAGATAGAGAATACTTACATCCTGCAAACCCTCGTTGATGTTAAGCAGAGCGGAACAAGCAACATTATATACTGCCTATTCATGAAACCTGTAAACCAAGAGATCAAGAGCGCGTCCGCCAGAAGGTGATGCCTGAACACACTCCTGAGCAATCAACGACCCCTCATTGATGCCTGAACACACTCCGTGGCATGGAACCACACGTCCAAACGTCGGCAAGGACTCGGGCGGGGGGAGAGGGCCTGGGAAACGGGCGTAGAAGGCCGGATTCCGCCATGGCAGGCGGGCAGGCAGGCTCTGGTCGCTAGACACCGGCCGACAGCGGTTCCGTCTCCCCTGGTCCGGGGGAATCTGGGGACAGAGCGTCGCCGCCGCTTCACACTTTGGCAGCAGGTCGGCAGTACGTCTGGTCTTCCGTTTCTTTTCTCTTCCTACGGTATAGATATGAGAGGCGATATGGAAGGAGACACGGTCCAACGTCGGTAGAGACGCGGCGGCCGGCGAGGAGAGCTCTGAACAACAATGTCGGCGACGGGCGGAAGGGCAGGATTGGGAGTTTTGGATGTCGAGGTGGGTCGTGGCTTCTTTTGTAGATGGTCATGAACAACACCACGGGTGATCGAGCAGATTTCATATCGGAGGAGTCCAGAGTTTGTAAGGAATCAGCGCAGTAGGACCGAGACACAGAGAAGGTGAGAGGAGTTTGCTTGGTAGGCTGTTTTTGATTTGGGACGATCGTGGCGATCGTGTACGAATCGTATTGAACGTATCTGGATCGTTGATCGAAAAATAAACGGGCAATATTTAAAGTGTTTGGTGCTCGACATCAGGACAATCTGGATCGTTGATTGAAAATTGAATGGACAAAATTTAATGTATCCCAACATGTTTGCTATTTTAATAATAGTATAGATATAGATGTGTGATCTCCATCGATTCAAGTTGGAGCATGAAATTGCCAATCATTGTAGCCAGAACAATCACATTTGTGTCCTCGTCATACCCCATGAAAAATACAGTTTTGTTGTCAGTATGCATTCCCCGTGGAAGCATCTCCTCCAGTGGAATGATTTTCTGCAGCAGCACCCATCCAACAAGACTATCAACGTTAGATTTCCTCTCCCATAATTGGATGGTCAGTTCAGACAAAACGACAAGGCCAAGTCCACCTTCATCCATCCGTATAAGGTGAAAACACTAGTAGTCTTTAACATGTTGTCTGCCGGCTTGTCAATCACACCAACGGTCTGTCTTTCAATATCACACATAAGGGTGTCACCTCTATAAGTCAAACAAAAAAGTGAACTCCTAACAAATATGCTATGGCTTAACATTAAAACCATATGATTAGTCGCCAGAGAGACAACATTTCCCCATACGCCAAACGTCGATTCATAGAGAGAAACGAGTGCCTCCCTATATCCAATGAAGATGAAAACCAATTGAAAAGGGCTCAAGAAGCAATCACGGGTGTAGTTGAGGCAGATGTGATCTCCGCGATCGATGAAGACTCGGGTCCCGCGGTCGGAGCAGATACGATCTCCGAAGTCGACGAAGGCACAGGGGATGCAGTCGAGGTAGGCGCGATCTCCGTAGTCGCCGAAGATGCCGGTGATGCAGTCGAAGCAGGCGCGATCTCCGTAGTCGACGAAGATGCCGGTGCGCGATCGGAGAGTCGAATCGTCCCCCACTTGTTCACATGGAATTTCATGCTACCGAAAGTAAGGTACGTACCTCCATGGAGATCGGCGTACACCAATCGGTGGGCCGGCGGGTGGGGGACGAACTCGAAGGAGCCGAAGCGGATCGGCGCCGTGATTGTCGGCGTGTCGATGGTCATTGCGGATGGAGCTGGTGCAACCATGATTCCAACACTCTTATTTCCCACAGACGGCGCCAATTGCCGTGGGCTGGCCACGGCAAATCGCAGGGTCGAGTACCCCAGGTTGATTGAGAGGGATAAAGGTTGGAGTGCTGGTAGTTACTACGGCTGACAAGCAAGGCGATTTACCCAGGTTCGGCCCCTCATTGCGAGGCAAAGACCTACTCCTGCTTGTCTGATCTATATAGATGTATGATTACATGTTAGCCGCAATGGCGATGGTGGTGATGAGATGCAATCTCGCTAGGGCTATGCCTATCTGTTGTGTCTCATGTATATCTCTCTAGGGCGCCCTGCCTGGCTTTATATATGCAGCCAGGTAGGGTTTACATGAGTCCTAGTAGACTACGTCTTGGAGTCCTTTCCTTGTACTGCAAGTTGGGCTTCATGGGCCACTGAGTGCGTCTTGGCTGGGCCGCACCGGGTATGTCAATGGTGGGGCACCCGAAGGGCATGCCCACGTCACCCATCTTTGGCATTAGGGCACAACACCTCGACTCGAGAGTATCCCATCTGTTTGTATTCTAGGTTTGCTGGAAAAGTCACACGATGCTGTTGGCTGGTGAGGGGGTCCCACACAATGATGTTGCGTTGTGCATTGTGCACTAGGACAACGTGTCCGTGGCGGCAGCCATTGAAGATCCACCTCTCGTCAGGGCTGTCGAACACTGGCACGGTGAAGTGTGTGGAGGGGATGCGGTCAGTCGGCTCCATGACATGAGTGAAGACTTGGTTTCCTCTCAAGGCATTCTGTACAAAGAAGCCGAGCAACGGGAGTTTATGGTGGTGCTTCCGGAACTGTTTAAGGAATTGGTGGCTGCAGAGGATGTTGCGCCATCGGATGCAGACAAGGGAGGTGCGGGGGAGGGACGACGGCTTTGGAGGTAGGCGTAGGAGGATCTCTTGGAGGAGATTCTCGTCATCCAACAGAGGAACCGGAGTCAGCCAAGAACTTGTATTGCCGTCGGCAAAGACCTTGGATATTTGGCCAACCGGCATTGCTGAACACCGCAACCTCTTGGTATCTACACATGCCGTGCTTGGGATGGGGTCGGCCCTGAAACAGTAGCAGAGATAAAATGGGAACAAACATACTGATTTCTTCAATCAATGGTGTTGCAAACACATGGAATGTAATAGATGGCCTAGTTTCTTCAATCAACTTGAGCTGGAAAACATACAACATGTAAAAAGAGATGTTGAGTTCCGTAAAATAGAGAGAAATTGGGTGTTGAATTCTGACGATTCATGCCTTGCAACATTTTTTTACAAAATAGGTATTGTCGGTGTTGAAGTTTGGCAATGCAAACTTCTAGAGAGTGTTTCATACTACTCAAGTGTGAGATATTTACTAGGAATGCACTAGAATAAGAAGGCTACTAAATCTTCTAATATTTCTGGTGGAGTATTCCAGAATGTCTAGATAATTTGTATCAAGGACTAAGATCTCAACGCATGTCAAATATCCAATGGACCTTGAGCATTATAAATAGAGGACCATACGCTCTTGCTTAGCCATGGCATGAGAGCGTAGTAGAACAAGAAGTAAGAGAAGAAGAGAGTAGCTAGCCACCCAAGAAAATGTGCGTACACTCTTGTGTAATAGTTTCCCCATTGTAATAATAAAATGGTATTTTGTTAGGCAAGTATCCTAGTTGTGTTTTGTCATTTCTGACTACTCAGTACTGTGCACCACTGTTGAGTTTGATTGAAGTGGGCCGTTTGTCACCCAAAAAATCTAGTCTATCTTGAACTTGAAAACCTAGTTGTAAGTTATGTTTTATTTTGGGGAGTTTCTCTTCCTTATTTTTCCTTTTTTCTTGCTTTTGGAGGAGCCCTCCTTTGTAAATATGTGGTTTGGTTGAGTAATAAAATAATGTAGGGGTTTCGCCCTACAGTTTTATGATCATTTTTTTGTCTCATATCGCTGGTAATTCTTTCTTAGAAGATGTCCCAAATTCCGTGAAAAACGATCTTTAAAACTCATTTGCTAAGCATTTGTTCTCTTATTCTAGGTTCTCAATTCCTAAACCCCCTTTTGGTCAATGTATGTTTTGAAGTGTAGTTGTTATTTTGGCAAAAAAGAGAAGACCGTGAGTGTTCCCAATGAATTCTGGGTATTTCAAATGCAAGAAAAATCTCATATTGTTAACTATCATCCCTCATTCCCCCCTCCCACACGACTTCCAAGGCGTCTCTGAAACGTGTCGTCTATTAAATCTACAGAGACATATTCGATCTATCTCTCGTATAACTCTATAATAATCTGATGATGGGCGGTAGGACTAAGCATGAAATGTTTTCTCTACATCTACTTGATACAAACCCTTTCCCTGAAACAAACAATTTAAGATCTTATGTACATACATTTACATACACACACTCTCTCTCTCAAAGAAATGGACACTCAACTTTGTAGTACACTCAGGGATCCGAAGTGCCCCAGTACATGCTGATAGCGCATCAACGATTCATCACTTGCATCTAAAGATTACATTCTTGCTCCCCTAGGGCGCTCCTCAGAGCTCAGGTAATGCTGGCCGTAGATAAGGATTTACCGTGCGATCCTGGACGTTGATTTCTTACCTCGCGTCTGGTATAAAAAGCGTAGCCGTAGTGGAAACCCTAGCCGCCACAGCCACACTCCTCGCTCACCACCCTTCCCTCCCACTCCCGCCCCTTCTCCTCATCTCTGCCGCTGCCCCCGCCCCTTCTCCTCCTCCTCCTCCTCCTCCTCCCTGCCGCCGCCTCGCTGGGCCTCTCACGTCCTCCCACCTTCGTCTCCGGCGGTCGCTCCGCAGCCGCAGCCGTGAGGAGGACCACACAGGGGAGCACCTTTGTCTCCGATGTGAGCGGTGGTGGAGCGGTGGTGGCCGTGAAGAAGAGGACGGCCCCGACGGCGCTGGCCGAGCTCGACGCGGACTCATCGCAGTACGAGGCCGCCGCGCCGAAGGCGATCCCGGCAGAGCAGGCACCGGCGAAGAAGAAGAAGCTGGCCATGGAGCTGAGGAAGCAGAGGAAGCTGGTCGACAAGGACCGCCATCGCCAGGCCGCCGATAAGCCCAACTCGCAGCCCGCGCCCGCGCCAACGGCAACGGCGGAGGAGCCTGCTGCTGCGGCGGTGGTGCCTGCGCCTGTACTTGTGCTTCCCGCTCCGGTAGCGGCGGGGCCGGGGCTGGTCTCCGATTCAATATTCTGTAGGCCATGAACCATCTTTAATTTTCGTGTTTTTCTCCATTCACAGACCTGAAGAACTAGCTGCTGATGGTTGGGAAGCACCATGGAGGCTCATGCTGCAGCAACTCTCCAAGAAGAACTACCCAAAGTTGAAGGTAACTCATGTCTCGGCCATGGAGTATTTATGGAAGTGCGCAACTGCAGATCTGTAGTAACTATGATTCAACATTTGGGCTTTTGTAGTTGTTGATTGTGCCAATACTCACTATTTCACTTACTTGAATCAGTTTAGCGTTGCAAGTGGGGGATTGGACCTAAATCTTGCTCTTCGTGCATGTGAAGGTTTGACCTTTATGCTTTGAACCATAGTGGAAATTACTTGCAGCTATATCCTCACATATTGCGTTATTTGTATGCATTACAAATTTCCTTTTACACTGCTCATTTTGCATATTTCATAGTATCGTGTATTTTTCCATTGTGAATGGTGCAAGAAATTGGTGATGAATAACCGAATGCCCTATTTCGTCATCTCTAGGCCACTTGATTTGACTTTTAGGATCTACATATATTTTCATATTGTTTTCCGAAACATGGAATTGATCATATTCGCCTATAATTTTATAATAGACTGAAGTTCTTTCTCTTTTTTTTCATACAATGGTGAGAATATTTTTAATCATATTCCCATATATTTTCGCATTGCCTGTCAAGCTTATTTAGAATTGGTGGCTGAGATATGGTATCTTGAGATCTACAATAGATAATTGGCTTGCATCATTTCATTTTTTTTGTGAATATATTGCACTATCACATCCCAATTTATTTTTATGAATCGCATAGGATGATTTCAAGCTTTGCAGGGATCTACATATATTTTCATATTGTTTTCCGAAACATGGAATTGATCATATTAGCCTATAGTTTTATAATAGACTGAAGTTCTTTCTCTTTTCTTTCATACTTTGGTGAGAAAATTTTAATCATATTCGCATATATTTTCGTATTGCCTGTCAAGCTTATTTAGAATTGGTGGCTGAGAGATGGTATCTTGAGATTTGAAATAGATAAATGGCTTGCATCATTTCAGTTTTTTTGTGAATATATTGCACTATCACATCCCAATTTATTTTTATGAATCGCATAGGATGATTTCAAGCTTTGCAGAACTCGGATAGTATTTGTACGGTATCTCTTTCCATCTAAATAAAGAGCATGTCATTTTCTTCCTACCAGATCAGTTTTCTTATTTACATTTATGTACTTTGTTTATTCAATTCCTTACAATCTGTACATCTCTTCCAATATATTCTAGACTGAGCTCATCCATGCTCTCATTATAACATGCGTACATGACTACATGTGTAGACTGATCGGAACAAAGAATCAGCTTAATGCAGGAACCATGAACACGTCTATCAGGTTTGGCCCTATGAAGCACTACATGGTTTCTCTAGGTATGTTTAATATACTGTGCTTGCCCTTATGTTTGTTTAAGATTTATTTTTTCATTTTGGTGCATGTTTTCCTTCATATTAAAATCTACAGAACATTCTTTATATTTTTGGTTATATGGTTGACTAAAATCTTGAGAGGAACTGAGCTTGCAACTTCTCTTTCTGCTTGGTGTCTTCTAATTCTTGTCAGACTATTCTCACATGAACATTGATAATACAACAATTGATCATTTAAGTTTAGGGTGTGATGATACAATTTGCACAATATCCTGCTGTATGTTTCTTATTCCTTCCGGTGTTTCTTTCTTGCAACTACGATCAGTTGTGTTTCTAGAGAAAATTCCATGATTATTTCTCCTGACCTACCAGATCTCGCCGCATTTGCAGTTTTGCACCTCACCTAGGTACCCATACCCATCTCTTTCTTCTGGTTTGCCTCCTCCCCTCCTCTCTTTAACTGTGCATATGCTTTTTAATCTATGCCTATGAGGTGCAGCCCCTTTGCTATGTTGTTCTATGGCATGGCACCAATGGTCTGCGTTTGCTAGCATTTTCTTCATTTAATTTTCATTTATACAGCAACGTATGTGTTTTGGCTGAATGTTTCGTTAAAGTTTCTTATAGATTTTCTTCATATTGCCTATGATTTAGGTTGTTATGATGAATACATTGCTTAGAACAAGACGATCGTGCTATTCTTCAGCCCTTGCTACTTAATTTTCTCTGAATAATTGGCTGTTTGTCCACTGGAAACGGGTGTAGACTGTATTCTTTGCATTCATGTAGACCCTATTAGTTCTCAATTTGATTTCAGTTTGATATTTTTGTACAATTACAGGTTTTATATTGGATGAGAATCTATGGTGAATATATGACTGAATGTAAACGAATAAGATGAGGCATGTATTTAGTTTTCAGAGAGAACGATTGCAAAGGTTCTGTGTATATCAGATGAGGCAAGTTTCAGGTTCTCTTATGCCTTAATATTTATTGTTCCGTTGTGTTATCCAATTATGCTCTTTCTCACTCTGTTTTTTATAATAGCCCTATTAAAAACTGGTATTATCTTATTGGTTATTTCACTTCTGTAATCTTTCATTTTACCCTATTGTACTTCAAGTTCCATTCCAAGTTATTGCTCTCAACTGATTAATAATTAGTGAAATTTTAAAAGTACATATTAGCTTTATGTATCTCTAAAGGTAGTTTGTTGTGCATAAAAATTCCATGTAGTTGGTGGTTTTCCTTTTAAAATTTGTGCTCGAGTTCATGTCCTTTTAGTTGTGCTCGAGTTCTTTGTTTGTATACAATTGGCGCTTATGAAAATTATTCGGTCATGTTTTACATGTTCTCAAAAGTTAGAAGTCGTTATTACCCTTCAGACACTCCAATCCATGGTTTACATGTTCTCCAAAGTTCCTCTGATCAGAGGATCATGCTCTGTTTTTACCGAATTTGTAAATGCCCCTTGGTTAATTCAGTCACACAGTGGGTTTCTACATTAGTTGCTCGCCACTGCACATCTCGGCTAACATACTATGTCTATTCTGTATATGGGGAGTCTTTTGTGAGGTCATATAATGATTTCTGTTTGGTATAATTAGGTGTGTTGGTATGCGGGACCCTGATCAATGGCAACTTGAGCTTCTACGCCTGATTCGCCATCTTTTTTGCTGCCCGATTGAGGTTTGTCTCCAACCATCCTTCTTCTCTGATTATTTTTCGTCATTTATTTTTGGTAAATTTGACAGGCACTGGGTGCCTAACAGGTTGCTTTGCACTCATGGTTGGAATGGGAGGATGAGAGCTTGGTGTTTAACATGTACCAAAGTTGGTTGCTTCTTCTACTGAAAATATCAAGAAAAGTGCAGCAGCCCGACAGCTGAATCATGACCCCTCGCTACACATACTGCTGGTAAGTAGATGAAATATCCCTCGCTACTCATATTGCAGTGATTTCACAAGGCATTGCAATGTGTCGTCTTTATTGCAGTGATTTAGAATGTGAGAAGTAGATGATGGCATGGCCAATAATTTCCTATGTGGAAAAATAATATGATTCTTTTCATCGATGCCCTATCTGGGTAAGTGCAGATTAACATGAAGCTAAATATTTAATAATTAGATTGCTGAACTAAGTTTAAGACTTTAGATTACTTCCATTGAACTAGCAACCGGCACCACACTGTATAATGAGAACCTGGAGAATTTTTTGATCTAACTTTGTGAGCACATATTTGATTTTCTGTATCTGGAGCTTTTTATCACCCATTAGATGATCTGCTGAGATCATTTTTTGTTGTAGTCCCCATTCAAACATTTGCCCAGCTTGAATTAGACGGCAAGCACCACGTGCCCAGCTTCAAAAATTAGACGGCAAGCACCACGTGCCCAGCTTCAACTTTGTTAAACTTACACCAGATAGTTCAGAATCTTGCTCTATGTAATGATAGGTAATTTAGTCTATTTAACTTAGTGCCTAACGGTTGATGGCAAGTTCTACGACTTAATCACCACATTGACATTTCAGATGACAGTGACACCGGAGATGAGCTCATTGTTGTACCAGTTGAACCCATGGTCGATGTTACATAACATTGAGGCTATTATCGACGCTCCTGCCAACGAGCCTATCATCAACATTTTGCACTCTTGGCCCTTATTTTCAGGCTAGACAAAAGGTCATTCATAAAAGTTATGTAAAAAATAATGATATCTACACTTTGCGCACACACCTCTTTCTCATGCCGACTTCCATGTTTCAGGAGTCCACTGACGAAGAATCTAAGTACACGCCCCAGAATACAGGTTGCAGGAACATCAGCTTGGTAAACCCGATCTATTAATCTCTAATTATTTATAAATCTCGTGGTCGTAAGATGGCTATTGTACAGTAATATTCTAATTTGGAAATTTCTTCTGCATTGTTGAAGGACCAAGTTGACCTCTGTGCTCTGGATACAGTGCCCTCTTATGTGTGTGTGCTATGCTCGGGTACATATAACACAGTTGCCACACATGGTATGTTAAAGATATATCTCCACTATACTGCGATATGTCCTCCGACCTTTTAGTTTCCTTTTACCTTTCTTTGTACTGCGATATGTCCTCCGACCTGGAGTCGCAGATAAAAAATTTGATCATTTTCAAGAATAACTGCGTGGTTTCCCTCTCAACATATTGAGTTTCTCTATTATTTGAAAAACTGGATTGTGATACAATGCTTATACCATTTATGTTATCTTTTCATCTACAAAACATGTGAAAGCAATCATGTTTTTCTGTTAGTCACTCAGCACTGGAAATTAGCACATGGTTTTAGTAGATAATACTTCGCTAGCCTACAGGGAGAAGGATTTGCCTCCCATCTGGCCTTTCGCCAGGAGGAATTGGAGAAGAAAATATTGGGATCTGCCCAAGTGCACTATATTGATTTTCCCACAAGTATACATTTACTCATAACGTAGTATTTAGTGTTATTCCTGTCATTTAGTGTTATTCCTTTCCAAGTGTTATTCCTTTCAATTTCTGCTGGATAAAATACCATGTTCATGGTGCAACATAATATATCATTATATCCAACAAAATTGTATGCTTTCCTGGCTGTTTTTTCTGTCATACCAAACTGTAGGACTAATCTAAATCATGATCGGTTATATATAGTTTCTGCACATCAAATTGATTATATACCAAATGGCTAGAAGTATATACACTGGCATATAAGGTCACACCATGTCCTCTATATTGTTTATTCTTGGAATAGGTGCAAGTTTTTTTTTAAGTTTCCAAATGGTGATATGGTGGGAACTCAAATATGGAATAATGCATTTCTTCATGTCTCTTGCTCTTTTTAGGCAAAGAAACAAAGAGCCAATTATTCTCATGGATCTTTAGAAAAATTAGTCATATGTTGCTTCTGCTATATCTAATGCTTGAATTTGGGAATTATGATTCTTTTCTTCTCTGGTCGATATAGGTGGTTGCACGTTTCATTGTATTGTTTCCTATGAATTTCAAAAACCTACTAGGATGGATATGACATACCAGAGGGAGTCTTTGCACCTAATTAATGTTTGTAATGGTATTTGTGAAATGTACTTTGTTTGACATTTGGAGCTTGAATAAATACATGTGCTGCTTTTAGTCATAGTTTTTTTAAATTTAGCGTTACCTCCCTCTGCATATTTCCTTGCGGATCATATTTGTTGTAGAATAAATCTCATGCCATCTCTTATTGTAATTCATCCTTGCCATTTGTTTGTTAGAAATTTCTAATATTTGTCTTGAAATGGCGCCCATAATATTTGTCAGGAAGGTTTCGTCGAATTCATGTGTGCGCAAGCATTTGTTTCAGGAAACTTGGCATCAGGAGTAGACTGAAATGTGCTTGGTGAAACGTCTATGGAGGCCTATCTACCCTTCAGCCTTTATAAGTTAAATAGCTCCAAGACTATATCTTCAGCTGTGCCAGATGTTACTAGCACCATATCTTGGAATTAACGCTTTGGTCAGCTGGAACATGGTTTCCCGCCACATTATATCACCTTGCACGAGGCAAACCGCTGTTAAATAACTGTGTGTACTCAGAAAGTACAACATCACAATCACATTGCTCTGATCACATAGCATTTGATCCAGCACCCTTCAGTGTGGTATTTTCTTACTAATACTAGACATTTTTCTTGCCTTTCAAGAGTTTATGGCTTAGGCCTTGAATCAGTTTGCATTAGAACTACCATCACATTAGCTTATTGATAGTTTGAGTTTCCTTTATCTTTTCTATCCATATTCATTTGTGTATTGAATGCGGTGTGAATTTCTATATTACTTCCCATGTGTGCTTCATCATTGGTTTGATCTTCCTGTTTCCTTTATCTTTTCTATCCGTATTAGCTTATGTATTGAATACGGTTTGAATTTCTATATTACTTCCCATGTGTGCTTCAGCATTGGTTTGATCTTCCCGTTTCTTAAGATATTTACTGTATGATGTTATGACTATTGATTTCATAATATGTAAAAAATATGGCTTCAAATCTATAGACCTGTGATCAAATATGTATGAATATAAACTATCATTTTAATAATCTGTATAAATTGTGGGATCCACGGGCAAAAACTTCAAAGAATCAACATGTGTCGCGCGACGAGTCGCGCCGTTCGAATCTAGTAAATCACATTCAGTGGCCACATCCTACAAAAAAATTAATTAGGAAAATACATACATAAATCTGATTTGTCCTATTATCATAAAAATAAAATAAAAGAAAAAGGATAAGAAATAATAAACCTCATGAGTGTTTTGGTGCTTGGTGGACTTGCACTTGCATGTTTCCGGATTATGTCGTGGAACCAATCTAGCGACACGAAGCATACGCCGCAATCTTGACTGGCCATGATTGTAGATGCTATGTACATATGTAGTAACAATGATGGAATTAGCTCACTAACCACATGGATGAAATGCAATGGAACAGAAAGAAGTAAGTGAAGTACCTGAGCCTATGCCTATTGCAAGAGTAAAAGAAGACCAATATGCCATTGAGTATGCCCCTGATCGCCCGAAAGATCTGCGAAAAGAGATCATTCCACAATGTCTTGATTGTGGTAATGTCGAAGGCGCTCTGTTGCGCCTCCGAGATGTGGTTGAGTTCAAAGATGCAGCTCAACGTCTCCCATATGTCCTGGAAAAAATTGTAACTGTTGGACAACACTGACCCTGCACATCCTGCCAATGCCACCGCGAGCCTTGCCGGTAGCACGAGCACCTGCAACACCGGCCACAACGAAGCCAACACCCCGGCAGCACAGTCCAGCACCACGTCAAACAGCGCCCACACCACCTCAGCCACATCCACCACTTGCTACCATGCGTGCGAGGCCAGGAAACCGACCGTGCGAGCCAACTCACACAGCCCGAGGTTAGCCAACGGCGCCACCACAGCACGGAGCAGCCCCTGGCGATGCGTAGTAGTGTAAGGAGCCCCTCTAGAAATCTACGCAGGTTGCGAATGAAGAGGATGGTGCCAAGGTACTGGATGCGGGTCACCATGTCCCATGTCTCCATCCACTCAAAGAGCGGGCCACAAATGCGTGCAGCTGCCGACTTGAGCAGCGGAACATTCTTGTAGAGGTCATAGAAGCCGATGATGACAGTGACAAGGGAGGCGAGCACGTAGAGGCTCCGGGCATGCGGACGAATCCAGGGGCGGTAGAGGTGGCACAAAAGCGGGTACGACTGGAATAAGATGACCCACGACGGTAGCCCGGACTCGAGGAGCGTCAGCAATCGGATGTCCGCCATGATCATCTGTCGGAGTTTGAATGGCAGCGATGCATCATGAAACTGAACACAAGAGAAGAGTGTCATTGTACCGTTGCATCTGTAGTACCGGAGAAGTACAACACAAAGGATCCTTCTCCTTCTCCTCCTCGGCAGGCAAAATTTTCCTTATCCTAGTTCTTATCCTCCAGCTCTTCCTCCTCCTCAGCACTGGCGACGAGGAGTACTTCTCGTCGCCGCTGCTACTGGCTGCCAGGACAACAACGTCCACATGCTCACGCCGCATTGGTGAAGGAGGCATGCATATGTCTTGTTGATGATCTTCTTCTTCTCCTGCAGATGCCGATTGGCGATGGTGATGGTGATGGTGGTGGTATTGATGGTGGTAGTGGAAAAGGTATCCTCGTAGGGATAGTGTCTCTGAGGCGTGACCCATGAACCATTGTGACATGCAGCTAGCGGCCTGCTCGGCATTGTGGAACTCTCACTTGTTTATGTAGCGCGCCTCTAGGGCCAGGGATGTGTCAGTGAGCAGGTCGTTGAAGTAGTTGATGTCGTGCACGTCCTGCCACGACACTTCAAACACCAAAAGCCCATGCAACAGATTCGGGGTTGGATCTGTCACCGCCAGCCAACGCCGCATCGCCTTCGCCGTCGTTGTACTTGTCTTGTCATTGTTTTCTGTGGCCTCCATGGGGCTTGTGCTCCTCCTCGAATTGACAAATGGAGACATCCTCTACTGCACTGCATGCGAGCTGGCTTAATTTATGATCCGGATGGAGACACACATTGACAAGAACACATAACTTCGTGGAGAGAATCCCACTTTACTTCCCAAACTTGTCCTAGGGTTCATGTTGCAACCTCGAAATTTAATTTGGTTCACATTACACCCAACTCTAAAAGCCGTTCGCAATACATGTTCTCCTCAATGAACTAGGTTTGATATGTTTGGCTACTCTTTTTGATGCTATGTTAGCAATTTCTCTCTCATCAATGCCAACTCCACAAACCAGTTAGATTACTCACTTTTTGACATAAACTAATCTTTAGTTTCAAGTTTAAAAATTCTATTCACCGTTTGAGCTATATAGATTTTTTTTTGAAAAGAATGTCCTAGTAAACCAGATATAATTTAGTGAATAATCTATAAAATTTGCGGGTAAATTTGACATAACATTTGATAGAAAACTTTCCATTTTATTATCATTATTAAATTTAGGTTCAAACTTTAAACTGCAAAAAAAAAAAAATATTGGAAGTGAACCCTAGGACAAGTTGAGGGGAGGGGTAAATATATTGAACCTTTCATCTATATCTATCTATCTATTATATAATTAAAACACAGGAAAAACAACGGCCAAGATTAATCAATTTAAAGTTATAACGTATCAATGGTGGAGATTAACCAACGATGGATCTAACCCCGCCACATCATGTCGATACCTGTTCGGTTTAGTATAGGTTAGCCAGTTTGTATGGGTCATGGACTCTCTGCAAAACCCAAGAGAATATTTATGTTTGGATCTTCACGTGATGCAAGGATCTGTAGCATGCACACATCAATCAGCCGCGAGTCGTTCAAGAAACAGAGAAAGCTGAGACGAGATTAATGATGCCGATTACTTAGGCGCATCGCCGGCGGAAGAAGCCATCAAAGAGCGAATCACGTACTCCGTACGCCGCACGGAGGCAGAATCCTAAAGTGCCCGCCAGTCTACAAAGCTCGCAAAGGTGAGATATCAATAGTTTAATCTTGGGCTTTGTTCAATCAACGAAGCAATGTATATCAAGTACAGAGATTAATCTGTTTGCTGTTTCACCTCAGCAATAAAGTTGATGGTGCGCCCCATGTGGTGGTGCCTGTCTGCGGAGGTCATGGAGAGCGACGACACGGAAGAAGAACATTACTTCTATAAACCTCCGTAGCCTACCCGCCCGTTGCCCCCATTTGCCCCCCTCTGCCCCGATCGGCCGTTCCTGGCCGTTGGATCGAGGTCAAAATCGTGCTGTCACATTTTTTTACCGTTCGATGGGGTGAATTCGTCTTTGTTGCACCAACTGACCGAGGGGCACAGTGACTGACCGCTGGGGCCAGTTTCCCGCGGGTCCCCATTTTCAGCGAGCGAACTGCGCGAGCGTGCGCGTCTCACTCCTTTTGCCTGCACCCCGCAGCGAGACAAAACCAGCGCCCGGAGGTGAAACCCTAGCCCAATCCGTGCTCGTCTCTCTCCCCCAATCCCGTCTCCTCCCGTGCCTTTCTCCTCCTCCACCTGCCACGCCCGCCGCCGCCCCTCCCCCAACTCTCCTCCACCTCCGCTTCCCCACCTCCTCCTCCCCTGTTTGCCGCCGCACCTGATGAGGACGACCCGACGGCGCGTGGACGGCAGAGCAGCAGCGCCTGGGCGTGGCCGTGGATGACGGCGCAGTCGGACGGCAGCGGCCTGTCGGGAGGAGGCGCGCGATGGCGGGTTCGAGAAGACACTGCAAGAGCCCGTCAGGTTCGTCCCCTTGAATCTCGTTTTTTTCCTTATCCAAAACTAGGTCAGGGCGGGGCTGTCGTGGAGGTTGGCCGGGGAGCCGGAGGCACTCGGCCACATGCGCCGCGCGAAGCCGGCCGGCTTCCACGGAGTGCGCCGCTTCTGGTGAACAGGAAGAGAGGAAGAAGTCAATCTCTCTGTTTGATATTTGCATCTGAAACGGATTGTATCTGCAGATCCTGGTCATGATACAACGCTTGTCGGAGGAGAGGATGCTGCAGATCCTGGTGCTTCCTTGTCGAGCTGATCCTAGGCTGGGTCGTTCATTTTCTTGTCTAGATGCGTCTATGGGTCGTACTGAGATTTGGTGCATGTCTATACTTTAAATTTTCTTACGGAAAGAGTACAACTGCAGATCTGTAATTATTCTGATTCAACTTTCAGACTTTTGTAGTTGTTGATTGTGCTAAATATTCTCTATTTCACTTCTTACTTGAGTCAGTTTAGGCTTGGAAGTGGAAGATTCGGCAAAAATCTTGATATGGAACGCGTGTGAAGGTTTGATTTTCTATTGCTACACATTACAGGTTTCCTTTTTCTTGTTAGTATCTAGATATCTGCTCATTTTTGCATAATTCATAGCACCTTGTATTTTCTATTGTGAATGGTGCAAGAAATTGTTGATTAATGACCGAATGCCCTGTTTGTTCATCTCTAGGCCACTTGATATAATTGTTAGGATCTAGATATATTTTCATATTGTCCTCTAAAACATGGAATTATCCATATTTGCCTATGATCTTTTCATACAATGGTGAGAAATTTTTAAATATGTTTCATTTCTTATGGCTAACATGTACAGAGCAGACCAAGAACAAAAAAATGATGGGTGAAGTGGTAGGGATATTTCCATATGTCCAACATGTATAGATCAGACCAAGAACAAAAATTTCTTATGATGCAAAGGTTTTAGCTGACACATAATCAGGTATATTATTGCTTGGCATCTTAGCTAATTGGTCATATACTTCTCTTTTGTACCTAGCTTGCACATATGAGGTTTAGCATTATGTTCCAGGCCCTAGGTAACACCTTTTCTCAGTGTGCAGATCGGAGGTCCCAAGCCCTAACTGAACAGCTTCTCCCTGCAGATCGGAGGTCTTTATATATCCTTTTAGTAGATTGATCTGCACATATTGTTCTTCTTAGACTAATATTGAAACTGGTGCAGTCACCAGGGTGCATTTTATCATGATGATTAGGGTGCTACTATTTTTAGGTGTCCAATCTGGAAGGAGCTATGTGTTCTTATTCTTTTGGTAGCTCTATCAGGGGCAGTGAGACTTAAATTTGAGCTTATGCTACCTGGTGCAGTCCAGATTCGCTTAGATTTGACCTGATGCATTTTACAAGGTTTTGTTTTGGTTGTTTGCTTATTCACCTCAATGTTGTGAGGTCATCTGCATATGTCGTTTATACTATAGCGTTGTTTGCTCCCAGCTTTGAACCATTTACATTTTGCACTTGCAGGTGAAATCTTGGGAGAATATATTCTCTACATGTCCTGCAGGCCATACCATGTAAGCAACCAACACAACCACATGCAGGTATTTACAGAGCAATCCTAAAGTAATTCGGGTTTTGTAGTAACTTTGATAGTGTTGTTGTTCCTGACTGATTAGGCTTTATCCATACTTGCAAGAAAACTGGCTCTGCAACTGCAAGTTCCCAACCTTCTGAGGCAAAGACCACGACCAGTCTTCTGTACGACTCACCATGTATGCCCGGTGCTGCTCCGACATCCCTCTTATTCTCATGAATATTTGCCATTGCATAGCTGGGTTATGGCTTTCCGCAATAATCTCTTTGCAAATTTATTATATCCTCTAGAGCTGATCCACACGTACGTATTTACTGAACTATTTAGTCAGATCATGTATATCTAGCAACTTATGTTCCATCTTATATTATTTCTGATGTTCCTCTTATAGATATGTGTTTGGAATATTGATGGGTGGGAGAGGCAAACAAGAAGAATTCTGCAGATACCATTAGATCCCTCAACGTCTAACATTTTAGACACACGAGTTCAGTTCCACCAAGGTCAACTGCATTGTCTTGATTGCCATCTATGGTGCTTCAAAACTGAACCTGTAAAGCAGGTAAAATTTCATTGATATCCTCAAGCTTAGTATTTCTTGCTATGAAGGTTGTCTTATGGCTCACCTTAAATTTGCTTTCAGTACCTTCTTGGACAAAATTCTGCTCCAGTAACACATGCCACTATGCCACATTCTCATGCGATAAGTCTAATGATTTATGCAAGCCCTTTGGATGCAACTGTCGACATATTTAGTGCTTCAGATTTGCTTTCATCTAAATATGTTTTATGCAGTCTTTCTAAGCTTGCATGTTGGTAACGTTTGTAAATAATAATGCATTAGTAATAGTAAACATGAATATTTAATGAGAACATCAGAGGTTAATCTTATAGTTAATGGGAACATTAATTTTCTTAAGCTTTCCTTTATTTACCATATATTTGTTATCTTTATTAATGATTGTAGTTATGAATCTCTACTTCTTTCCCATGTTGTAAATGCCTATTTGTGCTCATGAATTCTCAGCATTTAGTTTGGTTTGTCTCGAGTGTTGACGCCATTTTGGCTTGATGTCACCTATCGTGTAGGAGCACCGCGTTTTCATTTGTTTTACATGGCCTTTGTGTACTATCTCGAAATAATAGGAAGGTTTTCTTGATATGTTTACATACTGTAAATTAGGATTTCTATTGCAATCCTTGCCTTTTCATTCATTAGATATGTTTCATTTTGTTGTGTATGACAAAGTGGAGATGTTGGGGTCCTTAAAATGAAGGCATGGTGCTTAGGTCATCACTGTTGGTTCTTTTGAATTCTATTTTAGTTGAGATGATTAAGAATGATGGATAATTTCAAATAAAGTTGATGCTAGCCTAATATATGTCTCTGTATTAGTACTGATAGTTCTGCTACTGGTATTTTGGATATTTAACCATTTTTATTCTCTGTGTTGTTGCAGGTTGCTCTCAGAATCTTCTTATTTATGCTTAATAATAGTTCTGAGAAATTGGTGAATATGCAACCTCAACTCAAAAGGTTACATCTCTTCTTCCATGTCTCTTATATTATTGCATGCCTTCTTAGATTAGATGTATTCACTTATAGCATGCTTGAAAATATGTATAAGAGAATGCACCAGTATGATTAGTTCCTTTTCTTGTGAAGTCTTGCGAACAAAATGAGATTTTTTTTTGCAAGAGATTGTACAACCCGAAACTACATATGTTGTATATATGTATTTTACCACTAGAAATGCTGCATCGATCTTATAATCCTCTGAACATTTGTTTCATCTTATTAAGTTTCAAGAATTTGGCATCTAGCTTCAGCTTGGATGTGGTGGATGCTTATTGATTAAATGATTGACCAAGTTCAAAAATAATAGGTAGACTGAATAGTTACTATGGTGGGAAGCTCTAACGTCAATGAATTGGCAGCAAGAAACTGAAGTATTGGCAGCAAGAAACTGAAGTCTCTTGTTTAATCGTACAAATTGGTAGAACGTCATAATCGTGTGGCTTAACAGATTAGGTGGGCTGGTTTTAATATTCTGGCTTTAATGGTTAGTATATGCTTGACGATCTTAATGGTCTACATGTTTTTGTAACAATATTGAGGTGGAAGCGTCGACATATTAGGTCGTCAAACAGAAGGGGACGCCGCTCAACAATCTCTACGTAAGATCCCCTGCAAGATGATGAACCTCGAGCTAAAGGTATCCCCTTTGAATACTTGACAAACTAAAATAATTAGGAAATTTCACAAGTAAAGGTATCCCATTTATCAGCGAGTAAGTTGGTGACAATAGTCATTTGAAGATTGCAGAAGGAAGAATTTCACAAACTAAAATAATTAGGAAACCTGAGAACTGATTCATTTATCTGTTGCTCTGTTGTAGATTTAACTGGTTAGTAGAAACTAGATCATCTATGTATACTGATTTGGACTTGCTGAATCGGTTATGTACCATCTGCATTCTCCTCTTTAATCATATTGTTTTAGTCAGTACAACAACCTTTTTTCTTCTTCAAATTAGTTCCTTATATTGAAAATTAGAAACGATGGACTTTCTGATAGCTACATTCTTGACTGCTTTTTTCTATTTCTGATTTGCTCTGTCCTGAAGGTGAGCCTTTGAAGCCTGGGTGTACGCGGAGGGGGCCTACTCGGCCATGCCAGAGAGCACGACGGTGGCAGCTCGGAGTGGAAGGAGGTGGGCGCGCGCTCAGGCTGCAGTTATAGAGCACCAATGTTGGCTCCGACGACTTGCCGTTGACGCGCTTCCCGTGTCTCATTTGTGATGTGTGAATACTAAGTGTTGAATATTCTGAACTGCAGGTGTTGCAAAAATTTCAGGAACTGTTCGCGCAGACAAAATACAAGGAAGCAACAGAGCTGGCTGCAGAATCTCCTCAGGGTCTTCGAGAGCTCCGGATATTGTTGCCAAATTCCAGGTGCCTTTCTTTTCATGTTGCCTATGAAGCTCTTAATGCTTAGATACTGGGTGTTTTCTTAAGATTTTCTTTACAATGTCTGATAAACTCTGCGTAGTTATCATTTCTTGAAAATATTGTTGGATCAGAAATCTTCCAAGTACAAAGAAAATATCATCTTCTTTGCACTGGTTAATCTGCTTTAAGTGTTCACTTGCTTATTCTGTATTGGAAATTATTACCTGTTTCCACCATGGCGCCATGACCCGCCTGTTTCCTACGCCAACGGTGGCGTGGCCTCTCTACGGCAGCGGAGCTGGGCTCTCGACAGCGACAGGAGCATAAAAGAGAGGCATGATTCACCTAACCATGTTCTCTAAAAGAATCATCAAAAAGGTTACATAAGCTGCTAGGATACTCGGATTTGACATAGTAATTGGTCGATGGCCTGAGAAATCTTATTGTGCAGGTAATCTTAGTAATTCGTCGATGGGCTGAGAAATCTTACAAGCTTAAACTGTACGAGCGCATGGCTCCAGGTTCAAGCTAGGCATGAGTGTCGTGTTCAGACTTCAGGTGCTAAATAACAGAATATCCTAGCATGAAGCAACATCCGGGAGAAACAACATAAAGACAACAATTTTGGATAATAAAACAATGAGCAACAGTCCTGAAAGCAAACTAAGACTTAAAGAAAACAACTTTGAGAACATACAATGTTTAAATATAAAATTGGAGTCCTTTTTTATAGATCCACTATCTTGGATCTTTTGGAACTTTGATGATGGCTGATGCCCTCGGTTTTAGCTTATTAAATACACAAGTGACTCGAAATATTTACTTGCATCTATATCATTCATTTAGGTTGCTATTACCCACCCATGTCTGTTGACTATTTTACATCCGATGATTGACAATGTAATGGTCTTAAGACTTGATTGATTCTTTTTTCTAATGTCTTTGTGTTAATGTACCTCACTGGATGACTGGATACAATGTGTTGCAGGATTATTTTGTTCTACCTGTCAATATACTCCATCGGTGATGCTTTCTTGATGGCAATGATCGGTTCACTTTTCGATGTTCATGCTGCTTGAAGCAGGTGGTGTGCCTGTTCGTGCTTAAGCCAATGAACACCATACATCGTTCGACCCTTATGATGAAACGTTGTTGTCCGTCAACTATCTTTTGTAATAGACTAAGACAATATTTAGTGCTACATGAACCAGTGCCCAATTTTATCTATCGATTCGAGGCTCTAAGCTAAGGCTCTTCTGCATTCTATGAAAGTATATACTTGGTGGTGACATTTTTTGTAACATGCAATGTGCCATACAATTACCTGCCCAAAACCGGCATAATTTAAATTGAATGATGGGCACCAAAACAAAGAGATCCTAGACTAAATTGCACAACTCGGTCCTAAACTAAATTTCTATAGCTAATCTCCAAGTCCTAGAATTAGTTTGCATCTATATAATGTCTGTCGACATGTCTTCATGCACTACCACTCAATGTTATTTTGTTGGCACCATGAACCAACTCTCCATTGGCCAACAATGGCTTTGTTAGGCATAGAAGGTGTTTTGCTAACACGAGTGATAACATGATGCAAATTATGGATGACTGGTTTTAGGTTTCTATATAAATAAAAAGCTCACTGAAGGAGTATACATACAAAATAGAGCTAGATGAGCCTAAATTGAATTGCTTTTTACCATAAAATAAAGCGTATCGCAACAATGTTGTCTTTGCATCTGGCAGTTGCGCAGTCGCGCAACGGGTCATCTAGTAGCAAGGAAACTAGCAAGGAGTAGAAGTTGTTTCCTTGGACACCAGGTGGTCCATGTATTCCTCCTCGATTGCACGAGCTAAACTCATACTAGTGGAAACAAGGCCATCGGTTTGGCCCTTTAGTTCTGGTTCCATTACGAACCCGGACTAATGGGGCCACTAGTCCCGGTTCAAACGGCCGGCAGGTGGCCATAGAGGTGGGGCCAAAGATGGACCTTTCGTACCGGTTCGTGATACGAATCGGGACTAAAGTTTCCCTATATCATCTTCCACCCCCGAGCCGGCCATGTCCATTTTTCAGCTCGAGTTCATCACCATTTTCTCCTCCGTTTCCTCTCCCGAGCCCGAGTTCTTCCCCATTTTTTTCCACCATTTGTCAAGATTGACGGCGCCCCATCTATCCAAGAGTTAGCACCTTCATCCTTTCTTCCGGCGTTGCTACTTTAGCTCATTTTATTGCTAGTTTAGCTCATTTCATTTTTCTAGTGCGAGCTAGGTGTTTGATGAAATGTCTAAGTTAGGGATTTCATTTGTTTTATATGCAATTTGAGCTCAAATTAAAGTATGATTTGTGGGTTTTAGTGTCGTCCCGTCGCTGTCCTCACCGCTGTCGATCGCCCCCGCCGTCCCGTCACCGGCACCACTTCGGTGAGCCTCTTGTTTTTATCTTTTATTTACAAAAAATCTTAGTTGTATGATTTAGATGCATAGTTATTACTTGTATAATTTTCTTACTTGTATGATTGTTTTTTATATGTATAGTGCCATGGTTTTGATATCCGTCCCCGTCGGCCCTCGTCCGGTCTATGATTCGGATGTGGTATATTTTTATAACTTTTAGTTTCATTTCGTTTTTATGACAATTATGTCGACCAACTTGACATAATTTTTTTTATCTAGGAGGTAGTTAAACCGGAAATTCCAACCGACCCTGTTGTCGAGATGCTAAATTTATTTGAAAAAGAAAACATAGATTTGAAAGCAAAATTGAAAAGAAGTGAAGATCTTCGTCTCCAATGCCTAGAAGAGAAGATGAAATTGGAGTTCAAGCTTGCCGACGTCGACGATGATTATCAGATCAAGATGGATGCAATGCGCTTGAAGATTAAAAAGATTAGAAAATATGCCATTAATCAAGAGGCTTGGTATCATTATGCTGTTGGTTCAGTAATTACCTTAGTTGCGATTTTGATCGCATTTGTTGTTGGATTTAAATTGTTTAGATAGTTGTATGTTAGTTTCAATGTATGTTTTATTAGAACTATGTATTACATTTGGTCACTACTCTACTTTGCTTTGAATGTGATGAACTTGTATTAATTAATTTGGTCACTTATCGATTCATGATGTAGTGTAATGATTTTTGATATACTTATATAATGCAGATGAGCCAGCAATGGATGTACAGTGACCGACGCAGTCCCGAGTTCATTAGTGGCATGCATAATTTTCTCCATGTGGCTGAGGCAAACAAGCAGGCGAATGATTTTATTTGTTGTCCATGTAGTGTCTGTAAGAATATGAGGGATCACTCTACCTGAAAAACCCTTCACGTCCACCTGTTGCAGGCCGGTTTCATGCCCGGCTATAATTGTTGGACCAAGCACGGAGAAAGAGGGGTTATAATGAAAGACAATGAAGAAGAAGAGGATAATGACAACTATCTTATCTTCACTGAACACGGTGATACTATAATGGGGGAAGACGAAGCTGAAGAAGAGCCCATTGTTGATGAGCCCGATGGTGATCTTCGTCGGGCCATTCGTGATGCACAGATAAACTGTGGAAGTGAAAACGTGAGGTTGAAGTTGGAGCGCATGTTAGCTGATCACACAAAATTGTTGTACCCAAATTGCGAAGATGGCCAGAAAAAGCTGAGTACCACACTGGAATCGCTACAATGGAAGGCAGAGAATGGTACTTCTGACAAGATATTTAAAAAGTTGCTGAAAATATTTAAGAAGATGCTTACAAAGGATAACGAATTGTCCTCTAGTACGTACGAAGCAAAGAAGAAAGAAGGTGATCTGCCCTCTAGGATTAGAGGTGCAGAAGATACATGCATGCATTAATGACTGTATCCTCTACCGCGGTGAGCAATACGAGAATTTGAATGCATGCCCGGTATGCGGTGCATTGCAGTATAAGATCAGGCGAGATGCCCCTGTTGATGTTGAGAGCGAGCCGCGCCCCAGGAAGAGGGTTCCTGCCAAGATGATTGTAACAGCCCCAAATTTGTGAACTGAAAAATGTGAATAAAATTTCCACTTTTCATTTCTTGTGCATCATGGCATCCTTAATAAAATTGCTCAAGAAAATATAACCTTGGAAAACCTCAAATATGAATTGTTTCCTTCCAAATTCAAATCAATGAAAGCATTCAAACTTGCAAAAACAAAAAATTACTTGGACATCATATATTTGTCAAGGAAGTTCCAAGAGTTCAAAATAATATTTTTGGTACCTACATTCAAAAGGCTATAACAATAACAAATTGAAATTAGCAAAATACCATATTTAAACCCTATGAACAAGTGTTGTTCAAAACATTTTATTTTGACACACCAATTTTTGTGGAGCTTCTACAAGCTATGGGGAGGCTACATGAATAATTTCAGATTTTTCTAAAATGTTTTAGTGCCTCAAGTAAATCCCTAAAAGCTACTGGTTTTAAAAGGAAGTAAAAGAAAAGGAAGAAAAGAACAGGCAGGGGGTTTTCTGCAAAATGGTCATCTTCTTCCTGTAGCGATGTGCGACGCTCGCCGCCATGCCGCCGTGCTCCTCGCGCCCCCCCCCCCCCCCCTCTCTCCTCTCCCCGGCGAGGAGGATAAGGAGAGCCCCATGCCGCTCCTCTGCTCTCCCTCACCACTGCGCCTCACCTGATCCTTCTCTCCACACGAAAACCTAGCCGCCATGGCCGAGCTCGTCGCCGTCGTTTGAGCGCCCAAGGAACGAATCGAAGCACATCACGACGTCCGCCTTGTCGTCCTCTCCATCTCCGCCGAAGGAATCGACTCAGGACGCCGCTGTTTCACCGCGCCATCGCCATCTTCCACGCCGCCGGCCGAAGCTCCTCCGCGACGTCGCCGCCGTCTCCAACCTCCCCCGTCCTCGTGGATCTGTGTAGCACGCTCAGGGTGAGCCTGCTGTCCTCCGGGACGCCTCCGTTCCCTCCCCTCTCCCTACATGCTTGTTCATCGTTCTGGTAGAGCACCACCGTGTGCCTCCACTCCGGAGGTCACCGGGGCTACGGCCGGTAACCGTTTGGTCCATAGGCGCCGCTAGATGACTCCCATGTGGTTCTACTCGAATCCCTGCGCTCCGTGCTCGATTTCGTGCTGGTACCGTCGAACTCGAGGTCACCGTGCTGTCGGCCTTCGGTCGGGCGTGCTCATGCTCATCGCTGTGAGTTCGTCACAGTGCTCGTCACCGTCGTGCAGCCAAGTCTGAACTTCAGATCTAAAGTTCAGTTATCTGCGCCAGCGAAATTTCTTAAAATAGTCGACCTGATGACTGTCGCAAGCGCGTTCACAGCCCACTGGTTATGCCTCACAACCGCACACGTGAGGTCACGGGTTCGATCCCCAGCGGAGGCAAATTCCTCAACCTTTTTTTGGAATTTAATTCCGCGGCCAGCCCCACCTGTCATCGGCCCTAGGTGCCATCATGGCTCCGGGCCCACGTGTCTGCGGGTAGTAACGCGCGGGTAAGCCCCGTGCGCGGTGAAAAACGTTTCGGACGTTTTTCTGAAAAACATAAAAATTGAAAAACAGAAAACCAGATTCAAATGATTATTTCTAAAATCCATAACAAATTGAAAAATGATCCAAATGAACCCATTCAAATTTCTATGGATTCATATTGAACAGCCCTATCTGTTGGTATCATTTAGGAACAAATGTTGTTTTATAAATTTTGCACTTATGAACAAATCACAGAAATGGCCTAATAAAAGTGAAACTTCGAAAATGCATATATTTTGCTCTGTTAATCCAAATTGAGAAAATAAGGTGTCAAAATGTTTGTCTTAAAAAACTCTACACATCCATATTTTATTTGGACAGAATTGAATTAATTTTCTGCTCTGTTTAAATGGAATACTAAAAATGGCAGAAATGAAATCCCTTTTTGGAAATTCATGATTAATTCAAAATAATTCCAAAAATTATGTGTAATACCTCAAAATGTTCAGAGAAACATTTACTATCTAATTTCAAGCATTTCTACCCAGTAATGAACTTTGGTATCATTACTAATTTGCTTTTCCCAAAAATGGTAGATTCAATTGCTATATGGAAATATTCACCTAACATTCAAAACGCTCAGAAAAATGTGAGCTATCCAGAAGCATCCATAACATGCATAGTTGATCACAATTACAGTACTGCACTTTTTAGAAGTTAGGGAATCATTAAGTTAAATGTGGGGTTATAATTTTCTCTTGTTGAAATAATTATTTCTGAACCCCATTTAAATTGCTAGATATTGTCATGGTAATTTCAGTGCATAAAAATGTCATGTCATCATGTGTTTGTGCATTGTATTTGTTAAGCATGTGTGTGTATTGATTGTTTCTTTCCGATGTTTTTATGCATCGATAGATCAAGCAGTCGGGGTTCCACCGCAATACCCTGACGATTCGTATTACCAGCCCGTCGAACAAGGCAAGCGTAATCCCCCCTCTGAGCATGTCTCCTCCTATGTTTTCCGCAAATATTTTCTCCACTATAATATTGCATGCGGTTCCAAATGTCAATTTGATTGGATTAGAGTATCCTATAGTTGCATTATGTTTCTAATGCCATTACCTGTTTCCCTCCTATTAACCATAGGATTGTATTGTTGGTCTGAGTTACTTAACTATGTTATGTCTATGCTTAGTTAAATGCTTAGTCGTCCGATGGATGTTTCATGTTGGAAACAGTTGATGAAATGTTCGGATGATGGTGGAAAATTGTGGTGACATATAATAAATTGCTTAAAGGTGGGGATGAGAGGCCACTGTGGTTTGGTGGTGCTTTGTCTCGTTCTCGCCGCCTAGGTGCGAGTTCTTTACCTCTTGAACCAAGACCGAGCGTGCTTCCATCGGTGGGGTATATGGAGCCCCCGTCGACCGACTAACTTGTGAAGGGCTAGCCGAGGGTCCTCTAGTTCGGGCTTCCATTTGCGCGTGCGTGGAGATGGTGGCCAAGACTGAGATGAGGATGGTGGTGTTTCGGAAAATGAGTGGCCGCGGGGCAGGGTGTTGGAGGCACTGAACCTGTCCTACCGCCACTGATGTTCCTGGGTTAGTCTCAAGCGAGGTAAAGGTTGTAACCGCGCCCACTCAGCCGGCTTTCCCCGGAAGAGAGCTAATGATCATGCAATGAGCCGGACGGTACCGGTGGTTAAAAACAGTACACCCCTGCAGGGCAAATCTTTTCGAAAAGCCGTGTCCACGGTTACGGACGACTTGGGAAAGGACGATAAGACCATAGAGAAGATGAACCGAATGATTAAAACTTGATTTCAAGATTGCAAGGTTAAATTCCTCGAGCGTGATTCGGGGAGGTGCCTCGTAGACAGCTGCAGTGATTGATGGTGGTTGTTGATGAAGATGATCAGAAGAAAAGAGTTTACTTCTTACCCCTTTGAAATGATTCTGATTAGTCGCTGCCGGATATGTCTTTTATAAAGAAAACCAGCTTTATGCAAAACAGCCATAAAACCTTTGAAAGCCAATCATCGAGCTAGTAGCTCTAGTACTCTTGCGAGTTCATCGAACTCAACGTCTTTTTGATTCTTTCAGAGGAGGACTTCACCGACCTTGAAGGTGGGTTCTATGTGGACGTCGACGAGTAGTCTGGGGTTCCCAGGTGGTAGCTTGGGACATCTCGGAACAGCTGGCGCTTGGAATGTTTATCTGTAGGCCTCTTAGGCCATAATTTGGATCTTGTTGTTTAGAACAACTTATTTCGCTTCCGCATGATGTACTGTTGGGTCTGTGACCTCTGGTTGTAATATTCGCTATCTTTCTCTATTATAAGAGTTGAACTATAATGCTTTGAGTCGTAGAGTCTGTGATGTGCCAGTTGTTCCACAAGTCTTGATCTCTCTATTATGCATTGATAGTTGTGCCTGTGTTATGGCATCAATCGGGGTGTTGCGTTGCCGATGATCCATGCCAAGCACGCCTGCCAAAGGTTTTGGCCTGGGAGTGGTAACCCAGTAACCTCCGGTTGTATCGCATGACCAGTGACACACAACATCTTTGTATAGTACCGCGGTCGGGGCGCCACAATTATGTGGTATGCTCCTATAATACCATGGTTGAAACGTTTGTTTCAAAACAAAGAGCCGCCAAGTTGTTGCGATGGCACGAAGAAGACCGTAAGAAAGACGTGATGCTGAGACACCCCGCTCATGGGTCGCAGTGGAAGAAAATCGACAGAAAGTTCCCGACATTTTCAGATGACACAAGCAACTTAAGATTTGGTCTAAGTACAGACGGCTTTAATCCTTTCGGGGAGCAGAGCTCCAGTCATAGCACCTGGCCTATGACTCTATGTATCTATAACCTTCCTCCTTTGTTGTGCATGAAGCTGAAGTTCATTATGATGCAGATCACCGGACGAAGCCTACCTGCCCTACTGGGGATGTTATATATGGTATGGTCAAGGATTTAAAAGTAATCTTTGGAAAGGGTCTTGAGGGATAATCTGTTCCGAATGACGCTGACAGACACGTACCCATGTGGAAGAAGAAGTCTATATTCTGGGAGCTACCCTATTGGAAAATCCTAGAGGATCACTCTGCAATCGACGTGATGCACGTGACGAAAAATCTTTGCGTGAACCTGCTAAGCTTCTTGGGCGTGTATGGGAAGACGAAAGATACACCGGATGCACGGCTGCACCAGCAACGTTTGCACGAACAAGACAACCTGAATCCAGAGAATTATCAAGGTCCTGCCTGCTACGCTCTTACCAAAGAGGAGAAGGAGATTTTTTTTGAAGTCCTGAGCAGTATCAAGGTCCCGTCTGGCTTCTCGTCGAATATAAAGGGAATAATAAACATGACAGAGAAACAGTTTCAAAACCTAAAGTCTGATGACTGCCACGTGATTATGACACAATTACTTCCGGTTGCATTGAGGGGGCTTCTACCGAAAAATGTTCGAGTACCCATTGTGAAGCTATGTGCATTCCTCAATGCAATTTCTCAGAAGGTGATCAATCCAGAAACTCTACCAAGTTTACAGAAGGATGTGTTCCAATGTCTTGTCAGCTTTGAGTTGGTGTTCCCACCATCCTTCTTCAATATTATGACGCACCACATAGTTCACCTAGTCGATGAGCTTTCCATTCTCGATGGACTGGCCAAGAAGGCGCCTTCTGCTGTGAACTCACCCGCGAAGGGGCAGGACTTGGAGGATGACGAGGAATCAGGCTCACCACCTGTTCCCAGAGCCGCTCCTTTGTGTGTGTGCTCGACAAAGCTCGACTCCTCTCCAGTCGAGTAGTGCCCCAGCCTTTGGAGGCCCAATTTTTGATGACTCGGAGGACGAGGAAGATGAGGAGCACAGGTATGCGTTTGTGCGTTTTAAAGTTTCTGCTGTTGCATGTTTATGATGATTGACTTTCCTTTTTATGCCACTCGTAGTGCTGAAACCGATCAGACTGCGTCTCCTCCAGCCGAGAGAGTTCCGACTTCGGAACATTTAGATGTCTCTCGAGGTGCACCAGAGGTTGCCCAGCCGATGGCCACCGATGCTATTGTTGGGGCGGCCAAGGTGGCCACTCCAGAGGCTGGGACATCACTCGCGGCTCCTGAACCGTGGATGAACCACGTAAGTACCTTTTTGCCTGACCCGTTTAGCTTGGTACTGTGGGGGTTGGAAATTTTGCTGAATTCGTTTGCTTGCAGTCCTTCTACCGCACCTTGGCAGATTCTGCCAAGGCTTATGTACAGGTGGAGCAGGAGAGGGATACTCTGCGCACCGACCTAGAGCGGCTCAGTCGTGAGTTCTCCTTTTTGCTGTTGTTTGCTGAAGGTCTTTTTGCAATGTGTGACTTTGTCGATTATGAACTGTACGTGGTTTGCTGCTTCAGGCGAGAAGAAGGAGCTGGAAGACGCACTCGCTGCGCAGCGCGCGGAGTCGAAGAAGGAGCTAGACGCTGCTTCCAGCTCAGCCGCCGCACGTGAGCGAGGATATGCTGACCAGCTTGCAGCACTCGCACAGGCCATGGGAGGTGAGTGTTCCTTTCCCCTTTTGACGTTATGATATAACTGTCGAGTGTCATGAAATGACTTTTGCCCTTTTTGAATTGCGTAGAAGCTGTTGGCGCGCCGGCCTCTGCGGATATGGCGAGTGACGATCTTTCGCTGGACCAAGTTGTGGACGGCTTAAGCACCGTGTGCGACCAGGCGAAGGACGCACTCGCTAAATCAACGAGTACACTTGGCGCCATGTACGAGACGGTGTTCCCGACTGGCAAGGTACTGTCGACTGCAGATGGCTTCGCCGATGTTTTTGGCCCGGGGACGTCCACCATGGCGGAGTTTGCTCGCACCCTCACGGTACGCGGCTCGGAGTCCACTCTCAAACTCCTTATGGGTCATGGGATAGTCTGTGACTACGAGGCCGCCCTGTCTGAGTTCCCTCAGAAGCCAGACGGGAAACCCGTGTCTCTGAACGGGGTGAGCGGAGCAGCCGCGCGACTGACCGAGGTTTTCATGGCCACCATGGAGCGCCGGGCAGCCGAGACTGCCGCTCGTTTGCGTAGGTCGAAGTCAGAGTTGACTTCTTAGGCTTAGGGTAGCTGTACCCTTTTGTTTTTTATGCCATGTAATGATACCTTTGAACTGCGTGAGTGTGCGCTTTGGTTTCACTACCTTGTTTATGCCAATAGTCTTTTGCTAATGTGCCTTACGCTCGAAGAGCTGTTATGCTTATTATTTGAGTTGCTGCTTCTGATACAAACTTTGTGTTTGCGATTATGCTCTTTGAACAGTCACGAGAACCCGCTGCTTCGACTGGCTCCTCGCGGGCTCCTTCCACCACCCGATCACAGGCTCAGGTGGCAAATGATGCCAAGGTGATGGAGTTTATGAAAGCCAAACTTGTGAAAATGGAGCAAGATCTGAAGAGTGCCCAGAATGAGCTGCGATTGCTAAAAACGAGGCCCGCGTTGGCCACCCAACGCGAGGATTATGTGCTCGGAGAGATGGAGCTTGTGAACAGGCAACTCGAGTGTGAGTTCGAGTCTTGCTCTGTTTACAAACTCTTTGCATAGCCTTGTCCTTTGGATTTGACTGGGGTGCCTGTTTTGCAGGCTTTGTTGACAACTTCGAGGCGGAGAAGATTCGTGTCCAGGAGCGTTTGGATAGTGTGACTGACCACCCCACGACCGGGCGTCAACACTTTTGGCTTCATGGGTACCATGCCCGCATACTCGCTACCCTGCAGGATCGCGCCTGGCGAAGTGCAGAACTGCTTGAGTTATGCCGGATGGCATTTATTCGCCTGAATGAAGTTCTTTTTCCCGCGGGACCGCAACCACAAGGGATGCGCGCTTTGCTAAACCTTTTCCGTCACACAACTCCCATCCGAGAATTGCTGACTCGAAGACTTGTGGTTGGGGCCAACACGGCGATGGCGTATGTACGCAGTCGGAAACCAAGGTTGGTGTTGCAGCCGCCCGCAACCGGAGAGGTCCTTGCTCAGGGAGATCTGAATGACACTATTCGTGCTGCGGAGACGCTGATCGAGTGCACTCGCGAACAGCTTTGTGGTCCTGAGCTGCCCATAAAGGACGAGCCTGAGGACTAGGGTGGCTTGCGAGTGCAATTTTTTGTACAGGGAGCAGCCCCCGAGTGTAAATTTTGACTCTTTGTATATGAATTGATCATTGTTGTATTTGCTCAGCCCCCGAGTCAATCGAATGGGGTTTATGAAATATATGTTGATTGTGAAGAAATGACTTATACAACCCCCGAGTATTCGAGTGCGGCTGCAAAGTTTTTTGCGTTTTTGTTTGGATTCTTGTGACGCAGCCCCCGAGTACTCGGGTGCGGCTAAGGTATTGTGTTTTTGCAGGGAGCGAGAGCTCTTGGGTCTTGATAACGCAGCCCCCGAGTATCTCGGGTGCGGTTAAGTTATGAATTATGCGAGTAGTGAACGCAGAGAAGTAGGAGGAACATTGAGTATATTCCACTTTTGAATATTAGGCTGCAGGCCGCCTCATTAAAAACCTTCCAGCCCCCGTAGGTACCCTGGTAAGGAAAAGAGCGCGTCTGAAACCTGCAGCCATCCGACATATCGCCTATTACATTGTATGACTTTGAGCACTCTATGCATAGAAACGGCGCAGGTGCGCAACTTTCCATGGATTATGTGAAAGTTCGCCTGTCTTTGCGTGCTTCAGTCGATACGCGCCACCACCGAGGACTTCAGTGATGATGAAGGGTCCTTCCCATGGGGATGCGAGCTTGTGCACCTTCTTCTGCTTCAGTCGAAGAACCAGGTCGCCAACAACAAAAGACCTGGTGCGTAGTCGACGGTTATGGTAGTTGCGGAGATCCTGCTGGTAAACAGCTGTGCGAGCTAAGGCCGTGTCACGTGCTTCATCGAGCAAGTCGACTGCGTTTTCGAGTGCTTCGTCTGCGTCGTCTTCGTTGTATGCTTCAACTCGTGGTGCATTGAATCGCACGTCTGATGGCAGTATTGCCTCTGCACCATAGACCATAAAAATGGTGTGAACTGGGTCGAAGCGTTGGGGGTTGTGCGTAGGCTCCACAACACAGATGGGAGTTCTTCGACCCAAGCACCCGCAGCTCTTTTGAGTGGCACCAGGAGGCGCTTCTTGATCCCGCTTGTCGCGAGTCCATTGGCCTTTTCGACTTGGCCATTAGACTGCGGGTGCGCCACGGATGCATAGTTGAGCGTAATGTCTTGCTCTTTGCAGAAGTTCCGGAATTCTTCAGCCGTGAAGTTTGTGCCGTTATCAGTGATAATACTGTTTGGGACACCGAAGCGATAGATGATGCTCTTTATGAAGTTGCTGACGTAGTGGCAGTGAATTTGTGATGGGTACCGCCTCGATCCACTTTGTGAACTTGTCGACTGCCACCAGGAGGTGAGTATGCCCGCCATGCGATGATTTTTTGAGTGGCCCGACCATATCGAGCCCCCACTAGGCGAAAGGCCAGCCAATGGTATGGTCTTCAACGCCGATGCGGGTGCGTGCGGCTTTGTTGCGAATTTTTGGCAGCCGATGCACCTTTTGACTATGTCTTCTGCGTCCTTGAGTGCTGTGGGCCAGTAAAAACCTGCTCGAAAGGCTTTGGCTACGAGTGATCGACTGCTGGCATGATGCCCGCAGGTACCTGCATGAATATCCGAGTATGGCTTGGCCATCTTCGAATGCGATGTATCTTTGGAACATACTTGATATGCTGCGCTTGTATAACTCGCCGTTGATGACGGTGTATGCCTTGGATCTTCGAGTGACGCGCCTAGACTCAGTTATGTCATCTGGCAGCTCGCTACGGAGTATGTATGCCAGGAAAGGCTGAGTCCAAGTTGGCTCGATGAGCAGTACCTCGACTGGAAGATCCTCTATGCTGGGTGCCTTGTGCTCGGCTTGTGCAGTCGATGTAGGAGGTGCTCGTTTCTCCTTTATGGATCTGTGTTCGATGCGCTCGAGGAAGACACCAGGCAGAACTTGTGCTCCAGTAGAGCCAAGGTTGGCTAGCATGTCTGCTTCTTCATTGTTTTCTCGCCCGATGTGTCGCAGCTCGCAGCCATCGAAGCTGCCCTCCAGTATGTTGTATAGGTCGCGATAGGCGATCATGTTATCTGCTATGGCATCGCAGGCCTTCATTGTTTGCTGCACCACAAGATTCGAGTCTTCATAGATCATCAATCGAGTGCACCCAAGTGCTTTGGCCATCCGCATGCCGTGATCAAGGCTTCGTATTCAGCCTCGTTGTTAGAGGGTAGTTTGAATCCCATCTGCAGAACGTAGCGTAGCTTGTCGCCTTTTGGTGATATGAGAATGACGCCTGCTCCCGCGCCTTCATGTTTCTTGGACCCATCAAAGTACATGGTCCACGAGTTGGACAAATCTGGCACACCAGGCAATTGAGCTTCAATCCACTCAGTTGTGAAGTCGGGTAGGACTTGTGCTTTGATGGCCTTCGGGTGCTCGTACTTGATGTCTCTTGGTGCCAGCTCGATGAGCCATTTTGCGACTCTCCCGTTGCATTGGGGTTTGTGAGGATGTCACCGATTGCTGAGTTACTCACCACGGTGATCGGGTGCTCTGTGAAGTAGTGCGTCAATTTCTTGAGACATGAATACGGCGTAGCCAGCTTTTGATAGTGCGGGTACCGCTGCTTTGATATGTAGAGAACCTCGCTCAGGTAGTAGACTGGACGTTGTATGCTTTGGGCGTGCCCCTCCTCCATGCGTTCGACTACCAGCACGGTACTCACCACCCTGTTTGTAGCCGAGACGTACAGGTATAGCGGCTCCAGTTCCTTAGGTGCGACGAGGATTGGAGGGCTTGTGAGGATCCGCTTGAGATCTGTGAAGCTGCTTCAGTTTCTGGCGTCCACTCGAACTTGTCCGCCTTCTTCATCAGTCGATAAATGGCAGTGCCTTTTCGCCCAGTTTGCTGATGAATCGACTGAGCGCTGCCACTCGACCCGCCAGTTTCTGCACGTCATGAACTTTGAAGGCCTTTGCATTGTGAGGATGGCCTGTATTTTCTCCGGGTCTGCTTCGATTCCACGGGCAGAGACTAATACCCCAGAGCTGCCCGGCTGGAACGCCGAACGTGCACTTCTTAGGATTGAGCTTGATATGGAAGCGTTTGAGGTTGGCGAACGTCTCCCTCAAATCGTCGAGTAGTGTGCGCTCTTCCCTTGTGGTAATGACATGTCATCCACATAGACTTGGACGTTGCGTCCAATTTGCTTTTTGAGGCAGTCTTGCATCATGCGCTGGTACGTTGCACCCGCGTTTTTGAGCCCAAAGGGCATAGTTGTGTAGCAGTAGACCCCGAGTGGGGTTATGAACGCCGTTTTTTCTTCGTCTTCTTGCTTCATCCTTATCTGGTGATAACCTGAGTAAGCATCCAGAAAGGAGAGTCGTGCGCATCCGGCGGTGGAGTCGACGATCTGGTCGATTCGGGTAGCGGGAAGTGATCCTTTGGACAGCACTTGTTCAGTGCTGTGAAGTCCACGCACATCCGAAGGATGTCTGTATGCTTCTTCTCTACGAGTACGGGGTTGGCCACCCATTGTGATTTCTTGATTTCTCTGATGAATCCTGCTGCGAGTAACCGGTCGACTTCAGATTCGACTGCGGTTCGCTTTGGGCCGGAGATTCGGCGCATCGTTTGCTTGACTGGCTTTGCATCTGGAAACAATTGGAGAGAGTGCTCGGCGAATTCCCTGGGAATACCTGGCATGTCGGCTGGACACCACGCAAATATTTCCCAGTTCTCACGGAGGAATTCGACGAGCGCGCCTTCCTATGCGATAGTCAAACTGACGATACATTGACTGTCTTGGACGGATCAGTCGGATGCACCTGATGTGACCTTGTGTCATTTGTTGCGTTGAACGATCTGTCGACTGCCAGCATTTTATGCTCCGGAGGAGTGTGCGGTCATTGGAGTTCGCCAATCAGCGAGTGTTCTTCCACGCCGAACGTCTCGGAGATTTTGCTGAACTCGCGGTCGCAAGCGTCGGACCTTTGGAAGTTTCCGTGGACAGTGATTACTCCTTTTGGTCCTGGCATCTTCAGCGTGAGGTACGCGTAGTGCGGTACTGCCATGAATCGAGCGAACGTCGGGCGCCCAAGGATAGCATGGTATTGTGATTTCCAGTCGACGACCTCGAACTCAATCGACTCTGTCCTGAAGTGACTTTTGTCCCCGAACGTAACGTCGAGTTGTATGGTGCCTTCTGGGCTGATTGCTTTGCCAGGTACGATACCGTGGAAGGTATTTGAAGATTTTGGGAGATTTTCGACTGACCTGTTCATTTTGCGGAGCGTGTCCGCGAAGATGATGTTTATGCCGCTGCCTCCATCCATGAAGACCTTGGTCATGGCGTAGCCTCCGATTTGCGCGTCGAGTACCAGAGCGGCATGCCCTGGACGAACTACAGAAGGGGGGTGGTCCGCCCGACTGAAGCTTATGGTGGTCTCTGATCCCTTCAGAAATTCGGGCACACCAGGAGGTGCCATGACAGCCATATTCACATGTCGAGTAATTAGCTTTTGCTGCCTGTTGGAGGGGCGACCCTTTTGGATCATGTACATCTTCCCGTGAGGCCGTGGGTATTGATCATCTTCTACCCGATGTCCGGGCTGGATGGCACCCGTGAGATGTGCGCCTGTACCAGGCTGTGGTGGTGGCTGCAGTGGTGGCTGAGGACCCATTATGGCGGGTACCGCATTTGGCTGCTGCACTTGTGTAGGGATCGACTGAGCGGGTGCAGGGCCGTGCCTTTTGATTCGTGTCATGTAATCAGACGCCAATTGCTCGAATTCCCTGCAGTTCCTCAGCGTATGATTGGAGCGTAATTTGCCGTCCTCCCCTTGAAGAGGTGGAATCTGCACCAGTCGTCCATCTTTTCTTCGAATGACCTCTCGGATTTTGTGTCAGCGCGTTTGCGCCACTCTTGCCTTTTTTAGCTGTCGCTTCGTGGCTCGCGATCTCGACTGTCTCGTCGATCATCCGTCCTTCTGCTGCTCCTGTCCTGATCATCACGAGGTTGTGTGTACCTAGCCGCCATGAACTCAGGTCTGTCGTTGTCGTAATGACGTTTGTAACGTTTGCGCCTGCGATCATCTCTGTATGAGTCTCTGCGGCCTCGACTGCCGCTGTCATGGTTATCGCACGGGGGAGAGGCGCGAGGTCTTCGCACAGAGTCCTCTCCCTCTGCCCACTCAGTCGCGATTTTTATGAGTTGAGCCAAGGAACTTGGCTTTTCCCGACCAAGTGCTTCCTTGAAGTCCTTCCGGGCGAGACCCATTATGAAGGCATCCATGGCCCTATCTTCTGATATCGTGCCAACCAAATTGCGTATTTCGGTCCAACGCCGTATGTATGACCTCAACGACTCGTCTGATCGTTGGGTGCACGCTCTAAGTTCTTCGAACGTCTTCGGGCGCTCACAGAGAGGCTCGAAGTTTTTGATGAAGTCCCTACGGAAATCATCCCACGAATCGTACGACGATGGAGGGAGCGCCTTGAGCCAGTCGCGAGCTATTCCTTCGAGCATAAGTCGTATGTACTGCATTGCCGTGGTGTTCGTGCCGCGCTGGCATGCAACGGCGAGTTTGTAATCTTCTAGCCACCCGGAAGGTTCCTGTCGACCGTTGTACTTGGGTTGTTCAGATGTTAACTTGAACCCTTTGGGCATCCGTGTAGCGCGGATGCGTCGAGTGAAGCACAAGGCTCCGCATGGCTCTGGTTCTCGATCAGAGTATGAATCGCTACTCGAAGACCTTCGAGATCTGCTCCTGCGTCGACGTGCGCTTCTCCTTCCTTCATCCGAGTGGTGGCTGCGACTGCTGCGGCCGTGTGCTGCACGCCGTGAGTCGACGATGTCGCGAGCTCGACTCCCTCCTGAAGTTTTGTCTTCTGGCTGTATAGCTTTTGCTGCTAGGGCTAGCGATTTGATTTGTTGGCGATGCAGGGCAGCGTTTGGGTCATCCGCCGGAGGCTGCATTGCTTTGAGGTAGGCACCCACGGAGAGTAGTGCACCTGCAGCTGTCTTGGGTACTGGGATTCCGTCACCGTCTTCTGTCATGAACGACAGATTGCGAGTAATAGCTGCTCTCTCATGCTCTGGGAGGTCTGCCAGTCTTGTCCTCTGTCTTGGGGCTGCTTGTCCTGTGGAGCTAAGGGACAGCTGCCTCCTTCGTGCACTCGAGATGCTGGCTTGCCTTTTGCGTTCTTCGAGTGTCGCTCGGTAGTTTTGCAGTCGAATTGACTCTTGCCAGTTGAAATACTGGAAGGTCAACATCTCCTCTGGACTGGAATCTGGTGGCATCATTGTACACTCCTTGATGACTTTATCCGCCTTTGCCGCCATCTCTGCCGTGATGGTCAAGGTTGTGACCCCATCTGGCATGGTCACCATGCACGGGAATTGTGTAGGCCTGCGGGCGGTTGCGGCTGCGGATGATTCTGCAGAAAAGGCAACGTACACCTGATGGGGTATGACCCGAGGGCAGGTGTATGTGCTGTCGATTCCTGTCATGGATTCGATGTCTTCATCGAGGCTCATGTCAGAGCCAGTATGCCCATCGAGTAGATCCTCCAGGTAGAGCTCGTTGTCGATACGCCCATCGACTGTGTCCATCTCGGTGTTGGCGAAGCCGTTATGGGTTTCTGAGTCGAGGTTGGTATTGGTGAAGATCTCAGAGTCGACGTTGCTGTCGTTATGAATCGCAGGCTCGTAGAAGTCACCGAGGGAGATCCCGCAGTCAAAGCTTTCGTCGAGTGGGAGATCGAGGTTGAAGTCGCCTGTACGGTATGCTGATTCGGCCTCCTCGCCCTGGAGTTCTTTTGTTATGAAATTGTTGATTTCTCCAGTTGACATGGTTGTCGCAGGTGAAGCCGCTCCAAGTATCGCCAATGGGGTGGATGCAGTCGATGGATCCTCGGGTGAAGCCAGCGCGAGTTGCCGTGGATCTGTCAAGGCCTGCGTACCGAAATTGTTTACGAAAAAATTGAACGCCCCAACAGTTAGATCCAAACCTGACTCGAGACCCGAAAATGCTTCCTGGAGTTCTGGCGGGTGCGGATCAAAGTTCATTGGAGGAGCAGATGTGCTTTTTGCTGATGAAGCCGGCGAGTTGCCGTTTGCAGGTGTGATCGGCGAGTTGCCGTGTGCCGCCTGAGTTGGCGAGTTATGGTTTGTCGATGATGCCGGCGAGTTGCCGTTTGCAGGTGCGATCGGCGACTGGCCGTTTTCTGATGAAGCCGCCGAAACTTCGAGTCCAGCGCTATTCTTTCCCACAGACGGCGCCACTTGACGAGGGGTAGACTCATCAAGACCCATTGTTAAGGTCCTTGGGTTATGAATATGGGGGAGAGAACGTGGTAGAGCTGGAAGTATCGTCGGCTGACAAGCAGGGCAAAGATTTTACCCAGGTTCAGGGCCCTCGAGTGGAGGTAACACCCCTACGTCCTGCCTGTCTGTTATTGCTTTTGTGAATATGGTGGTTACAGGGGGATCCCGACGAGATGCTGATCTCGCTAGGGTTTCTGGTGATTCTGAAGTGCGTGTCTGGTTCGATGGCCCTCCAGTCCTTAAATAGTAGGCTGGGTCTCGGGTGTTCGTAACCGACTCGATTTACAAGTAAGGAAACTCTAAACCGACTACGGCTTTGCCAAACTTGGAGGACACTCCATCTTCTTGGGCCTTCCTTCATGGGCTTCATGTAGGCTCTGATAGTTGGGCCTAGTCGATACGTGCACCAGGTACCCTCATGGTAGGGTACCCGATAGGCATACCCATGTCAATATGGATTTAAATTTATGTATAATTTACTTAAATCATCCATTTGAAATTTGAATACATTCAACATAGTCAAATTTGAAAATAACCAGTACCAAAAGATTCTACATGTCCAGGGTTTACGTTTGATATAAAGTTTGTCAAATTTGAACAATTAAATCGATAGAATAAAATAAATCAGAAAAAAGAAAATAGAAAAAGAAATTACAAAAGACCCTTTAGTCCCGGTTGTTGGTTGCAACCGGGACTAAAGGTGGGCTTTGGCGCGCTAATTTCGCAGTGGCCCAAAAATGGACCTTTAGTCCCGGTTCGTGGCTGGAACCGGGACTAAAGGTCCATTAGTGCTTTTTAGATCCCTTCCCCTCCTCTCATCGCGTAGTTTGCCGCCAGGCCCGAGAAGAAGGACGCCGCCAGGCTGCCGGAATCTGTCCCGTGCTCCCGTGCCACCGTCGCCACCGCCGCCTTCTCCTGCTCCGGTCCCCGCCCCGCCCTCTTCCTCCACGTCGAGTTTCACGAGCTGGGCGGCCGTGAATCGGCCGAAATCGACCCGCTTTTTCCCCAAGTCAGGCGCCGCCGCTCCGGCACCCTCGTCGTCGTGCTGCCGTCTGGGCCAAGCCACCGTTGCCGTGCTGCTCGCCGCCGTCGTCGACTGCGCGGCTGTCCCCGAGCACCCACGCGCACGCCGTCGTCCCGCGCGCAAGGTACGGTCCTATCTCCTCTCTCGCTCAAATCCGTCCTCTCGCTCCTCTCTCCTCTCCCTCCTCGCTCGCTCAAATCCCGCGGCGGCGGCCTGGTAACCCTAGATCGGCGGGGATGGAACCACGGTGGCACCGGCGGTGCGGTGTGGATTTTTTTACTTAATAATATTTCATAATAAAAGGCCTAAAGGCCGTTACATTAGGGGGCGGGCCACAAACGGCCTTCTTACAATATAGATTAAAAAAACTAAAATGGAGGGCCTCGCCGGCGTCGGAGACCTAGTCGTCGTCGGAGAGGATGACGTAGCCCGGTGCGACCCACAGATGGGCCGGCGGCTGCTCCTCCGGCGGAAGCTGTTGTTCCTGCGGTTCCTGCTGCGGCTGCCCCTGGGCCGGCTCCTCCTGCTCCTGCCGCGGCGGCGACGACCAACTACCGCCAGTCCAGCCCCAGGACTGGCCAAGGAGGCCGCTAGGCAGTGGCGCCGGCTCCAGCTCCAGCTCCTCGTCCTCCTTCTGCAGGTGCTACCACCATGGCGCCGGCGGCGGCTGGGCCGCGGCCAGCACTTGCTCCCAGCGCTTGATCTCGTCCTCGACGAGGGAGCGGCGGGAGGCCTCGTAGGCGGCCTGCATCTCTGGGTCGTCGTCGTCGATGACCACCTCCTCGAACCACATGCCCTGCTCCTGGCCGGGCGGCGGTGCGGGGTAGGCCTCGGGGACCAGCGCGAAAAAAGCGCGGCGGCGGTCGTCGTGCTCGTCCGCGAACCACTGGTTTCAGTTGGGGGACTCCGACGCGTAGGCGGGGTCGTCGTAGAGGTCCGGTGGGAGGAGACGGCGGCGGCGCGCAATCTACACCACCTTGGCCCGGCCAATGGTCGGAATCGCCGGCACCGGAATACGCTGTGGATTCAGGTGCCAGTCCTCCGGCAGGTGGACGTCGGGCCAGTACACGGGGGTGGCATTGTTCCAATGCCACCAGCACTCCTTCACCGGCACGTAGCGCCGGCGTCGCGTCCGCTTCTTCGGCGCCGCATCCACTTCACCGGCACATAGTGTTGGCGCCGCTCCCCAGACCATCCGCACGCCCTGCGGCGCGATGCCGAACGCCGCCGGCGGTGGCGGCGGAATGTAGCGTTGAGGAGGAGGAAGCGCGGCGCGCGGTGGAGTAGGAGGAAGCGCCGGCGGCTGGCCAGACCTTCTGTAACATCCCAAACTTATTAATCCTTATTATTATCAATCCAAAAATGAGAGCCAACAAAAACTTTTGTTGATTATTATGTGTTGTTTATAAATTGTTGCTTGTGGTAATTAATTCTTGTTACTTGAGTGTTGTTCTTGCTGGTTGTGTGTTGCTTGCTCTAAATAAAAACAGAAATAAAAGAAGAGGAATAAAAGTTGAAACAAGAAAAAGGAGTGTGACATGTGTCACACAATTCTCCAAGTGGGAAACTCAAATTGTTTCAAACAAAATTCAGAGGAAGGGTATATGAAATCCCTCATTTGTATCCTTACTACTTATCTCTCTCAAATACTATTTTCAAACTAGTTTTAAAATTCAAAAGTAAACAAAGTAGAAATAAATTAAAATGCCATAATTGAAACACTATAAAAGAATATGTTTCAAAACATTTTATTTTGCAAAACCAATTTTTGTGGAGCTTCTGCACATTATGAGAAGGCCCCACAAATTTTGGCAAATTTTTATAAATTGGTTTAGTGCCTCAAATTAAATCAAGAAGTACTACTGCAATTAACAGAAGGACTAAAAAGTAAATAGAAGAAAGAAGAAGGAAAAGAAGCAACGCACAGGAGCCAGGGGGGTTTTTGCGAAAACGTCGTCGTCTCCTACCTCCCCTAGCTCACTGTCGCCGTGCGTGTCGCCATGGCCGCGGCTCGCTCGTCGCCGTTCCCCGGCCCCCCAGGGCCCCCTTGCTCGCGTTCTCCCTCGCCCCGCGCCTCTGCACCCTCTGCTGGCAGAGGAGAGCCTCTCCCCTCGCCTTAACGCCGTTGTCCCCGATGTGCGCCGCGGAGGAGTTGGACGGCGCCGGCCAAATTGGCCCAGCTCGCTGCACCTCGCCACGCGATCCTCTACGCCGCGAACCCTAGCTCCATCCCGGACCCCCAGACACCGCACGCCGGCCTCTCGCCCCTCTGGAGCTCTCCTGCACCCGACCCACCATGGACCGACCTCGGCCGATAAATACCCCACCCGCACCGTGCACTCCCTTCACTCCACCCCGACCTCTCTCACTCTCTCCACTCCTCAGTGCACCGCCAGGAGGGCGGAGCCACTCCCTCGAAGCTCCAGCTGCCCGTGAGCTTCCTCGACGCTCCGCCGCATCCGAAGGTGGACGACGACACGGCCGCGCCGTGCTGCTGCCTCATTTCCCTCTCTGACCCCTCCACCTTGCTCTCCATCGTCGCCGCACTCACCGAGCCCTTTCCTCCGTTGTTTCGTGCTCAGACGCGCCGTAGAAGCTTCGCCGGAGCCCGTGTCCGTGGCCGTGGAAGACGGAGAGGTTGCCGCCGACGAACCCGTCCATCCCAGCAAGCAGGACTCGGCCAGGAGCTTCCACCACGCCACCGCCGTCGATTCGCGTCGTCACCGAGCCTTCCGAGCCCTCTAGGTGAGGTTTTGCCCAACCTCGCCGTCGCCGGAGCCACGGCGCCGCCCAGAAATGGTCGTCGCCGATGGTTTCGTTGCGGGCCGTTGGATCTCCATCCAACGGTAACTTACCGTTTCGGATAGAAAAGAGAGAGAGAGACTGACGAGCGGGCCCCGCTCGTCAGGGTTTTATTAATTTCCCCGCGTGCGCTGTGCCGCTGACCAATGGGTCCCCTTGTCAGCAATTTCAACATTATCCAGAACAGTTAGATTTCCTAATTAGTTTTCTCTGGATTTATCAGTACTGGACCCAATTTGTAAAATCAATAACTTGAGATTTAGGAATCCAAATAAATCAAACTCAATTGTCCTGGAAAGCTTATGAAATTGTTTAACCAACCCAATTGGTCTCATGTCATTTAATTAAATAGATAAAAAGTATTATTAAAAATACCACAGAAGGTTTAAATTCTAAACTTGTTTGTTTCTGATGCTCTGTTAGTCCAAATAATTCCAAACCAATTTTTTTAGCTTAGTACTGCCATGTATAAGCTTCCCAAATTTTGGTGGAATTATTTGTGCGGTGGTAATTGTTTAGTATAAGGTAGAAGTTTGAACACCCTTCTGAACCAAAATCTTTTTAGATGTTTAATGGTTAACCCAAATGATTTAGGACCAATTTTGTTAGCTCACATTTAGCCATGTTTAGCTACCCCTAAAAGGATATAATTTTAGGATCAACAGAACTTAATTGGTAGCTAAAACTTGATTATTAAGTTACTGGATTCAAACAATTGTGTAGGGAGTTTGGTAACTCCAAATGATCCAAATCAAATTGGGTTGTCTTCTACACATCAGTAGCTTTCCATAGAATTTTAGTTTCTATTTGTGTGGCCAATAGAACTCAAGTTATGGAATTTAGCTTGTTCAACAAGTTTCTGCCATAACTTTTGATTTAATTAAATAGTTGTTAGTTCAATTAGTTTGAAACCAATTAGTATTGTTTGGTGTGTGCAGTAGCTATTTGTGATGTTTATGATTGTTATGATGAGTTGATTGTTTGAATAGTTTAGTGATTGTTTGTTTTGCTTGTTAAACGTTTAGACGAGAACACTGTCGGATTTATCGAAGAAGGGGATTCTGTTGAATTTGAAGATCAAGACCAAGGCCACTTTGCCCAGCAAGGCAAGCTACTCCCTGAGCTTGCACCTATCTACATGTGCATCTACTTTCATCACATGTTTTACTCTTAAAAGGCAAAGATTTATAAAACCCTTTTTAAAGTGTGTGAAAATTATTTTGCCACCCTATGTAGAAATTATATCAAATTATAGGATGGGAAAAATAAATGTTGTTTATTCAAAACTCCTTTGAAATTACTTGTGTGATATGGAATACCGAGATGTCGGTGTTGAAGTGGAGAAATGGAAAAATGGGAATGTTTATGAAAAATGCACAGTGTCCTAGTACTATGACAACCAATCTTAATCTGTGCGACCACATTTACCCCCATATGGGAACGGGGCTTAGTCATGTAATTTGCTCTTATTAGTATGGGATACCTCATCGACGGAGATGACTCCGTTATGCATGAGGGGATGGTTAGTGAACTCCCCTGACCTGGGTCCTCGCTCAAACTCTATGGAAAGATAAGGAGGAGGATTGAAGACTTCATAAATGTGGTCGCCGGGAAAAACATATGAGTCCTCACACTTAGGGTTGCCGACGGGACCGGACTGAGTGTTGGTGGGAATTATCATATGGGTAGGATCCTATACTAGCATGAGCAAAGGAGAGGCTAGGGTCGGTGGCTCAACTTCGCATACACCTTGTATGGCGGGACGTGGCTGACACGGTGAGTTACCGGATGGGTGTGGGATAAAAGCGTGCTACCTCTGCAGAGGGTCAAAACTATTCGAATAGCCGAGTCCTCGGATATGGACAATTGGGAGGCTGTCCTAAGATCATGTGCAAGTTTTTGGAAAAGCTTTTAAGTCTAAAAGAAATGAAATGGTGATGGTGTTACACAACTATACAAATGGAGTGGTATAGTTGTTGGATAAATGGACCATGGTGAGCCAAGGTCATGAAAGGAGGAGTTTTTGGAGAAACAAATGAGATGGTGACTTCTTTTAAAAGATAATTATAAAACTCTTCTTACCTTTTTCAATAAAGATATAGAGATGTTTTAAATAAATAAAACTAGTGCATAGTACATTCAAATGTACTCATATTGGTTTCGTCCCTGGCTATTGTCCTAGCCAGACTACGAGGAGGAGCACTACGCCGAGCAGGAGTATGGTGACTTCTACGCGAACTAAGGATCTCCACAAGTCAGCTGCCTGTCGGGTCGTCATCGTTAGAATATGATGTCTACTACGCCGTAGCTTCCGCTGATATTTTGGTTTGGCCCATGAAGGCACCTATGTAAGACTTGGTCTAAATGACCATTTATGTAAGACTTTTATTCGGTATTGTAATGGATGTAAACTTTGGTATCCAATTCGGATTATGTGCAACGACAGACTGATCACGGGATCGTTGTGTTAAGCATAATCGGGTATTTCGGACAGCTAGTCCGGGGTCCCCACAGACTTGGTATCAGAGCCATCCTGACTTTAGGAAACCTTAGTTAGCATGGTCGTGACAAATGTTACAAAAAGATAATTTCTAAAAGAAAGGAGTGAAGTATTTTCGAAAACTGCTTATCTCCAATCCTCTTACTTATGCAAAAATTTATTCTCATTAAACATTACATTTCCTTTGTATCCTTAAAATTTTGCAGACTTGTCATTAAACTTAAAATTTGCTTATTGTTACCTCACTAAATTAAAATTTTGTACACTTATCATCTCACTAACTTAAAATTTTGCTTAAAAATTGTAGATGGCACTCCATTGGACCGAGTTCGTTCAGCTTGAGAAGGATAGCAAGCTGACGTTTGAGAGGGACTTGTTCGAGTTGAGCAAGCTGTTAGGTCGCCCCGCTCCAGAGTTTGAGGGAGCTCAGATTGACGTTCACGGTGTCGGAAGGCTGAGCTGGCTCATCAAGTCGTCAGTTCGCAGGAACATCAAGTCTCCCAGTTCCAGGACGCTCGTCTTCACCACCAAGGAGGCCACCTGGGTTGACGGTCTCTGTACTGCCACACAGAGGATGCTAGCCCGACTTTGTGAGGAGCACAAGGCGGAGTTAGTAGATTCCCGTTTCCGGTTCTACGGGAGGCGCAACTGCGACGGACACCCTACTCCTTCCCCTTGCCACCCGATGTTTGGGAGCTACATCATGGACATGGAGCTCTTACTTCAGTGCACTCAGGATGATCTGATGCGCACTAGGATTCAGCTTCACTTTGACCGCGAGTCGCTCGTTGAGCTTCGCGAGAATGAGGAGAAGCTGATGGAGGAGAAGGTCGCTCTTCTCAGGAAGAGGGCCCAGCTGAGGAGGACTATCGTGAAGCTCCGCAAGAAGGTGGCGGAGCAGGACAGCTGATCGAGGATCTAGAGCACCATACTGACGAGATGGAGGAGGAGGGCGAGGATCTCCGCAAGGAGAACAACGCTTTCCTCAGTGACGATGATGACTTCGTGGAGGAGATGGACTGTGAGGAGGAGGATGATGAGGAGGAGTTAGTTGACGAGGAGGAGGAGCCACTCGAGGCAGTTCTCGAGGACGAGGAGGATCCCGAGGAGCCACCCTACCAGTCAGATGCTGACGTGTTAGAGCTGGAGGTTCCACCTCAGTAGGCGAGTGACTTGATCACTACCGCAGGATTAGGTTGACCCCTATCGCTAGTCGAGTCGAAGTAGTGGTTCTTTTGGAAACCAGATGCTATGTATCTTAGATGTAAGGTGATGTTGTAAGCTTGATGTTGTAAGCTTGATGTTGTTGTGAACTCCTTGATGTGATGTTTGTGAAATATAAGTATGTTTGTCTTGTTAGATCTGTGTGAAATATTTTCATATAATCCTTAAAATTAATCAACCACTTGAGAAATCGTCTTTTCCCTTAGTCGAACTTTTCTTGCCTTGCCTCTTATACCCGGTGTGCTTCAGGATGCCGCCCCGTCGCGACAATACGGGAGGATCAGGATCAGCACCACCACCACCGGACCCAACCCCCCCAACTTCTCGCGCTTATCATGGAGGAACGTGAAAATGCCCGGCAGGAGCGCCAGGCTCATCTCACTGCCCTGCAACAACTCGCAGCCGCTTAACAACAACAACAACAACAACAACAACAACAACAATGGTGGTAATGGCAATGGCAATGGAAACCAGCGATCCACCTTAGGCGATTTCCAGAAACCAACCCACCCACCTACTCCAAGGGACTTCACCCACTGGAAGCCGATGATTGGCTTCGCACCATCGACAACAATCTGGAAGTTGCTGCTGTGGGAGAAAATGAGAAAGTGCTGTATGCAACCCACTATCTCGCTGGACCTGCAAGAGCTTGGTGGGAAACTACCAAGGCTCTCCAGCAGCTGGTCATGTCAACTGGGCTGAGTTCCAGGAGAAGTTCCGCAAGAAGCACATTCCCGTGGACTCATTGATAGGAAGAAGGATGAATTCCGCAAGCTGAGGCAGGGAAGTAAGATGTGGTCGGTTATCTGATGAGTTTACCGACTTATCTCGGTATGCTCCTGATGACACCGACAAAGAAGAGAAGAAGATGGAGCGTTTCATGAGTGGACTTCATGATGAACTGCAGTGTGCTCTGGTTATCCATGACTTCCGTGATCTGGAGTCACTTGTGGACAAAGCCATCCAGCTGGAGACCAAGCGCAAGTCTATGTTGAAGGTCGCAAGAGGAGGATGAATGCTCAGGAAGGTTCGAGCAGTCAGAAGCCTCGTATCTTTCAGCAAAACCCAGGCCTGCCTATCGACCACCCAAGCCCACGCCCCAATTTCCCTAACCGCCCAAACAACTTCAACCGCCCCAATGACAATAACCGTCCCAGAGGAAACTTCAACAACTTCAACCCCAATGCCAATGTTGTCTGCTTTGAATGTGGCAACAAAGGTCACTACTCCAGAGAATGCCCCAATCCAAGAGGAATGTTCAGCGCCCCAATGCACCGAACAATGGTCAAGGCCGCAATGGAAATGGTAATGGCAAGAATGCCGCACCCCGCGGAAATGCTGCTGTTGTCAAGGGTCGTCTGCACCACATCAATGCTGAAGAAGCTCAGGATGCGCCAGATGTTGTGCTGGGTACGTTCCTTGTCAACTCAGTACCTGCAACTGTTCTGTTTGATTCTGGTGCAACCATTCATTTGTTACCGAGGAGTTTGTGCTAAGGGAGGTTTAGTAGAAGGCTTCCTAAATAAAACCTGAGTATACAAATCCTGGCTCCACCTAGAAACCAAGAGATTTTGTCCAAATACTGCCATTGAGATTTCAGGCGAAAAATTTGCAGCCGACCTAATTATTCTAGGAACCCAGGCATAGATGTTATACTCGGTATGAATTGGCTAGCCAAGTACCATGGTCGAATGACTGTGCCAGAAGAGCTGTATCCATCACCACCGACAAAGAAGTAGAAGTGGAGTATGTGTCTGAACCAACCACTCCCAACCAGGCTGCCATGAGAGCATAGCTCGACCCACCCTAGATGAGATCCGTGTTGTTCACCTATTCGGATGTTTTCCCAGAGAATTGCCTGGTATGCCGCCAGACCGGGAATTGAGTTCATAATTGAGCTTATCCCAGGAACCCCCATATCCCAAAGGCCTTATCGGATGAATCCGGAAGAACTAGTTGAGTTGAAGAAGCAGTTGGCAGATATGCTCAGCAAAGGTCTTGTTCGTCCAAGCGCTTCACCTGGGGATCACCCATTATTTTTGTGGACAAGAGAGACGGTACCACACGCCTGTGTGTGGATTATCGCAGCTAAATGACGTGACCATTAAAAACAAGTACCCTCTTCCCAAGATCGAGGATCTGTTCGATCAATGAACGGAGCCCGAGTCTTTTCAAGATCGATCTTCGGACAGGTTACCATCAGTTGAAGATCGAGAGACAGACATTCCCAAGACCGCCTTCACCACCGTTACGGTTTGTTTGAATACACCGTGATGTCCTTTGGTCTGACCAATGCCCCAGCCTATTTCATGAATCTCATGAACAAGATTTTCATGGAGTACCTCGACAAGTTCGTGGTAGTTTTCCTTGATGACATCCTTATTTATTCCAAGACCGAAGAAGAGCATGCTGAACACCTGCGTCTAGTTTTGGAGACCCTCCGAGAGCACCAGCTGTATGCCAAGCTTAGCAAGTGTGAGTTTTGGCTCAGTGAAGTGGCATTTCTCGGACATGTTGTATCTGCGGAGGAATTTCTGTTGACCCGAGAAGATCCAAGCCATTGTTGACTGGTTATCCCCAACCAGTGTTGAAATCCGAAGCTTTCTCGGACTCGCCGGTTATTACCGCAAGTTCGTTGAAGGATTTTCCAGTATAGCCAAGCCATGACCCAACTGTTGAAGAAGGACAAGAAATTTGAATGGACTCAGAAGTGCGAAGATAGTTTCCAAGAGTTGAAGAAGAGACTAACCTCACCCCAATTGATTATGCCAGACGTCACCCAGAGTTTCGACGTGTATTGCGATGCATCACGCCTCGGACTTGGTTGCGTTCTGATGCAAGAAGGCAAAGTTGTGTCGTACCTGTCCCGGCAGTTGCGACCGCATGAAGAGAATTACCCAACCCATGACCTGGAGTTAGCTGCTGTTGTTCTTGCTCTTAAAAAGTGGCGTCCCTATCTTGCGGGACATCGCTGTGAGATCTATACGGATCATAAGAGCTTGAAGTATATTTTCACCCAGAAGGAGTTGAACCTGCGACAGAGGAGATGGATGGAATTAATCAAGGATTATGATATTGGAATCCATTATCACCCGGAAAGGCTAATGTAGTTGCCGATGCCCTTAGTCGCAAACCCTGCACCCTGAATGCCTGATCCAAGCCGAACAGCCAGCCTTGTTCAAAGAGTTCGAAGATTTTGGACTAGAACTTGTTAGCCATGGTTATCTCGCCAATTTAGAGTTACCCCAACCCTGATGGATCAAATCAAAGAAGCCCAAAAAGGTCATGAAAGCATTGAAGGAATTAGGAAGAAGATTCCCTCGGCAAAGCACCCGGTTTTACCGAAGATGCTGAAGGAGTGCTGAAATTCAATGACCGTATCTGTGTGCCCAATGTCACGGAACTTAAGGAGTTAATCCTGAAGGAGCCCATGAGACCCCTTATTCAATCCACCCCGGCGGAACCAAAATGTACCAAGACCTTCGAGAAAGATTTTGGTGGCATGGAATGAAGCGAGAGATTGGTTCTTTGTAGCCAAGTGTGATATCTGTCAGCGAGTCAAGGCTGAACATCAGCGCCCGCTGGATTGCTTCAACCTTTGAAAATTCCCGAGTGGAAGTGGGATGAGATTGGAATGGATTTTATTACCGGACTTCCAAGATCCAACCGAGGCCATGATTCAATCTGGGTCATCGTTGATCGATTGACCAAGGTTGCTCATTTTATACCTGTCAAGACCACTCACATGGAGCCAGTTAGCAGACTTGTATATTTCCAGAATAGTAAGCCTGCATGGTGTGCCTAAGAAGATTGTATCTGATAGAGGCACGCAATTCACCTCAAGATTCTGGAAATCCCTTCATGAAGCCCTCGGAACCAAGTTAGCATTTAGCACAGCTTATCATCCCCAGACCGATGGCCAAACTGACGAGTGAACCAGATATTGGAGGACATGCTTCGCGCATGTGTTCTATCCTATGGTTCCAAGTGGGAAGATTGTCTTCCGTTTGCAGAGTTCTCGTACAACAACAGTTATCAGTCCAGTCTGCAAATGGCCCCTTTTGAAGCCCTTTACGGCAAGAAGTGTCGTACACCCCTGAATTGGTCCGATACCGGAGAAGGCAAATTGTTTGGACCAGATACCCTCCGTGAAGCTGAAGAGCAAGTTCAGCTTATTCGTGAACGCCTCAAAACTGCCCAATCCCGTCAGAAGAGTTACGCTGACACCAAGCGCCGTGACCTCACTTTCAGTGTCGGAGATTATGTTTATCTCCGAGTGACACCCCTCAAAGGAATGCAGCGTTTCCATGTCAAAGGAAATTAGCGCCAAGGTATATTGGACCCTTCAAGATCATCGCTCGTCGAGGAGAAGTATCCTATCAGCTGGAATTGCCAGGAGTTAGGAGATTATCATGATGTCTTCCACATTTCCTTGCTCCGGAAGTGTCTTGAAGTTCCTGACCAGCCTGATGTTTTCAAAAACATCGACCACCTCTCCATCGACCTGAACCAAGATTTGACTTATCGCGAGAGACCCCTCAAGATTCTCGAAGAAGATGTTCGTGTTACCCGAAGACGTGCGATCAAGTTTTACAAAGTCCAGTGGACTAACCACTCTGAAGAAGAAGCAACTTGGGAACGCGAAGATTATCTTCGGAGCGAATTCCCAGACCTCTTTAGTACCTAAGCCTAGCAAATCTCGGGACGAGATTTATTTTAAGGGGGAAGGATTGTAACATCCCAAAATTATTAACATATTATTATTCCAAAAATGAGAGCCAACAAAAACTTTTGTTGATTATATGTGTTGTTTATATTGTTGCTTGTGTTTATTCTTGTTCTTGTGTTGTTCTTGCTGTTGTGTGTTGCTTGCTCTAAAAAAACAGAAAAAAGAAGAGGAATAAAAGTTGAAACAAGAAAAAATGTGACAAGTGTCACACAAATTCTCCAAGTGGGATCTCAATTGTTTCCAACAAAATTCAGTGGAGTGGTATTGCAAACCCTCATTTCATCCTTACTACTTATCTCTCTCAAATACTATTTTCAAACTAGTTTTAAAATTCAAAAGTAAACAAAGTAAAATAAATTAAAATGCCATAATTGAAACACTATAAAAGAAAATGTTTCAAAACATTTTATTTTGCAAAACCAATTTTTGTGGAGCTTCTGCACATTATGAGAAGGCCCCACAAATTTTGCCAAATTTTTATAAATTGATTTAGTGCCTCAAATTAAATCAAGAAGTACTACTGCAATTAACAGAAGGACTAAAAAGTAAATAGAAGAAAGAAGAAGGAAAAGAAGCAACGCACAGGAGCCAGGGGGTTTTTTGCGAAAACGTCGTCGTCTCCTACCTCCCCTAGCTCACTGTCGCCGTGCATGTCGCCATGGCCGCGGCTCGCTCGTCGCCGTTCCCCGGCCCCCCAGGGCCCCCTTGCTCGCGTTCTCCCTCGCCCCGCGCCTCTGCACCCTCTGCTGGCAGAGGAGAGCCTCTCCCCTCGCCTTAACGCCGTTGTCCCCCGATGTGCGCCGCGGAGGAGTTGGACGGCGCCGGCCAAATTGGCCCAGCTCGCTGCACCTCGCCACGCGATCCTCTACGCCGCGAACCCTAGCTCCATCCCGGACCCCCCAGACACCGCGCGCCGGCCTCTCCGCCCCTCTGGAGCTCTCCTGCACCCGACCCACCATGGACCGACCTCGGCCGATAAATACCCCACCCGCACCGTGCACTCCCTTCACTCCACCCCGACCTCTCTCACTCTCTCCACTCCTCAGTGCACCGCCAGGAGGGCGGAGCCACTCCCTCGAAGCTCCAGCTGCCCGTGAGCTTCCTCGACGCTCCGCCGCATCCGAAGGTGGACGACGACACGGCCGCGCCGTGCTGCTGCCTCATTTCCCTCTCTGACCCCTCCACCTTGCTCTCCATCGTCGCCGCACTCACCCGAGCCCTTTCCTCCGTTGTTTCGTGCTCAGACGCGCCGTAGAAGCTTCGCCGGAGCCCGTGTCCGTGGCCGTGGAAGACGGAGAGGTTGCCGCCGACGAACCCGTCCATCCCAGCAAGCAGGACTCGGCCAGGAGCTTCCACCACGCCACCGCCGTCGATTCGCGTCATCACCGATCCTTCCCGAGCCCTCTAGGTGAGGTTTTGCCCAACCTCGCCGTCGCCGGAGCCACGGCGCCGCCCAGAAATGGTCGTCGCCGATGGTTTCGTTGCGGGCCGTTGGATCTCCATCCAACGGTAACTTACCGTTTCGGATAGAAAAGAGAGAGAGAGACTGACGAGCGGGCCCCGCTCGTCAGGGTTTTATTAATTTCCCCGCGTGCGCTGTGCCGCTGACCAATGGGTCCCCCTTGTCAGCAATTTCAACATTATCCAGAACAGTTAGATTTCCTAATTAGTTTTCTCTGGATTTATCAGTACTGGACCCAATTTGTAAAATCAATAACTTGAGATTTAGGAATCCAAATAAATCAAACTCAATTGTCCTGGAAAGCTTATGAAATTGTTTAACCAACCCAATTGGTCTCATGTCATTTAATTAAATAGATAAAAAGTATTATTACAAATACCACAGAAGGTTTAAATTCTAAACTTGTTTGTTTCTGATGCTCTGTTAGTCCAAATAATTCCAAACCAATTTTGTTAGCTTAGTACTGCCATGTATAAGCTTCCCAAATTTTGGTGGAATTATTTGTGCGGTGGTAATTGTTTAGTATAAGGTAGTAGTTTGAACACCCTTCTGAACCAAAATCTTTTTAGATGTTTAATGGTTAACCCAAATGATTTAGGACCAATTTTGTTAGCTCAAACTTAGCCATGTTTAGCTACCCCTAAAAGGATATAATTTTAGGATCAACAGAACTTAATTGGTAGCTAAAACTTGATTATTAAGTTACTGGATTCAAACAATTGTGTAGGGAGTTTGGTAACTCCAAATGATCCAAATAAAATTGGGTTGTCTTCTACACATCAGTAGCTTTCCATAGAATTTTAGTTTGTATTTTTGTGGCCAATAGAACTCAAGTTATGGAATTTAGCTTGTTCAACAAGTTTCTGCCATAACTTTTGATTTAATTAAAAATTGTTAGTTCAATTAGTTTGAAACCAATTAGTATTGTTTGGTGTGTGCAGTAGCTATTTGTGATGTTTATGATTGTTATGATGAGTTGATTGTTTGAATAGTTTAGTGATTGTTTGTTTTGCTTGTTAAACGTTTAGACGAGAACACTGTCGGATTTATCGAAGAAGGGGATTCTGTTGAATTTGAAGATCAAGACCAAGGCCACTTTGCCCAGCAAGGCAAGCTACTCCCTGAGCTTGCACCTATCTACATGTGCATCTACTTTCATCACATGTTTTACTCTTAAAAGGCAAAGATTTATAAAACCCTTTTTAAAGTGTGTGAAAATTATTTTGCCACCCTATGTAGAAATTATATCAAATTATAGGATGGGAAAAATAAATGTTGTTTATTCAAAACTCCTTTGAAATTACTTGTGTGATATGGAATACCGAGATGTCGGTGTTGAAGTGGAGAAATGGAAAAATGGGAATGTTTATGAAAAATGCACAGTGTCCTAGTACTATGACAACCAATCTTAATCTGTGCGACCACATTTACCCCCATATGGGAACGGGGCTTAGTCATGTAATTTGCTCTTATTAGTATGGGATACCTCATCGACGGAGATGACTCCGTTATGCATGAGGGGATGGTTAGTGAACTCCCCTGACCTGGGTCCTCGCTCAAACTCTATGGAAAGATAAGGAGGAGGATTGAAGACTTCATAAATGTGGTCGCCGGGAAAAACATATGAGTCCTCACACTTAGGGTTGCCGACGGGAACCGGACTGAGTGTTGGTGGGAATTATCATATGGGTAGGATCCTATACTAGCATGAGCAAAGGAGAGGCTAGGGTCGGTGGCTCAACTTCGCATACACCTTGTATGGCGGGACGTGGCTGACACGGTGAGTTACCGGATGGGTGTGGGATAAAAGCGTGCTACCTCTGCAGAGGGTCAAAACTATTCGAATAGCCGAGTCCTCGGATATGGACAATTGGGAGGCTGTCCTAAGATCATGTGCAAGTTTTTGGAAAAGCTTTTAAGTCTAAAAGAAATTGAAATGGTGATGGTGTTACACAACTATACCAAATGGAGTGGTATAAGTTGTTGGAGTAAATGGACCATGGTGAGCCAAGGTCATGATAAGGAGGAGTTTTTGGAGAAACAAATGAGATGGTGACTTCTTTTAAAAGATAATTATAAAACTCTTCTTACCCTTTTTCAATAAAGATATAGAGATGTTTTAAATAAATAAAACTAGTGCATACTCATGTTGGGGTAGTTTGCGAGTACATTCAAATGTACTCATATTGGTTTCGTCCCTGGCTATTGTCCTAGCCAGACTACGAGGAGGAGCACTACGCCGAGCAGGAGTACGGTGACTTCTACGCGAACTAAGGATCTCCACAAGTCAGCTGCCTGTCGGGTCGTCATCGTTAGAATATGATGCCTACTACACCGTAGCTTCCGCTGATATTTTGGTTTGGCCCAAGAAGGCACCTATGTAAGACTTGGTCTAAATGACCATTTATGTAAGACTTTTAATTCGGTATTGTAATGGATGTAAACTTTGGTACCCCATTCGGATTATGTGCAACGACAGACTGATCACGGGATCGTTGTGTTAAGCATAATCGGGTATTTCGGACAGCTAGTCCGGGGTCCCCACACCTTCGCTGGCCGGAGGAGCTGCCGGCCTCGTGCTGGTTCTTCGGCTTCTTGAACCACCGCGACATGGCTCCGGTGAGGGTCGCTGTGCACCGGCTAGGGCTAGATTTGGTGCGGGCGACAGTGTGGACTGAGGTCGCTATCCCACACGGCCGGGGTCCATTTTAAAGGACTAGCATTGCCTCCGGGGTGGAGAAGACGAGGGGGCGGTGGTCACTGGCAGGTAGGCCAGGGCCAGCATTGACTACGGGGTGGGGAAGACGAGGGGGTCTGTGGGTCGCTGGCAGGTGGGCCAGCATTGACTACGGGGTGGGGCGTGGCCTTTGTTTCTGCATTGGTGGATGCCTCCGACGTGCTCCTATGCCACTAGTACTCCTGGTTTGCGGGACTGCCACCGCAGAGAAATTTTTTGCTTGGCTCTCCCATCACGAATGATGCGGGAACATCTGCGGGCACCACTAAACTTGATGGAGGGTATCATTACAGTGACGGTCGCGTCAAGTTTCGGGAGATACCAGGATTGTCTTACCAAACCTCATCATCTACCTCTTTCGAGGCGCTGTTTTGCAGCTCATTTCTGCCGGAGAGATCTGGGAGGTGTATTGGTGTCGTTGGGTCACCGCATAGACTCAGCTGGAAGGTTCCCTTGCTCCAGGGGAAATCTGAAATCTTGGTCTTCCGGATCTGATGATGACGGCATCTCGCTTCACTCTGTCTTGTGGGAGCACAAAGTTTTGTAGCAGGTGCAGGCTGGAGGGTTTATAGGAGTAGCGCAGTGGCATGTGAAAATGACGGCAAGTCTCGCCGACATGGCACGGTAGAGTTTTAGCAGAGGATGTGCAATGCTGGATGAGTTCATAGTGTGACCGTTTGGCACCGTTCAACATCCATGCCGATGTGCTAAGGGTCATGTGGATCTCTGCCCTGAAGATGGGTCGACGTTCAATGGTCGTGACGGCTTCTCTAGCGCAAAAGGTGCATGCTGTACTAATGGCGTGTTTGGCTTCCTGCATTACCCCCAAACAGGCCCTGGCGATGCAAAACTGGGCCGTTTGGTTGCCCGGAATTCGAGTTGGCCCGCGCCGCACGAACCTTAAAGCACCTCTCAGCCAGGCCCTAGGGGAACGGCCGATTCGGTCGTTTTTCCAGAGCCAGGTCTGGGAGAGGCAGGAGGGGAACGCGGCTGCGCGCGGGGATTAGGCGGAGAGATGGCGGGAGACGAAAAATTGGCCCACCGTCTCGCGCCAAAGCTAGTCTCACCTCCCCCTTCACTCGGTCACCCCCTGGCTGAAGAGGATTCAGATCTTACCCACACCGAGAGAGGCGGCGGCGACGGCGACAACGACGGGACGTTTCAGATCTTACCCACACCAAGGCGGCGGCTCTAGATCCATGAAGGCTACGGCAAGGGTGAGTGAGGCCAGCGGTGGCACTGAAGACCTTATTGTCCAACACTCGCCAGTCAAAGAACTGCCACTCCTTCGCCGACTGCTCCATGGAGGTAAACACCACAACTCCTAGGTACTGCGTAGAGTAGTAAAGCGTACATGGTTTCGTAACTCATAGTGTCGATGGATCTAGGACCCGAGGTCGCAACTCATCATTCAGGCAGCCGCACTGATCATAGTGATGAAGGCATGGCTGCTATTAGTCCACCATAGAGCTGTGCGTCGCAATTACCGAGAGGTAATCAGGTAGGGACCATTGTTTATCCGAGACCAAGAGAGGATGAACAATCTGGACTACATCTACAACAACAATGAGGTTGAGGCTATCAACATGTTGCGAATGGGTATAGCCCCTTTTGCTCACCTGGTGCAGACGTTCAGGGCCAGCGGTCTCTTAAAAGACAGTATACACACCAGTGTGGAAAAATAAGTGGCAATGTTCTTGCATGTTGTTGGACATAACCAGAGGTTCAGAGTGATACACAGCTTTTTCAGAAGATCCAGTGAAACTATCTCTAGGTATTTAAAGCAAATCTTGTATGCTATTGGGAGCTCAGAGGTGAGATGATCAAGCGACCTTCAGGGCAGACTCCATAGAAGATAAGACAAAGCCAGATGTGGTATCCATATTTCAAGGTGAGCAGTCTTCATCATCTTGTTCATGGCACCCATTTACTCTTTTGGCTATAGACGGTACTCATGTCACAGCTCGAGTGCCCAGGCCACAGGCTGCTGCTTACAGAGGTAGGAAGCACTACACCTCTCAGAATGTGCTTGCAGCTGTTGACTTCGACCTGAAGTTCACCTACGTCCTAGCTAGTTGGGAAGGATCTGCCCATGATGCTAGTATCCTGACTGACAGCATGAACCGACCTGATGGGATCAACATACCAGAAGGCAAGTTCTACCTAGGAGATGTAGGATATGCATGCCGTCTAGGTGTTTTTTCCACCCTTCAGGTCTACCAGGTATCATCTGAATGAGTTCAGCTCTAGGAACTTCCCTCGAACCGCCCATGAATTGTTCAACCTCAGACACTCTAGCCTGAGAGTCACCACTCTAGCCTGAGAGTCACAGTTGAGAGAGCTTTTGCTGCTCTGAAGAACATGTTCAAGATCCTTGATCAAAAGTCATTCCACTCCTTCCGCACCCAAGTTAAGTTGGTCCTAGCATGTTGCATTCTGCATAACTAGATCCTTGGATGGGGTATGGATGAGTACTTCCCCAACGAGGAAGATGTGATTCCTGATGGCCAAGACTTGGGGCATGGTGTGAAGCAAATGATCATAAAGCTTGCAAGGCGCTGAGAGAGGAGTGGGCTGAGTCTATGTGGGCAAACAGAGGCCCTACAGGAAGAAGAAGAAGAAGAAGAAGAAGGTGCTGGTGAAGAAGAAGAAGAAGAAGAAGAAGAAGAAGAAGAAGAAGCAGAGGTAGTAGTAGGCAGAGTTCTAACTTTGCCATGCCCGTATGAACAATCATTTGGTAGTAGCTAGGATAACCTGTTTATGGTGATGAACTGCTATTCGGTAGTAGCTAGGCGACCATGTGTGCTGATGAACTAGTATTTGCTAGTAGGTAGGATGAAAACTATGCTATGTCTGTTTAATGGTTGCTATGAACTGAAATTATCCAAGGTAAGGTCACCACCGCTGGGAAGAGGTTACTGGAAGCAAGCACGTATTGCAACCAAACACTGGTTTTTTTCCCCTTAAACGCGATATTTGGCAACCAAACAGCAAGACAAAAAATATAGCTGAAGAGGAACGGGACTGGCTCCCTCTTTGTGGGCAACCAAATGGGCTGCAGAACGTGGCTCAAGACTCGTTTTTTCTTGGTCAGGCCCTGGGGAATCACGGATGCAAGAGGCCCAAAAAGGCTGCAGGAAACCAAACACGGCATAGATGTCTATCGGGCCAGTGTGTTGTGCCAAACCAGCAGGCAACAGCTCGACGGGAGCTTCTATACATCGCTTCAAGGCGATGCGGAAACACAGCGTCGCCGTAAAGGGACGCATATTTGGGCCGGCCCATATGCGTGCGCGACGACGACGTGGTTTTCGACGACGACGTGCGTGACTTGGGCTCGAGGACGTGGTTGGCAGAGCTTCGTACGTGACTGCTTCTACCTGTTTCGGTGTGAGCTGTACACAGTTAGCACATTCTCCATCTCACACAAAAAAAATATTTCATTTCAAAATAATTTATACACGAAAAATGTGTACGTTCACGATTAGGTTCCATTCCCGTGATCGGTTTCGAGTTTCGTGGAATGTAGCTTCTTAATTTTGGACCGAAGTTTTCAATATTTTTAGATGAATTTTGTTAAATTTGGCACACTCAGTCAACGGTTTGAAAAATCCTTTCGCGGGTATATGAAACTCGCTGTTTTCCACAACTTTCGTGTTATAACTTTTTCGAAATACGAAAATTATTTTGAACGATTTTAAAAGTGAACGAATTTCAAAATCTGAAAAAAAAAGTAAACGGGGAAAAAGTGAACGAAAATTATTTTGAACGATTTTAAAAGTGAACAAATTTTTTTTTGAACAAAAATTATAATGAACGATTTTAAAAGTGAACGAATTTCAAAATCCGAACGAAAATTATTTTGAACGATTTTAAAAGTGAACAAGAATTATTTTGAACGATTTTAAAAGTGAACGAATTTCAAAATCTGAACGAATTTATTTGGAACAGTTTTAAAAGTGAACGAATTTATTTGGAACGGTTTTAAAAGTGAACGAATTTATTTGGAACGGTTTTAAAAGTGAACAAAAAAAGGTGGAACGGAAACTATTTTTAAACGAATTTATAAATGAACGAAACAATATTTTGAATGATTTTAAAAAATGAACAAAAATTATTTTAAACGAAAATTATTTTGAAACGGTTTTAAAAAGTGAACAGAAAAAAGGTGGAACGCAAACTATTTTTGAACGAATTTAAAAATGAACAAAAATTATTTTGAACGATTTTAAAAACTGAACAAAAAATATTTAAAAAAAAAAAAGAAAACGAATACAGAAAAGAAAACGAATAAAGAAAACGAAAACATAAGATAAAATGAAAACAGAAAAAGAAAAGAAAAACAGAAGAAAACTTTCTCCAATTTCATTTTTCGAAAGAAAAAGAAAAAGAAAACAGAAGAAAAAGAAAATAGAAAACGAAAAAATAAACAGAAAACGGAAAACAAAAAAAGAAAGAAGGAAAGAAACAGCGACGCGCGTGAAAAAGAAAGAAGGAAAGAAATAGCGACGGAAAGAAACAGCGGCTGAGGCGACGCTGTGAAGTCCTCGTGAAATAAACAGCGACGCGCGTGAAAATGGGCCGGCCCATCTGCAGCGACGCGAGCTTCCCTTGCGGCGACGGGCGCGTCCAGCGTCGCTAACGGGCGATGTATAGCATTTGCCCAGCTCGACGCATACTTTTGTGTCTAGCCGCCAAGACCTGGACTGGTGCTGCACACGAGGCCCATTAAGATTGGACAAGGCGACCCACTCGAGGAGTTCCTAGCTTCTTCAAGGACTACTGTACCGGCAGCGATGACTACGGACGGGGTGGCTTTGCGACCACCTCCACGCCGTCTTGTTGTCTCGCCCTTGGGATGCTCCCCTCCGATTACTCATTTGACACCGTCTCTGGAAATAGGACATGGATAACAATGTTCCGTGGAGACGGGGACAGACACAACGCGTGAGAAGACGGTGTTGCGGGTGTTGGAACAAGGTTTTAGATAAGGGATGGATTTTTTTACCATGGTTACCAAAAAATACCGAATGGATACCGAACGAAACTTTCGAACAAAATTTTAACTCAAAGAAAATATGTAGCTATCAAATTATTTATCTATGCGTAAGCATTTAAATTAATTTTTTAATATATCGGTTTCTTTTCGATAGGTGACGCTATTTCTTGTGGGGTATGGTTTACCGGGTAGTTACAGAATTTACCCCGGTAACTCAAACACTGTTCAAAGAGAACAGAGAGAGAAGATGTCAACGCGGGCACCAGGACAGGACAGAACGGAAAGAAGATGCCTTCGTGGGCGACAGAATGAAAAAGGAAGACGGGGACGCGCCATGCAAGGCCACCAGCGGGACAAAGACGAGGATGACCAACGAGATGGATGCCGGATCAGTACTCAGGAGAGACTGATAGTTAACCAGAATGAATAACGGGAGGAAAGGGGCGAAGGGCGGAGAAAATAAATTATCGAATTGAAGAACCACGCACTCACCTTTTGCCCCGTAAGATTTCTCTGAGAAGTTCGCCCAGGTTCTCCAAGTTGTGGTTCTCTTGTTGGCCTTCACTGCCAACTTGCTCGAGTATCTCCCTGAGAACCTCGTCGGCATTCTTGGCCGCCGCAGTAACCCTGGCACGAAGAGTGCCATCCTTGGCCGCTGACTTCCCCTTCGCATCCTTGGCATCGGTAGCTTCCAGTTCCCGTGTCGTGCGGTCTTTCTCGTAGACCAGCTTGGCAAGAACAGTCTTGCCTAGACCAGGGAAGCCAACGATGGAGATCACCTTCCGCTTCCCATCCGATGGCCTGCCCGATAGCTCAACAAGCTTCAGAACCTCTTCCGCAGATTCGCCCATGCCCATGGGGTTGGCGACATCCCGATATGGCGAGGTTCCTCGGAGACAGTCATTGGCGAAGGGCCCCGTGTGAATTTGTTGACTCTGTTGAAAAGCTTCTCTAGTTCTTTGCTGTAATATTCAGTTTCCTTTTCAAACTTGTTACAGCACGCCTTCTTATCTTTGAAGAAGAGCTCTATGCAATCCCGAGCCCGTTGACACATATATCTTGCATCGCGCTTCAACCTCGAGGCACTATCGGTACCATCACCCATGAACTTGGTGTCTTCAAGGCCGCCCACCAGCTGTTGAGTCCATCTGCGGATGGCATCAATGTTTAATTCGCTGGCGTCCACCATCTTCTCCTCAGCTTTCCTGTGTTCCCAGAGCCTCGGCAACAAGGTATTCAGTCTCGCGGCAAGCAAAACGACCTCCATCTCTCTTCTCGTAGAGCTCTACGGGCTACTAGCACACCACTGGTAATTGCTACCAGTGGCGCACAAACTGGTGTGCACATGTAATGAACAAACCTGGTGCACCACAGGTAATGAACTTGGAATTAAAAAAATAAACCGACAATTTTGTGCGGATAGTGAATAGATTTTTTGAATCGGGTGACGGCAAAAGCGTGCACAATCGCGCACAGCGGCGGCGACATGCAGGTCCGGGTCAGGGGCGGCCCTAGGGCACGACGGCGGGGACGAGGAGGTTCCGGACCAGGGCGGCCGCGCAGCAGGTAGGGGTGGGCATAAAAACCGAGAATCGAACGACCGAACCTTATTAACCCTGACCGAACCCGAAGCAACCGAAACCGAATCCTTCGGTTCTGAGATCGGTTAAGAATTTCTAAACCCAAACTTGTTTCGATATTTTTGGTCTACATGGTCGGTCAACTGAACTGACCGATGAACCGAGGCCCTCCCTTATCCCCTTGTTTCCAGCTTTCCTCGTGTCTCCCACAGTCCGCAGATAGCCAATGCCCAGCGAAGCGAGATGCCACGATCCAATCAGATCGATCGTTCTTAGTTGAGAATCACTAGAAAAAGGGATCCTTTGCATGAGAAACTCAGCGGACCATGTCGTGGTGACAAGTGTTGTATTCTCCTTCACGCATCCCCAAAATTGTTTGCATATCCGCCAATTGTTGCAACCAGATTGGAGAGGATAAGAGAAACTGATACAGGAGGGGTGGAAGGACAGTTTTTGCATTTTATTTTCAAAACAAAAATTTAA